>JAHRHZ010000047.1:18120202-18133561 GCA_024137785.1 Ginglymostoma cirratum | reverse complement strand
CGGGCCTAAACCCTTCATCAGAAAATTTTCTGATGAAGGGTTTAGGCCCGAAACGTCAAGTTTTCCTGCTCCTATGATGCTGCTTGACCTGCTGTGTTCATCCAGCCCCATGCTTGTTATCTCGGATTCTCCAGCATCTGCAGTACGTTTTATCTTAGTTTAGAACTGCTAGGGAATAGGTAAACCCAAAGGAGTTTTTTTTTTTGAAAGTTCCAGACCAGAACTGTTCATGTCGAACTGTGATTTGAAGCTGAGAAGATTTAAGCTCAGTTATGTTAATACTCAAGGAAGAGGCTATCGAACTCTCAAAATTGGGAACAGAAAGCCACAGTTACGTCAACAGTACAGATATGGTAGAGAAAGGAATTCTCTCTGGCTTTTGAATATTATAAAGGAGTACTGATAGAATATTGTATTTTACCATGTGGTTCAAATTGTTTAAAACTGCATTATATGTAAATAGCTTGATTTATTTTATGTTACTTTTTCTTTTGCACAATTAAATTCTGCTTTATTGCTAAAACCAAATCTGTAACACTGTGTGGATCAAAATGATCTATCCAGCCAGGTTTCAGTCCAGTTATTACATGAGCTGAGACTATAACAGCCTACTTTGCCTTTCAGACAGTTCATCTTTAAGAGCTCCACTATACAACTATACAAAGTTTTGAGTCTGCCTGGGAAGCTACATCGACAGACGCGTCAATCTGTTTGCTGTAATGTACGCTTCATAGTTTATAACATGTTTTACTATTTTAAATAAACTAACCCATGATGAGCAATTGATTAAGTTCCTCCCAGTTATTAAGTTCAATGCTGTTGTGCTTTAAAGAGTACCTACAGAGTGTTTTCATACCACTTCCTTTGACTTCCACTGAAAGGTTGGCCATTTGAAAGGTGAGAAAACAGGAACTCACAGAGGAATTGTTTTTCAGTCATCTGGACACAGTGTCCAGTCTACCATAATTGATTTCAAAGAAGTTTGCCAGAACACTTATAAGTGTCAAGAAGAACACTGACATTTATTCAATAGCGCTGAAGCTGCAAGTTTACAAGAGACATTGCTGGTGGAATTTCTCTAGCACACTTATGTGATACTGATACACAACACAGGTCTCACTGCAGGGCAGAAGTCCAGAGATGACATCTGCTCTATACCCTACGGCTTTGGTTGGATAGTGGAGATCTTTGTTGCCAAACACTCACTGCCATAATTTATAGAAGATATACTATATTCAGTGCTGCTGCAGTTACATTTCTGGTCAATGGTAACCCTCACCAAGATAATAATGGTGGGGGGTGGTTTGACAATAGCAATTAAATGCAAAACAGATTTTCTTTGGTAGTCTGTTATATTTGCCACTATATAAGTTTATGAAGCTAGTGCATGATGTGTTCAATTTGACATGGACATTGGGGTCGACCTCTGCTGTTTTAAGACATCCACAAGACTAGAAATAAAGAAAAAGATCTGACATCTGTATAGAAAATTATAATACCAAAAGTAAAGAAGTTGGGGTTGCAGATTAGTGGTGGGGTTGAATGTTTCCAGAAAATAAAAGGGAGGAACGTGAATGTCACATTGTACCAAGGGACAATACAAGTATAGGGAAACTCAATAACAGAACAAACTTAAAGATTTGTATCTTAATGCACGAACCATTCAGAATAAGGTGGATGATCTGATACTGCAAATCAAGCTAAATGAGTATGATCTCATTACACAAACATGGTTGCAAGGAGATCAAAACTGGAAATTAACATTCAGGGACATTTGAACTTTCAAGGAGACATGCGGTATGGAAAAGGGGGTGGGGTAGCACTATCAATAAGAAATGAAATAAGGACAGTTGGGAGATGTGATCTAGGCTCCAATTATGTAGAGTTCATTTGGGCAGAGGTAAGAAATCATATGGTAAAGAAGATAATACTAGGAGTGGCGTAGACTCCCAAAGAGGAGCCAAACTGTGGAACAGGCTATAAATCAACAAATAATAGCAGCATGTAAAAAGAATAGAACAATAATTACAGGTGGTTTTAATGTTCATGTTAATTAGGTTAATCAAATTGGAAAGAGTAGCCACAATAACAAATTCATAGAGTGCATTAGGGATGGTTACCTACAGCAATATGTCATGGAGCCAACCAGGGAACAGGCTATCTTGGATCTTATAATGGGTGATGAGGCAAGTTTAATAAATGACTTCCAAGTGAGAGATCCCCTGGGAAGTACTGATTATGACAAGAAACAATTTAATATTCAGTTTGACAGTGAGAAACTTCGGTTGGAAACAATGTGTTCAACTTGAATAAAGGGAATTATAATGAAAAGCAAATAGAGTTATTGAAAGTGACTGGACAGATAGATAGATTAGTAGAAATGATGGTAAACAAGCAGTGGCAGACATTTAAAGAGGTAATTCATAACTTTCAGCAAAAATACATCCCAGTAAGAAGGAAAGATTCTCAGAGAAGGATAAATCAACCACGTCTAACCAAGGAAGTTAAGGAGAGTTTTAAGTTGAAAGTAAAACATATAAGGAGGCAAAAGTCAGTGACAGCCCCAAAGACTGGGATAAATTCAGAATCTGGCAAAGGAGGACTAAAAAGGTAATGGAGAAAGAAAATAAACTATGAAGGCAAACTAGTGAGGAATATAAAAACTGAAAGAAGAGGTGTTTAATTATATAAAAAGGAAGAGAGAAGTCCGAGTTCCATAGGTCCCTTAGAAAATGAACCTGGGAAGACAGTTTTGGGGGACAAGAAATTGGCAGAGGTGTTAAACAGATATTTTGCATTAATCTTTATGGTGAAAGCTACTTCAAACATTCTATTAATACTAAAGAATACAAAAGAAGAATTAAGTACCATCACCATCACTAAAAGAAAGTATTAGACAAACTAATGGGCCTGAAAATGGTTAAGTCCCTTGGCCCTGAAGGCTTGCATCCTAGGATTTTAAAAGAGGTAGCTAAAGAGATAGTTGATGCATTGGTTGTAATTTTCCAAAAATCCTTGGATTCTGGAGAAGTGCCAAAGGACTGGAAAACTGCTAATGTGACACCCCTATTCAAAAAGGGACGGAAGCAAAAAAACAGGTGTCTATAGGCCAATTAGCCTAACATCTACTGTTGGGAATTAATTGTTAAGAAAGTAACAGTAGATTATTTGGAAAATTATAATATAATCAAGCAGAGTCAGTTGGTGATAGCAAGAACTGCAGATGCTGGAGTCAAAGTCAATACAGAGTGGAGCTGAAGACGCACAGCAGGTCAGGCAGCATCAGAGAAGCAGGAAAGTTTATGTTTCAGGTCGGGACCCTTCATAAGGACCTGATCATCAGAAGGCCATATCTGATAGGGGATTCTTTGGTTAGGGGAACAGACAAGTATTTCTCAGGCCATCAACATGAGTCCAGGATGGTTTGTTGCCTCCTTGGTGCTACGGTCAGGAATGTCACAGCACAGCTGTGAGATATTCATCTGGGGGAGAGCAAACAGCCGAAGATCATGGTCTACATTGACGCTAATGACTACGTAGGAATGGGGATGCAATCCTGCAATTGCCAGTTAGGGATCAAGGTAGAAAATTAGCAACCAGGATCTCTAAAGTAGTAATCTCCAGATTCCTGCAGCACTGGGAGTAAATTCAATACAGAAATAGGAAAACAGATGAGTGTGTAGATGAAAAGGTGGTGCAGGACTTTACATTCCAGCGACAAAGGTTCCATGGGAGATTGTACCTGTACAAGCTTGACAGGTTGCATCTGAACAGAGCATGGATGAGTTCTTTGCAGGGCATTTTTCATATGCTGTTGGGGAGGGTTTAAATTAACTCAGCAGGGGATTTAGAAGCAGGCAATAATATTAGACAGTAATACCAGGGTGCCAGAAATGCTACGAAAGGCAGCTGGCACTAAATTAGAGAAAAGGATGTTGGTAGGTGGAAGCCCGGCAAGGGAGAATGTAATGAAACCTCAGTCCAGGTTACACTGCATGCATGTAAATGCACTGAGTATAGTTAATAACATAAGGGAGTTACAGGTTTGGAATGTCCGATAGAATTATGATATAATGGAGGTAATGGAGATTCAGCTTAAGAAAGATCTAAGTGTCAAATATTCCTGGTTACCAGGTGTTCAGGAAAGTTAGTAAAATGAAGAAATGTGAAGCATTTTTGGAGAAGGACATTGTGGAGCTGGAGAAACAAGATGTTGCAGAGCATTCAAAGAAAGAATCTATTTGGCTAGAGCTAGGGAATTAAAAAAAACTTTAAATTGTTATGTGTACTGTAAAGGTCTGAGCTAATGGCACGAATATAAATCTGCAAGGAAGGGTTCTTGTGGCGCAGTGACAGTGTGCCTACTTCTAAACCAAGAGGCTTAGTTTCAAGTCCCATCTCCTCTAGAGGTTTGTAATAACACCTTTGAACAGGTTGATTTAAAAAATCTATAAAATTTGCAAGAAAACCACAGAGGGATAAACATCACAAAGTAGTTGTAATGGGTGACTTTAGTTATCCATATGCACCCTAAGATAATGGTCGTGTAAGGAGCTGTGAAAGACAATATTCCTAGGTTGTGTTCAGGAGACCAGCATAAAAGTGTGTCAATTCAACAAGCAGGGACGCATTGCTAGACCTGATTCTCAGGAACGAGGAGGGTCAAGTAGAACATGAGACAGTAGGGAATATTTTCAGGACAATGATCTTTGTTTCATAATAGTTAGAATGACTGTAGAAAATGACATTGGTCAATGAAAAGTAAGAACAATCAACTGGTGGACAGCAGACTTCAATGGGGCAAGAACAGATCATATAGAGACAGACTGTAACTGAAGGTTGGCAGGAAAAACAGTTGCTGAACAATGGGTAGCTTCAAGACAAGGACAGGGTGGGCACAAGCATGGAATATTCTCTCAAAAGGGAAACAAACAAATCCATATGTCCCAGGATGACAAAGCAGATAGAAGTTAAAAGAAATGTGTGCTTATGACAGGTGTCTGGTATAGTGCTTGTAACAAGGTGAGCCAGGTGGACCAGGGAATATGGGTTCCCTTACTGGGGCTGTTACACTGGTCCACTCAGTGAGTCCTGACTGACAGATAAGAACAGGAGTGTTAGGCATCCTGCTCACTCTGAGAGCTGGATATGGGGGAGTTGAATCAGTGTCAAGGACTCTCCATGCATTCATAAAGAGTGACCTGGTAATGGGATACTGGCCTCTAAGGCGTTATTTCAGTGACAATGAGAGTGAAATTAATGATGTAACCATGCAAAAACACGAGTAGCTGAAGCCCAACTGGACTTCAAACAGCCACTAAAACTCGCTTTATCATTGAAAAATGAGGCAATTGGAAAGTATGGGTTACTGGGTATTCCGACGGAAGTGCACACCCTTACCAGTCCAAGTGAGCTTAGAAACACCACTTGAGTGAAGGCAATTGCATAGCCTCACTCAGAACATATCCTTAACAGAGGGACTCTAGGTCAACCCACAACAAAACCCCAAAACAAAGCCAAGCATTAGCTAAACGGTTAACATTTTCATCGGGATCCGAGCCGGCAAGCCATTGTAATTTCTGTTGGTATGCAGACTTGAGACAGCAAAAGAGTCCCACTAGACCTAAACTGAGTAAAAGAACTCATAGGCTGGTATCCAGGAGAGTACACACCCTGGAGAGTCCACCTACATCTGGATTGGAACAGTTAAATTGTTTAGCAACATCCAAATCAGAACCAGTCAAACTATGCGTCTGGTTAAATGGTCACCCGGTTCCACTGGGAGTCAATACCACTGCAACTGTTTCAATGATCATAGAACCAGTCTTGAACAAAGTTCACTCTGGGCTCCAACCCTTAAATTTTCACAAGATCTCAGCTAGACTGAGAACCTATTATCAGGGAACCTTTACAGAATAAGGGTACAACTTCAGTCCCAGTCTCATATGAGAAGCAGCTGGTCCACTTGCCACTGAGTGTAGTAAAAGGCTCGGGCCAAGATTGCTGGGGCAAAATGGGTTGAGAAGGATCCACCTTGATAGACTCAACATTTTTCCATTAGAAAATGGCTGCCTGAGTGAAATCCTAATTAAATACCTGGAAGCTTTTCAGGAAGGTCTAAAGACTATCCAAGGATCCAAGGCCACCTTGCATGTTAACCAGAAAGCAATTTCATAAATCTGCAAGGCCCACTCAGTGCCATTTGCCCTACATGCAAAAGCAGAGGCAGAAATCAGAAAGTGAAGGAATCATCAAGCCAGTTGAGTTTGTGGCAGCACCAGTCATATCAATTGTGAAGCCCAATGAGTCAGTTCGCTTTTTTGTGGATTTTAGATAAACAGTAAATCACTTTCCACAGCTGGATAAATACCCAATCCCTCGCAAAGAGGATTTATAAGCAAAGGTGGCAGGAGGCTGTCCTTCAAGAAGCTGAACATACTTGGAATTGCAGTTAGATGTGGATTCCCAGAAGTATGCTACAATTAATACCCATAACAGTTTGTACTAATATACAAGACTGCCACTTAAGGTATTGTCAGCCTGTGCAATTTTTCAGTAGACGATGGAGGAATTTGACCCCGTGCTAAAACGCCTCAGGAGGAACTACAAAAAAACAGAAGCGACCTTTGTCCTCAAACTCAGAGGCGGGTGGGGTGGCGGGGAGGGTAATGAGTGTAACGAGGTCAGTCAGGTGGACCTCATATGATATGAGTTCCCTGGTTGGTCTGTTAATCTGTTCCAGTCAAGGAGCCCTGGCTGGCAGATACGAGGAGTGTCACACATCCTGTTCAGTCTGACAGTTGGCTCTGAGGGAGCTGGAGCAGTGTCAAGGGCTCTCCACATGTCAATAAAGGGTGACTCAGTGACGGGACACCAACCTATGCAGAGTTATTTCATCAGGAAATAAGTACAGTTGAAAACCAAGCTGAATACAGACAGTTCAGAAGAAAAGTGTAGAAACAAATACTAGAAGCAAAAAGGGATTATAAAAAAGACTGGAAATTGCATAAAAATGAAATCCTAGTGCACATCAAAATAGCAACTTGGGTACAAAACTGGCTAAGGGAGAAGAACCAGTCAGTAAAGGTTAATGGGTATTTTTCTGGATGGACAAAGGTTTATAGTGGAGTTCCCCTGGGGTCAGTATTGGGACCCACGCTCTTTCTGATATACGCAAATGTACAGACCACTCTTTGTTTGGACTGTGAACTGAAATAGGAGAAAATATTGTTTTTAACTAAGGGACGTGTGTAAGATGTCTGGAGTTTTAAAAACAAACTTCTGGAACACACGAATTGTAAACACAATGTTGCTTTATTCAAGCAGTGAGGGATTCCAGACAAATTGGCACTGCCAGGGCGTTCAAGGGACTTTTGCCCAGACACAGAGACGGTCTTTTGATTGGCTGTTGAGAGTTCAGGAGGGCTTAACATAGAAGCATTTGATTGGTTCCTGGTAGTTGGCTGCAGCCCTTTGTGAGAACAATACATCTGAAAAATCCAGCCTGCAAAGAGAAAACATCTATCTCTCTCGCTCTATCTCACTCTTCTGTAGGGAGAAGTAAAACAAGATATCTGGTTAACACAGTGCGGAACTGGAGGAAACAAAGCAGGCCAGGCAGCATCAGAGGAGCAGGAAAGCTGACATTTTGGGTCAGGACCCTTCTTCAGAAGACCCTTCTTTTCTGAAGAAGGGTCCCGACCCGAAACGTCAGCTTTCCTGCTCCTCAGATGCTGCCTGGCCTGCTGCGTTCCTCCAGCACCACACTGTAATATCTCTGACTCCAGTTTCAGCAGTTCTTACTATCTCTAAGATGTCTGGCAACACTCCTTCTCCTTTGTCTATAAGCTGCTCCCTCTGCAAATCTCCTGTTGAAAGGAAAAGGGCATAAAACAAAAGACCAAACAACTGTGAATGCTAAAAATCAAAAACAAAATCAGAAATTGCCGGAAAAGCTGAGCAGATCTGGCAGCATCTGTGGAGAGAAATCAGAGTTAATATTTTGGGTCCATCAGCTCTTCTTCAGAAGGCAGTAAAAACCACCTTCAGAGGCACTGAAAGGGCAAGTCCTCAACGATTGAATGAAATATTGAGAATTGGTATATCCATAACCTTGCATCATTAGCAGAGTCAAGAGAAAACAACTCTCTATCTACGATGCAAACTGGTGCCGCAACTGTGCTTCTCTTGACTTTATTTCCTTCCTTAGTGCTAATGTATGTATCTCTTCTCTTCATTTGTCTGTTTATGTGTGTATGGAATTTTAAGGGGTAGCGCTTAGGTCATACAATTATAGATTTGCAATTCTTTTCGCCATTTATTAAAACTATTTGAAAACAATAATTAGTTCTTTTCTGTTAATGGATAAACTTGGTGTGCATTTTTAACCTAAATTAGGCAGTTAGGTACAATTGGGTAGTATGGTGGTTTGAACAAATTTCCACATTTCTGACTCCAGGAATACTGGGGCTTGATTTCCAGCACACTACCCCAGTGAGTCATGATCAAAAATGATCTGGATCTTGGTGTGCAGGAGTCAGTTTTAAAGACTGCAGATGACACAAACTTGAGGAGAATTGTAAACTGAGAGAAGGAGAGTGTAGAACTTCAAAAGAACTTGACATGCTGGTGGAATGGACAGATGAAGTTCACGGTGGAAAAGTATGAGGTGAAATATTAAAAAAAGAAGTGATACAAAGGGTATTATTTTAAAGGATGAGCAGGAGCACAATGACTTGTGTGTACATGTTCGCAAGTCACTAAAGGTGGCAGCGCAACTAAAGAAACACATAGCATTCAAGGTTTCATGAATAGGGACATAGAAGAGCATGAGGATCTTATGAAGTTATGATCAGACACTATTTAGACCTCAGCCAAAGTATTCTGTACCGATCTGGGCACCACACTATATGAAAGATGTGAAGGCACTGGAAAAGTCCACAGAGATTTACAAGAATGGTTCCAGGAATCAGACACTTCAGTTATGAGTAAAGACTGGAGAAGTTGGGAGTGATTTTGTTGGCGAAGTTGGGACTGATTTTGTTGAAGACAGAAAGCTAAGAGGAGATTTGATACAAGTTTTCAACATCATGAGGGAACTGGGAAAAAAAGGGAGGAACTGTTCACCTTGAAAATGGTTAAAACCAGTGAACACAGTTTTAAAGTGTTTTACAAAAAGAGCAAAACTGCTATAGCTGATGCTCCATGTATGCTGTTAAATGGATGTTAACAAACTTGCAACAGTGAGTGCAGAGAGGTTCGTCCAGTATTCTGGCCAACACAACACTATATCAATATCCATTTGAGGGGCATTATTATCAGATTTTTTACCTAATATTACACTCCAAAAGTATGTCATTTTTTTCTGAACGGCTTTAAGGTGTTCTGAGACTGAGAGATGTGATAGAAATGCAATTGATTCCACAATGAGTAGTTCAGAACTGTTCTAAAGAAGAGGTTAATAAGACATTGGAAAATACATCTATCTATATAATTTCCAAAAGAAATCATGTGACTTTGTTAGCACCTTCAGAAATGTTTGCACTACTGTGTTTATGAATGCACGGGAAATAAATGATCAGAGGCCAGTGGTGGGTTTTAGTTTGAGTTGAGTTCATAAAGATCATGTTTCAGTTTCATCACATCAGAAGAATAATGTTTTCAGTTGGGACCAGTCTTGTCCTATCATAACGGCATATTAGTTTGTGAAGTTTTCAAGCTCTCTGGACCAAAAGGAAATTACTGCCGTCACAACTGAAAGGAGATTCAGGTCATCAGAACCATAAAGAAGTCTTAAAACTGTTTGAGCAGTCGAAGAACGAAAACTGGAAAGAATCACTCAAGAAGAAAACTGAAGAATAAAGACAGGAGTGGCCTTCCTCTGGATGAAGTATCTTAAAAGTCCATTGCTACGAACAAGTTCAGATTTATGTTTTTGCTGTTTGTATTACAATCTTTTCAAACTGACTTATATGTATACACAGTTTTACTTTTTAAAATTTCTTTCAAGTAATAAAGTTGTGTCCCTTTCTTTAAAAAATCATTAGAAACCTTGTGTGACTATGTTCAATGACTAACCACCAGTAACCAGCTGCAAAAGCTAAACTATTATAACAGGCTTCACTATGTGATCTGACTTGTCCAGTATTACCATTAGCTGGGATCTGTTTCTGTGATGATTTCCTACATTCTTCCATTAATTTGGCTCTCATTTGGTTCATGAATAATGCGAGTGCAATACACTAAATTGTATTGAACTGACTTTATAATCAAAATCATTAGTAAGGGAACTGATCCTGGCTCATCCTTTAACAAGGCTGTTGAATCACCTCTCCTACTGCAATTTCCCCTTACCACTTACAATAACAGCATTTGGTATAAGATAACTAATAAAAGGAAATAATTGATCTTACCTTATGTACCTATTTACAATGAAAACTACTTGCTTCATATCCGCACAATTCATGAAAACATACATTTAAGGGCCAATAAATCAGACAGTATCATAAAAGCGGTCACTGGCAGTAGTTTACGAATTGGATTTCTCTTTCAAAAAATATCCTGCGCTTTTATTATTGAACCTATGTCCTCTGCTAAAAGGAGACTGTGAAGTAAGCATCTGATACTAGTAATCTATTGCAACACTTAGGCAGAACTGCAAGCAATTTCAATCCTATTGATCGTCTCCAGGCGATGACACTATGAAATTAATTTTTTCCTCGTGAGCTTGGAGGGCTATATTTACACAAAACTGAGCAGCCTGAGAAGTTATAATTTTAAACAGAAAATACAGGAGTGCAAAACATTAGCATTCAATTAATACAAACATATTATAAAAGTAAGCACCTTTTTAAAGTTTAAGTTTACCAAGATAATGTATACAAATGCAGAATCTGAAGGAAATCAAGGCAGACTGCTGACCAGGCTCAGCACATTGGAAGGTCAAAGTTCTATTCTGTGCACAACAAACCACTACTATGCTTCAGAAGGATCCACAATTATACTTGCTGTCATGACAGGTCGCAACCCTGGATCACCTACAGATATTGAACTTTAAATCACAACATTTTTTTAAAAAGGAAATATGGACAAATTTTGCGAAGTGTAATTCAATGATAATCTGGGTGGATTATCCTCTGCCTCAAGGCAGACTCTGGATTATCAAACCTGACAAATGTCAAGGAAGCTTCAAAGACCATAGGACTATTAGAAATAGGAACAAGAGTAGGCCATTCAGCCCCTCGAGCCTGCTCTGCCATTCAATAGGATCATGGCTGATCCTACATTTCTCTTATCCACTTTCCTGCGTTTCTCAAAGAGAAAAATCCACTGCAAACTGAACTCAACTGTAATCTCCAGTGAGTTATCTCAGACTGTGAACATGTTGGGCAAGAGACATGTATGTACTTTCATCTTTTTTTGAACTTACCATTCATTTCTAATCTCTATGCAAGTGATGCATTATTATTTGTTCTCACGTTTAGTAACTAATAAACTCACTCTTTTGTTAATCCAAGAAATCCTGGTTAAATTGGTTCTTTTCAAAACATAAATTAATTTTGTCCAGAAGAAAGACATCCACAAGGGAGGGATCCTTTTCAAATTAATCTTGTTTCAACCAACAGAGGGGGTATTTGAATACAAATGGAGGAACATTTCATCCCTCCTTATGCAGGAGCTTGACAATTTGGATATCTCGTCTGTAAATGTACCTGGGAACTGCTCTTAACATTACTGCCAACAGCCAGTTATCAGACTTGCACAATGTTCTATTAAAAAAACTTACCCATTCTTTCCTATTGTTTTTAGCATGACATATTCTATACATGCAGTAATGATGTTCATGTATAATAAATAATCATAATAACATCATGATTTTACTAAGATGCGATTATTAATGCTGGTGAATTATTTAGCAAATGCATATGTGATAAGGAATAATAGGAAGTTGTAAACATATCACAAAGGTGCAACAGGGATAATAAAAAAATTTATGTTCCTTAAATCAGCATCTAGGTTATGTTATATCCTTAAATACATAGTTGTATTGCGGTTGTACCTATCCCACATGAACGCAGGATTCAAGAAGGTAGCTCACCACCACCTACTTAAGGACAATTAGAGACAGGCAATAAATACTGACCTAACCAGCAATACCCATATCCTGCAAAAGAATATTTTAAGAAGTCAATTTCTTTAATTGGAATCCAAAGAGATTTCAAAGCTGTACTGCAGAGATTTTTTATTTTTGAATACCATGCAAAGTAAAACAGCATGATTAGTTCTAAACCATCAAGTTTCCTTCAATGCTTAGTGATTGAACTTCTGTTGCCTCTTCCCCCCTGACTATTTACTAGCTGCTTTCTGTTCGAGGGAGTCCCCGATTTACGAATGTCCAATTACAAGTGCTCATACTTGCAAACACAATCCCATGGAGGTGTGTAATTTTAAAGACCTGACATAGAAAACAATTCCTTCACTTACTAACAGTTGCTTCACATTGTCCTGCATTGCATTCCATCTTGCATACAAATTGACTTACAAATGAACTTCAGGCGGGAACCTGTTTGCAACCCGGGGACTGCATGTATGAAGAACAGATTTTATTCCTTTGCCAATTTTATTTCCACTGTTCAATCATCAGCCATGTTTTTCATCACTGAAAAGTTTGATTTTGCCATAAAGCAAAAGATTGTCAAAATTAAATCTATTTTCAACAAGCTGCAAGGACGTTTAAAAATATACTTCTGTATCCTTTGTGGATATAACTTGAGTTATATTAAGCAAGCAATTTTGGATTACGTCAGTTGCAACATAATAATTATAAAATTTGTTTGCATGTGACAAACCAGAATATCAATAAGAGTGCTACAATAATTCCACACAACGAAAGCCCCTTATATCAATATCATTAGAAAGATGCAAAACAAACGAGAGACTGTTCTACTTCCCTAGAAGAAACATTAATATTTATACATTGAGTTTATGCAAATATATGTAATCATTATAAACATGTTTAATTCAACAAATCAACTGTATTTATTAACTAGTACAAAAAATGCCCAGGAGACAAAATACGCTTGAAACAAACAGATGAGAATCACCTAGTCTTTGAATAAACAAATGAGAAAAAGGGCCAGCATTCACCCGGTCCGGACTGCATCATCACAGTTATTTGTAAATATATACAAATGATGGTTCTTCAGGAAAAGAAAGAAGATTTCAACAAATAGCCTTTGCACTCATCAATTTTTAAAATTCAGCTAATGAAAATATGAATGTGACTAAAGAGAACTGCTGTTATTAGAAATAGTAGGAACTGTAGATGCTGGAGAATCTGAGATAACAAGGTGTAGAGCT
>JAHRHZ010000047.1:18062815-18119802 GCA_024137785.1 Ginglymostoma cirratum | reverse complement strand
TTTCTGATGAAGGGTTTAGGCCCGAAACGTCAAGTTTTCCTGCTCCTATGATGCTGCTTGACCTGCTGTGTTCATCCAGCCCCATGCTTGTTATCCCTTAAACCCATGCTATCTTTGAGGCGAGTTATGTTAAAAGCACTCTTAGTCCAGGAGCTGCCCTATTCATTTCCTGACATTTTCCTACACATAGTAGGCAAGAACCTGGAGGTCCTACTGGAGCAGTGGTGCCAAGGACATTTTCCCTCAGGATGGCAGTGGAAGATGCAATACTGGATCATGCCAGCTTGGACCAAAGTTGTTAAAGCAGTGTCACCCATCTGGTAGAATGCATAGCACTGCAGGAAGAAGGTCAATGACCCTCTCCACTGCACCATTTTCGCTCTGATACCTCACAACGCTCTGCCACTGTAGCCACCTCCCATGAAGGCACATGCTGTACCACTTTCACTCCTGCCTGCAGAATCTTCCTCACTTGCTGTCACCCAACCCAATCCCCAAAACCAATATCCCTGTCTGCTCTACTCATGCTCAGAACACCTCACCACTTGCCCAATAATAATAGCTGTTCCATGGACTTCCATGTTCCATAATACCTGCCTCTCTCTCAGTCCAGGATGAAAACAATCCCAAGAGAGCAAAATCAAGATGGGTAACGTGTTGCCCGTTATTTAGCTCCTCATTCCTTTCGTGGGGAGAATCCTGACTGTGACTACCTCAGCAGATTCCTGAGCAGGCCCAGAACTGGCACTGGAGACAACCCATGACTTACAATACCAGGGCCCCCGGAGCAAAGACAAAGACCCCCTGAGGCCTGCTGACAACTGTGACAAGCTTCCTAGCTTTGTGTCTGCACTGGACAGCAAAACAGGAAGGCTTGGCATTTCTGACTGAGGGAGCAAAGCACAAAAATGCAAGGCAAGGTAATACAGGCAAGGACGCTACAAGTATCCAGGTAGATTCAACAGTGATTGAACTCTATGACAGCAAGTGAAAAATCGGAGATGCCGCCTGGTCCAATCCATGAACAGGGCGCAACTGCCTGAGCGCACAAAGATTCTTGCTGTAGCATTACAATTGTAGTCGCCAGTGCATCCTGAGATGACGCACACAAATGCAGAAGCATTCTGTAAGTGTACTGGAGATGTGCCATGAGAGTTCTTAACAGCATCACATGGTGGATGCCTATGTTAGGGATGTGGTGTGTGTGTGGCCAGTACTCATGATACGTACTTGGATATCCAGTCTGATTTCCTTATCAAGTTCTCCCGATGTCTAGTCTGTATGGTAAGACAGACAGCTGAATATTAATGAGGTGAGCTGTTATGTTAACAAAGCATTGAACAAGCGTTAATCCCCATCAATTGGCATCTTGGCACTGCCTAGCAAGAATCTTGCCATGCCACAGGGAGGAGATGGCTTCATGGTAAAATCACTAATGTTCTGGGACCGGGTTCAAATCCCACTATGGCAGATAGTGGAATTTGAATTCATTTAAAATCTGGAATTAAGAATCTACTTATGACCATGAAACCACTGTCGATTGTCGAAAAAACCCATCTGGCTCACTAAAGTCCTTCAGGGAAGGAAACCTGCCATTCACACCTGGTCTGGCCTACATGTGACTCCAGACCCAATGCAATGTGGTTGACTCTCAATTCCCTCTGAAATGTCAGTTTCAATTCAATGGCAGCTAGGGATTGGCAATAAATGCTGGGCAGCCAGTGACACCCACATCTCATGAGTGAATTTTGAAAAAAACTTGTGAAAAGCATCAAAGACGGAGTGAGATCTTGATCTTGATGTCAAGATGGGTTGCTGGACTTGCTGCCCAATTCTCCCACACATCTCTCCAACCTCTATAAGACTCTGCCTATTGTATATTCCAACACAATGTTTTTATCAGAGTGGATTTTTTTTCTGAAGAATGTAGATATTAAACATGGTAAACTTCTTCTAAAACCCATATGTGGGTATGGTTCATGTACAGAACTATAAATATGGACCATGGTGTCAATCCCTAAGAACTCCCAGATATTTCTACATTTTATATCCACGTACTCATAGGTTTTTTGAGTAGATCAATTACTTTATTGATTTCATCAGCTCAACACTTTAAACAAAAAGATGCACCACCAAATGTGCTTGCCCCTGGCATGTACCGTGTTTCACAACCTTCTAATTCAGAGGTAAGAGCGTTAGCACTGAGTGAAGACTTGTTATCTCTCAAAATCAAATTTGCAGATACAATACTCATTGATAAAAAGCCACAACTCACACAAGAGTAACTCAGTATAGATGTCCAATATCAGTGAATAATTTCTCAATTTGGCTAAATTTGTGATAATGAATCAACCTCATTTTCTTCCACTGTGAAGTACTGTATCATCAGGGTTTAAAGATAAAAACACTGCATAAATTCTTATTTTGTACCTGAAAGTGACAATGGAAATGCTTTTCTAACATAAATTATTTAGCTAGATTTTAGACTATTGCAAGAATATTCTCATCTTTACTCTTTATTGTGGCACATTTGTTCCAGTAGTGCAAATAAACACAGAATCGTTTAAAATTATTTGTATACTTTTTGTAAAAAATATAACCTCCTTGATTTACCATAAAGGAAAAACTTCCAAGACTGGTGGTGGAACTAATATCGAGTCCTCAAAGTTTAATTTTACCTTTATGCTGTGCACAATGTCAAGGACATTGAGGGTGCTGCTGAGAAGCGACTGAGGAGAATTCTGGGAGGAGTCGGATCACTCACCAGAGACCGCCCAAGTGCGAATAAAAGAGAGGCCACTTTTGGAGCAGCCATTTTGAGAAGGGCTGCTTTGCATTGAACTGCTTATGAAGGTTTAAGTGTGGACTTTGGTGACCAGCAGGCTTCAATCAGAAGGGCAATCAGCAATGAGGTAAAGCCAAGATAAAATTCCGTTCTTTGTCTTACTGTGAAGAGTCAGAGATGACAGCTAAGGCAGTGATGTGCCCCTCCTGCCAGATTTAAAAGGTTATAACCAAGGCATTTATTATCTATGTTCTTCTTTTGAGAGCCAAAGATGCAGACCATCTGGTCCTGGGGACTTGAAAGCCTTTAGGTTTGACAGTCTTCTGAGTACATTTCCCATCAGATTGTGTTTATTTCAAATTCATCCAATTACCTCTTATTTCCAATTATCTTTTGAAAGTTGTCTAAGCCTTCTACTGTAAAGACTGGCCACAAAATACCTGTTTGAAATACCCATCATTTCCTTTTTTTAAATTATCAATTCCCTAGACTCACTCTGAAAACGGCTAGCTCCAGTTTTTCTTACCCAATTCAAATACTTATAGAAACTCTTACTGTTTTAATACCACTATTTACCTTTCTCTCACACAGTGTTTTTTGCATCTTTACTGTCTTTTTATTTTTTTTCATCTTTATTGTCTTTTTTATCATTCTTTGTTGGTTCTTAGAACCTGCCCAGTCCTCTGATCTACCACTACAAATCCATAGAATCCCAGAGTGTGGAAACAGGCCATTCAGCCCATCAAGACAACATTGACTCTCCGATCAGTAGCCCACCCAGGCTCACCTCCCCACCCTATCCCTGTAACCCTACATTTCCTATGGCTATTCACTTTATCTATGCACCTCATGATTTTATAAACTTCTATAAGTCACCCCTTAACTTCCCATACTCCAGGGAAAAAATCCCAGAAAGTCCAGCCTCTTCTTATAAATCAAACCCTACAGTCCCAGCAACATCCTTGTAAATCTTTCCTGAACCTCTCCAATTTAATAATATCCTTTGTATAACAGGGCGACCAGAACTGGACACTGTACTACAAAAGCAGCTTCACCAACGTCGTGAATAACCACAACATAACGTCTCAACTCCTGTACTCAATGGTCCGAGAAAAGAAGGCAAGCTTGCTAAACACCTTCTTATCCACCCTTTCTACCTATGATGCAACTTTGGAAGTATGTACCCGAACCCTTATGTCTCTCTGTTCGACAACACCACCCAGGGCCCTACCATTAACTGTATTTCGACTTACAAGTCATGGGCCCACACTTCTCCTTTCAACTAGAACATGAAATTCTATGATGTTGTGATCACTGTTGCCTAGGGGCTCCTTTACAATGAGGTTATTGATTAATCTTGTCTCATTGTGCATCATCAAGTCTAGGATAGCTTGTTCCCTGGTTGGCTCCAAAGCATTCTGCTCTAAGTTCTCTCAGAGGCATTCTATGAACTCATTTTCTAAGCTACCTTAGATTCTCCGAATCTACATGTAGATGAAAGACACCCATGATTATTGCAGTACATTTCTTCCATGCTCCATTTATTTCTTCCTATATGGTCTGTTATACAGTATGACTGCTGTTAGGGAGCCTAAAATTTACTCCCACAAGGGACCTCTTACCATTACTATGTGTCTTTACCTAAACTGTTTCTACATTTTAATCTTTAGAGTTAATGTCTTCCCAGAACAAACTAATACCATTCTAAAACAACACAGTGAACACGCCACCATTTCACAGCTTTCTGTCATTCAGATATATAAAATATCCTTCTACATTCAGGTAAGAACCTGTCAACTATATCCCTGTAATGCCTATCAGGTCTTACATATTTATCTTCATCTGAAATAACAGTTCATCCCTTTTGTTACAAATGCTGTGCAGCAGATACAAGGCCTTAAACTGTCTCTTTTTAACCATTTTCACAATCTCTGGCCTTAAGTGCTGAGTCATTCTCACATTTGTATGCTCTGTTTCTTCCTGTTATACTTGGTGATCATTACCTAAATTGGTGCCCTGCGCAATCACTTTATTGGTTTCCCTTACTTTATAACACCTCTCTTAATTTGTTCCATCCCACATTCCCTATTTAGCTTAAAGTCCACTTACATATAAGACAAATCTCAAAGCAAATATTCATCGCTTTAACTTATTGTCAGTAAAACATCCATTTTAGTAAAGTATAACCATTTGTTGTTTTCAGATTTAGTATTAGCACCAAACTTTATCTTTGGATCATAAGAAAATAGTACTTTAAAACAGACGAACAATGGAGGAACTGTCCACCCCAAGGAGTAGTTGAGAAAAATATCACAGTTATATTAAAGGAAAACTACATGGATATGCACAAGGGAGAAAGGAATTGACAGCTATACTGATGGGGTTCAGGAAAAAGGACGGAGAAAGCGTACGTGCAGCATAAACCCTGGCATGCACCATTGAGTGAAATGTCTACTTTTATGCTAGAAATAATTTGCAATTTCACCAAGTGAAGCTGAGTGATACAAATAAGAAAAAGGCAGTGCTATTCAGCTCTATCTCACACATGGCTTTATTCTGTAAAATGGTGAATAATAGGGATAATGAATAGTAGGAGTGTGCATAATGGAGATTTCATCCCCGTTCTCAGGTTGTACTGAAGGTATCTAAACTGATCTTATGTCATTATCTCGTCAGTTTCAACACATTTCAAACATGAAACCTTCATTCTGTTACCTGTCAAAGGCTTCTAAAAGTATCCAATTAGATTTACATAAAGATATTTCTCTTCCAAATGGTGTTCTGGTATCCATTATCAGTTTGACCATTTGGAAAATGAGATGCAAAGCTTCCTTCCACATTTCCTTCATGAAGTAATGTTGGAACAAGCTACGGATATGGATGTATATCACCTGAACCTAGCCACTGATGCAGGCAAGTCAGCCACATTGGTGCCAGTCCTAGAGCAGATAAATGGGAAGGTTAGCAAGAAGAAGGAGATCCTACTTTAAATCCATCTGTCAAATCCAAAAAAATGATGGTTAACATGCAGGCGTGATCAACGAGCACTGTGACAACTCCACATAACAAGTTAAAAGCTGGAACAGAAAGAAGATTCACATATGATGGAAAAGCTCGCAAGTTTGGCACCATCAGTGGAAAGTAATCAGAGTTAAGGTTTCGGGTCCAGTGACCCCTAGTTCTGAGGAAGGGTCACTGGACCCGAAACATTAACTCTGATTTCTCTCCACAGAAGCTGCCTTACTTGCTCAGGTTGTCCAGCAACTTCTGCTTTTGTTTCTTATTTTGTTTCTTATTTCTTATCATTGTTTGTTATGTGTTGAAACTGACGAGATAGTGACATGAGATCAATTTAGATTCCTTCAGTATAACCTCAGAACAGGGATGAAATCCCCATTTTTCACACTCCTGTTTTTCTTTATCCCTATCATTCACTATTTTACAGAATAAAGCCATTTCTGAGATATAGCTTAATTGTACTGTGTTTTTCTTATTTGCATTACTCAGCTTTACTTTGTGAAATTGCAGATTATTTATAGCATAAAAATAGACATTTCACTCAAACATCTACAGTTCTTTTGGTTTTCACTATGAAAAAAAGTATGATGCCTAGATATACATTAGTACATTGTGAATATTCATTCAATCAGGTAATAAGAAGCTAAGTTCAAATCCCCTTAGATGGCTCAATAAGTAAATCATCTACAAGGTGTAACAATGAATCAGATACCCCTACAGCCATTACGAGTCAGTTAACTGCAATTCGTTGCAATGCCAACATGATCATTAAAGGTGACGTCTATTTCCTGACTAGGAAGGAGGAATAGAATCAGTTGATATCTCACTCAGTCCACATTCTAAGTGATCCCTATCAGCATTTAACTTGTCCGAATACCAGGTACGGGTAGGAACAGACTGTATTATTAAATCCCAAATTATTAAACGAGCAGATCATTCTAATTTGTTAGGCTCACAAATGAAAACTTTCTTCTTGAGTACGTCATTAGAGGGTTATCAATGTCTGTGGAACACGTGCTAATGCAAAGTGATACAGTTGGGTTAAACGAGTGGGCAAACATTTGGCAGGTGGAGCATAATGTGGGAAAATGTGAACTTATTCACTATGGCAGGCAAAACTGGAAAGCATCATATTATTTAAACAGAGAGAGATTGTATAACTCTGTAGTACAAAAGGATCTGTGTGATGATACTATGGCTTTAAGGGGTGTATTTTGGCCTGGATTTTTTTTATGCAGGGAGGTTGAGACAGAAGCGCCAAGCAGTCTGTTCCAATACAATAAAGTAAACAGCTTAGAAGGCCTTGAGTTTTTTTTAAAAAAGTTAGAACAACAGGAGCATCATGAATAGGTGGTATCAGGCTCCTACAGAACCAGGGTTTTAGTTCAGCTTTTAGTAGTTGTGGGGTTGAAAAGGTTGAGTTCTCTCTCTCTGCCAGAATTTTCTTGATATGCTTTCCTCCTGGACTGGAGTCACATTGCATGTGAGGCAATCTATTTTACTGAATTTGCCTTTGCTAAGGGTGTGGTTATGCGATGTTACTATCTGGGAACAGATGCTGTTTAGTAATTAAATAATCTATTATTCTGTCAAGTTTTCCAAAAGAGTTAAAGTTAGACCTTTCTTTCTTTTGTTTGTATTTTAACTGTAGAGTAAGATTGAAGTGTGTTTTGCTTAAAGCCGAGTCATGTAACCAATCAAATTACATACGGAACACAGCACCTTACATTTGCCTTTAAACAAGAAAAAGTTCGGGTCTAGACTATTTCTTTGATGTGTTTGAAGGGGGTTTGGTCTGGTCCACATGACCTGGTACATGAATTGCCAAAAGTTAATATGCACATATAACAAGTGATCATGAAGGCAAATTGAATGTGTATTTATTGAAAGGGGAATAAAATATAAAAGAAATTTTGACACAGAGGGCATTGGTGAGACCACACCTGGAATACGGAGTACACTTTGGACTCTTTACTAAGCAAGGACATAACTGTATCAGAAGCAGTACAGAGAAGGTTCATTCAAAACGGATGAAGGAGTCACCTTATGAGGAAAGGCTGAATCATTTGGGCCCATATCCATTGAAGTTTTTAAGACTAAGAGATTATCTTTTTGAACTGTAGAGGGCTTCACAAGGTGGATGCTGAACGGATGCTTCCCCTCATTTGGGGGAGACCTAAACTAGGGGTCACAGTTGAAAATTAAAGTTCTCTCTTTTAAGATGGAGTTGAGGAGTACTGTTTCTCTCAGAGAGCATTAATCTCTGAAATTCACTTTCCCAAAGAGCACTGGAAGAAGGTCATTGAATCAAGTTAGATGGATATTGATTGCTAAGGAGTCAAAAGGTACTCAGTGTAGACAGGAAATTAGCTTGAAGACCAAACTCAGAGCAGCCATGAAGACATCAAATAACGGAACAGGCTCGAGGGGCAGAATGGCCTCCTTCTGCTTCTAATTTTGATGTTCATACTTTGAGTCACATTTCAAAACACAAGGATAAAAAAAGGACACAAAGTTATTCAGACGATACCCTGTTGAATCAACGGACATTAACACCTGCATTGTAGCTTGAATCAGTCTCTGATTTACAGACTGTACCACTTTACTCATTATTGTCTCACAACTTTACTTATTATTATTATATTTTCATGTCTTCAAGGAATATGAAAGTTTGAACCCCTTTCTGCAAAATCTTCCACACAATCAGTAAAATGTTAACTGATTGTTGGACATTTAATTTTTAGGAAATAACACCCAAGATCACTTCAATAAAGTTAAATTTAACCGTGTATCATCCTAATTATAAATTACACTCAAACCTGCATATCTATTCAATTATTTTACAATGACTTCTTTGTCCATTTGAAAACCACAGACCTGTTTAAATATATTGACCATAAATTGATTATATGAAAGCTTAGATTAGTTTTGACATTGCTAAATCTGCATTAATATCTTAGCTGCATTCACATGATTAAACATTTCAGGAATTAGCTTCCAATATTGAAATTCAATTACAGTTACAAGACTTAATACTATTTTCAGGGACATTCTGTGATGATAGATTAACCATGCACCCAACAATACCTAAACAAAAAAAACACTGAAGAACGCGTATAGTGTTTTCCTTTTTAGTTAATAAACACAAATTTGACATTAACACACTGCGTTTCAAAACAATGCAGTAATGACCTGCTAAGTCACAGCACCAAGACTGTGCATTAAGAAAGCAGGAAAAGTCACAAGAGTGAGTTTTGTTCAAAGTATTGTCCCTTGCCTTCCATTGAGGGTGATAACAGTTACGCCAGAAATAGCATTTTTTTATTGCTAATAAGGAGACCCTCAGATATAATCTTCCACTGACACAAGTTACTCCAGTGATCTCATATTTGGAGCATACTGGAGCAATTCCAACACAAAGAATCTGGATTATAATTTCTGATCACAGGAGGTTGTGAAGTGATTTAGGATATTTGCACTGGAGTCGTGCTGTGATATTATAACTTGTGTTACCAAAGCTATCTAGCAAGGAAAGGATCTTCATAACATATAACACAGTTTTTATATAAAATCTAACTGTGCTTTGAAACAAAAGTATTTCTCCTAAACATTCAACCCTTTCTTAAGGGTGTAGTCAAGCAAACATAAGCCCAAAACTGGACCCACAGTCAAGAGAAATCAATTGGCCAAACTAAATTAAACAGCAGTCATTGTCTTCAGATAACAGTGGAAACTAAGATCAAAGTGGTTGCAAAGGCTCAGAGAAATCAGTTACAACCAGCCCAAGGGTTGTGTATTAGAGAACTGTCAATCAGATGTTCCGGCATATCGTCCACTTTGCAGAAAATCTACGTTCTACTCGCAAGAAAGACCCTGAACTACCTGTTGCCTGCCACTTCAATGCACCACCCTGCTCTCTGGCCAACATCTCTGTCTCTGGCTTGCTACAGTGTTCCAGTGAAGCCCAATGCAAGCTGGAGAAACAACACCTCATTTTCCGCTTGGGGACCCTACAGCCCTCCGGACTCAATACTGAGTTCAATAATTTTAGGGCCTAAACTCTACCATGTCCCAGCCCCCCCACCCCACACACTAGGCTTTGTTACCACATAGCCTGCCATTACACACCCCCTGTTGTTAGTCACTAACAGTCCCCATTAACAACTATTCACCCTCCCAGCCTGATCGTTAGCAACTCCTTTGTCTGTCCAACTGTCTTTCTCTCTTTTCGGGCTCTATCCTATCGTTTACTCCCTACCCCATCCACCTCCCTATTTTCTGCATATAAACTGACGTTTTCCCAGCCACTATCAGTTCTGAGGAAGGGTCACCGGACCCAAAACATTGGCTCTGTTTTCTCCTTCACAGATGCTACCAGACCTGCTGAGCTTTTCCAGCAACTTTGTTTTTGTTCCAGCATATTGACTGCCTGAGTAGGTGCACCTTATATTTCCCAATCATGGCAACAGCGAACAAGAGTTACAGTGACCCACTGCATGATTTGAACCTAGCTCATGACCCCGTCAGCAAGAGGCCACAGAACATTCTGAAAGGTCAGGGCAAGGGAGGATAAGAACTCACACTCAGATGTCACGCCCTCACTGAAGACCTAGTGAAGACTGATGTTCCTAGGGGTTTAAGAGGTCTACGTAGTCTTTTTCTTAAAGAAATGTTATAAGACAGAGGGGGCCAGTTGTCTATTGAAAACTCATAAAGTAAACAGCTTCTGAGGCCTTGGGTTTTTTTTAAAGTTGGAACAACAGAAGCAGCCTGAATGGGTGTGGTCAAGCTCCCATAGACCAGGATTTTTGGTTTCTTAGTTTTTCAGTCACAGTTGTTGCTAGGTATGCTGCTGCAGTACATCTCTCCCTGCTACACTCTCTCCAAGATTTTCACTTGATGTTTCCCCTCCTGGGCTGCTAGAATTGCATTTGAGACAATCTATTTTATCAACTTTGCCAAGGGTGTGTCAATGGCATGTTACTGCACTGGAACAGTTAATTAGTAATAGTTACTGTATTTATTATTTTGTTAAACATTTCAACAGAGTTACAGCCAAGCCAATTGTTTTCTTTTTTCTTTCCTCTGTTGTATTTTAACTAGACTGTATGAATAAAGTGTGTCTTGCTTCAGATCTGGTAGTTTGACCAATGGTATTGCATCTGGAATGCAGGACCTTACACTTATCTTTAAAATAAGAAAAAGTTAGAGTCTAGACTATCTTCTTAATAATATTTTGACCGGGTCTGGTCTGGTACATAACAAACTGGGGCCTCTTGTTGGGATCAAAATCTCTAATTCCAGGCTGGGTTTATGATTATTGGACTCAAAGGCAGCAAGTGGTGAGGGTTAGTGTCTTTTATTTCAAGTGTTGAATTCCATTGGTTTACACAGGGTGTGTCTTGTGTAATGATGGCTTTTTCAGTCACTAAGAGGTTCGTGGAGGTGGAAGAAGTCACTTCTGGAGTTTTACAGGTAGTGGGCAAGGCAAAGCATTTGGAATTGACAAAAAAGCTGGAGTTGGGGTTGCCTGTGTCTGTGAAGAAAGGGGAGATAATTGTGGCAATCGCGCAGCATTTACCACAGGGTAAAAAGGAAACCCATGATGGAGAAAGAAAAGTAAAAAAGCTCAAGTATTTTCACTGTAATAAAGCAGACCACATGAAGTCACAGTGTTGATAGTTCAGAAAAGCACTGGAAGACAGATGTAGGAAAACAGGTTAAGCCAGTGAGTTTTGCTGAGATGGTAAAAAAGCATGATGGAGGCTAAAAAGCTGCAATGGTATGTACAATCTGATCAAGGGTTGGTTGAGAAGAAAGTGCAAGATCTCTTTAAAGAACTTAATTGCGAGGTTAAGCTTTATATCTATATGCCAGGAAGAGCAGCTAAAGAAATTAAAAGGAGCATGTCAACCTTTGATGTTGAGAGATGAACAGATATGGAGTTCAGGACTATTGCAGAAAAGGTGGTAATAATGTAGAATTCATGGCGAGTTGTGAAGTGTTCCATTTTATGAAGTGATGCTGGGGTGTCTGGTTAAAAATAGTGAAGTGGTGGTAGGAGCGCTGGAGAAACTCTCGGCTCCAGGACTACAATTTGTCCATGGTAATCATATAGCTGGATCACATATGAGAGTGATACCTACTGTGATTGAAATGCCAGTGGAACATCTAGATACTGTGGAAGTACATCCCGGGAATTTTCCTAACAATGTGATAACAAGGTCACAAAGGCACAGTCTGAAGTAGGAGGAGAAATCAAAGAATAAAGATAAGGACATTGAAGTACAATTATCACAGACTATGTTTCATCAAATGGTTGAGATAAAACAAGAATAGGTGGAAGACAAAGTGGGTACTTTTAGTTCAGAGAAATTGACTGAATTACAACAGAAAGATGTAAAACTAAAGCAATTCTATCAAAAAGTGTCCACAGAAGAAGAATCTGACTGCATCTCAGAAGTTACTATCTTAAAAATGATGTCTGATGAGGAAATGGAGATCATTACATATTCAGGCAAATGAGAAATGGCCAGATGTTCTTTAAGTTGTATAGAAAGGAAGTGTTGCAGTTAGCACAAGAATTCCCAGTAGGAGGTAATTTGGGAGAAAAGAAAACTTAAGCCAAAATATCAAAACATTTTTATTGGCCTGGACTGCATAAGGATGTGGTTGAATTTTGCTAAACGTGTCATCTGTGTCAGATAATTGGAAAACCTCAGTGATAAAACCAGCACCTTTGACACGCATTCCTGCATTTGAGGAACTTTTTACACGGGTATTAATTAATTGCCTATGACCTCTACCTGAAACAAAAACTAGGTATCAGTATTTGTTGACCATAGTAGATGTGTCCACCAGATTTCCATTCCATTATGCAGTAGCATGGCTAAAAGGATTGTGGAAGAGTTACTCAGATTTTTCACTAGATACGGACTACTCATAGAGATACATTCAGATCAAGGGTTAAATTTTACATCAAAATGATTCAAGGAAGTTATGGATTGCTTACGAATAAAACAATTCAAATCCACTGCAGAATCGCAGGGAGCATTAGAACAGTGGCATCAAATTTTAAAGACCTGTTGAGGGCTTATAGTCAAGACTATCCAGAGGATTGAGATAAAGGAACTCTATTTGTACTTTTTGCAATTAGGAATGCACCAAATTAATCTTCCAAATTCAGTCCATTTGAATAAGTTTTTGAGCATGAAGTGAGAGGATAGTGAAATTAATTAAGGAGAAATTGGTCAGTCAGAGCTCAGAGACCACAC
Source organism: Ginglymostoma cirratum (assembly GCA_024137785.1). Lineage (NCBI taxonomy): Eukaryota > Metazoa > Chordata > Chondrichthyes > Orectolobiformes > Ginglymostomatidae > Ginglymostoma > Ginglymostoma cirratum. Next base: position 18,106,725 of record JAHRHZ010000047.1, on the reverse strand, counting down.
ATTTGGATTATGTGACAAATTTTAGGGAAAGATTAAATAGAGTGGGTGAGTTGGCTAGACAGCATGTGAAAGTAGCACGGCATATGCTGAAACAGGAAGCAGACAAGAAATCAAAAATTCGCAATTTTGCTAGTGGAGATGAAGTGTTACTATTACATCCAGTGGTCAGTGAACCTTTAAAAGAAAGGTTTAGTGGGCCTTATCAAATTGAAAGGAGATTGAATGAGGCAAATTAATAGATAGAAGGTAATCTCACAGTGTGTGTCATGTGAATATGCTCAAAAGGTATTTTGACAGGGAAGGAAAGCAAAAAGAGAATGTGTTACTGTTTACAACACAGAATGAAGAACCAAGTTCAGAGGATTCCAATGGGACATCGTCCAACTTAATTTGAGCAATGAGGAAGCTCTCAAAGATTGGGATAAATTACTAAGTTATCTTCCAGAAGAAAATCAAAATGACCAGAAAAAGAGTTATTACAATCACATGGGGAGATGTGCAGGAATAAGCTGGGAAGTACTAATCTAATTATGCATGATGTATATACAGGAAATGCTGTTCCAATTAAGCAAGATCTTTATAGACTTAACCCTGTAAAGGTGGCACAGGTTCAAAAAGTGCTTGAACGTATGCTCAAAGATAACAAAATCAAACGGAGCTACAGCGAATGAAGCTCACCCATAGTAATGCTCCCAAAAGCAGATGGTACCCAACTACTGTGTGTGGACTATCACAAAGTCTTTTCAGTTACAAAGTCTGATTCATATCTTATTCTACCTTCGGAAGACTGTATTGAGAAGGTGGGACAAGTAGTTTATATTTCTAACTCAGACTTACTCAGAGGATACCAGCAGGTATTTATCTGAAACAGCGAAGACACTTTCAGCTTTCATGACACTGAATGGTCTAAAGCAATTTAAAGTCATGCCATTTGGTATGAAATATGCACTAAACATATTTCAAAAACTAATCAATAAAGCCTTTTCTGGATTACCCAATTGTGTTCTGTTCATCAACAACCTGGTGATTTTTAGTCACACATGGAAGGAGCATTTGCAGCATTTATCAGAATTGTTTGTTCGACTTTAGGAGGCAGCTTTAGTGATAAACCTGGCTAAGAGTGAGTTTGCAAAAGCCCAAATCTCATTTCTGCACCATATTATTAAACATGGACAGATGGCCCCACTGGATGTGAAAAACAAGTTCCTGGGGAATTTCCCATACCATCGACGAACAGAATGACTCCTGGGATTGAGTTGGTTTTATTGGAAGTTCATACTGAATTTTAGCAGTGTGGTTGCTCCACTGACTGATTTATTGAAGATGCAGAATATTTCAGTGGACAGAGGCAAGTCAGAAGGCATCTGACAGCCTGAAATCTGTGTTAACAACTGCCCCAGTGTTAGCCACACCTAATTACGCAAAGCCATTCAAGGTGGCTATCAATGCAAATGATGTGGGTGTCGGTACTGTACTCTTACAGGAACACGACGAGAAGATAGAAAAACCAATCGGGTATTTTTCCAGAAAATTGAATAATCATCAATAAAAATATTCCACAATTGAGAAGGAAACTTTGAGCTTGGTGTTGGAGTTACCACATTTCAACATTTATATTGCCAATAATGTGTCTGAGACAATTGTATACACTGACCATAACCTATAAAATATTTTTGTAGAAATTTAAGAACAAAAATTATAGACCGCTTAGATGGAGCTTATTATTGCTGCCATTAAATTTGAAAATTATACACATGGCATGATGACAGAACGCAATTGCTGATGCATTGTCACTTTGATGAAGAAAGACGAGATGTTCAGTGGCGGGATAAATGAACTAAACTGTAGTAGTGAATGTTTTCATGCTTAGGATCAATGTAATGTATGTGTATTGTAGTGTACTAATAAAGTTAGACTAAGGGTTTTTAAAAATGAAGCCAGCTTTGTATATTGACTGTTCACTTTTTTTCAGGCAGGGGATGTGACGATGATGTGGCTTTAACAGGTTATTTTACCCTGGTTCTGTTTTTGAAGAGAGGTCCTTTGGCAGGTTGTGAGAGATGTGAGCCCCAGAAACCGCGAGCAGTGAGCCCTGGAGCAGCATGTGGGCTATGAGCCCAGCGCAGTGCAGGGAAGAAGCCCTGCAGCAGCACATGGAAAGCCCCCGAGCAGCACACAGGCACAACTCCCGGATAGAGACTGGCGTCGGGGGGACAATCCTTACCTTAGAACTTACATTAGAACACTGCAATCTTAACCCCTTAATATTTTCCTTTTTTTATTTTCAACTCTGTATTAAGCAACTACTTCTATACCTCTGCTGTATCCAAGATTGTACCTAGGTACTTATACATAAGATGTCACAACAAGAAGGCAGACATTGTAAAAGTTTTTGTACTCGTGACAATAAAAGGATATTGTAATTGTTTTGTAATAAAAGGTACCAAGCAGTCTACCAAACAGACAAGAGCAAATAGCTTGTGGAGCACTGGGCTTTTTTTTCGAAGTTGTAACAATGGAGGCAGCCTAGATGGGTGCAGCCAGCTCTCAAAGACAAGGATTTCTAGTTTTAGATTTAGCCTTAAGCAGTTTGTTGATGTGGACTTGAAGAAGTAGAAGCTTTCTTTTCCCACTCTCGGTTATAGCTAGAAGCTAGGGTTTCTGCCTACTGCTGAGCTACCTGTGAGACACATCTATTTTGAATGTTCCTTTTTGCCAAGGGGTGTGTTTATGGGATGTTATTATATTGAAACAGTTAGTTAGCAATAGTTACTGTATCTATTACTCTGTTAAGTTTTCCAATAGAGTTGTTATTCTAAATTCCCCTTCAGCTGAATTTTAACTATCGTGCTTAAATAAATTGTGTTTTGCTTAAAGTCAGCTAGCTTGACCAACAGAAATGCATCTGGAACACAGCATGTTATATCTGCCTTTAAAATAAGAAAAAGTCATGGTCTAGGCTACATTCTTAAAATATTTTGAGGGGGTCTGATCCGGTCCATAACAGTCCTTGTCAATGATGCCGCTCCCTCAGAATGAACAGGATGTCTGACACTCTTGTTCTTATTTATCAGTCAAGGCTCCCTGATTGGACAAGACTAACAGGCCCAATCAGGGAACTCATTTTCTAAGATGTCCACCTGGCTAACCTCATTACAATCACTACGCCCCTCCCCCTCTGAATCTGAGGACATAAGCGGGTTTTTTTTTGTAGCTCCCCCTTTATTTTATCCAGTGCTTGTTCAGGACTGTTGCACCTACCTGAACTGTACGTACTACTGGACCCGACGATGCCTCTTACCCACGCAGGGCCATTCCTGTGAATCCTATATTAAACTTCATCCCCTGATATAAACAGTCTCTCTCACTTAGTGGAGTCTTATGTCCAGCACTTGCATTCCTGATGCCATTTCACCCTCACAGCAGGTCGAGGAAGATCAGATTTAGCCTGTTTTGGAGTCTACTCCCCATTAGCAACCGCATGAGGGATCATCCTAGAATCAAATAGGAACCAGGGCAGTTTGGTATCTAGTGAAGCTTTAAGATGTTCTTTCTTTAAGCCTGCCTAAGTTTGGATTGTTCTTTCTGCCAGACCATTGGACTGGTAGGGAGCTGATCTTGTATGTCAAATACCGTTCAACTTTAGGAAATACTCAAATTCCCTGCTGGTAAACAATGGCCCATTATTTCTAACCAACACTTCCGTGAGTCCGTGTATAGAAAACAATGCACGTGGTTATTCTATCATCATTCCTGTGTTTGACAAATGAACTCCACGTATGTCCAGCCACTTTGAGTGGGCATCCACAATAACTAAGAACATTGATCCCATGAAATGACCTGCATAGTCGACGCGTAACCGAGTCCAGGGTTTACCTGACCAATCCCACAAATGTGGGCGAGTTACTGGCAGTAATTTTTGTCCTTGTTGGCACTCTGGCATTGCCCCACTAATGCGGCTATATCCGTATTAAATCCTGGCTACCAGACATAACTTCTCACCAGTATCTTCATTTTGGAAACCCCAGATGACCCCAGTGGAGTTCAGCCAGTATCTGGCAGCAACCTTTGCTCAGGACAATCACTCTTGCTCCCCAGAATAATGGGCTGGCCTCTCCTGTGATCTGGTCTCTCCAGACCCTAAAAGGTTTCAATTCTGGTTGTGATGGCCTTTTGGCTTCCCCCATCACCACCAGCTGTTTCAATGTGGCCAGGAGCAGATCCTTCTACATCTAAAGTCTGATATTGTCAGCTGTGACTGGAACTGCATCCAAAAAATTTAAAACCATTGCAGACTCTTCCAGCGGCGGTACCACTGGTGGTGCATCTGCCAACGGGAGGCAGATCGATGCATCCGCATTTGCTACTTGGCCTCCTGGACAGTGTTCCAACTTATTAGTATTATTAGTATTAGCACAGTATTAGAGCCCACCACTAAATTCAGCCTGAACCTAATGGGCGGCACTGCCTTGTCGTCTTTAAGTAGACCTAGCAGGGTTTGTGGTTTGTTATTATTACAAGTTTATGTCTGTAAAGGTATTGGGTGGAACTTCCTGACACCAATAATGACTGCCAAACCTTCCTTCTCAATCTGGGCATATTTATGCTCTGCGTTAGTCAAAGTCCTGGATGTATACGCTATTGGGCGTTCTTCCCCATTGAGATACCTATGGGCTAATATTACCCCGATGCCATATAGGGAGGCATCGAATGTCAATACCAGATCTCACGTTGGATCACAGTGTAGCATGAGATGAGATGCCATTAGAGGATGATCGCTGTTTTTGCACTTCCCTGAAAGCTACACAACCACTTCCAAGGCTGACCCTTTTTTAAGAGTTGATGCAAAGGTGCCAGGATGGAGACCAGGTTATGTGTGAACTTTCTGTAATAATTCATCAGCCCAAGGAAAGACCTAAGCTGCAGTACAGAGCCTGGGCACCTTTGATCACCCTCAATTTATCTTACAATAGATGTGAACTGGTCTTGTTGAATCTGTAGCCCAAGTGAGTCACTTGGGGTGCCTGGAGCACATAATTTTCACTTCAAAGGCATACGTCCACCTGAGAGAAACATTTAAGGACTGTATCCAAGTTTTCTACGTGGTCGTTATTGGTCTTCCCTGTTCTTAGACCTTGTAAAATATCCTCCATCATTTGCTAAGAAATTGCACAGGGCTGACAATACCCCAAGTGGCAGTCTCATTTATTGGTACAAACCCTTATGGGCATTAATTGTAGCATATTTCTGGGAATCCACATCTGTCCGCAACTGCAAATTTGCATTGTTCATGTCCAGCTTTGTGAAGGACAATGTCCCTGTCAGTTTTGCGTATAAATCCCCCGTACAAGGGACTGGGTATTTATCCAGCTGTGAAAAGGAGTTTACCATTTGTTTAAAGTATCTGTTTAATTCCTCCACAATTTCGTCTTTCCCAAAACCATCTCCCCAGATTCATTTTTGAAATAACTGCATAGAGGCTAGTGTCCTGTCAACAAATCACCCTTTATTTACTAGTGCATAGTACACTGGCAGTAGCCAGCCAGCTTGGAGTCAGTCCTCAACTGAAGAGATTCTAATCACCTGGTTATACTTATCAGCCGAGGCTTTTCTGATTGGCCAAGGTCAACAACCCCAATCAAGCACCTCGTAGTTGACAAGGTCCACCTGGTCTAATCACTACAATTTTCTCAGGGGTTCATGTTCAGTTTGCCAGTTTGAGCTCATAGTTTATTTTCTCTCTATATTATCTTTTTAGTCTTCTTTTGGTAGATTCTGAATTTATCTCAGTCTTCAGGGCTGTCACTGACTTTTGGCTCTTTTTATGTCTTTATTTCCAATACAATACTATCATAAAGTTATATAGCACAGAAACAGACCCTTCAGTCCAACCTATCCATACCAACTAGATATCCTAATCCAATCTAGCCCCTTTGCCAACATTTGGCCCAATTCCTCTAAACCCTTCCTATTCATCTACCCATCCAGATGCCTTTTAAATGTTCTAATTGTACCCATGTCCACATTTCTTCTGGCAGCACATTCCACTCACAGACCACTCTCCATGAAAAAGTTGCCCCTGGGTCCCTTTTAAAGTTTTCTCTTCTCACCTTAAACCTATGTTCTCTAGTTTTGGACTCCCCTACCCTGGGAAAAAGACTTTAGCTATTCACCTTATCCATGCCCCTCATGACTTTATAAACCTCTACAAGGTCACCCCTTAGCCTCTAACGTTTTAGGGAAAATAGCCCCAGCCCATTTAGCCTCTGCCTATAGCTCAAACCCTCCGACTCCAGCAATGTCCTTGTAAATCTTTTCTGAACTCTTTCAAGTTTAACAACATCTTTCTTATAGCAGTGAGACCAAAACTGAATGCAGTATTCCAAAAGTGGCCTCGCCAATGTCCTGTACAGCCACAACATGATGTTCCCAGCTCCTATACTCAATGCACTGACCAATGAAGACAAGCATGCCAAATGCCTTCCTCACCACCCTGCCTACCTGCAATGCCACTTTCAAGGAATTATACACCTGCACCTCAGGTTTTGGCACCTTTGTTTGGCAGCACTCCCCAAGACCCTAACATTAACCATACAAGTCCAGCCCTGGTTAGCCTTACTAAAATGCAACACCTCACATTTATCCAAATTAAACTCCATCTGCCACCCCTTGGTCCATCTGATCATGGTCCTATTATACTCTGAGATAACCTTCTTCACGTCCACTACACCACCTATTTTGGTGTCATCTGCAAACTTAGTAACCATGCTTCCTATATTCATATCCAAATCATTTAGATAAATGACAAAAAGCAGTGGACCCAGCACCGATCCTTGCAGAATACGTTTGGTCACAGACCTCCAGTCCGAAAAACATCCCTTTATAACCACCCTCTGTCTCCTACCTTCAAGCCAATTTTGTATCCAAGTGGCAACCATCCTCTGGATTCCATGTGATCTAACCTTGCTAACCAGTCCACCATTGTCGAACGAACACCTTGTCCTGAACTTCTTTGGTTAGCCATAGTTGGTTTATCCCTCTGTGAGAATCTTTCCTCCTTATTGGGATGTATTTTTGCTCAGATGTGAGGCCTAGGACAGATCACTCGTAGTCTTATAGAATGGAGGAACCAGGCTTGAGGGAGCTGAATGGCCTCTCTTGCACTTACTTCATATGTTCTTCTGTAAAAACATAATGTCCACCAAAATTTGCAAAAACAGGAAAACACCACCCCTCAAAGTCCAGGCACAAAATTGGCTCTGTGTTACTGGGAAATAGATCTTGCTTTGCCTTTTCCTTTATGTCTCATTACCACCTTGCAAAATAATTCTTTTCTACAGTGATCAAAAGAGCTTTGTTTCCTGTCCGCCAACCAGGGCTAACAGCAGGAATAAATGGGTCTTTTTCCGAACGGTCAGCAGTGATCATTGGTGTACCACAGGGATCTGTGATTGAACTCCAGTTATTCACAATATATACATTAATGATTTTGATTTGAAAAACATGTGTCCAATTTTACAGGTGACACAAAGCTGGCTGGGAGAGTATGATGTGAGAAGGATGCAGACAAGTTTCAATGTGATTTAGACAAGTCAAGTAAGTGGGAAAATACATGGCAGATGAAGTATAATATAGATAAATGTGAGTGTTCCACTTTGGTAGCAAAATCAGGCAGGCAAGTTATTGTCTGAATGGGAATAAATTAGTGAGGGGAGTTGCAATGAGAACTCAATATCCTCATGCACCAATTCCTGGAAGTAAGCATGCAAGTGCAGCAGGCAGTCAAGAAGACGAATGCTACATTGGCTTTCATAGCAAGAGGATTCAAGTACAGGAGCAGGAATGTCTTGCTGCAACTGTACAGGTCATTGGCAAGATTTCACCTAGAGTACTGTCTGCAGCTTTAATCTCCATATCTGAGGAAGGATGTTCTTACTATAGAAAGTTTACAAGACTGATTCCTGGGATGACAGGGCTGATGTACAGGGACATCAGTTAGGACTATATTCACTAGAGTACAGAAGGATGAGAGAGGGGAACCTCAGAAAGCTGTAAACTTCTAACATGATAAGATAGGGTAAGTGCAGGAAGGATGTCTGCAATGCAAAGAGATTCTGCAAGTACATTAAGAGCAAAAGAGCAATTAGAGAGAATAGGGCCACTTAAAAAATCAATGAGGTCAGCAATGTTTGGAACCAGAGGAGATGGGAGAGATACTAAATGAATATTTTGCGTCAGCTTTAACTGTGGAGAAACACACGGAGGCTAGGGAACTCAGGGGAAATAAATATTGATGTCTTGAAAACAGTCTACATTACAGAAGGAGGTACTGGAGGGTTTTTAAAAAAAGCAGATAAATCTCCGGGACCTGATCAACTGTATCCCAGGAAGCTAGACGTGAAATTGCGTGCCCCTAGCAGAGATATTTGTATTATCTACAGCCATAGGTGAGGTGCCAGAGGACTGGAGGGTGGCTTATGTTGTGCCTTTATTTAAGAAAGGTTGTAAAGAGAAGCCTGAGAACTATAGACCGGTGAGTCTGACATCAGTGGCGGTTAAGTTATTGGACGAGGTTCTGAGAAATAGCATTTACATGCAGTTGGAGAGGTAAGGATTGATTAGGAATAGTCAGTATGGCTTTAGCCTTTGACAAGGTTCCGCATGGGAAACTAACTAGTAAGGTTAGATTACATGGGATTCACGGAGAGCTGGCCAACTGGATACAAAATTCGCTTGATGGTAGGAGATAGATGGCGGCAGTGGAGGTTGATTTTTGGATTGGAGACCTGTGACCATCAGCGTTCCGCAGGGATTAATATTGGGTCCTCTGTTACTTGTCACTTATATCAATGATTTGGATGAGAATTTAGGAGGCATATCTAGTAAGTTCGCAGATGTCACCAGAACTGTGGACATGAAGAAGGTTATCTAAAATTGCAAATGGTTCTTGATCAATTGGGCCAATGGGCTGAGGAGTGGCAGACGGAATTCAATTTGGATAAACGTGAGACATTGCATTTTGGTGAAACAAACAAGGGTGGACTTATACAGTTTATGGTAGGGCCCTGGGTAGTGTTGTCAAATAGAAAGACAAAATCCCTGTGGAACACTGCTGGTCACAGGGCTCCAGTCCAAAAATTAACGCCCACCGCCACCATCTATCTCCTACCATCAAGCGAATTTTGTATCCCTGAATCCCATGAGATCTAACCTTACTAGTTAGTCTACCATGGCTTAGGTACACAGTTCTTTGAAAGTTGCATCACAAGGAGACAGGTGGTTAATAAGGCATTTAGCATGCTTGCCTTTATTGCTCAGACCACAGAGTACGTGAGTTGGGAAGTCATGTTATGGTTATACAAGATGTTGGTGAGACCACTTTTAGAACACTGCGTTCAATTCTGGTCTCCCTGCTATAGGAAGGATTTAATTAATTGGAGAGGGTTCGGAAAAGATTTACCAAGATTTTGCTGGGAACGGAGGATTTCAGTTGTTAAGATAGGCTGGATAGACTGGAACTTTTTTCACTGTACCGTAGAGGGTTGAAGAGTGACCTTAAAGAGGTTTATAAAATCATGAGGGGCACAGATAAGGTGAATAGCAAAGATCTTTCCTAGGGTAGGAGAATTCAGAACTAGGGGACATATGTTTAAGGTGAGAGGAGAAAGTTTAAAAGGAGACTGAGGGGCAACTTTTTCACACACAGTGTGGTTCATATGTGGAATAAACTGCCAGAGGAAGTGGTAGATACAGGTACATTTACAACATTTGAAAGACATTTGGACAGGTAATGAATAGGAAAGGTTTAGAGGGATATGGGTCAAACGCAGGCAGGTGAGACTAGTTTAGATTGGTGAAACTTGGTCTTCACATGAGATGGACCAAAGGGCTTGTTTCCACATGTATAAATTTATGACTCTATGACCAGGGAGACCAGAACCAGGGATCACAGTCTAAGAACAAGGGATAAGCCTTTTAAGATAGAGATGAGGAGGAGTATCTTCACCGAGAGAGTGGCAAACCTGTGGAATTCTCTGTCACAGGAAACAGTTAAGGTTAAAAATTGAAGTTCTTCAAGAAAGATGTCAATATAGTTCTTAAGATGAAAGGAATCAAAGGACATAGGAAGAAAGGGGAACAAGGTACTGACTTGGATGATCAGCCATGATCATATGGAATGGTGGAGCAGGCTCGAGGGGTTGAGTGGCCTACTCCTGTTCCTATATTCTATCTTTCTACATTTTGCACAAAACTAATTTCATTCCAAAACATTATCAGTGATGAAACTGAATAAAGTACTTGTTCCTAAATTAGGTGCAAGTTTATGCAGTGTATCAGCTAAACAAAAACAACAGATCAAGATCATAGACACAGCACAATAATTTATAGATAGCTAAAGTCACTAGTGTCATGGATGAAATTCAGAATTTATCTTATATTTTTAATTTTAGTATTATGGCAAACAGAACTGTCCATAACTAACTGTTAATTTTGGATTGTCCACACTGGGCAAGTTATTCAAAGTTATGACAGAGTTGTGCAGAAAGACTGACTACTCAAAAGAGGAAAATTTTACAATTAGCCCACTACAAGTTCTTAATGCTGGCCTTCATAGAAAGGTTGTTAAACCAAGGAAGCCTGACACTTTTTTTACATGAAATGGGAGCAGTATCTCTAGGCATTCCCTTGTGCACCAGTAAGCTAAATAGTTTCCCTCGCAGAAGAAGTAAGAAAACTAATTGGGTAAAGGGGGGCATTCATAAACCTTCCTGCAGTCCATAACTCCGGTACAAGCCATTTCAGTCAGATTCAGATATGGTTCACGACAGGAAGAATCATAAAAATTAAAAGAAAAATCATTTTCTACTTGTATGCAGGATTTTTAACCTCCAATGCTAACACAGTTTGACAGACTGATTCTTAATAATGAATAGCTAGTGGAACTGTTTTACGCCTGCAAGCATATTTTGAGGGGATGAAGTATTCCTGCAGAAGCAGCACTTTGTGCTCCTCAAGTGATCACAATCTCGAGTTCTTTCCTTTTATAATTCTTTTCCTTTCTTTGTAAATCTTGGTCACCAAAATGAAAAGCCTTCCACTACTTTAATTTAAACTCTATTCATCTTTCAATATTAAAGGGATTTACAGGTCCAAGTCAAAGGACCATTGTTGATTCCAGTGCTTTTAAGAATCTTACGCCATTAATATCAATGAAGAGAAGAATATCCACCTGATCTTATGTTTATTTTTGTACCTGCATGAATTCAGAATGCCTCTGGCTACTATTTGTTTACCACTGTTAGTTATAGAATTAGAAAATAAAAGTCAATGCCTTTACATTTGAGAAAATGGCACTTATTTTATCATGCCATTCTCCTCTTCATAAAGGATGCTTTTAATGGTTCACCATCGATGGGACTATTTTTTTCTTGCCTTGAGCCAGAAATACTAAAAGCACTCCCAAGGCACTGCGCATGTTGTTTAAGTCTCCTCATAAAAGCTATAGGTTAAACTTCCTTTTTATTGGCATTCCCTCCTGAAATTAAGGACAGTGGTGCATATTAGTCTAAATAGATGAAAAAAAAAACGCATTATCTTCAAAGCATCTGTTTCTCTTAACCTAATTTTCCAAATATCCCAGCTGCAGGCACAAGATCATATGTTTCCAAAACTAACTGCTAGCTTCTAGTGATTTGTGCGCAGGGACACCCAAATCTTTTTGCTCCTCCACAGTTCCCCAGTTTCTCATCATTTACAATATACTTTGTTTTGTCTTTCTTGCATCCAAAAATAATGATCTCACTTTCTCACATTCAACTATGATTCTTTAAACTATATACAGTACCTCCCACATTAACAACATCTGTAAACTTGTATATACAATTCCTTATTGCTCCATTCAAGTTATTGCTAAATAGCTCAAAAGTCAAGATCCTGATACAGATTCTTGGGAACGCTACTTCTCAGATCCCATCTATTACAGTATGCCTACTTTCTCAGAATAAACTTGCCTCCTATTCCCAACCTACCTTTTAAAACCTGTATTACAACGCTGTGCTAAACAATGCAGTTTTGTTTTTGCTAATATCCTTTCTTCAGAACCTGAACAAACTTTAAGTCTACACAAACAACATGAATGGTCACTTCTTTACCAACAAGCACAATAAAGTGAGGTTGGTCATGCATAAAAGGTCACTTCCTCAAGATTGGCCATGAATGAGGAACAACCTCAATGCTAGAGCAGCAGTATCAGTAGAATTTGCATTAGAGGCCAGGTCTAGATTTCCTGTCTTTCAAAAATAAATTAGATTTATAGAAAAAAATAAAATTAATTGCAGGTTCATGAGGAAAGGCAGGTTATTGGGACTAAGTGAACAGCTCTTTCAAACAGCCAGCACCGGGGCAATGAGCGCAATAAATTGACTCCCTCTGCACTATATGATTTTATAACATTATGCTATATGGATCCCATAAAGCCAAAAAGTGCTTAGAGTCATAGAGTCATAGAGTCATACAGCACAGAAACACACCCCTCTATCCAACCAGTCCATGCTGACCATAATCGCAAACTAAACTAATCCCATTTGCCTGCTCTTGGCCCATATCCCTCCAAACCTTCCCTATTCATGAACTTATCCAAATGTCTTTTAAATATTGTAACTGTACCTGCTTCCTCTGGAATTTCACTTCACACTCGAACAACTGTGTATAAAAAATTGTCCTTCATTCTTTTTTAAATCTTTATACTTCCACCTTAACAAAATGCCCCTAGTCTTGAAATCGTCTTCCCTAGGGAAAAGATAGCTGCCATTCATCTTATCTACGCCCAACATGATTTATGAACCTCATAAGGCCAACCCTCAACCTCCTTTGTTCCAGTGAAAAAAGTCCCAGCCTCTCCATATTACTCCACCCCTCCATTCCCAGCAACATTCTGGTAAATGTCTTCTGAACCCTTTTGCTTGATTGGCACTGCTTCCTTTTTCCTCAGCACTTCCATTTAATTTTGGTGGTTTTCTTCAAAATCATACTCTTGTAAGTGTCAGGGGTAGTTGTCATTCTATTGTACTGCTTTCACGAGCACAGCAGATGCAAACTTACAGAGCAGCATTCACTAATTAAAAATCTTCCCCAGATGAGGGGAATTAAAACAAAACTTTAGTAATGAGCCAAAGACTTTATTTTGCACAAGGGTATGAGATTTCACGGGAGAATTCTGTGACAAAGGAGAGTCAGTGGACATGATCTATTTGGATTTCTAGAATGCCTTTGAGAAGATGCCACATAGGAGACTGTTAAATAAGAGTTCATGGTGCTAGGGCAAGATACTGGCACAGATAGATGATATGCTGACTGGCAGAATGAAGAAAGTGGGGATAAAGGGGCCTTCTTCAGGATGGCAGCCAGTGACCAGTGGAGCTTTGCAGGACCACAATTATTCATGTTATACATTAACAATCTGATTGAAGGAACTGGGGGAATTGTTACTAAGTTTGCAGATGACACAAAGATAGGTGGAGGGACAGATAGTGTTGAGGAAGCAGGGAGGCTACAGATGGCTAGGAGATTGGGCAAAGAAATGTCAGATGGAATACAATATAGAAAAGTGAGAGATTGTGGATTTTGGTAGGAAGAATAGAGGCACAGACTATTTTCTAGATGGGGAATAGCTTTGGAAGTCTGAAACGCAAAGGAACTTGGAAGAGTCCTAGTTCAGGATTCTCTTAAGGTTAACATGGAGGTTCAGCTGGCAGTTAGGAAGGCAAATGCAATGTTAACACTCATTTCAAGAGTGCACGGATATACTAGAGCTGTATAAGACTCTGGTCAGACTGCATTTGCAATACTGAGAGCAGTTATGGGCCCGTACCTAAAGAAGGATGTGCTAGCCTTGGAGAGGGTGCAGAGGAGATTCACAAGTATGATCCCGGGGGTGACGGGCTTATCATATGTGGAGCAGCTGAGCACTCTGGGTCTGTACTCGAATGAGTTCTGAAGAATGAGTGGGGATCTCACTGAAATTTACAGAACACTGAGAGGTTGGGTTAGCGTGGACGTGGAAAAGATGTTTCCACGAGTAGCAGGGACTAGGACCCAAACATATAGCTTCAGAGTGAAGGGAAAACACTTTAGAACTGAGATGAGGAGGAATTTCTTCAGTCAGAGCGTGGTAAATCAGTGGGACTCATTGCCACAGAGGGCTGTGAAGGCCAAGTCATTGCGTGTATGTAAGATAGAGATAGATTAGTTCTTGAGTAGTAAATGGATTAAAGGTTACGAGGAGAAATGGGGCTGAGAAACATATCAGCCATGATTAATTGGTAGAGTACATTCAATGGACCAAATGGCCTTACTTTGCTCTGATATCTTACGGTCTTATGAAGAACAATGGGACAGCACAATATCATAGCATCTCAAAGGCAAGTTCCTCAGTAATTCTGTGATTTCTGTCTCCTCCACTTCCACCCAGGTTTGTACAGATGTCTCTCTGCGTAAGCAATGTGAGAAAATGTTGCAAAAAAAAATTAGATTTTTAAAACTTTCTCAATAATGTCATTCAGGACTAAAAATCTGGGAAAAGTTCAATGTACGGCAAATTGAACTACAGTGGCTTTCTTGTCTCAATTCCACATAAGACATTACAAGCAAGACTGCCAACCTTCAGATTTTACCACACTGTTCTCAGTACTTAGTGAATTCTGGGCACAACCTATTCCCTATCCACCAGTACTCAGAGTGGATCACAACCTGTTTATTTGACAGAGAGAAAAATCCAGAGGCATGATATAAGCAGCCATTTTCTGGTAATCAACTTCAAATTCTGCTTGAAATGTTTCCAGTAAGTATGTCAGTTAATAAGTCTTCAATGGGAACAGTGAGTGCCAATAACATGGATCATATTGCCAGCTAGCATGGCAGCAGCATCAGACATAAAAACAAAAGCAAATGAAACCAGGAACACCCACATGACATTGTCAGTGCATGCTACAAAGAAAAAAGCCACGGGAGTGATTCAGGATAGCAATTTAATTGAAGAATCATATGACATTATAACCTTGACAGTCTTTGCCCTCAGTGCAGAATATCTGACTTTTAAGCTTTCAATACGCATGCACTTCAAATAAACTGCCATAGTACACTCTTACAAAGAAAATACCCAATGTTAATTTTCTTTTGTGAAGACCACAATTTACTAAGACCATCACGCAATAAAACAGAAGCAAGAAAGTGCAATCCAAAGAAATTTGATGGGAACTTAACAAGGCATATTTGTAAGAAAATGATAGAGAAAACCAAATGGTATAAGACCATAAAATATAGGAGCAAAATTAGGCCATTTAGCCCCCATCATTATGGGGCCCAAAACTGCTCACAATATTCTGAATATCATCCATAAGTGCAAGTCCAAACACCCATGAACAAAAATCTACAATTTTTTTTAATTTGTTCATGATGTGGAAATGTTGGCTATGCCTGCTTTATCGGCCATCTCTAACTGCTGTGCAAAAGGTGGTGACAATCTGCCTTCTTGACCCACTGCATTACTTGTAGTGCAGGAACGTCCACTATTTTGATAACACTCCTGGCTTGTCCCTTATAGATGGTGCACATTCATTGGGGAATCAAGAGGTGAATTATTTATTACAATTTCTAGCCCCTGATCTGCTCTCTTGAAAACATAGTATTAAATGTCAACATATGAAAGGATAGCAAAAGCAGACGATTCTGCCCCTTGAAAAAAAGAACTGTGGATGATGGAAATCAGAAACAAGATCAGAAAACTCAGCAAATCTGGCAGCATCTGTGGGGAGAAAGCAGAGTTAACATTTCTGGTCCAGTGGCCCTTCTTCAGAAATCTGAAGGGTCACTGGACCCAAAATATTGACTCTGCTTTCTCTCCACAGATGCTGGCAGATGTGCTGAGTTTTTCCAGCAATGTCTGATCTGGTTTTTCATTCTGCCCCTTGAGCCTGCTCTGTTATTCAATAAGATATTAGCTGTTCTGTTTGTGTTTTAAAGTCCACATTCCCACCTACCCTAAGAAGCTGTGATTCCCTTGCTGTTGAATAATCTGTTTACCTCTGCCTTAAAAATATTGAACGATCCTGTTTCCACTGTCTTCTAACGCAGAGTTTCAAAATCCTCTGAAAGGAAAAATCCTCATCTCTGTCTAAAATGGCAACTCCCAGTTTGGAAATGCTGCATCCTAATTCTGGACTCACAAGCAGACAAATCCAGTCACTTTGTCAAGACCATTCAGGATCTCATATACTTCAATCGAGTCACCAGTCACTTTTCCAAACTCCAAGAGAAACAAGCCCAGCTCATTCAACTTAGCCATATCCATCTGCAATCACCATAAATCCTCTTCACAACATTCTTTTTATCTATCTTTGCGTCATCTGCAAATTTAACTACCATGCCATTGCTCCTCTCATCTAAGTCATTGACATAAATTGTAAAAAAAGTTAAGTCCCCAGCAGAAACCCTTCCAATACCCCACTTCTCACATCCTGCCAAGTAGACAGAGACTCACTTATACATTCTCTGTTTTCTGCTAGCAAGCCAATTTTCCTATCCATGCTTCTATGTTATCCCCTTTACCATGTGCTCCTACTTTGCATAACAGCTGTTTACATGGCATCCTGCCAAATGCTTCCTGGAAATCCAAGTACACAATGTCTAGAGACTGCCCTTTATGCACACGTTTTTATCCCTTGAAAAGAACATTAATAGACTGATTAAACATAATTTCCCTGTAACCATGATTATTCCCCATTATCTTCAGTTTTTCTAAGTGCACAACCAAAAGCTCTTCAATGAGTGATCCTATTAAAGTCTTAAAAGACATCAAGGTAATAGGCATATGGTTTCCTGCCTCACTCCCTTCTTAAACAGATAGATTATATTTGCCACTTTCCAGTCTGATAGAATCTTGCCAGAATCTAACGAATTTTAGGAAAATTAACTTTGTGCTTCTACTAGTTCATTTTTAGACCTTAGGATGAAGTTCACCTGGATCTGAAGACTTGTCAGTTCCCAGTTCTATCAGGTTGCGTGGTACCATGCCACTTGCAATTGTAATTTCACTAAGTTCCTCTATTGCTTACATCTCCTAATTTGTAGATATAGCTGGATTTTTGTACCCTCTATAGTGAAGAGAAAAGTAAAACATCTACTTATTTCATCTGTCATTTCCTTGTCATCTAATATCAAATCCCCATTCTCAATCTCTAGGGAACCAACTCATCCTTTGCCTCTTAAATGCCTGTAGTAACTCTTGCTAAGCATTTTTATACACCAGATAGCTTCTACTCAATCTGATTTCTTCCTCCTGACTAACCATTTAGTCATTCTCTGCTGATCTTCATATTCTGAACAATTGTCGAATCTGCCATCTTTGTTCAGTTTCATGCTTTCCCTAACTTCTTCATTTGACTAATAATGATGGATCCTCACTTCAGAATTTTTCTTTATATTCAGCAACGGCAATGCCATTGAATGTCAATGGGGCAATGGAGTACACTGGAATCATCAAGTCACGTGATACTTATGGCTTGAATGAGGGTTTCAGCAGCAGACGAGCTGAGACAGGGGTGATGCTATGAAGCTGTATGCAAGCAGTTTTAGTCATGGTGTGAATGTGTGTTCAAATGGTCATCTGAGGTCAAAAGATACATTAAGGTTGCAAATAAACTAGTTTATTCTCAGAATGTTGTCAGGGAGAGGCATGGAATTGGTAGCTAGGGAGTGGACTTTGAAGTGGTAACCAAAACTAATGGTTTCAAACTTCCCAATATTTAATTAACAAAACATTTTGCATATTCAGAACTGGATTTCAGGTAAGCAATCCAATAATTTAGCAACAATGGAGGAGCCAAGAGAGGTGGTGGTGAGATTCAACTCAGCAGGAACAGAGGCAGAAATCACAGGCCCCGGTGTTGCATTTGGTCCAGGCCCATAGCCACAACACAGTGGCCCTGTTCCCTTCCCAAGCACAGCAGATCCCTAAAGACCTGGCCCCAGTTTCTGGTCCCTGGTATAGATTCCACCACATCACCCCACTCCAACCCGCATCACCGCCACCACCACCTCGCAGCTCCACCTCCTCCAGAACTTCCAATTCCCCGGTCCCCAACACCTCATTTTTACTATGGACGTCCAGTCCCTATATACCTGTATTCCCCATGCTGATGGCCTAAAGGCCTTCCGCTTCTTCCTGTCCCGCAGAACAGACCAATCCCCCTCCACCGACACCCTCATCCGCCTAGCCGAACTCGTCCTCACCCTCAACAACTTTTCTTTCAATTCCTCCCACTTCCTACAAACAAAGGGGGTGGCCATGGGTACCCGCATGGGCCCAAGCTATGCCTGCCTCTTTGTAGGTTATGTGGAACAATCCCTCTTCCGGACCTACACTGGCCCTAAACCACACCTCTTCCTCCGTTACATTGATGACTGCATCGGCGCCGCCTCGAGGAGCTCGAACAGTTCATCCAATTCACCAACACCTTCCACCCCAACCTGAAGTTCACCTGGACCATCTCCAACACTTCTCTCTCCTTCCTGGACCTCTCTGTCTCCATCTCGGGCAACCACCTAGAGACAGATGTCCACTTCAAGCCCACGGACTCCCACAGCTACCTGGAATACACCTCCTCCCACCCACCCTCCTGCAAAAATGCCATCCCCTATTCCCAATTCCTTCGCCTCCGCCGCATCTGCTCCCAGGATGAGACATTCCAATCCCGCACATCTCAAATGTCCTCATTCTTCAAGGACCGCAACTTCCCCCCCCACAGTGGTCGAGAACGCCCTCGACCGTGTCTCCCGCATTTCCCGGAACACATCCCTCACGCCCCGTCCCCGCAACAATAACCAAAAAAGAATCCCCCTCGTCCTCACATACCACCCCACCAACCTCCGGATCCAACGCATCATCCTCCGACACTTCCGCCATCTGCAGTCAGACCCCACCACCAAAGACATCTTTCCCTCCCCACCCTTATCTGCCTTCCGGAGGGACCACTCCCTCCGCGACTCCCTTGTCCGCTCCACACTCCCCTCCAGCCCCACCACACCCGGCACTTTTCCTTATAACCGCAGGAAGTGCTACACCTGCCCCCACATCTCCTCCCTCACCCCAATCCCAGGCCCCAAGAAGACTTTCCACATCAGGCAGAGGTTCACCTGCACATCTGCCAATGTGGTATACTGCATCTGCTGTACCCGTTGTGGCTTCCTCTACATCAGGGAAACCAAGCGGAGGCTTGGGGACCGCTTTGCAGAACACCTGCGCTCAGTTCGCAACAAACAACTGCACCTTCCAGTCGCGAACCATTTCAACTCCCCCTCCCATTCCTCAGATGACATGTCCATCCTTGGCCTCCTACAATGCCACAGTGATGCCACCCGAAGGCTGCAGGAACAGCAAATCATATTCAGCCTGGGAACCCTGCAGCCTAATGGCATCAATGTGGATTTCACAAGCTTCAAAATCTCCCCTCCCCCAACCGCATCCCAAAACCAGCCCAGCTCATCTCCACCTCCCTAACCGGTTTTTCCTCTCACCCCAAGCCACACCCCCATCTCCTATCTACTAACATCATCCCGCCCCCTTGACCTGTCCGTCCTCCCTGGACTGACCTATCTCCTCCCTACCCCCCTACCTACACTCACCTTTACTGGCTCCATCCCCGCCTCTTCGACTTGTCTGCCTCCTCTCCACCTATCCTCTCCTCTATCCATCTTCTATCCGCCTCCCCCTCTCTCCCTATTTATTTCAGAACCCTCTCCCCCTCCCCCATTTCTGATGAAGGGTTTAGGCCCGAAACGTCGAGTTTTCCTGCTCCTATGATGCTGCTTGACCTGCTGTGTTCATCCAGCCCCATGCTTGGTGTCATCTCCCACTTCTTGGGTGATGTCACCAAGAGGCATCTTGTAGATGGGAAACAAGAAGAGGCCAAGAATAGATACTTGGAAGTCACCAGAGATAATTGTGCAGGAGCAGGAAAGAACTACAGGTAGTGCTCCTATAACACGATAGTTGCATTCTTGTGTGATCTCATGCTATAGAAAATTGCCATAGAAAATCTGCTGTACAGCAGGAAATTTGCTTTATCCAAGCAGCATCCACAATTCATCAATCATGTCACAGCCAATCTGCACTGACAAAACACATATTATAGCAGAATTACCTGTAATTGCACTGCTGCATTTGATTCTATTTTTGATAATATTTAATCACAAGACCTAGTAGATTATTGAAGAATTTTAGTTTATTTACAAAACAACTCTACCTTTATGTGCAAATGACTCAAAAAACTAAAAGCTAAGAATTAACTGGAAGGTACAAAGCCTTTAACAGTTTCAGTATGTTTGTGCATTCACACAATTTAAGGACTTCAACAGCTTCCCATTGGGACAGCAATCACTGCTTCAAATTTAATCAAGGTAAATTAGGAAGGTGACAGGATTTCCACGCTAAACCTTCCCTTTGATTAAACGCAGGTTCACTTGACTAATTCCTGGCAGGGCCCAGGAGAGGGTGGTGAATATTGTGTCCATTACTGAGACTAAACCTACAGGGAAGCTTACGTCCATTGGTCAAGTAGCCCATCAAAGTAGATGGTCAGGTCCAAAGTAGCCAATATTTTATATTGTTATATGTGTTGACTGGAGAAGCTGGAGTTGTTTTCAATAGAGCAGATAAGGCTAAGTTTGAGTTCTAAGGAGAGGGTGGATTAGCTGCTAATTTTTTCACTGGACCGCAGGAAGTTGAGGAATGACCTTATAGTGATTTATAAAATCATGAGGGGCATAGATAAACTGAATAGCAAATGTCTTTTCCCCAGGATAGGGGAGTTCAAATCTAGAAGCCATATTTTTAAGGTGAGAGAGGAAAGTAAAAGGACCCAAGGGGCAACCTTTTTCATACAGAGGGTGATTTGTACGTGGAATGAACTGCCAGAGGAAGTGGTGGATGCAGGTACAGTTACAACGTTAAAAAGACATTTGGACAGGTACATGAATAGGAAAGGCTTGGAGGGCTATGGGCCAAATGTAGGCAAGTGGGAATAGTTTAGTTTGGGAAATTTGGTCGGCATGGACGACTTGGATAGAAGGGTCTGTTTCCACGCTCTATGACTATAACTCTAAGCGGAGATTGGATTAAAGCTGTTTAACATCATGCAGGATTTGGAGTAACTAGA
Source organism: Ginglymostoma cirratum (assembly GCA_024137785.1). NCBI lineage: Eukaryota > Metazoa > Chordata > Chondrichthyes > Orectolobiformes > Ginglymostomatidae > Ginglymostoma > Ginglymostoma cirratum. The sequence continues at coordinate 18,085,513 of JAHRHZ010000047.1, read as the reverse complement.
TCTGCAAAAGAAAAACTGTTTCCGATGGCTGAGGAGTTGGTAACCACGGGATTTTAAGGTGTTTAGTAAAATATGCAAAATGAGAAATTCTTTTTTTCAAACAGTGAGAGAATGGATTTAGAACACACCACCTAATAGCACAGTAATACAGGTGCAATAGCAGCTTTCAAAAAGGCAGCTTTATATTGTTGAAAGAGAAACATAATGGAGTATTATGGGAATCATATGCAGGCGGATTGTTTTTAATAATGTCAGGGCAGATTAGATGGGGCAAATGGCCCCCTCTTTGCACTGCTACTCTAAAAATAAAGACAAGAGAATGCAGCAAGCATTCAATCAATGTTGACCTTTTAATGAGAGTTATTGAATCTAGGTTTCTCACTGAAAGAGCCAACAGAAGGCAAAATTTCAAAACAGGTAAGCAAGTCTAGTTTAAACATCATAGCAGAATGATTTTCATAATTTCATCCTACATTTTAGGTTCAAGACGTAGTAAACATTAGAGTTGTCAGCACTTTGTAGTTTTAATTAATTTCCGTACTTTATTGCCTGTAAAATAATTGCTGTGAATAATAAGTTTATAACAAAAATGCGGGGTATTTTACAAAATAAAACAATGAGCAGCAGAAGTGACCTTCCAAAGAAATTTGCAAACTAAATCAGTAATCTTTGTGTGATTGTGTATCTTCTACTCACTGTTTGATGAAGCACCAGCAGAAGTTATTTCAACAAAGCAGAACATACAAAACCATCTTCTTGGATTGAGGCACTTAAGACTTTTTAAAAATAGCATTGGTAAGTTTTATTTTATCAAATTGAAAATTAAAAGCAACAATTTTATTACTATGAATCACAGCAGTGCGATGTGAGATATCACTCTGCAGAACAGCCTAAAACTATTCTGTCAACTTCAAACATTTGTGCACAAACACTCCTACATCCCATTTTTTGTCAGACCTCTTTTAAAATTACATTTAACATTTCATCTCTCTCCTCATTTGTCCTACAGACATGCATAATCTCGTACTCTGAATTTCATTTGTCATGTGCCCACCCATTCCAGCAGTTTGTCTGTTCCCTTGAAGTTTATTATTACCTTCCCATTAAAGCCTACAAAATACTTAAAAGGGATGGACAAAATAGATGCAAGTAAGATGTTTCAGCTGGTTGGGAAGTCTAGAACAAGGGTTCACAATTTCATAAAAAGGGGGAAACTACTTAGGAACAAGATGGCGAGGTTTTATTTGAGTATTCTTTATCCCAGGACACTGCGGAAGTTCAGTCATTAAGTTTAAAGTACAGATTGACAGATCTTGAAATAGTAATTATACAAATGGGTCTAGGCATAATGTGGGATGACACCCTCATTGAATGATGGTGCAGGTCAACTCCTGCTCCGGTGTTCATAGAACGTTTATAATTATTCCCAAGCATCAACGAGTTTGCATGACTTAACAGACTGTGACTGAAGCTCAAAATTTATTGTGGTTGTACTCAAAACAAGTTCATTGGGTGATTTACTTCTACATTTTACATTTACTGGCTCTCTCAATATGAGTTGTGCATACCATATTGTTGATGTACAGTATTCTTACCGAAGAATTAACAGTCAATAAAAAAATTTTGTATTTAATTTCCCAGAAACCAGTGTAATCAGCAGTGATTTTCCAGCTGAAAATGTCAGCAAACAAGTGCATTCAGAACTTGTAACAGGAAAAATGAAGATTGCCTGTGTTTTACTTAAATTATTGATCTCAACAATACATCAAAATTAATCTTGATTTCTGGCAATTTCCATCAAACCATTTGAATTAGCACATTTGCAGATTTTTGAATATTTTGCAGTCTTTCAAATATTTGTACTGTGTCTGTCAAATGTGTTCCATATAGCTAATGATGGCACTGGGAAATGGGTCTTTTCAATTCGGTTTCCCCCAGCCCTCCAATTTTGACTTCAGGCAAGATCCACCACCCATTACCATTGATTACTATGATGATATGTTCTTGCCAGATGAAAATGGGAAACAGGCCCCTGTGTAAATCCTAAGTTACTAAAGAAACGACTAAAAATGAAACATATCCATTCTGGCAATTGTTAATGTGAAGCTAAGATTAGATTTTAGAATGAAAGAATCATTTTTGTCTAAAACTTCAGAGTCTTATTCTAAAACAGTGATTTAGACAAATGCGGCTTACTTTTAGTGTCCACAGACAAGCTGCTCCCAAATGTTAGGCAAAGTGCTACAAACCTTGCTGGGTGCCTCAGGAATTTCACGTCACACTTCCCTATACTACTGCCTTTATAAGACCTGAAATATCATAAATAATGGGCCAACAAACTCTGTAACAGTTTGCAATAGCATCACTTATATTGCTAAAGGAATAATAAGCTTCTTATTGTGCTGAAAAACGTTTTGAATTCTGGAAGAGTTCTGTGCTCATTACGTTTTACAAGAAAACCTACGAAAGACACATTTAAGACAATGTATTTGAGGATATTTTTGAATAAATTAATAATTTAAAATGAGCCACTGCTTCATTAAGAGGTTTGCTGTTCTTCGCATGTTTTGTTTACGATATTTCTGGGAAAACTGGGGGATAGATATTGCATACATTGTGGCCCTTTCTAAGACAGCCTGCGACCAATCTGCACAGGCATTAGTCTCACAACAAAATGCCTGGGGATCACTTTAGAATTTCACCATTTGCAGGGATTCTCAGAAGTGGAACCCTCGCAGATATGGAAGATTTATCGTACCTGCAATTTGATCTAAAAGTGCAGACAAGGCCCTCTAGATTTGAGTTAACAAAATTTCAAACTCGATATTGGTTCAATTTATTTGCATTTAAAGAAGAATCAGCTCTGGAGAATGAAACACTTCTAGTTTAAAGTGTCACTGTCTAACACACAAGGTCAATAACAACAAGAACACAATGTTTTCAATCTCTCCTACAGTATTGCAAATTTCCATCTTCAGATTCACAATTTTTGCAATCTTTTTGATTGAGGCTGTTGATTTGAAACAATTAATATCACTGCATTTTGTATTGAGAAAAATATTCCAACTGTGCTGATATTGTTTAGTCTTCAAAGTTTAAATTTAAATCATTCTATTATAAAGATGAAAGATGTTATTACTGCAAATTTTTCCCCTTTTTGCATTCAAGAATGGTATTAGACACACTTGCACAATGAGGGGCAAAGCAAAGCTGCCTAAATTTCCCTGAAGACATATCTCAGAGGGTAACACCTATGTTATGCCTCACTGGGATAAGGCTCTGGAAATCAAGCATCACCATTCCTGGAGTCATCACAAAAGTAAAAGAGTTTTAAGATATACAGAATTCCCCAATTTGGGAAACTGACTGTTGACTGAAAGCACGGTAGGTTTCTGTAATTAACAAGTTCATCAATTATTACTAATAAATATACTCTACATATAAACAAACAATTATGCATCACTGACATATAACTCTATTATTTAAAGCTTTAAGCCACTTAAAAAACACCCATTCCACACACACAGACACACACACACACACACAAGACAGATAACAGGCACCAAGAAGGATTTTGTGGGCAGAGAGACAGACTGGTAAGGCAGTTCAGTGGTCCCTGTCCACAGGGTTTGTTGATCAGAATGCTGTTTCTCCATCTTCCTTCTCCAGATACTTTGTTACCTGGAGGCTTTGGGTGACTGGTTCACACATATAAAGGTTTCTGATTTACTAATTAAAAGTCACAGCTTACAGCAACTGATGAAGGGTAATAAATTGGCTATCTTCAGGCTTGAGGTGCTTTTTACTGCAGAGCAAAAGTACAGCTCCATCTCTCAGGAGGTCTAATTGCTTCTGCCCAAAGCGTTCACACCTCCAAAGTTTTCAGAGCCGTTGGCAGGCCAGAGGCCTCTGTCATCAACAGGTGGTCACCATGCCACCAGCCAATCAGCTACTCGTTGATGTCTAAGTCTCTGTTTGTACACAGAGCCCTGGCTCTAGTTCAACTGTAAAAAGGCTTTCACCACTGCTTCAATCAACAGTTGTGTAAACAGCATTTACAATGAGTGTCAATAGCTTGCTTTTAAAAAGTGCAGCAATCCTTCAACAATCCTTGACTTTTAAACCAGACTTTCTCCCACTTAAATCCACAAAAATACAGAAATAAAAACATACATCTTTAAACCTTACTGTAACAGTCTAGACCTTCTACGCCCTCATTCAGTCATACAGGATAGAAACAGGCCCTTCAGTCCAACTAGTCCACACCAACCAGGTTGTAGAAGTAAAACAGTCCTATTTCCCTGCGTCTGGCCCATATCCCTCCAAACCTTTCCTATTCATGTATCTGTCCAAATGTGTTCGAAATGTTGTAAGTGTACCTGTATGCACCACTTCCTCTGGCAGTTCATTCCACACATGAACCACACTCTGTGTAAAACAACTGCCCCCCATGCCTTTTTAAATCTTTCTCCTCTCACTTTAAAAATATGCCCACTAGTTTTGAACACCCCCACCCTAGAGAAAAGACCCTTGCACTTCACCTCCTGATTCTGTAAACCTCTGTAAGGTCACCCCTCAACCTCCTACACACCACTGAAAGAAGTCCCAGCCTATCCAACCTATTTTTATAATTCAAGCCCTCTATTTCTAGCAACATTCTGATGGAACATGTATACTTATGGCCTTTGTATTTCAGACTGGCAACTTGTAAATTAATTTCATTTAGAATCTTTATGTGCAGAGAAAGCCAATTTAATCTCAGTAATCAAGATCAATCTGAATCAAATCCAAAATGATAAGATGTGTTCTAATAATGGCACCAATTAGTTTCCTAAGCCTCCTCACACCAAAACAGCATAATATTTAAAGACTGCAACCTGGACACATAGATCGACAGCTTATCATCACATTCTCAAGTGCAGTCAATGATGGGCAATAAATGCTGGCCTTGCCAGTGACACTCACTTTCCAAAAAGGGCAGAAAAGGAAACAAACAGTTCACAGAGTTTTGGACTTTGTACATCTTCCCAAGACCTACTCAGCAGCAGCACAGATACATGCTTCCTCTTCAATGAAGGTATGAGGTATACATAAGTATCAAATTGAGGGAAAAAATAAATTAAATAGACTGACACAAATTAAGTTACTTCCTTTAAAAAAGACTCTAAAAATTGCTTTGAGGTGCTGTCAAACAAATGATTACAAGGGAGCTGAATCCACACATAATACAAATTAATCTTAAATCACACTATCAATGAACAATACGATCTCAGTAAGATTTCAACTATGCTGCACAAAAAAAAGTGCTACTCACAATGTGGTTCACTCCACACTGGGGAGGCAAAACGTAGACTCTGCAATACACCCACATTCTGTCTGCAAAAAATGACCCTCAGCTTCCTGTTCTTGCCACTTTAAATACCTCTGTGTTCCCTGGCCAACATCTCTGTCTCAGGCTTGCTGCAGTTCTCCAGCAAAGCTCAGTGCCAAGCTGGAAGAACAGCAGCTCATTTTCCGCTAGGGGGCCCTGCAGCCTTCAGGACTCAATATTGAGTTCAATACTTTAAGGATCTGGGCACCTTCTCCCGGGTCCTTATCCCAAGCCTTGTTATCACATGGGCTGCTACCATAAAAAAAACCATTAACAATTCAATGGGCCCCATTAGCAAATATCGATTCTCCCAGGCTGACCTTCACCATTCTCCTGTCTGCCCAACTGTTTTTTCCTTTCTGTGGGCCCTATCTTCACCTTCACCATCCCCCATCTTCAGCATTTGTACCAACCTTTGCCGAGCTAAAATCAGTTCTATAGAAGGGACACTGGACCCAAAATGTTAACTCCTGCTTTCTCACTACTGATGCTGCCAGACCTGCTAAGTTTTTCAAGCAATTTCTGATTTTGTTTCTGCTTTGTAGCATCCACGGTCCTTCTGATTATTTTGAACAGTTGATTTTTGTTGGTTTCCAGCCATCTCAATAATTATTCTAGCTAGTGAATTTTAGCTTGGGATGCTGGCAATGGGTTAGTTGTGACATCATTGTCACCATTATCATCATCTTTCCCACGTGAGATGGCTTGAAGTTTTAGATCTGTTACAGTGGTTGATATTTCATCATCTGTCATGGTCTCAGTGGTATCTTCAGCCATACATTAACATAAGTATCCACTTGAAGTCCAAATACTAAACGGGTATTGTTTATTTTATGGTGACTGAATCCATTTAGTCCACAATCCTTTTCTTCATTTCAAGTAGTTCTTCTTCAGTAAAGCCTTTTAAATTGATTGGGAGACAGATTTTGGAAAGATGCAGAGTAATAGGGTTGTTGTCATGGGCGACTTCAACTTCCCTCATATGGAACCTCCTAAGTGCAAATAGTTTGGATGGAGGAGATTTTGTCAGGTGTGTCCAGGAAGGATTTCTGACTCAGTATGTAGATAGGCCGACTAGAGGGGAAGCCATATTGGATTTGGTGCTTGGCAACAAACCAGGTCAGGTGTCAGACCTCTCGGTGGGAGAGCATTTCGGTAATAGTGATCACAACTCCCTAACCTTTACTATAGTCATGGAGAGTGTTAGGAGCAGACAGGATGGGAAAGTATTTACTTGGGGAGGGGAAATTACAATGCTATTAGGCAAGAACTACGGAGCACCAGTTGGAATCAGATGTTCTCAGGGAAATGCACAGTAGAAATGTGGAGGTTGTTTAAGGAGCAGTTGCTACAGGTACTGGATAGGTTTGTCCCACTGAGGCAAGGAAAGGATGGTAAGGTGAAGGAACCTTGGATGACAAGACATGTTGAACACCTAGTCAAGAGGAAGAAGGAAGCTTACTTAAGGTTGAGGAAGCAAGGATCGGACAGCGCTCTGGAGGTCGACAATGTAGCCAGGAAGGAACTGAAGAATGGACTCAGGAGAGCTAGAAGTGGGGACGAGAAAACCTTGGCGGGTAGGATCAAGGAAAACCCCAAGGCTTTCAATATTTATGTGAGGAACAAGAGGATGGCCAGAGTGAGGGTAGGGCCAATCAGGGATCGTGGAGGGAACTTGTGTGCGGAGTCAGAGGAGGTAGGGGAGGTCCTTAATGAATACTCTGCTTCAGTATTCACCAGTGAGAGGGACCTTGACATTTCTGAGGACAGCACGAAACAGACAGATATGCTCAAACAGGTCGATGTTAGGAAGGAGGGTGTGCTAAAAATTTTGAAAAACATGAGGATAGATAATTCCCCTGGGCCAGACGGGATATACCCAAAGTTACTACGGGAAGCGAGGGAAGAGATTGCTGCCTCTTTGGCAATAATCTTTGCATCCTCACTGTCCACTGGAGTAGTACCAGAGGATTGGAGAGTGGCAAATGTCACTTCGCTTGTTCAAGAAAGGGAATATGGATAATCCAGGAAATTAGAGACCTGTCAGTCTGTAGTGGGCAAATTACAGGAGAGGATTCTGACAGATAGTATTTATGATTATTTGGAAAAACATAGTTTGATTAGAAATAGTCAGCATGGCTTTGTGAGGGACAGGTCATGCCTCACAAGCCTTATTGAATTCTTTGAGGGTGTGACAAAACACATCCATGAAGTAGAGCAGTGGATATGGTGTATATGGATTTTAGCAAGGCATTCGATAAGGTTCCACATGGTAGGCTCATTCAGAAAGTAAGGACGCATGGCATTCAGGGAAATTTGGCTGTCTGGATACAAAACTGGCTGTCCAATAGAAGACAGAGGGTGGTAGTAGATGGAAAGCATTCAGCCTGGAGCTCGGTGACCAGTGGTGTTCCACAGGGATCTGTTCTGGGACCTCTGCTCTTTGTGATCTTTATAAATGACTTGGATGAGGAAGTGGAAGGGTGCATTAGTAAGTTTGCCAATGACACAAAGGTTGGTGGAATTGTGGACAGCACGGAGGGCTGTTGTAGGTTGCAACGGGACATTGACAGGATGCAGAGCTGGGCAAAGAAGTGGCAGGTGGAATTAAACCCAGAAATGTGTGAAGTGATTCATTTTGGAAGGTCGAATTTGAATGCAGAATACAGGGTTAATGGCAGGATTCTCAGCAGTGTGGAAGGAAAAAGGGATCCTGGGGTCCACGTCCACAGATCCCTCAAAGTTGCTACCCAAGTTGATAGGGCTGTAAAGAAGGCATGTGGTGTGTTGGCTTTCATTGGCAGGGGAATTGAGTTTAAGAGCTTTGAGGTTATGCTGCAGCTCTATAAAACTCTGGTTAGACCACACTTGGAATATTGTGCTCAGTTCTGGTCACCTCATTATCGGAAAGATGTGGAAGCTTTTGAGAGGGAGCAGAGGAGATTTACCAGGATGCTGCCTGGACTGGAGGGCAGGTCTTATGAGGCAAGGTTAAGGGAGCTAAGGCTTTTTTCATTGGAGCAAAGAAGGATGAGAGGTAGCTTGATAGAGGTTTACAAGATGATGAGAGGCATAGATACAGTGGATAGTCAGAGACTTTCTTCCCAGGGCAGAAATGACTATTACGAGGGGATATAATTTTAAGGTGATTGGAAGAAGGTATAGGAGAGATGTCAGAGGTAGGTTCTTCGTACAGAGAGTGGTGGTCATGTGGAATGCGCTGCCGGCAGTGGTAGTGGAGTCAGATACTTTAGAAACTTTTAAGTGAGTCTTGGATAGGCACATGGAGAGTAGTAAAATGAAGGGTATGCAGGGTAGATTGATCTTAGTAGGATAATAGGTCGGCACAACATCGTGGGCCAAAGGGCCTATGCTGTGCTGTACTGTTATATGTTCTCTATGTTCTTTGTTCTTAAATCCTCACTGCCTCGCTATTGGTTTTCCTCTTAAATGCAATACCATGGTATGTCTTCAAGAATTCTTGTTTCTGTTCACTATCACTTCATGACAGGTATAGTGTTAGAGCCCTCCCCGATTTTTCATTAATTTTATTTTATTCTTTTATCAATTTTAGTTTGGATCTGTAAACCGTGAGCTAAACATGACTTATGGACCACGGGTTACAGCTTGTTTTAAAAGAAAAAGAGACCAAACACGCACTTGTTAATTCGTGAGGCCGGGCCCTGAAAATTAATTGCAGGTTGATTCCTGATCACAAGGTTCTGCAGATGCTTCATCACCAGGGAGGAGCATGATGTTTAAACAGTTAACAGCATTTGGATAATAGCAAATACCTGGGAATCGGTTCCAGCAAGTCTGGAAATGACCTTGTGCTCAAGCACATAGCACATGTTGAATAGCAACTGGGATCTTGTGGAGGAGACAGTTAGTTTGTCTGGAATTGGACAGAATTTTAATTAGCTTTTGGATGGTGTTTTCTGTGAAAAAAAGAATCTCGCTGTTGATGTGACTGCATGAAGATTTGAAAGCTTTAACAGTTCTGAGGAAGGGTCACGAGACCCAAAACGTTAACTCTATTTTTTTCCTTCACAGATGCTGCCAGACCTGCTGAGCTTTTCCAGCAATTTCTGTTTTGTTTCCAAGATTTGAAAGCTCTCTTCCTCACCTCCCATGAGCAGCTCTTGGAAGCTCAGAAAATAGCAAACTAATTTATAAGTGTTGCTGCCTTTATCTGAGTGAACTGTAAAGGTGACCCTAACCAACATGTTCAGAAAAATCAACCAAGAAACCATTATCTACGCCAATGGACAATTCATCATGAAAACCACTTAAGTAATTTGGCCAGTTGTGTTATTTTCTTTTTTATTTATCCCCTAACTATTTGTTTATCTGTCTGTAATTTGTATGAATGGGCTGAAACCACAGGGCTTTTGTGTTTATATAGCACAGACCAATTAGATTACTTTGTAGTTTCAACTTTGCTCCACTGAAGTTACTATATTGGTAATAAATTGTGAAGTCTTTTGTTTCAGAAAACCTATGCCAGGAACTGATTATTTGCAGTGAGTCTTTGAAGGCTTTTGTTTTACTGTGTTGCAAATAGGTAGAAAGGCCGACCTGGTTCGGCTGTCTTTGTGTCATAAAATAGCTACATATGTAAACTTCCCATCATATCTTGAGATTTTTCAAGTTGGTTCGCAGAAGTCTTTACTGTTTATAATTCTCCTGATCAGATTTCTGATCCATGAGGTGCTGTGGGTCATCAACAGCAGCAGAATTATACTCCAGTACAATCTGTAGCCTCATGGCCCAGCATATTCCCTCCTCAAACATTACCAACAAACCAGGGGATCGACCCTGGTTCAATGGAAACTGCAGGAGAGCATGCCAGGAGCAGCACTAGGCATACCTAAAAATGAGGTGGAAACCTGGTAAAGTTACCAGCAGGGCTACTTGCATGCCAATAGCATAAGCAGCAAGTGACAGACAGAGATAAGCAATCTCACAACCAACGGATCAGATCTAAGGTCTGCAGTCCTGCCACATCCAGTTGCGAATGCTGGTGGACATTTAAACAACTCACTGGAAGAGAAGAGACCTCAAATACCCGCCATCCTCAACAGTGGAAGGGCCCAGCATGTAAGTGCAAAAGATAAGGCTGTAGCATTCACAGCAATCTTCAGCCAGAAGTGCCAAGTGAATTACTTATCTTGACCTCAAAATGGTTGCCTTATGAGGAAAGGTTAAGTAGAATGGGACTGTACTCTCTGGCATTTAGAAGAATGACGGGGGATCTTATAGAAACATATAGAATTATGAAGGGAATAGATAGGACAGAAGCAGGGAGGTTGTTTCTATTGGCAGGTGAAACTAGATCTAGGGGGCACAGTTTCAAAATAAGGGGGAACCTGATTTAGGACTGAGTTGAGGAGGAACTTCTTCACCCAAAAGGTTGTGAATCTGCAGAATTTCCTGCCCAGTGAAGTAGTTGAGGCTACTTCATTGAAAAATTTTAAGACAAAGATAGACAGATTTTTGAACAGTAAAAAAAAAAAAAATCACATAACTGGGCAGATAAGTGGAGCTCAGTCCATGAAACAATCAGTATGATCTTACTGAATGGGGAGCAGGCTCGATGGGCCACATAGCCTACTCCTGCTCCTATTTCTTAGGTTCTTAAATCCAACACAGCCAATTGTCATCCTATCAATCAACTCTTGATCATCAGTAATCTGATGAAGGGTGTCATCAACAGTGCTATCAATCAACACGCGCTCATCAATAATCTGCTCAGTGATGCCCAGTTCGGGTTCCACCAGGGCTACTTAGCTCCTGGCCTCATTACAGCCTTGGTTCAAACATCGGCAAAAGAGCTGAATTCCAGAGATGGGGCGAATGTGACACCCCTTGACATCAAGGCTACATTCAACCAAGTGTGGCATCAAGGAGCCCTGGCAAAACTGGATTCAATGGGTATCAAGAGACAAACTCTGGTGGTTTGAGTATACCTGGCACATAGGAAGATGGGATAACAAGGTATAGAGCTGAATGAACACAGCAGGCCAAGCAGCATCAGAGGAGCAGGAAAGCTGATGTTTCCGGTCGAAACCCTTCTGATGGGAAGATGGGATATCCATTTCAAGCCTACCAACTCCCACAGCTACCTACAATACACCTCCTCTCACCCAACTTCCTGCAAAAAGGCCATCCCCTATTCCCAATTCCTTCGCCTCCGCCGCATCTGCTCCCGAGATGAGGCATTCCACTCCCGGGCATCTCAGATGTCCTGGTTTGTCAAGGACTGCAACTTCCCCTCCACAGTGGTCGAAAATGCCCTCAACCGTGTCTCTCGCATTTCCCGCAACTTATCCCTCACGCCCCCTACCCGCAATAACAACCAAAACAGAATCCCCCTCGTCCTCACGCACCACCCCACCAACCTCCAAATCCAATGCATCATCCTCTGACATTTCCGCCATCTGCAATCTGACCCCACTACCAAAGACATTTTTCCCTCCCCACCCTTACCTGCTTTCCAGAGGGACCACTCTCTCCGTGACTCCCTTGTCCGCTCCACACTCCCCTCCAGCCCCACCACTCCCGGCACTTTTCCCTGCAACCGGAGCAAGTGCTACACCTGCCCCTACACCTCCCCCCTCACCCCCATCCCAGGCCCTAAGAAGACCTTCCACATTAACAGATGTTCACCTGCACATCTGCAAATGTGGTATACTGTATCCGCTGTTCCCGTTGTGGCCTCCTCTACATCGGGGAAACCAATCTGAGGCTTGGGGACCGCTTTGCAGAACTCCTACGCTTGGTTCGCGACAAACAACTACACCTCCTAGTCGCGAACCATTTCAACTCCCCCTCCCACTCCCTGTACGACATGTCCATCCTGGGCCTCCTGCATTGCCACAATGATGCCACCCGAAAGCTGCAGGAACAGCATCTCATATTTCGTTTGGGAACCCTGCAGTCCAAGGGTATCAATGTGGACTTCACAAGCTTCAAAATCTCCTCTCTCCCGACCACATCCCAAAACCAGCCCAGCTCATCCCCACCTCCCTAACCATTCCTCCCACCTCAAGCCCCACCCCCATCTCCTACCCACTAACCTCATCCCTTGACCAGTCCATCCTCCCTGGACTGACCTATTCCCTCCCTAACTCCCCACCTACATTCACCTTTACTGGCTCCAACCCCACCTCTTTGACCTGTCTGTCTCCTCTCCACCTATCTTTTCCTTTATCCATCTTCTATCCGCCTCCCCTTCACTCCCTATTTATTTCAGAATCCCCTTCCCCTCCCCCATTTCTGAAGAAGGGTCTTGACCCGAAACGTCAGCTTTCCTGCTCCTCTGATGCTGCTTGGCCTGCTGTGTTCATCCAGCTCCACACCTTGTTATCTCGGATTCTCCAGCATCAGCAGTTGCTACTACCTCTGCAACAAAGGAAGGTGGCCTTGGTTGTTGGAGGTCGGTCATCTCATCTCCAGGGCATCTCTGCAGGAGTTCCTCAGGGTAATGTCCTAGGTCCAACCATCTTCAGCTACTTCAATGATCTTCCCTCCATCATAAGGTCAGAAGTGGGGATGTTCACCAATGATTGCATGATATTCAGCCCCATTCACCATCCTCAGAGACTAAAGAGGTTCATCTTCAAACAACATAGTCTGGACAATATCAATCACCAGTAAGAGGTGATAACCACTGCCCTTGACATTAAACGATTTTACCATCACTGAATCCCCTATTAACATCCTGGTGGGTTACCATTGACCAGAAACTCAACTAGACTCGCCACCTAAACACAGTGGATACAACAGCAGGTCAGAAGCTAGGAATACTGTGGCGAGTAACTGACCTCCTGACTCCGCAAAGCCTGTCAATCATCTACAAGGCACAAGTGAGGAGTGCGATGGAATACTCCCCATTTGCCTGGATGAGTGCAGCTCCAAAAGCACTTAAGAAGCTTGACACTTTCCAGGTCTAGGCAACCCACCTGATTGGCACCACATCCACAAGCATCCACTCCTACCACCACCAATGCTCAGTAGCAGCAATGCATTCTATCTACAAGCTGCATTGCAGAAATTCACCAAAGTTCCTCAGACAGCACATTCCAAACCTACGACACTTCCATCCAGAAGTGCAGGGGCAGCAGATACGTGAGAACACCACGGCCTTCAAGTTCCCCTCTCAGCAACTCACCATCCTGACTTGGAAATATATCATCGTTCTTTCACTATTCCTGGGTCAAAATTGTGGAATTGCCTCCCTAATGGCATTATGGGTCAATCCACAGCAGCTGACTACAATTGTTCAAGAAAACAGCTCATCACGGGCAATTAGGGATGGGCGTTAGATGCTGGCCAGTCAGCGACACCAACATCTCAAAAGATTTTTTAAAACCTGTCAAAAGTATATTTAAAAATTCCAATACCTTTCACTTCTGATTAAGTCATAATCAGACTCAAAACATTAATTCTGTTTCTGTCTTCACAGATGCTGCCAGACCTACTAAGTTTCTCCCATATTCTGTGATTCTTTCTGCTACTAGATGTTTTTGAACAGAGTTTAGACCCACAATTTTTAATGAGAGTTTTATTTAAATTATATGTCCAGCTGGTTGCTAGCTTCCCATATTTATGCAACCAACTGACACTTAATTAACAGGTCCATAAACTCTTCCCTTGTTCATTGGATCTCCGGCATCCTTTCATTAGGTGATGACACCATGTAACTGCCAATCATGTCACAGCAGGAGGCTTAGAGTCTGTACTGTTCATTTACTACCTGACTCAATCCAGTGCTCTTCATTTAACAATAATCTTTAGTACTGTACTAAGAAACTCAATTTACCACAGGATACACTCAAATGCTTCATATATTCAATAAAAACCGAAAGATCTACAGATGCTGTAAATCAGGATCAAAAACAGAAGTAGCTGGAAAAGCTCAGCACGTCTGGCAGCATCTGTGAAGAAAAAAAACCAGAGTTAACGTTTTGGGCCCAGTGACCCTTCCTCAGAGCATACATTAAAGTCGTTACATCGGAATGCAATCATTGTTTTTGCTATTGGTATAAATTTGATACATACAGGGGTGCTGGGTAATGGCATTTCAAGACAAGATTAAAATAGTTGTTGCATTACTACATTATTAGTTATTGTATTTACATTAGCACTTTATCAAATACTTTTTCTGTTTATAATAACTACTTAAAATATAGACTCTGGTTTTGGTTGAGATTCCGATTGGCCAGTTTTAATGCATTGTTCTAGTTTGCATAGATCATTCCATATGATTCACTTGATGCATACACCCCTACTCACTCGTGACAAATAATGCACCCAATCTCATTCATCTCTCTAAAACAAAACAAAGAACTGCGGATACTGGAGTTCGGAAATAAAACAGAAAAGGCTAGAGAAAAATCAGCAAGTCTAGCAGCATCTGCGGGGAAAAAACAGAGTTACGGGTTCAATGATTCATCTTCATACTGCATTTCCTCAGCCATTTCTGTTTTTGTCACAAATCTCTCTCATTGTGTTCTAATTCAATCAAGTGTGAAATACGCTCAAGGGGTGTCCCTTGATGAAAGGCAAGGAGTTGAAAAGGTCTCTCACTGGACAGATGGGCACGCTCACATTCCTGCTCAAATCAGTTCTCTACCTTTTAATTGGAGCACTGAGGTTTTGAAGTTACTTAAAGAATATAGCAATGTGCATTGTACCTACTAGGATAAAAAATCTTTCGGGATAACACAAGTAACCGGGGCTTTGTTAACTAAGTATTATGAAAAGTGGGCTAAAAACATATCATAAGACTAATCATAATGCACGCTCCCCACCCAACCCCAAAAGCAAATGTCAAACCTCTGGCCTTTTCTAGCTCAATTTACCTTTAAGTCGTGATTCCTCCAATTAAAACCTGGCATAAAATCACCACAATTCCTGGACAGTGAAGTTTGTTATTACAGCACCAGAATCACCAAAATGAATATACAGATTGCAATGAAAATGAAGATTGACACTGGCAGAGTCCCAATTTGCAGTTATAAATAGACACCTAATAATAAAACTGAAAATAATGCGTTCTTGAGCCAATCCACTGAATTTTCAATGCAATCTATGCACAGATCATTTACCCCATATAACTGATTTCATTGAGCCCAGGACCTTCATAAGACAAGAGATAAAGCCAGCGTTAGACAGTATCTCCTTGGTTTGAATGTTAAACTCAGAATGGGGAAGTGTAACTATATGAATTCCGAGTTTTTACGAGAAGAAGCAAATGAAGACTGTTTACTGATGCGTTTAAAAAAAACCCTTGATTGTTTACTTGGAGAAATTATGTTCTTCAAGGCAACTACGTTTTCTCAAAAGCCAAGTCTCAGTAGCATCCATACAAGTCTCCGAACTGATACAGAAGAGAACCTGTATGTAATTGTTGCAATAGCATTCCGTCTCTTGGGACTTTGCTTTCCTTTTAATTAGAGAATTAGTCCAGTAAGCAGATGTTACAATGCATTTATCTTGATAACTCGGCACTTACATTTACGAGAGGATAAACGTTACAGTATTTTTACAGATGTAACACGTACAAACTGTCAAGTAAATCATATTAGATCCGTTTTGCTAATGTAGCGTGATTAAATATTCGCTACACGGTGACGATGTCAGAGTTAACATTTCTATTGCGGATGTCTTACCTCTTGATAAACTAGACGAAATTATCGTTAAAAATGGGATAACTATAAATTACTGGATAAAAATTAAATAAAACCCACAGTGACACGGGGCGTGCGTTTGTCATAAGTGTTTAAGTAGATTTGCGGTGCACGAAGATAGTGTGTGAATTCCCGACGGCTCAAACGGTCCTTCGGAAGAGGCAGCACCGGTCGGAGAGGCCGAGTGGCCTCCATTACTGCACTAACCCATCCATCAAAAGAAAATCCGAATTTCGGGATCTAAATACTGAGAAACTGTCAATCATAACAAAGGAATTGTTGGCGGACTTCGCAAAGTTTAACTAACCTGAAGAAGCGCTGGCCTCCTTTATTTCACTTGTTCACCGAGTATTGACAGCTATCGAATTTGGCGCCAGGATCCTCCATTTCCGGTCAAAGGGTGGGGATGAGGGAGGCAAACAGGACGCAGGGTGGGGGGGGGAGAAGAGTGTTGTTCTAATACTGAACGCAGCGAACCCCATCCCCTTCGTGTGCCGCGTGCGCCACTCGCACTTTGCGGACAATCAACCGCCACAGCGCTCGCGCCCCTTCACACCACTTATCCCTTTCCCTCCGCCCTGGACCACTTGTTTCCCTCCCATACCGGGAAGGTCCACGTGTCCCCCTCCAAAACCACGCGCGCCCTTCCCCAACTGTAAGATACCACGTGCCCTTCATCCCGGGACCACACGCGCACCACCCAGCCGCCAAGAGCACGTGGTCCCACAACGCCAAAGATCACGTAGCCGCAACCTTTGACCACGTGACTCACCGTAGAGTCCCTGTGTGTTTGCAAGGACTGATTAATCCTGTTAACTCGCATTATTTTGTCCATTTTTTACAGAAAACTGATAAATGACATCTTAATTTAGGCCGTCTCCTCTTTACACCCATATTATGCAGCGGATAAATGTGTTTTTTTTCGTTAGGGCTGCAATTTTAACTTTCCCTTTCAAAGTACTGGCATTACCGGAAAGTTCCAGTTTTGTGCTTTAAATAAAAGCATAAGTGCTGTACTCAGCTGGAAGTGCAGGGCCGCTTACGCTGTGCTTGCTTTTAGTTTGTGTTCGACTTCAGCGTAAGCTTCACTGACTGGAGTAGTTTTTGAGAAGTCACCCATTATTCGTCTTGTTAGTTGTGTTAAAACAGGACTGAAAACAATATTTTTATTCAAAATGTTCCCTACGTTAAAATATTTCGCTTCTTTACGTCCAAAATTGATTATGCTACCGAGACCTCTTCTTTAAAACATGCTTTGTTAATTCAGTGTTCGATAAATTATTGTTTATTGCACATTAGGTTTTCAAGCTACGTAGTAACTGGAAGATGAACAATTTCACGTTCTTTCACTGTTACCACAGCAATAAAGATTTTGTCTATTTTCAACAACAATGCCGTGTTGCAGGGAACACCGTCGCTATCTTTGAGAGTTACCGCAGCTCATGGTGGCTAGCAGACCCCGAAAGGCAGCAAGTCCCAATTCGGCTGCGAAGGAAGCATCGATTTGAACCGTTTAACTCTCTCCACGTCTAGATCTCCAAGATCTATTGGAAGTCAAGCCTGGGAGTTTACATTGGAGCAGGACAATAGTATGGTATACAGCTTTGGGAATTGGGAATCATTTGCCTTGGAGCTTTATTAAATTAAACGATTCCCTTGATTTTTTTTTTACTGTTACAATACTTTTTCTATACCTGACAGAGTAGGTAGATTAAGAGATGAATAAGCGTTAGTGTTTCCGAGAGAAACGAAGGCATGTGAAATGACTGTGACACAGGGAACCACGCTTTTGGTTCCATCTCCGTCCTGAGGGGAATTTGAAATTGACCTTTATACTGGCCTTGCTAGTCACATTCACATCCAACAACGCACAAAAAATTATAGACCGTTCGTTAAGTCTGCACTCGTCTTTTTATCGCCTGTCTGGGAACCTACTTTGGGTATTATTTCTAAGTTAAAGGCTCTGTATAAATATGCCGTTACCTCTATGTGCTGCCATATTCGATACCAATCACGGGATCTGAGAGTTAATACATTCCGGACAGCATTGAACAGCATCCGCATTACTTTGCTTTTGTATTACTCTAAAGTTTGCGGTGCAATCTTGTCCAAATGACTGTACCGCCTACAGATTACATGACATTAACCTTTCTCTTTTTATTTGTTTTATCAATGAAGTATATTTTATGAAAAAAGTTATACTCCATGCGACTTCTTTGTTTACTTCTGCCTTAATGTGATGAGTGATTAAATAATTAACTTCCGAACAATTCATATCGGACTCGAAACGTTAACTGTTTCTCTCTCCACAGCTGCTGCTAGACGTGCTCCAGCTATTTTTTTAATTTAGATTCCCAACATCCGCAGTATTTTGCTTTTAATTCACTTTCCTCTGCCGGGCACATTGCCAACATCACCTAGTTCATTTCAAATTTCCAGCAATTGCTTTTTTTCCTCTGTTCAAAATATTTTTCAACTTCCACGCGTAGTTTAAAATGTTATTCTATACAGGGTGTGTTGGTAGAATTCGAACTGTTATGTAACGTAGTTTTACAAATTTTATTAGTCAAGTATATTTTATGAAACTAAAGTTATATTCCACGCAGTTCTCCTCTATTAGCACTTGTCTTAATACGATGAATGAGAAATAATGACGAGGCAAAATGAAAAGAAACTGGAGTAAAAATGTCATCCAGGAAGAGATGAACTGTCAGTAACTATCTCTTTAACATGTGACATAAAGTGGCCTTGTGATGAGAAGTTACAATCAGGGTCCCTAGTGCAGTACTGTTGCAGAGGTCTCAGACATGTTTTTGGAGTAGTTACAAAGAGCTTATCTGATACATTCCACCGTCGGATGCCGAATGTTACCACTGAGAGTCTTGTAGCGTGTTCCAATACTTCTATTTCAACCTTTTTATTTGATATCAAATAGCGCTAACAAAATATTTGTCCTCTGTGCACGAACATGGTTAAATACTCACCCGAGACCCAGCAGATTATCGTGAAAGAAAGAGTTGATTTTATACAGCGCCTCACGCGACCCAAGAATGAACCAACGCGCTTTTCGGTCATTGAAGTAGATTTGAAGTGTAGTCACTGCTGTAGTGTAGGGGATGCATTATAAATACATGGAAAAATATCCTTCTGTTAGTTTATATTTTGGCGTTTCAGTAAACAATGAATGATCAGAAAAGAAACTGACCGGAAGCATCATGAGGTGATGTTACATTGACAATTGTAATTTTACATCCTGAATCCAATCCGTTCCTTGTCAACATAGGGTTCAGGAGCTCAAGCCAACTATCCCTGCAAGGACTTGGCCGCTGATTCCAGAGCCTAATTGTCAAAAAAAAACACTGCAACTGTACCTCTAAACCTTTCTAAAATTCCAATAGTAAGTTAATCACAAAGACAGTATCCCGGTTAGAAGCAGTACTGTTTAAAAATGCTTCAGTAAAGAGCAAATCTGGAGAAAACCCGACAAGAGCCACATTTAAATCAAGCGTTCAAATTTTAATTTAAATACATAAAACATATGCCTTTTTTAAATTCACTATTTTAAAACATGCATTTCGAAGTTCCCAGATTCAGTAGAAAGAGGATAAATCGTTTGAACTTACGTTTCAATTCACGTCCTCAAGCATGTTCTAAACTGGACAAAATCTGGAAGTGAATTCATTACCAAAACACTGCAGAGCAATAACTTGTCCGGGCTCTGTGTCACTCCCTGGACATTATACCGCGGCCATTGTATTGATGCATTAAAACGTCCAGCAAGTAATCCCTTACACCATCCTCCAAACGCCTGGGGGAATTCTCCATTGAACTGGTCACAATGAGTTCCTATTGGTGCTCCGTAGTTGTCCGTCTATTCGGCTTCTGGTTGGATGAAAATGAAATTATACATACTTTTGTCCGCTTTTTTAAAAAGTGCATTGCCCACCGAAGCTATGGAGAAGGAGATAAGGAGCAGCACAGTACAGAGGAGACGTGGTTTATATTTACTGTTCTGATGATGAGATAATGATTCCGTATTCAGTGACATTTTGGAGCAGAAACGAGCACCTTTAAAACCTCTCAGAACCTATCTTTGCACAGCACCTTGAGCTAATTCTTTTAATTTCCTTTATTGCCGCAGCTAGAACTTGACCCCAGTTATAAGAAATTGGCCCCGTTACATGTACCATGCACATGTTACTTTCTGAAGAAAATAAAGTTACGTTTCAATGGATTTGCTTGATCTTCAACGAAAGGTGCGCAATTCTGAACAAGCAGCGCCCTCAGTCGTTTATGATTTGAAATTGAAGGGAACCATTCAGTCCTGAAAGCGTCTAGCACGTCCATCAATCATCACTTCACAGGGAAAGAAAGGTTATCTGTGTGGTCCGGACCCATCATCAGGGTCATTCAGAAAATTAACCTTTCCTTCTGGCTCAGGTGCTGATCGACTTGCTGCATGTGATCTGCCAGACAAAATCGACGCCAATTTAATTTATTAAGAAAAGTAACCATTCATAAGGCAACATTTCGGGAACCCCAGTTACTTCATAATGTGAATGAGCGGGCTGCTGTGGTGTTTTCTTCCACCTGCAAGTGTAGTTAGCGCATCTGTCCCTTTTGTTTTGCTCCATGGAAGATGTGGAGAAAGAACCATGACAGCTTAGAGAAAATGCAAATTATTTTTAAAGAAAGATTGACGATTTTTGGAAGTTTAGAAGCAACGTACACATTTTTATTGGCATGGGAGATATGTGCTGGCAGTTCCACGACACCAAGGTTTTGTTTTTCAGAATGTGAGGGATGCAGGTCGTTAATGCAGGGAAACGATTCTCTTTGATGTCAATTTTACATCAAGCACCAAGAAATGGTCCAGCTTCTGAGTAAAGCTCTATCTAATCCAAGAAAAAAAAAACCGTGCCTTCAAGTAAATCAATCTTTGTACGTTTGAATATTTCAGTTCATTGCATTCTACTATATCTTCTGGTAAGATTGAACCATAAGCTTTTGATGTAAGACTGGTACTGATGTGAAGATGTTTAAGGTGTTGTCTGAGGTAAACGTGGCAGCATGATTTGGGAATCAAACTTGATCCGAATACGGAAAGTAACTGAAACCACCCAAGAGTGCCATTTCATGCCATGATTTACACTGAAGGCAGTACAGCTTGTGTCTATTGTGAACTTGGAAATATAGGAACAAGAGTAGGCCATTCAGCCCCTTGAACCTGTTCTGTTCAATGAGATAATGGCTGCTGTATAGCTTAACTCCTTTTGGCCCTTATCCCTTAATATCTTTGCTGAATAAAAATGTATCTAAAAATAACAATTGATCCACTGCAGTTTATGGAAGAGAGTTCCAAACCTCTACCATTCTTTGTGTGTGAAAGTGCTTCCCACCGTCTCCCCTGAACGGTCTGGCCCTAATTTTCAGCCTACGTCCCTTAGTTCTAGAATCCCTGACCAGGGCAATATCTTGACCTACCACGTCTTTTCCAGTTAATATCTTGAAGACTTCAATCGGATCACTCCTAACCTTCTAAATTCTAGAAAAAAAACAGGCCTAATTTGTCTAATCTCTTCTCACATAGTAACCCCTGATGTCCAGGAGTCATTCTTGTATACTTATGTTGTACTCCCTCCAAGGCTAATATATCCTTCCTCAGGTGTGGTGTGCAGATCTGCTCACAGTATTCCAACTGGGGTCTAACCAGTATAACAGCAGCATAACTTCTGCCATCTTATTCTCCAGTCCGCTGGTTTTAAATGTTAGCATGCCATTAGCTTTCTTGACTATTCCCTGTACGTGTTCATTGCGTTATAAGCGCAGGCAAATGGGACTGGTTCAGTTTCGGAAACCCGGGTAGGCAGGGAGGGGGAGGACTAAAGGGCTTTTTTCGTGTTGTATGACTCTATGCACGCCAAGTCTCTTTGGACATCCACTGAATTTAAATTAATACCATCTAGAAAGTTTTAGTCCAAATTTGAAAAAGTAAATTATAATCATTTTTACATGAGAGGAACGCAATTTTTTCCCTTCTAAGAAACAGTAATCACCTAGAATGGAGGTCTGGACATTCACGTAAGCACATATGCACAGAACTCCCTCAATCAAAGAATGATTTAAGACTCGTACTGGGAGCATAAAGTACCCTAATAGAGATTACCTCTTTTGTTTATACATTACACTCATTTAGATCTAATGTTATCTTTAGATTGATGCATGGATTTTCAAACCAGTTTATTAAGCATTTTTTACTGCAAATCTCCGAGTGGCATCTTCCTGCAGTAACATTGAATACCGTGTAAGAATCTTCGACATCTTCTAGGCTATGTATTGCGATCAAGAGATCAGTTTGTTTCAACGTCGAGAAACTCCCCAATATTCAGTGAGATTCGTTGCTGAGCAGAGTTGCTAACGTAGGAAAGTAATATAATCAAAAAGAAACAGACAGATCTGAAATTCGTTAAAGTGGGGTGATTTGGTTCACGTAAACGGTCAAGCACACAAAGAGTAGGTTACCTTTATTTGGAGATAGCAGGAACTGCAGATGCTGGAGAATCTGAGATAACAAGGTGCAGAGCTGGATGAACACAGCAGGCCAAGCAGCGTCAGAGGAGCAGGAAGGCTGAC
>JAHRHZ010000047.1:17993825-18062415 GCA_024137785.1 Ginglymostoma cirratum | reverse complement strand
CTCCGACGCTGCTTGGCCTGCTGTGTTCATCCAGCTCTGCACCTTGTTACCTTTATTTGGAAGTGTGTAACACATTCAGATTGAAAGGCGCTGTTCAGTTTGCGCATGCGCTCCTGATCTATCACTTTGCCCCGGAGTGCAACCCTTTGCCCCGCAGCGCCGAATTACATTTCCGGTTCACTCGCAGGGGAAGCAGTCTGGGTGAGGCGGGCAGAAAATGGGCGGCCGGAAGGCGGGAGGCGTTTGTTCGAGTTGTTTACATCCGCAGAGCGTGGTTTTCTTCGGGTTTGGCGGAGAATTGAGTTCGAGAAGAAAAGTCGTCGCTTAATGGCTCTTCCGCTTGTTTACGACAGTGTAATGATAAAAACGGAGAAGGTGCTGCACCTGAGGAGCTGCAAAGGGAAATCAGTTCGAGTTGTGAGGGAGCATTACCTCAGGCAGTCGGTTCCCTGTAACAGTTCCCTGTGCCAGGCTGAGTGCCACAATGGTAAAGTATGGCCGAGCGGGTACAGTCATCTACAAAGCAGAACTCTCAACGATATTAAAAGTCATGGAGAAAAGAAAATATTGCATTTATATCACACTTTTCTGGATGTTTCAAAGTGTTTTATAACCAATGAAGTACTTAGAAATGTGGCCATTGATATAGGAAACACAGCAGCCAATTTGCACTCAACAAGATCCCAGAACAGCAGTTCCTGTCCAGAAAATCTCTTTTCCCGATGTTGATTGAACATACATATTGGCCACGATGGCAGGGAGATCTCCCCTGCTCTTCTCTGAAGTAGAGCTTGTGGGATCTTTTATATCCACCTGAAAGATGACACCTCTGACAGTGCAGCACTTTCTCAAGTACTGCACTGGGAGTGTCGGCCTGGATTGAGTAATCGAGCTTCTGAAGTGGGACTTGAACATACAACCTCCTGACTCAGAGGTGAGATAATGCTACCTATTGAACCACAGTTGACATTGTAAAAATTGAATAAAATAATACTCAAAAATATTCATGATGAGGATAGGACAGAATTCCTAATATAGAAGGAATTTTATGTATCTTTCATTTCCTGTGAACATCCCAAAGATATATACAATTGAATTAAGTTTGAAGTGCAGTCGGTGCTCTTACGCAAGTAAATTCTTTCTTAGAGAGGGTTGGTTGAGGGAAAATACTGGCCAGGATAGTGAGAGAGCTCCTTGTTTTTTCTAATAGTGCCATGGGATCTTTTATTTTTATATGAACATTGAGGTAGTAGCTAAATATCTCGTCTGAATATCAGTGTTACTTTTGCAACTAATGTACTATTAAACTGGACGCTTTAACCTTTTATGCTACTTGCTTAATTCTGTGTTAACTTAATGTTTCAGGAGGGAAATTGTTGTCAGAAAGTGCAACTCATTATGTGATACCTGACTGGAAAGTGGTGCAGGATTATTTGGAAATACTTGAGTTTCCAGAATTGAGAGGCATTGTCTTCATGCAGACAGCTTGTCAGGCTGTCCAACACCAGAAGGGACGCAGGTTTGTGATGGCTATCTATCTTTAATATTTGATGGTTTTAAAGTTCACGCAAAGCGCTGGTGAGTTACTGAATCAAACAGTTTAAGCTTTAGCTCTATGATTATTTAACTATGGCCTGTGATTTGCAACTCATGATGGAGAAACTCAAGTTGTAATATTTGATCAAAAACAGAAGTTGCTGGAAAAGCTCAGCAGGTCTGGCAGCATCTGCAAAGAAAAAGTCAGAGTTAATGTTTCTGTTTCTGTTCCTGATTTACGGCATCTGCAGTTCTTTCGGTTTTTGTAAAATTTGATTGTTATCTTGATTTTAAAAATTACTGGCATTGAATAACAGCAGTTTGCAACGATACACGATATTTGGTGCAATGGCAGCATGTCTCTTGTCAATGGCCAACTGACTGAGGGCTGATATTGCATGTGACAAACATGGTGCATTTGTGGACTAACTGTAGAGAGGTCACCATTGTGTTCTTCCACTTCCAAGTGCAAATTGAAGATGTAAGCAACACTTGCAAACAGGTCAGAATGTGACAAGTTCCTAGTGAACTAAAAGCAGCTGGTTTTCAAGGATGCAAGAAGTTCACAAAATGATAAAGAAACCAGAGCTGATATTTAGGTCCTGAGGTTTATATTCGGAGTGACCTCAAGCTTCCTAGTGGTTATAATGAAAACTAACTAACTATTACTTGAAGGCATTCTACCTTTGTACAAAATTATATAGATGCTGTTTTCTTGTTCTCATATGTGGTTAAGTACGTTGATGTTGTTATATAATCTGGCAAATCACAAACTCCAAATATGCCTTAGAATAAATTATTCCAGGCTAGATAAGTGACATTGTGCAAGTATAATTGAATCTCTGATATTTCGTCCAATTTTTATGCAGCAACACATTGGCTTTGATCTTTCTCCTGCAACTATATGCATGAATGTGGGAACTTTTAACATTGGTCAATATAAATACATGCCAATATTGCTATCACTCTGGCACCGGGAATCCAATACCCTCTTTTATATTAAATATTACCTAGGCTGGCAGATCGTTTACGAGTAAGGTATGGGACAGATCTGTTCAGGGCAACCTTTGTTATGTTGAGGAGTTCTGAATCCAGACCATAGCCACTTAGGTGACCGTTTGTAGGCAACCCTCGGTAAGAAACCATTCACATGCTCTTTATCCTAAAGTATGATTAAATATTCCTTTGAGGGCTGCACTGTGGCTTAGTGGCTATCACTGCTGCCTTACAGTGCCAGGGACTCGCGTTCGATTCCAGCTTTGGGTGACTATCAGCGTGGAGTTTGCACGTTTTCCGTGTCTGCATGGATTTCTGCCGAGTTCTCCAGTTTCTTCTCAGTCCAAAGATCTACAGGTTAGGTGGATTGGTGATGGTAAATGTAGGGTTATAGGGATAGGGTGGGAGCTGGGTCTGGGTGTGATGCTCTTTGGAAGGTTGGTGCAGTCCTGATGGGCTGAATGGCCACTTTCCGCAATGTAGGAATTCTGTGATATTCACTTTTTTGTTTGGAGGTTCTTACTTAGAGTCTGTGTGATATGCATTAATGCGGTTTCAACTGGGTATAATACGGTATAGATTACAGAGAGATTCTAAGCACTGAGTAAAATATGTTTTATAATGAGATGTCAGTAAGGACGTACATGTAGTAAAAATTTGCTTTCCAAAGTCTGATTGCTTTGAATGAAGTCTCAAGGAGAAACTGAATACTTTCAAATTCTCAAACAAGTAGTACCATCGAATCTCCCTTCTTGCCTCCTGTTCCTGGTTGCGATGATTGGGACGTGTTGCCAGATTATTGCAGTTAGCTGTCAGCAATACGTTACAGCTGGCCACTAAATGCTATGATAGGAGGTGGAACCCTGGAGAATACCTTTCCAATATTTCTTTATTGATAAACTCTTGGAAGGATCCTAGGTGCATGACTACTGTTTTGCAGTGCTTATACTTCATGGAGTTATAGAGTCATATAGCACAGAAACAGATCCCTCTGATCAACTTGTCTGTGCTGACCAGATATGCTAAACTGATTTAATTCCATTTGCTAACATTTGGCCCATATCCCTCTAAACCCTTCCAATTCGTGGACCCATCCATATGCCTTTTAAATGTTGTAATTGTACTCGTCTCAACCACCTCCTCTGGCAGCCCATTTCATACACGCACCACCCTATGAGTGAAAAAGTTGCCCCTCGGATCCCTTTTACATCTTTCCCCTCTCACTTTAAACCTATGCCCTCAATTTTGGACTCCCTTACCCTGGGAAAAAGACCTTGGCTTTTCACCCTATCCATGCCTCTCATGATTTTCTAAACCTCTATAAGGTCATTTCTCAGCCTCCAACGGCCCAGAGGAAAATACTCCAGCCTATTCAGCCTCTCCTTATAGCTCAAACCCTCCAAGCCCAGCAACATCCTTATAAATCTTTTTTGAACCTTATCAAATTTAACAACATCTTTCCTATAGCAGGGAGACCAGAATTGAATGTAATATTCAGAAAGTGGCCTCACCAATGTCCTGTACGGCTGCAACATGACGTACAGGAATCCTGTACTCAATGCATTGGCCAATGAAGGTAAGTTTGCCAAAAACCACCTTCACCACCCTGTCTACTTGCAGTTCCACTTTCAAGGAACTATGCACCTGCGCCCTTAGGTCTCTTCTTTTGGCAGTACTCCCCTACCATTACAACACTGTTATTCTTACAGATATCTGAGATCTCAGTCTTCTCGCCAGGATATTGTCCTTCTTCCAACTTGGGTGCAACCCATCCTTCATATACAGATCATTTCTACCCCAGAAGAGTTCCTCATGGTCCAAAAATGTGAATCCTTGCCCCTTACACCAGCTGCTTAGCCACACGTTCATCTGCTCAATCCTTCTATTCCTATTCTGGCTAGCACACGGCACTGGGAGTAATCCCAAAATTCCCAAAATCCTCGAGGACCTACTTTTTCACCTCCTGCCTAATTTCCTGTATTCTTCGTGTGGAAATTTGTCCCTTTTTCTGCTTATGTTGTTGGTACCAATGTGTACCATGACCTTCTGCTGGTCATTCTCCTGTTTCAGGATATTCTACACCCACTCGAGACATCCTTGAACCTGGCACCAGGGAGGCAGCACACCAGTCTGATGGCTCG
Source organism: Ginglymostoma cirratum (assembly GCA_024137785.1). NCBI lineage: Eukaryota > Metazoa > Chordata > Chondrichthyes > Orectolobiformes > Ginglymostomatidae > Ginglymostoma > Ginglymostoma cirratum. The sequence goes on along the minus strand of JAHRHZ010000047.1, from coordinate 18,057,742 downwards.
CTGACGGCTGCAGAAACCTCTGCCTGTGCCCCTGACCGAAAAGCCCTCTACCACAATCGATCGCTTGGAACCTAATATACCCTCTTTACAGTAGAGCCAGTCAGGGTACCAGAAACCTGACTGTCAGTGCTATATTCCTCCGAGAGGCCATCACCCCCACCGTATCCAAATCAGCATACTTGTTTGAGATGGGATTAGCCACGGGAGATGCCTGCACTACCTGCCTACTTCTCCCTTTCCTAGCTGACTGTGTCTGTGATTTCTCTACTTTCCTGAAACTGCTATTCAGCACACCCCCAACTTCTGTAAATTCCTCATTACTTCTAACTGCCACTTCAGCCAATCCATGGGATCCAATAGGATATGCAACCAAACACGCTTCCTTGTAGATGTGGTCTCCAGGAATATTGAAGTGCTCCCTGATCTCCTACATCCGATAAGAAGAGCACATCAGTCTACTAAAAGCGATCTCTTCACTTAAGAGGTAGTAAGTACTTAATATGCTTTGTTAAAGCATGAATCAGCTATGATTGTCAGGAGATGTGTTTTATTAGTAGGAATGTTTTTTCCAGTTCACTTTTGATTTGACTGCCCATGGAAGAAGGCCATTCAACCTGTAGCGCCTATGCCAGTCCTTTGATTGTTATTCATTTGATCTCACTGCCATCCTTGTTCCCTGTAGTCCTGTAATGTTTTTCTTCAAGGATTTATCTGATTTTCAAAATTCTTATTAAATCTATTTTCAACATACTTTCATATAGTACATTCCAGATCACCACAGCCCCTGTGTAAAATGAAGAAATACGTTACTTACAAGCAAATATGTTTTGTTCTACATCTTATGAATGAGATATTAGGTTTCTTTTTATAAATCCCTGTACATAACAGGTTAACTATAATCAGAATTGTTAGTAGGACAGAAGTTTGGGCATTTCATTGAATGCCGTCTACAATTTTTGTTATTGTTAAGCTAGATTTAAGAGGCATTGCCATCTATGTAAAACATTATATGAGATTCTTTATCCTCTACCCCAATAGTGTGAAATGCCTTGATGGGATTTTTGTTTATTAAACCTAACTCTTAAACCCATAACAAAAACATGTCCCTGTTAGATTTGTGACAATTCTGTGGCTTTAAGAGGTGTACTTGGTCATAGTATTTTTTTGAAAAGAGGTTTCAGACAGAGGTATTGAGCTGTCTATTTTAATCCAATAACGTAAACAGCTTGTGAGGCCTTAGAGTTTTTTAAAGTCATAACAATAATAGCAGCCTGAATGGGCGGGCACAGACTTCTGCAGAACCAGGATTAGTTTAGTTTTAGTTTTTCAGTAGCAGCTGCTGGGGTCTTGTTGGTTGAGTTTGGAAGCTGCTGTACATCCCTTCCTGCTACTCTCTCTGAGTTTCCTCTTGATGTTTTTCATCCTGGACTGGAGAATTGCGTGTGAGACAATCTATTTAATTAAATTTCCCTTTGCCAAGGGTGTGTTTTTGGGATGTTACTGTATTTGAACAGTTAGTAGTTTAGTAGTTATATAATCTGTTATCCAATAGAGTTGTTATTCCAATTTTTGCTTTCTTTTGTTGTATTTTAATGATAGTGTATGAATGAAATGTGTTTTACTTCGCAACCAATCGAATTGCATTGGGAATGCAACGCCTGGTAGTTGCCTTTAAAATAAGAAAAGGTTAGCCTAATATATTTTGAGGAGGTATGCTCTGGTCCATAACAGATTGCACGGCATCTTTTGAGCCAGAGGGGAAAGATATCACAATGACTGCTGGGTGAATTCATGCTGCACAGTGAACTGATTTTTTTTTCGTTATAAACTTGTGACCTTGTAAGATTTTATGACATTGAAATCTCAATTGCAGCATCTGTGAGATTTGTGAAATGTTCTTTCTCTGCTTTGTCTTACTCTATATATCTCTGCCTTTCTTTTGTTTTTCCACATTGGTTGGTTGATAGTCTTTAATATGTATTTTTAGCAGTATCATTGTCTATTGCTCTATTTCCCTCCCTCTGTTGAGCAATTAGCCTAAAGTAATAATAGACTCCTTCTTGTTCAAGAATGTCCAAACTCTCAATGTTTTCATTGCCTCATGTGGGTTCTCTCATAGTCTGATGCGGGATTAGCATGAATGTCAATAAAACCCACAGTTTATGTGGTGCTTGGGGGAATTTTTACCACTGTGCCATCTCTGGTCTTCCTGTAGTTTACAGTACATAACTCGTACACTATGTATGAGGAAGGCCATCCTGCACAGCAAAGGCAGAATAGTTTAGTTAACTGGGGCAACTGCAGCTATACTGTATGTTCACTGCTTTGTTGCTGATGCAGTATGTGCAATTTACAAAATCCACGGCATAAATTCATCAAGGAAACTTCCATAACACCACCTCCCTAATGAGCTCAACTGCTGAGAAGGGCAATAGAAGTCATGTTCTAGGAATGCCATTGTCTCAGAATTGCACTCTGATTTGGATTTGTTATGATTTTCTTTCAGTACCGCTGGGTTAGTACACTTAAAAATTCTGCAGCTGTGCACAAAATTCCACCAACGTTTTAGAATAATAATTTTTGGTTGGCAATGAAAGCATAAATACAGCCTTAGACGTGTTGGCACCCTTTGAGAACAAATGAAAAATTTTATTGATTTTAACTTCATTACTCTTCCAGAAAGTTTATTCCATACATTCCTCACCCTTTGTGTGAAAATTTCAACTAGCTGGAAGTTACATCTCCTTGTCCCCTGTCTTGCTTTAGCTTAAAGTGATATTCCAAACCTTATCTTTTCAGTTCCCTTAATTATCTTATATACTGTTCCTCTATAAGATCTCTCTGCTGTATTCAAGACTAAAAAGCTCAACCTTCTTCACTTTTCTTCTTACAATTCAGATTTTTTGACAAAATAATCAACGTTGAGCAGCTTCTCTGCACTGTCTCCAGTGCTTCAATATGTTTATTCTGTTTGAGACTAAAACTGGAGGTGCCACATCACCGGATGCAATACACGTTTTATTTACAACCTCCTGTGACTCGTATTCCTTTGTATTGTGTAAATTGGCATTTGATTTGCTTCATGTATTCCTGTCTGTGGATTGGACTTGTTGAATAATATCATTCCCCTTGCGGAAAAGTCTAGGACTAGAAGGTGTAATCCCAAACTAAGGGGTCAACCATTTAAAATAAAGACGAGATGGCATTTCTTCCCTCAGAGGGCTTTGAATCTGTGGAATTCTTTATCACACTGAGCTGTAGAGGCTGTGTCATTAAATATATATTCAAGAGGTTGGATTGACAAATATTTAATCAGTAAGGGAATCAAGGGTAAAGAGCAGGAAAGTGGAGTTGAGAGTTATCAGATTTGTTGTGATCTCTTCATGGAGCAAACTCGATGGGTTGAATTATCTACCTCTACTCCTTCATTTTATTTGAGAGTCAACTACATTGCTATAGATTGGCAGTCACATGTAGACCAGACCAATTAAGAGTGGCAGATTTTCTTTCCTAAAGGGCATTGATGAACCAGATGGGTTCTGTAGTAACCAATGATAGTTTCATGGTCATGTTATTGGGACAAGCTTTCATTTGAAATTTTAGGTTATAAACAGATTGAGTGAGAAAATATGGAATTCTCCATTTTGGCAAGAAGAATAAAAATGACATATTATCTAGCAGAGGGGTCAGGGATTCCTAGTGATTGACTTGCGGTAGGTATAGTAAGTACTTAGGATAGCTAATAAATATTAATGTCTGATATGAAGGGAATTGAATACAAAAGTTCAGAGCTGATGCTTTAATTATACGATGCATTGGTGAGGCCACATCTGGAGTACCCTGCAGTATTGGTTTCCTTATTTAAGGAAGAATCTAAGTTTGTTGGATGTGGTTCAGAGAAGATTTATTAAACTAATATCTGGAATGGGCAGGTTATGTTATGAGGAAAGATTGGACAAATTAGTCTTGTAGCTGCTGGAATTTTTAACTGTAAGAGGCAACTTGATTGAAACATATAAGATCCTGAAGGGTCTTCACAGGGAAGATGTTTCCTCTTGTGGGTGAATCTAGAGCTAGGAATCAGTTCTAGACCTCAGTTCCAAAGAAATGTCATACCAGACTCAAAGCGTTAATTCTGTTTCTGTCTTCAGTGAGATCTGCCTGATTTGCTGAATTCCTCGAGCATTCCTGGTTTATTTCAGATTTTCAACCTCTTCAGTATTTTGCTTTTATTTCAGGTAATCATGATCCTGGTTGAGGAGCTATTGTACTATAATCCTTGTGTTATGGAAACTTAAGATTTGTCCTGTTTAAATCAACCGTTAAAATTACCCAAGTGTAACTGTGTCCTGTTAATGCTTCACCTGCCAGTAGCTCCTGGCTAAAAAAAATTGGGAGTTAAACTTCTGTTGAATTTCTAAATTTAATACTTTGTCCAGGTCTTGATGCCATCTGTGAACAGGGGAATCAAGGTCACATCTTTCACAACAAATTGGCAGAGAGAGAGTTTTGCAGGCTGTACAACACATTACATTATCCTCAATACACTGTGCATGTTTCACCTTCCCTTGTAAAACCTGTAGTTTCTCTATTTCATTCTTTAAAAGTCAGTTTCAAAACTCTTCCAGTTTCGTATATTTACTGTATTGTCCTAACGTGGCTAATTTCGCATTGTTTCTCACTACTGTTCATAAAGTCATAAAGTTATACAGCACGAAAACAGACCCTTTGGTCTACCTCACCTGCGCCAACCAGCTATCCTAAATTAATCTAATCTCATTTACCAGGTTTTGCCCCTATCCCTCTAAACCCTTTCTATTCATACACCCATCTAGATGCCTTTTAAATGTAATTGTACCTGATTCTACCACTTCCTCTGGCAGCTTGTTCCATACATGCACCACCCTCAGGTCCCTTTTATCTCTTCCCCAGTTTGAATCTATTTTTTTTTGTAATTTTGGACTCTCCTACCCCTGGAAAAAGACCTTGGCTATTCACCCCATCCATACCCCTCGTGATTTTATAAACCCCTATAAGGTCACCCCTCAACTTCCCGCGCACCAGGGAAAGAAGCCCCAGCCTATTCAGCATCTCCCAATGACTCAAACCCTCCAATCCTGCCTGGAGCCATTCTTGTAAGTCACTTCTGCACTCTCTGTCCAATGTATTTGCATGCTTCCTGCAATGTGGTGTCCACAACAATAGACAATACTCCAGATGAGGTCTAACAACGGCCCTGTACAAAGGTACCTGTAGAAATTTGTTGATCTACCTTTACAAACCATTAAAATTGTTTTACCACACAGAGACACGCTATTCCATTGAGACTAAAAGGTTCATCACAACAGAATTTTTTTCTTGCATCCCCTCAGCATATCTCTGTATTCCCTTGAGTATTTCTCTTGCTTCCCCCTGAACGCATTATAAACTATTTGCCTTGACCACTCCACTTAGGAGTGAGCTCCACATCCAAGCCACTGTCTGGGTAAGTAGGTTTCTTCTGTGTGTCCTGTTGGATTTATTTGCAACTATCTCATGTTTATGACCTCATCCATAAATGGAAATATTTTCCCTCTGTCAAACGTATCAATCCCTGACAAAATCTTGAAAATCTCTCTCAGAACTCCTTCATTTGGCTTCTTTTTGGAATATACAGCCTCTGTTCTATTTTTCCTATGACAGTGTCACAGAATAACTACAGAATGGAAACAGGCCATTTGGCCTTACGTGTCAGTGCTGCCCCAAAGAGCAACACCATAAGACATAGGAGCAGAATTAGGCTGTTTGGCCTATTGGGCCTGCTCCGCCATTTGATCAAGGCTGATATGCTCCCCACCCCGTTTTCCTGCCTTCTCCCTTAACCTTTGATCCCCTTACCAATCAAGATCCATAAAGTACTGTTAAAATTTTTTTTGTTTAATTTTACATGTGTTTTATAAAAGCAAATTGTTGCTTAAGTGGACAGCATTCAATAAGCCTGCTTGTATGTTAACAGGTTTAAGTGATCACTAAATTGGCCTTTGATACTTTAAAAGTTATACTGTCTTATTTGTTGCACGAGAAATGGTACTCTGTTCAAGCAGACTTGGAAATAAAAGATTGAGAAATTATAGTATAACCAATGTTTATTAAATATTTTGGAAAATCTATATCATCCAACAAAATGTCTTGGTTTTGAACATATTTTCAAATGACCCAATGTATTTGTTATACCTTTAATTTTCAAGAATGAATATTTTGTACTAATGTTATCAAATGGTTAAATTTGCAATAAGTACATTAACTGCCTACTAACATTTTGGAAAAAGTTCCCTTGAGGGTTGAGCGTCTGTTAAAAGCCTTGGGCTATTTTAATCAAAGACCGTCAACTTAACAGATTGCTGTTAATTTTGTCCCAGTTGTTCATTTAATTCCCTCTGTGTGCAGTGTGGGTTGCGCTACCTGCTGTCATGAGTTAGCTTCTATGGTATTTTCATGGCAGTGTTTAAAGACTTTAAAGGTCTTATCCTTTCCCAAGTTATTTATTTTATAGCATTGAAGCTTGAAGCTTTTCAAATACTTTGTGTCTTTAATGGAGTGAAACTTCCAAGCTTACTTGAAAATAACAACTAGAAAATTTGACATTGACATCTGATTTTGGACTGGTTATAAATAGCTCTGTAAGAACAGGGGAGTCTTTACCAAATCAACAAATATTATTAGACGTGAAAGAGGAACATTCTGTGCAAATATCTGTCTGTGACAGAATTGAATGTCAAATCCATTTCCCTTTTGATGGAAATCAGTTGATATAACTAATTTGTAGCTACCAGTTTGAGTGTGATTAACTTCTGGCAAGCTGGATTTTTTTTTCATTTGTCATTCAATACTTTCAGTCTGTTCAAAATAAATTAGGTTCTTGAAATGTTAAGTATTCAAAATTTTGTTGGAATTATGGATGCGGTATTCCTTTCTTATATGTTTATAAGCATCATGTTCACAAGCAAGCATGACAGTTGGAGCTGTAGTTCAGAGTTCAGTATTTGTGTTCACCAAGCTCCCTAAATTCAAACTGTCGTTGCACTTCACAACTTTCTTTATCAAAATGTCAAAATATGACACTCTGCATGGGAATGATCATGTATCGTCCATGTGTTTAGGTTTACACCTTTAAACAGCAGAGTAATTGGTAGTTTTGTGGTACCTTTGTTAATTCACATAATATTTATTGGGAAATCTCTTGCTCAAATAACTGACCCTTAACACTGTTCATTTCACATGATTGTACTAAAAGTTGAAATATTGTTCTGGTATAAGGAGAATCTAATTATAATCAAGCCACATTAATTTCTTCAGTTAATTAATTGATTTTCTCACGAGTGAGTTCTAATGTCTCCAGCCCCATAACACTCCAACATCCCTGTCCTCTTCCAACCCGTATCCCCTTGGGAATCTCATTTCTTTCTCCCTGCCATTGGTAGCTGTATCTTCAGCTAAGGCCCTTAATTGTGCTGTTCACTTACTTCTTTATGATGATGCTTGAAACCTATATGCTTGACAAGATTTTGGCCTTTACCCTTAAGTTTGCCATTTGTGACTCCATCTCAAATTTTGTTTCATGAAGCAATGAAATATATTGGTACATTTTAATGCACTCAAAATGCTACATACATGCGAGTTATTGCTGCTTTACTTTTGAGCTAACAAGATCAGTATAATTTATTTATTTTGTTAATGGTTCTCATTACATATTTCCATATCACCAAGTGAAACTAACTAGTAGACTGTCTTTGATCCTGCGGTATTCATCATTTGTTCTGTTATCCTTTACATTCTTCCACAACGTAATTGACTGATTAATTGTCACGTGTACTGAAATACAGTGAAAACATTTGATTACGAGCGGTACAGGCAGATCATAGTAAGCAAAGGATGTACAGATCAAAAAGACTTAACAGAGGCATACAGGTTACATTGCGCAGGATGTGCGCTACGCAAGATCAACATTAGCAAGATCAGCATTATTTGAGGCTAGGGAGTCCATTCATCAGTCAGATAATGGCCAGGAAGAAGCTGTTCCTGAACCTGCTTGTGCATGTGTTCAGGCTTCTGTATCTTCAGCCTTACAGAAGATGTTGTAGTAGATCTTACTTCGGTTGTGGGTAAAGTATTGGAAAGGATTATAAGAGAGAGGATTTATAATTATGTAGAAAGGAATAATTTGATTAGGGATAGTCAACACGGTTTTGTGAAGGGTAGGTCATGCCTCACAAACCTTCAAGTTCTTTAAGAAGGTGACTAAACAGGTGGATGAGGGTAAAGCGGTTGATGTGGTGTATATGGATTTCAGTAAAGCGTTTGATAAGCTTCCCCACGGAAGGCTATTGCAGAAAATTCGGAGGCATGGGATTGAGGGTGATTTAGAGGTTTGGATCAGAAATTGGCTAGCTGTAAGAAGACAGAGGGTGGTGGTTGATGGGAAATGTTCATCCTGGAGTTCAGTTACTAGTGGTGTACCGCAAGGATCTGTTTTGGGGCCAGTGCTGTTTGTCATTTTTATAAATGACCTGGATGAGGGCGTAGAAGGATGGGTTAGTAAATTTGCGGATGACACTAAAGTCGGTGGAGTTGTGGATAGTGCGGAAGGATGTTGCAGGTTACAGAGGTACGTAGATAAGCTGCAGAGCTGGGCTGAGAGGTGGCAAATGGAGTTTAATGCAGAAAAGTGTGAGGTGACTCACTTTGGAAGGAGTAGTAGGACTACAGAGTACTGGGCTAATGGTAAGATTCTTGGTAGTGTGGATGAGCAGAGAGATCTCGGTGTCCATGTGCATAGATCCCTGAAAGTTGCCACCCAGGTTGATAGGGTTGTTAAGAAGGCGTACGGTGTGTAGGTTTTATTGGTAGAGGGATTGAGTTTCGGAGCCGTGAGGTCATGTTGCAGCTGTACAAAACTCTGGTGCGGCCGCACTTGGAGTAATGTGTACAGTTCTGGTCACCGTATTATAAGAAGGATGTGGAAGCATTGGAAAGGGTGCAGAGGAGATTTACTAGGATGTTGCCTGGTATGGAGGGAAGGCATTATGAGGAAAGGCTGAGGGAGTTGAGGCTGTTTTCGTTAGAGAGAAGAAGGTTAAGAGGTGACTTAATAGAGACATACAAGATGATCAGAGGATTAGATAGGGTGGACAGTGAGAGCCTTTTTCCTCGGATGGTGATGACTAGCACAAGGGGACACAGCTTTAAATTGAGGATTGATAGATATAGGACAGATGTCAGAGGTAGGTTCTTTACTGAGAGAGTAGTCAGGGCATGGAATGCCTTGCCTGCAGCAGTTGTAGACTCGCCAACTTTAAGGGCATTTAAATGGTCGTTGGATGAACATATGAATGATAATGTAATAGTGTAGGTTAGATGGGCTTCAGATTGGTTTCACAGGTCGGCACAACATCGAGGGCCGAAGGGCCTGTACTGCGCTGTAATGTTCTATGTTCTATGTTCTATAGATCATTACCAGGGTGCGATAGGTCTTTGATGTTGGCAGGCTTTCTGCGGCAGTGAGCCATGTAAGTGGGGTCCGTGGATGGAAGATTGGCTTCCGTGATGGTCTGGGCTGTGCAGACTACCTTCTGTAGTTTCTTACGGTCCTGGGCAGAGCAGTTGCCATACCAGGCCATTATGCACCTGGACTGTATGCTTTCAGTGGTGTATCTGTAGAAGTTGGTGAGGGACCTTATGAAAGTGCCAAATTTCCTGAGCCGCCTGAGGAAGAAGAGGCGTGTTGTGCCTTCTTGACTGTCGCATCTATGTGCAAAGTCCAGGACAAGTTGTCGGTTATCGTCACTCTGAGGAACTTGATGCTCTTCACCCCCTCAACCTCAGTTTGTTGATATAGATAGGGGACTCCTCTCATTTTCTTCAGGTAAGAGGGATTGCCATGGGTACCCGCATGGGCCCTAGTTATGCCTGTCTCTTCGTGGGGTACGTGGAACATTCCTTGTTCCAGTCCTATGCCGGCCTCCACCCACAACTCTTTCTGCGATACATCAATGATATCATTGCTGCTTCCCTCTCTCGTCTAGAATTGGAAAATTTCATCAATTTCGCCTCCAATGTCCACTCTGCCCTCACTTTCACCTGGTCTATCTCTGACTCCTCCCTTCCCTTCCTCGACATTTCTGTTCCCATTTCTGGGGATAGACTGGCCACTAATATCCATTGCAAATCCACCGACTCCCATAGCTACCTGGACTATATATCCACACACCCCACTTCCTGTAAAGGCTCCATCCCATTTTTTCAGTTCCTCCGTCTACGTCGCATATGTTCAGATGAGGACAACTTCGACAAGGGAGCCTCCAAAATGTCCACATTCTTCCTGAACTGAGGATTCCCCAGCTCCGTTGTCAACAGGGCCCTCAATCGGGTCCGACCCCATCTCCCGCACTTCTGCCTTCACCCCTTCTCTTTCCTCCCGCAACAGCGATAGGGTTCCCCTTACATCCCACCTACCATCCCACCAGCATCCACATCCAGAAGATCATCAGACGCCATCTCCAGCAAGATGCCATCACCAGATACACGTTCCCCTCCCCTCCCTTGTCCGCCTTCTGCAGGGACCGTTCCCTCCGGGACACCATGGCCCTCATTTCCTTCACCCCCAACACCTCCCCATAGCCCTATGGCACCTTCCCCTGTAACTGGCGAAGGTGCAACACCTGCCCATTTACCTCCTCCCTCCCCACTATGCAAGGGCCCAAACATACCTTCCAGGTGAAGCAACACTTCACCTGCACTTCCAAGAATCTAGTCTACTGCACTTGCTACTCACAATGTGGTCTCCTCTACATTCGGGAAACGAAGCATAACTTAGCAACCGCTACGCAGAACGTCTACGTTCTGCTCTCAAAAAAGACCCTGAACTACCTGTTGCCTGCCACTTCGATGCACCACCCTGCTCTCTGGCCAACATCTCTGTCTCGCTGCAGTGTTCCAGTGAAGCCCAACGCAAGCTGGAGGAACAACACCTCATTTTCCGCTTGGGGCCCCTACAGCCCTCCGGACCCAATATTGAGTCCAATAATTTTAGGGCCTAAACTCTCCCATGTCCCAGCACCCCACACACCAGGCCTTGTTACCACATAGCCTGCCACTAAAAAAACCCCTGTTGTAACTAACAGTCCCTATTAACAACTATTCACCCTCCCAGCCTGATCGTTAGCAACTCCTTTGTCTGTCCAACTGTCTTTCTCCCTCTTTGGGCTCTATCCTATCGTTTATTTCCTACCCCACCCACCTGCCTATTTTCTGCATATAAACTGACGTTTTCCCAGCCACCATCAGTTCTGAGGAAGGGTCACTGGACCCGAAATGTTAACTCTGTTTTCTCCTTCACAGATACTGCCAGACCTGCTGAGCTTTTCCAGCAACTTTGTTTTTGTTCCTGATTTACAGCATCCGCAGTTCTTTTGGTTTTTAGACAGGGGACGTGTTCTCCTTTCTTTCTGAAGTCAATGTTCTTTAGTTCTGTTGACGTTGAGAGACAAATTGTTTTCAACACACCATGTCACTAAGCCCACTATCTGACTTCTGTAGTTAATGGTTCAAATTAATGGTTCAAGCCTTAATAATGTATGGCTTTATATTTGCACAAATTAGCTAGCAAATTCAGAGGATGAAAAGATAAGTGATAAGTTGTGAATCTCCTGAATTTGCTGATTAAATTATGCCACTTTGCTGTTTGCTGTTACAAACTGCATTCGGCCCTTAGCCTTTTCATTATTTTTAAAAACTTGCTGGGTTTGTACATGAATTAGTTATTTACATAGAAACTTAACAGTCCTTTCATTCCAGCAAGCCTAGAAACTTGAGAAGGGTAATTTCACGACCAATTGGCAAAAGCTAAATTTTTGTACAATATAAAGACAAATCAATCATACAACTTTAGAACACTTCGGGTAGAATTACGTATAAATGTGCACTTCTCCCTTTTTGATATTTGTAAAGATAACAGGAAAACCAGCTTTCAGTAATACAGAACCTGTCACAAGAATTCTGACACTGATAAATGGAGATACTTATGCGTGATTAAATACAAGCTTGCAAAGTTCAGTTTCTTGAACATAGTGGGTGCAGTACTTGTACAGTACTTCAGCACAAATACCCATTACTGTCAGGTTTAAGATGGACCAAAACTTACTTCACATTGTAAAGTATTGTGTATGCTGGAATTACAAAATAGAAACAGAAAATGCCAGTATTGATACTCATTTGGTAGCATTTTTGTCTTTGAATCAGAGAATTATGGGTTTGAGACCCATTATGGAGCCTCAGCATGCAATCCAGAATTTGGCAGTGCAGTAGAAAGGGTGTGCTGCACTGTCAGAAGTGTACTTCTTCTGGCAATGTAAACCTGACTTTACGAAAACTAATCATTAATGTACACACAGGGCCATCAAAGTGTGAACTGTTGGGATAAAGTTTGTCCTTGAAAACCCTCATATTGCTGTGTTCCTCATTTTGGTGAAGATACCATGAGGAACTATCTGACATAGGCTAGAAGCTCTGCTTCAAAGTGATGGGAAGAATTGATGCTATGCTTCTATGTTATTGGAATCAGTCCAGAGTGGCTGTGTGGGATCTAATATAAAGGTGGTAAAGCTGAATTAGAACCACAACTGAAGTAACTTCCAGCATTTGTATTCCCTCGCATGAGTTAATTACAAAAGCTGGTGAAAGGAAAGAGTTCAACTTCTCAACTTTTAAACTTCTACATATTGTGGATAATTCACTATTTTGTAACTGACTGCAAAGTGGTATAGACAGTGCCAGGAGACTGAGACTGTTCTTTAATGTTCTTTAGTGAGGTGTTGCATTTTGGAAAGACAAATCAGGGCAGGACTTGTACAATTTATGGTAGGGTCTTGTGGAGGGTTACTGAACAAAGAGACCATTGGCATGCAGGTTCATTGTTCCTTGAAGGTGGAATCACATGTAGACAGAGTAATGAAGCTGGTGTTTGGTACACTTGCCTTTACTGGTCAGTGCATTGAATATAGGGGTTGGGAAGTCATGTTGTGGCTGTACAATACATTGGTCAGGCCACTTTTTGAATACTGTTCAATTCTGGTCTCTGTGCTACAGGAACAATGTCATTAAACTTGAAAGGGAGCAGAAAAGATTTACGAGAATGTTGCCAGGATTGAGGGTTTGAGTTATAAGGAGAGGCTGATTAGGCTGTTTTGTTTCTCCTGGAGCGTCTGAGGCTGAGGAGTGACCTTGCAGAGGTTTATAAAATCATGAGCGGTATAGATAGGTGTTACGAAGGGGAGATCAATACCCCTCTAAATAACTAAAACTGAAACACCCAGAGATGCTCACCTCGTCTCGTAATCTGTTAAAGGAAATGTGAAAAGTGGTATAACCTGCCTCTCACCCCCCTCGCATTTGTTATAAAGGAGTGGTATAATGAAAGAAGTCCCTCATACTCGCTTTATAAATCAACAAGTAACGATTTATCTAGCTCTTAACAGTAAACAAATTAACAGAACTACTGAAAAACCAAACAATTCCCCCTTAACTACTAACTATTCTCAAATAAAACAAAATTCTAATGGAATGCTATTCCAATAAATATAAGTCCCATTTATATAAACCAAAGTAGTAAGAAAAATAAATTAAAGCTCAGTCTGTCAAAATTGCAGCCAGGATAAGTCTTCTGAAATGTTCTTCGCCTTCTGTGCTGTTCTCCAGTCAGGAACACCTTTCTCCGTCGAATTCTTGTGTCAGGAATATTAGCCAAGAGTGCCACTGTACCTTTAGTTTAGATGATTGTTTTCTGAGAGCTTAGAGAATTCAGTGAGAGCCATTGACTTTCTCTTTCTTTAGAGCTAATGCCTGTTGAGAACTGTTGTCTTATCAGATAGCAGATGCTCTCACGCCAATTTTCAAATGCCCTCTTCTTTTATTTCCTTGATGACCTATTAATTTTTTACAATAGGATTGGTCCTAGGTTGTTAAAACTATCAGATTTAATTTTTTTTATTGGGTTTTAGTATCTAGGGCCTGGTTTAAATTAATTGGCTAAATTCAAAAACCTGTTGTCTTTGTAAAAATACTGCTTTGCCTGCTAACAGTGTAGCCTTTTGATACACTTTCAATTTCAAGAACTCCCTATTCATCTGCTGCTCTCTGCAGACATGTTTTAATCAAGCCTAAAAACACATCATCTTTTAAAGGGGCCACATACTCTTCCCCACCCCTCTATCATTTTACAAACATCGAGTTCTAATATCCTGCCTTCCAATTCATAAATACTCCCCTCAAATTCGCAACAAAAGGGGAATAGTCAAGGTCTTTTTTCTGCGGAGTGGCGGAGTCCAAAACTAGAGGGCATAGGTTTAAGGTGAGAGTGGTAAGATGTAAAAGGGACGTAAGGGGCACCTTCTTTACTCAGAGGGTGATGTGGATATGGAATGAGCTGCCAGAGGAAGTAGTGAATGCTGGTACAATTACAACATTTAAAAGGCATCTGGATGGATAGATGAATAGGAAGCGTTTAGAGGGATATGGGCCAAATGCTTGCAAATGGGACTAGATTAATTTAGGATATCTGGTTGGCATAGAAGAGTTGAATTGAAGGGTTTGTTTCTGTGCTGTACAACTCTATGACAAAGGTGATAGAATAAAAGTGTGATAGGGAAAATAAAAAGCAAAAGAAATGATATAATTTTAAAGATGACCTAAAGTGGGAATATATTGGAGTTGATCTGATCATACTCATTGGCTGTTTCATTGTAGACATTATAACAAACTGCGGAACCTGCTGAAGGACGCTCGTCATGAATGTGTGTTGTTCTTCAATGAATTCCAGCTGTACTCCTATGTACCAAGAGATCAGGGAGAATCTCTAGAAAAATGGCAGACCAGGTTTGTTGTTGAAATTCACACTCTTTATTACACATGTTTGGTAAATGCACAGAATATTATCTTTATTTAAGTATAGAAATTGGATAACATTTGCACTTCAGAATTGTAAGTAGTAATTTGTAGTGGTCAAGAAGTGCACTTTGGCTGTCATAAGTATGTCTTGATATAAATGTAATCAAGGAATTGACATAGCATTGCTTAAGCCAAATATGAACAAGAACGGAAGAGGCTAGATAGAACCTTGTTTCCAGTATTTGAGGCCAAGAATGAGGCACCATAAATTGCAAGATTAAGCACAAGAGACTTAGAATAGGGGAAAGGAAAACTTATTTCTCAGTCGTGAGGCTGCAGTGATTCTTTAGTAATATCATTGGAAAATATGAAGCTCTAGTCTTTTTATAATGGAATATGTTGAGAGGTTGATTTGAGTACAACAATAGGATGCTTTTGAATGGCTGATGTTTTGGGCCTAGACCCTTCTTCTGAGGAAGGGTCTAAGCCCGAAACGTCAGCCTTCCTGCTCCTCTGATGCTGCTTGGCCTGCTGTATTCATCCAGCTCCACGCCTTGTCATCTCAGATTCTCCAGCATCTGCAGTTCCTACTATCTCTGCTTTTGAATGGAACAGGTTTCTTGACTTGGGTGGGAATTATTGTGTGGGAGAGGATGTTACCCAACCTCCAGGTCGTTGAGAGGCCTGGTATGGGGAGTATATGTTGTGGGAGGGCAAAGGTTGTTGATAAATGTGTGTTTTTTTTGTGTTGAGTGAAATACTTTATTTTAATGGTTATGTGATACGATCATTCGATCATTGAGATGAATTAGAGAATGATTTAAATTAGGAAAAAAACATTTCTGAGCTCATTTGGAAGTTGATTAGTATTGATAGCCCTCTTAAGTTCTCTGTCCCTTCCTTTAAACAAAACATTAAACATTTCGGTGAAACAAACGAAATAATGAAAACACAAATTATTTATTCCAGGTGTATTTACTATGCCACAGTGTGGTATTATAATCATCTTGCAGGATTGATGCCAGTTGTTATGGTAACAGAGGATCCAGAAGCCATTCAAAAATATGGAAGTGAAACAGATGGAGTATTTGTCGTATCATTTAAGGTATAGCCTGCTTTTGTGCTTCAGTCGTTGACCTCAGTGAGCTACAGTGTTTTTGTAAAGTTGTGTAAACAAGAACAAAGGAACAGGCCCTTCGGCCCACCAAGACTGCTCCAAAACATGATGTCTTTCTAAACTACAAACCTTTTGCCTCAACGTAGTCCATATCCCTCTGTTCCCTGCCTTTTCATATATCTGTCCAGATGCCTCTTAAACGTTGCTAATGTATCTGTCTCCACCATTTCCTTTGGCGCTGCATTCCAGGTACTTACCACCTCTGTGTCTCTCACATCTTCTTTAAACTTACTCGCTTTTACCTTAAACCTATATCCCCTAGTAATTGACAGATCTACCTTGGGGCAAAAGACTCCGACTATACATTCTATTCCATGCCGCTCATAATTTTGTAAACTTCTGTCAGGTTTCCCCTCAATGGAAAACAAACCAAGCTTGTCCAGATTAGCCTCATAGCTAAAAGCTTCCAAATCCTTGTGTGGTGTGGTGACCGGAACTGAGTACTGTATTCCAAATGTGGCCTAACTAAAGTCCTATACATCTGCAACATGGCTTGCCGATATTTATACTTTACGCCCCAACCAATAAAGGCAAGCGTGCCTTCTTGACCACCTTATCCACTTGTTTTGCCACTTTCAGGGAACTCTGGACTTGTACACCCAGATCCCTCTGTATGTTGATGCTACTAAGGGTTCTGCCATATACTGTATACTTCCCTACTATGTTAGATCTCCCAAAATGCATCACCTTGCATTTGTCTGGATTAAAGTCCATCTGCTATTTCTCCACTCAAGAGTCCAGCCTGTCTATATCCTGCTGGTCTGAGGTCTCTGAAAGCCCCAGGTGTGCTTTGGTTCTGATAGCAGTTACATGTTTGGTCTAGAAGAGGCAAGGGATGGGAAGTTTTTTGTACAAAAGGGAACAGAATTAATGTTTCTGGTGACTACTCCAGTGAGGTCCAAAGACTTGGAGTTGAGAAAATGCTAATATTGTGTTCAGTGTACTTTCTTGGGGTGCTAAGAATGATTACATTTGACATTGTGCAAAAGCTTGCAATTCTGGTGCAAACTTTTGCATGCATTTAAACCTATCTTCCATCCAACAACTTATTAATTCTCAACAACTAACATCAAAAACTATTCAGTTCAGGAGTTGTCATTCAGAACGCTTAACCTCGAGGCAGAAAAAAGTGGTGCTGATAAATCTGCAGAAAAAGTTGTTTCTTTGACTTTGACTAATTTGGTTTCCTTTCTGCCCTCATTCTTCACATTTGTGCCTCCCTCCACCCTGCCATGTTTGCTCATTTTGCCGTTCAATTTTACCTATATTTTCCAACTATTAATCAGTTGAATTAAGAATTGCTTTCTAGTTTACAAAGAAATATGTCTGTTAATAGTAATTCTTTATTATCACCCCTAGGTGGCACTTGTGTTGTTGAGAATATCTTAATTGGAAACAAGGAGGGATGCAGGAGTAATTTTAATTAACATTTTTCCTTCAAATAATAGGTTTCAGAAGACTTGTAATGTCTGAAACCTTTTACACAACTTGGCCCAATTATATTTTCAGAAGCATACCTCAGATTTTGGATTGTCAAATGTTAAGAAACATGTTTTCAAGGGTCACTTGTAAAACAGTGTGTCAGTACTGGTAATGGGCTAGATTGAAAAGGTTGGGATCTAATGAGTTAAAAGAAGTTTAAGTTTTCTGCTTTGCCCAGCAGAGGTCTTTAATTTCACAGGTGCTTACTCTGTTGAGTTTTAGAGTATTCATGACAAAAGGAATTACCCATTCTGTGCCACATTATTAATCAACATCTATTTGGTCCATAGAATCCCTACAGTGTGGAAACCGGCCATTCAGCCCATCAAGTCACACAACCCTCCGAAGAGCCCATCCCCTTATCCAATCCATGTAGCCATGCATTTCCCAAGGCTAATCCACCCAACCCGCACATCTTGGTTCTTCAAGTCTATGTCTTCACAGTCCAGTCAGACCCATTTTCTTGCTCTGTCCTTCTAGCCCTACAGATGGGATTAAGATGTTCTGTTTCAGCTTGGCAACCTGTGACCAGTGGGGTTCCACATTGATCAATGCTGGCACAACAACTGTTTACAATATAAATGACTTGGAGAAAGGAAGTGAATGTACTGTGGCCAAATTTGAAGATGACACTAAAATAGGTGGAAAAGCAGGTTGTTGGAGAGATACAAACAGTTTACACAGAGATATTGATAGATGAAGTAAGCGGGCAAAAAGTTGGCAAATGCAGTATAATGTAGGAAAATATGAAGTTCATTTTGGAAGGAAGAATGAACATACGGAATATTTAAATGGAGAAAAACTGCAGAAAGATGCAACACACAGGGATTTGGGGGTACTTGTACACAAAATACGGAAAGCTAGCACACGGGTGCAGCGGGTAATTAGGAAGGTTAAAGGAATGTTGGCCCTTGTTTCAAGGGATTGGAGTATTAGAGTAGGAAAGTCTTGCTACAACTGTACAAGGTGCTAGTGAGACCACATCTGGAGTACTGTGAGCAGTTTTGGTCCCTTCATTTAAGGAAAGATATAATTTCATTAACGGCAGCTCACAGAAGGTTCATGAGGATGATACCTGGTATGGAGGGATTGTTTTATGAGCAAAGGCCAAACAGATTGGGACTCTACTTGGTGGAGTTTAGAAAAACGAGAGGTGATCTAATTGAATCATAGAGGATTATTAAGGGGCTTGACAGGGTAAATGCTGAGAGGATGTTTCCCCTCATGGCAGAGTCTAGGACCAAGAGCATTGTCTCAAAATAAAGGAGCACAAATTTAAGATTTAGATGAGAAAGAATTTCTTCCCTCAGAGTTGTAATTCTTTGGAATGCCTTGCCATAGAGAGCTGTAGGGGTGGAGTCCTTGTATATATTTAAGGCTGGGATTGGTAGATTTTTGATTAGTAGGGAAATCAAGGGTTATGGGCAAAGGGCAGGAAAGTGGAAATGTGGAATGTTGGATTAGTCATAATTCTGTTGAAAAGCAAGGCAGGGTCAAGGGGCCAAATGGCCTACTCCTGTTCCTATTTATTATATTGATAAAGTCATACAGCACAGAAAGCAGGTCCTTTGATCCAACTCGTACATGCTGACCATGTTTCCAAAACTAAACTAGTCACATTTGCCTGCATTTGACCATATCCTGCTAAACCTTTCCTATTGATGTACTTGCCCAAATGTCTTTCAGATGTTGTAACTGTATCTGCATCTACCACTTCCTCTGACAATTTATTTCAAGTACAAAACACCCTCTGCGTGAAAAAGTTTCCCTTCGGGTCCCTTTTAAATCTTTCCCAAATTTTTTTCCTCAAATATCTGTCCAGTTCCCATCATGAGGCCTGTAGTCAATGTTGAGGACTGCAAGGGTATTTCCTTGCTTTTGTAGTCTATACCTCTATTCATGAAGCTCAAAATTCCATCTACACCTTCAATATTCCCAGGCACTTTGGAATCAATGTCATATCATTGAATGAGTGCAATATATTGTGCATTTTGGACACTGAATTCAGGTATTTTGTGAGTATCTTAGCTTATGATTGGACTTCTCCAACTTGGAATTGGTCCTTGTGTTATTGCATGTTACCGGCATTAGTGTATTTTACATACCAACTGTATCACTTTTACCTATTTATCCTTTCGATTTTGTGAGATGAATTACCTATAAACACAAGCCTATGCTCTTATCATTGGTCTTTCTTTTCAGAGTTATTTGGAGAACTTTTGGCCTGACTTGGAAGCTGTACATCAGTTGTACGATTCTATTGTTCAGTCTCGGAAAGAAAGAGAAAGTGAAAATCAGGAAAAGAATGGAAGAGAATATTCGGAACATCTCCCTCTTGAAATACTGGAAGCTGGCATCAAATCCGGGAGATATGTGCAGGTAAGCTCGCTGATAAAGTCTGTTAAACATTAGTAATGTACACTTGATAACAGTAAGTTCCTTTTGAACCTCACAAATCATTCTGTCTCCAGATCAAGACACAGAATTATTTTATTTTATTGGTTTATGGAATATTGGTGTCACTGGTTGGGCTAGCATTTATTGCTCATCCATCATTGCCCTTGAGAAGGTGGTAGTGATCTGCCTCTTAAATCACTGCAGTTCCTAGCCTGTAGGATACCCTCAGTGCTATTAAGAAGGGCTGTCCGGGATTTTGACCCAGCAACAATGAAGGAGCAGTGATATAGTTGTAAGCCAGGAAGATGTGCAACTTGGAAAGGAACTTGCAGGTGGTATGACCATGTGTCTGGTACTCTTGTCCTTCCAGGTGGTAGTGGTCACTGATTTCATTGGTGCTGCCGAGGGAGTCTTGGCAGGTCACTGCAATGCATTCCATAGATGGCACACGTTGCTGCAGTGATGAAGGGAGCAAATGTTGAAGGTGGCAGATGGGGTGCCGATAAAGCAAGCTGTTTTGTCCTGAAGTGTGTCGAGCCTCTTGAGTAAAAACCAAAAGAACTGCAGATGCTGTAAATCAGGAACAAAAACAAAGTTGCTGGAAAAGCTCAGCAGGTCTGGCAGCATCTATGGAGGAGAAAACAGAGTTAATGTTTCGGGTCCGGTGACCCTTCCTCAGAACATTTCCTCAGAGCCTCTTGAGTATTGCTGGTACTGCACCCATCTAAGCAATGGAATGCATTTCATCGTATTCTCTACAAATGCCTTGCAGATGGTAGGTAGGCATTGTGGAGACAGGTGAGTTATTCACTGCAGAATGTATAGACCTGGTCCAGTTCAATTTCTCATGAGTGGTAACCCCAGATTCTTGATAGTGGGGGATTAGGTGATAGTAATCCCATTGAACGTGAAGGAAAGATAGTTAATAAAAACCAAAAGAACTGCAGATGCTGTAAATCAGGAACAAAAACAAAGTTGCTGGAAAAGCTCAGCAGAACTGTTCTGAGGAAGGGTCACCGGACCCGAAACGTTAACTCTGGTTTCTCCTTCACAGATGCTGTCAGACCAAGGAAAGATAGTTAGTTTGTCTTTTGTCAAAGATAGTCATTCCTTGGCACTAGTGTGGTGAAAATGTTATTTGCCAATTGTCAGCGTAAGCCTGGATGTTGTGTTCTGCATTGCTGGTTACTTGTGCAAAGAAACTGATCACAATGAGCATGCTTCTTAATACAAAGCAGCAAACATGTTTTTTTTTATTTTCCCTGTCCTAAGTGGAGATTAAATTTATTGGATTAAATATTGATTTGTTAATTTGGAAGAATGTTTTAAAACAAATTTAAGTTTTAAAAAAATCTTGATCATTGATGTTACGTTCAGGAAAATCAGCTACGTCAGCCACATTTAGTAACAGAAAGTGGTGGGATCATTTAATCTCTTTTGGGTCAGTGTTTATTTCTCCTCATAGCCGCAGTTCCCCAGTATTTGGAATCAGAAACTTCCCAGCCCTTGTTTCTTTGTTTTTATCAATCTGTGACATCCAAACATGCAGACGATGCATGGGAAGTTGGTGAAAATTGTGCATAAACCTTCTCTTAAACAATTTGTATAATTATAGAATCCCAGTGGTGTGGAAGCAAGTCATTCAGCCCATTGAGTCCACAATGATCCTCCAAAGAGCATCCCACTCAGACCTACTCCCCATCCCATCCCTGTAACACTGCATTTCCCACGACTAATCCACCTAACCTGCACATCCCTGGACACTCTGGGCAATTTGCCGTGGCCAATCCACCTAATTGGCACATCTTTGGACTAATAGCAGATTTGTTTTATATTCTTAGGGTGTTTTAAATGTAAACAAACACAGATCTCAGTTGGAAGCCTTCGTTCGTACTCAAGGATTCACTAACAAAAAATCAGGTAATTTTACTTCCTTCAAAAAAGAAATTTCTGGAAAATGTGATTTGTTAGTACCAGTCTTTTTGCTGTTGTCTGCCAGAACTAGAAATGGACATTCTCATCTGTGGCACTAAGGCCCGAAACCGTGCCATTCAGGGTGATGTGGTGGCTGTCGAATTGCTGCCAAGGAATGAATGGAAGGGGAGAGTTTCTGTGTTATGTGAGAATGAATCTGAAGAGAAGACTGCTGAAGAAACTGAAAGTGAACCAATGGCTACAGGTAGGACATAGTTGATCAATTAATTAATTCATGTTTAAGCGTAAACCTTTTTCCTCTTTCGAGAATCTATAAAAACTATCCTTGAATGTTGCAAGAGAATAGCAATCAAGAGATGCTATGATTGCTTCTTCTTGGCAAACGTAGTAAGAACCACACTTGTAAGATTTTTAGGGATTCTGTTTGGAGTCCTCCTTTCATCTTCAGTTAAAGGTGAGATTCAGTATTTATATTTGGAAGTTCTTTCCTGTATATTGTCTGTTCTGTTAAGGAAATGTACAAAAACCAGTCCCCTGTGTGAAACATTCTTACACTTGGAACCAATGCATACCTCTCAACAGCCCACTGTGAACACCCTACTTTATCAACGGAAATGTATATTGCTACAGAAGAATTGGTGTTGGGTGGTTATTAGTCATTGGTAAGAAGAGAAAATGGTGGAAATGCTTTCTTTTTTAGAAGTGTCTGATTCCCTGACAAAGTTTTACTATTAACTACTTCATCGATTAGTTCGGTTCTTTTCCTTAAATATTAACCCAATATGGAACAAACAATGGTGTTATAAACTGAAAATACCACCCACATTTTTGCTAACATGTTCAAGTTAACATTACCTTTTCATCTGTAGGTAAAGTTGTTGGAATTATTCAGAGGAACTGGCGAGATTATGTTGCATCCTTTCCACCCAAAGAAGATATACAATCTCAGGGTAAAAATGTTCGGAAGATCCTAGTGACACCTTGGGATTATAGAATTCCTAGAATAAGGATCAGCACCCAGCAAGCTGAATCCCTGCAGGTGGGAATTATAAATAAATTTGCCACTCTTGCACCCCTGGCAAAAACTCTTGATAATTGAAGTTCACAAACTTTGTGCATGTTATGGAGCATGTCTGTGGACTTTGTCATTCCCAAGAACTTCACTAAAAACACGAGAATTAGGGGCAGGAGTAGACTATATTACCCATTCAGCCTCTTTTGCTATATAGAATGATTATTGTTGATGTTGGGCTTTAACTCCGCTCTTCTGTTTGCTGTATCCCTATATTTCTAGACAGACCAAATAAAATCTGTCTATCCAGCCTTAAATATATTCACCATTGGAGAATCCACAATCCTCTGGGGAAAAGAATTCCAAAGACTTATAACCTCTGAGTAATCCCCCATCAACTCAATCCTAAGTGACTGGCCCTGTACTCTTGAGATTGCTCTCACATTTTAAATTCCCTTGATCAACAGAGGGATTATTTCAGTGCCTGACCTATGAAATTCGTTCAGAATCTTTAATATTCCAGTGATAAGCCTCTCATTTTTCTAAACTGCAGAGAGCATAGACTAAATTTGTTCAGCCTTTCATTGTAGAACAAGCCTCTCATCCCAGGGACAAATTAGGGAGCCTTCCTGTGTGGTCTCAATTGCAAGTATATATTTTTTTAAAATATGGAGACCAAACCTGCACACAGTACTCTAGGTATGATCTCACCAAAACTTTTGTACAGTTGTAACAAGATTCTTTTCTTCCTGTACTCCAAACCCCTTGCAATAAAGTCAGCTTGCCATTTGTCTTCCTAATTGTTTGCTGTGCTTTAGAAGCTTCATAACTTCTTGAAAACAGTATGATTTTATATCCTTTTAAGCAAAGTGAATACCTTTACACTTCATTGCATTATAATCCATTTGCCCTCTTGTTTTCTGCTGTCACAACTTGTCTACATCTTCTGCAACTTCTTTGTGTCCTCCCCACAGATTACTTTCCACAGATTACTATCATCAGCAAAATGAAATTAATCTATAGACATGAAGTTATTTCACAATTATTTATCATTTCTTGATTGCTGTTATTTTGTCCGTTTTCTGGTTTACTGCCAGCCCTAGCAGGATTTACTTTTCATTGCTCAGAATTGATTTGCATTCATACATTTTCTGCCATGGTCAGGAATGGAAACCATGGTCAGGAATCCTAGTTGACTTTTTCTATCCTAACTCAAGTTTACTATGATAAGTGTAATACTATTTTCACTGAGCTAGCTAAGATGAGTTAACCTCATTTCAAACCAGCGAATAAATTTGAGATTCTGCCTGTTAGTAGCTTCATTGCCTGTACTCTAGCCTATTACATCACTTTTTTTTTGCAAAAATAAACCATACTAAAACGTGCATTTTAGAGTGGATCATTGTAACTTATTCCCATTGGTGTTGTTACTTTTCCAGAAATATCTTTTTCAGATGAGGTAAAATACTTTATTTTGTTTTACATTGTTTTATTTTATTTCATATTTGCCACAATAGCATCTCTTAGATTCTGAAAGGATGAAGATCCATTTTGTACCAAGGAGATTATTATTGCATAATTCTTCATGATATTTTTCTGTCCAACTTTATCCAGTTGCCACTCTGCAGCTGTGGAAATGTAGAACTGTATTCTAGATAACAAGGTGTAGACCTGGATGAACACAGCAGGCCAAGCAGCATCATAGGAGCAGTTGTATTCTGTTGGTTGAATCGTACCTGGAGTGAAGTGCATTAAAGAGAATTACTACGCTGTGTCATTTGGGCAGTGTACTTGTATATATTCATCAACCTTGGAGCATTGCAATACTCAAAAAGAAAGTTTAATTTTTTTTTTATTTTCCCAATTACCTAGAATTGCCGAATTATTGTACGCATTGATTCCTGGGATTCTACTTCTCTTTATCCTAACGGACACTTTGTGAAGGTTCTCGGAAGAGCTGGTGACCTTGAGACAGAAATTGCAGCTATTCTTGTTGAAAACAGCATTTCAGTTAGCCCTTTCTCTGAAGCCCAGGTTAACCTTTTAATATAATCTTACCATTTAAAAAAACGTATTTCTTTAATTGGTGTTGTTAATAGTACAATTTTTGTACACTGATTCTACCAATAGAGCTTGAACATTAAACATAAATGACAAAGCTAATTATTGGACATTCAGTGGTATAAAGGATGGAATTTGTCAGTGTAACCAAGTAGCACATCTATATTCTCATTAAGCAAATGTTCATTTGATAACATGTGTGTCAGTGACCGCAAAATCTAGGCTGCTACTTTAGCATAGTTCTGAGGCATTGCTACACTGCCAAAGATTCTACCTTAAGTTCATCTCTGTTGTATGTTCAGATAGATATTTACTTAAATATGGCAGTATTTGAAAAAGAAATGCAGAGTTACTGCAGAGTTTCTGCAGACTCTGGCCAGCATTAATACTACTTCGACAAATGCAATTGGTAACAAGTGAAGTGGTCATTTATCTTGGCACTAGTTGTGGAAATTTGCCACTGTTTGCCTGCATAACAACTGTGACTCCACAGCAAAGGTAATTAATTGTTTGCAAAAGTACTTTAGGACACTTTGAAAATGTGAACGGTGCTACAATAATGCAAGTTTATTTTGTCTTGGTGAGTAATTGCATGGTGTAACCTGGCATTGAGCCAATATACACCTAGGAAGGTCTCGAATTCAAAACTTCAATCTTTGCTGAGTTGATGTCAGTTTTAACAATAGAAGTGCTGTGGAAACTCTGCTGGTTTGGCAGTATCTGTGGAGTGAGAAATTGAATTAATGTTTCAAGTGCAATATCTTTGAAATTGGACCTGGTGAGTTTCTCCAGCATTTACTGTTTTTGATCAGTTCTTGATTAGTAATGGGATCAAGGGTTGCAGAATCAATGGGCCGAATGGCCTAATTCTGCTTCTATATTTTATGGTCTTTTGTATTAGATCTCCAACATCTGCAGCTGAGGTCACATTTATCTTTGGCTAAAGTTTCATGTTGCTACCTGTTTTTTTTTTGTGTCCTGACATCAGGAGGATGTGGGGATGTACGGGTGATATCAAGAGGAAAAATAAGCATTTTGATGTAAAAATATTGTGCCTGGAGAAGATTTAAATTTAATTGTGGTATGTGAGCCTCTAAGTTGCATTAAAAACCAGAATTCTGAGAGAGTCTTTGAGTCCCAGAGTGTAGTTAGATCATATTTGTGTCCTGGAGGAGCTATCAGTCATCCACTTCCTTTTATAAAAATGTCATGGTTAAGGACTGCCCTTTGGCTGAATGCATTTATTTTATGCCTTCACGGGATGTAGGTGTCACCAACCATTTATTGTCCTAGTTTCCTTGAGAATGTGGTGATGAGCTGCCTTCTTGAACCACTACAGTTTGTTGTAGCTAGAGCCATAGTGTTATTAGTGAGGGCGTTCCAGGATTTTGACCCAGCGACCGAAGGAACGGCAGTGTATTTCAAAGTTAGGATGGTGACTGGTTTGATGGGGATCTTGCAGGCAGTGGTGTTCCGAAGTATCTTCCGCCTTTGTCCTTCCAGATTGTGGTGGTCATCGGTTGAAGAATGTTATCTAAGGGGTTCTGGTGAATTTCTGCACTGCATCATGTAGATAGCATATGCTCTTGCTACTGAGCATCAGTGATGAGGGGTGTGAATGTTTGGATTTGTGCTGTCAGTCAAGCCAACTGATTTGTCTTGGGTAGTGTCAAGCTTCTTGAATGTTGTTGGAGTTGCACCTTTCCAGGCAAAAGTGAAATATTTGGTCATACTCCTCACTTTTGCCTTATGGGTGGCAGACATACTTTGGTGAGTAGTGGGTGAGTTACTTGTAGGATTTCTAGCCTCTGACCATCTTTCACAGCCACTCATTTATATGGCTAGTCCATTCAGTTTCTGGTCAAGTGTAACCCTCAGGATGTTGATGAGGTATTCAGTGGTGTTAATGTTATTGAATGTCAGGGGACAGTGGTTAGATCTTCTGTTGTTGAAGTTGACTAGCACTTGTCTGACGTAAAAGTTACTTGCTTCGTATCAGCCCAAACCTGAATATTGGCTGGATCTTGCTGCATTTGATCATGGACTGCTTAGGTATCTGAGAAAGTGAATGTTGATCCACACTGTGCAATTATCAGCAAACATCCCCTATTTATTGTCATAGATACATAGAGTTCTGTTGCTCAGAAAAAGGTCCTTTGGCCCATTGATTCTGTGCCAGTCAAAACAACCACCTAAATATTTCTAATCTCATTTTCTATCACTTCACCCATAACCTTGATCTTCCTAAGCATTACAAGGATGCATCTATGTACTTCATAAATGTTATGAGGGTTTCTACCCCCTCTAAAGGCAGTGAGTTCCAGATTTTGTCCACCCTCTGAGTGAAAAAGAACATTCCTCACATCCCCTCTTAGTCTCAAATCCTTACCTTAAATCTGTGCCTCCTAGTGACTGATCCCTCCAGCAAGGGGAAAAATCCCTACTGTCTACCCTGTTTATGCCCCTCTTATGATTATACATTTCAATCATTTCTCACATCAGTCTTCTCTGCTCCAGGGTAAACAACACCCCATCTATTCAGTCTGTCTTCATAATTAAAACTCTCCAGCTGGGGCAAGTCCTGGTAACTCTCCTCTACACCCTCTCCAATGCAGTCACCTCTCTCCTTTTAATGTGGATTCCAGAACTGCACATGCTTCTGTAGCTGTGGCTTAACCAACATGTTATACCATTCCTCTGATCCTCTGGTGGAAGGAAGGTCTCTGATGAAGCAGCTGAAGATGGCTCATTTCAAAATTCATTGTAGTGAATTCACCAATCTTAAACAAAATGTTAGAGGACGGCACAGAACTGGAGGACAGACATCTTCTGTCCTGCATTCCCGGATTGTGGAGAGGTTCCTTCGTCCCTGGTAACTGTTTCTAAGTCAGGCTGGCAGAAATCACAGATCATCAGACTGTGGTGCATGGGGATGGTATTAAAGAAACTTGATTTGTATTCATTGCTCAAAGTCAAGAAATAGGATTCCAGATGAGTCTATACCACGTGCGTCTGAAAAGGAAAAATTAAACATAAAATAGTTGGACATTTTTTTAACTGAAATGGAAATTGAAATACTGTACAGGTATATATGTGTTTAATCATACTGCTTGTTTGTTCCCACTCTGTAGCTGCGTGAGATGCCAATGAACACTCCTGAGAATCCTTGGAAGGTTGATACAGAGGAGCAAGCCCAGCGAGTGGATTTAAGGAATACTCATCTGGTGTTCAGCATCGACCCCAAGGGTTGTGAGGATGTGGACGATGCATTGTCTGTTCGCAGATTAGCTAATGACAACCTAGAGCTAGGGGTTCACATTGCTGATGTTACACACTTTGTCAAATTTAATTCATATACAGATCTGGAAGCTCGATCAAGGTATTTAAAATAAAAAAAATCAGTTACTGAAATTAAAATAATTAAATGGGAAAGAAAATCTAGGGGGAGTAAATTTTGTTTAAAATACTATCTCATCAAAACTTAATTCATTTATCATAAAAGTATTTGTTATTTTCATTAACTGATGGATTTTTTTCTGAGTTGGGATCTCCCAGGAATACTGATCTGATGATTTCATCAATGGCAAGCAGCCCTGTGTATTCTTAAATAGCCCCAAAGGAAACAGTAGCAGTAACTGACTGATCCATCAGACTCCCCAGAGCTGAGAGACCCGAGGGTGCTACCAGTGGAAAATTAGTAAATCCACTTATTAATACATCTGTGGTATCTGCCAGCTGCCACTGCTTCCCTGTTGTGAAGACGTGTATATGTTATGATCTCTGGAAAGGACTACTGAGCATTGTTGGTGTAATTTTTTTTCTGTACACTTAATATTCATGTGTGAATACCTGCCACTTTCTTCTAGAGCAACAACTTGTTACCTAGCAGATCGTCGCTATGACATGTTACCTTCTATCCTGAGTGCTGATCTGTGTTCTTTACTTGGAGGTGCTGACAGGTAAGTCCCAGCTATATTAAGTTTGCAAATACCAAGGAAGATAAGGGTTTTTTTTTGGACTGGAAGGATTTATACATTGTTTTTTTTTTGCTCTAATAGAGAGCAGGTAACTGTTCCAGCTATGGTAAACGAGCAGTATAACTGCTGGAAGATTGAATGAAGAGGCAAGGGGTAGGTGAGGTAGTTTACACAGTACAGGTTTATGTTTCACCCAGTCAGGAAAATGTCAGGTTTCCAATTGACACTTCTGTTGCCCAACATTTTTGCAATGACAAACTCTGATGTAAGGAAAGATCCCCTTGTGCTAGTATTTACCTGTGTCATTATAGAGTTGATCTTTTTTGGCTCATCTAGCGTTTTAACTCTAGGTGGTGCCTCTTCTGATTTTAAAAACTAATGTTCCCAGGGTTTGTTTAACACATACTTGCGTAATAAAATAATTATTTCTCCAACTAAAATGATAGCCAATATAGAAAAAATTGTGAAGATTTGACCCAAAGAGTGGAGAAAACTGTTTGCTGTGCAAAATGACTTTTTTTAAAAATAGTAAACATTAGCCATGGTAAAGAAAATTTCAAATACTGATACTGTATTTACTTTGAACTCAATCGCTTGTATATAGTTTGCTGTGATATCAATTTACCTTTCAAACTAAAGGTTAGTCTTCTGTATTTATTTTGTTTTTAAGGTATGCAGTAAGTGTATTGTGGGAGTTGGACAAAACTAACTATGAGGTCGTTAAAGTGTGGTTTGGACGAACAATTATAAAATCTGCATACAAGATGTACTATGAAGCTGCCCAGGCCTTGTTGGATGGGGAGGTCCGTGTTATGGATGATATCCCTGAGCTCAAAGGACGTGAAGAGAAAGACAAACATAGAATATTAAATGACCTCATATGGGCTATAGAGAAGCTGACTGACATAGCTCGCCACATTCGAGCAAAACGTGCACTTGGTGGTGCACTGGAGCTGGAGGGCATTGAATTACGAGTGCAGTTAGATGAAAAGAAGAATATTAGTGACCTGGTCCCGAAGCAGCCACTGGAAGTGCACGAGACTGTAGCAGAGTGTATGATTCTGGCTAACTACTGGGTGGCAAAAAAGATAACTGAGAATTTACCTCACCAAGCCTTGCTGCGTCGTCATCCTCCACCACAGCAGGAATTCTTCACTGAGCTAATTGATTGTGCGAAAGCAAAGGGATTCAAAATTGATACACGGTAATACATAGATTAAAGTTGCCAATATGTAGATTTTCATTAGTATATTTTTAAGAAATTTAAGAGAAAAACACAGGCAAAGTTGGGACACCTCCAGTTTTGCAAAAGTAGGAAAGAAGACTAGGTAAATTAATAATGATTAATTAGACGAAGGCAAACTTGAATTTTTAATTTATTGGGTTATGTTTTGAAATATTTAGGTTAGGAGGGAATGAAATGTGAGGAGTTCCACGGTTCTTTTGTGTGTAAGATTGAGCTAGCGCAGGTAATTTTGTAATCTCATGCAGAGGCAAACACATACACATACGTGCACGGTATTCTTATTTAAAATGTTTATATTGACAATTTTTAGCTCGAACAAGGCTCTGGCAGATTCCCTGGATATGGCAGAAGATCCAGATGATCCTGAGGTGAATAAGCTGTTACGATCCATGGCCACGCAGGCAATGTCCAATGCTCTTTATTTTTCTACTGGTTCCTGCACAGAGGATGAATATTATCATTATGGTATGTGAAATTATGTCTAGGCATTTTAATATTTCTATGTTGTAACCTACTGATAAAGATAAAAGGGAATATCTGATTGAGGTGTACAATTTTTTGAGAAACAGAGATCAATGGAAACATTTCCCCCCTGTGCTGGGGTCAGTAACCAAGGGTGCAGTTTTGAGGTAAGGAACAGGAGGTCAGAGGGTTTTTGAAGATTTTTTTCCACCCAGAGAATGATGCGTGTCTGGAACTTGTTGCCTATCAGGGTGGTAGAGGCGGGAGCCTCAAGATATTTAAGTATTGAGTTGAGTGCTTGAAACACTACAGTATTCAATACTACGGGCCAAATGCTGGAAAATGGGATAAGAATAAATAAACACTTGCTGACCAGTGCAGATGCAGTAGGCTGAAGGACCTCTTTCCATATCAAGGGATATGGAAATATTCTATGACTGGATCACCCTGAGTGTAAATAGTATGAGATTAATTTTTAAAGAATATCAATCATTGCTACTTCTTGAGAGCTTAATTTGTAAGGTGCATTGTGCTTTCTTCCTGTCTTCCCTATTACTCCCATATTTAAACAATGGTTAACCTCAGTAACAGCAGAAGCTGGGAGACTTTTAAAACATTTAGACAGTTAAACCATATTTTTTTTAAAAGTAGCATTTGGTATTTTTCCCCGAGTAAGACATTTTTTTTTATTTCTGAAATGGCCACACTAAGTATTTTGTTATTCTGACCTTTAATATATGCATTGGAAATGGAATAAATATTTGCTCCCCTCCCAAGAAGATCATTGCTGCATTCAATCCATTAAGCCTTCCTACAATGCAGTGATCAGACTGCATTAGTCAGTGCCTGTGTCAACACTGCATTGCAGGTGTCTACTAAGTTGTTTTACAGGATTTCTATGCTGAACTGTATCCTAGTGATTTTGTAGATGAGGTGGTATGTTTTCTAAGAATCTGTGCTTATAATGAAAATAAGCCTAACATTTAAAAAGCTACTTCCAAATACAATGGTTTTTGATATGAGCATTCATAAATGGAGCATTTTCTGTAAAATTATAATGTTGGTGTTGTAATTGAAACATGTATTTATATGGCATTTTTAACATTGTAAAATATTCAAGAACATTTTCGGAGCATTATTTTAAAAATTGACTCCAAGCCACATAAAAAATACTTCAAACAAGTGATAAAAAGGTTGGTGTCAAACTTAGGTTTTACGGAACATCTTAAACGAGGAGGAGATAGATTTATTAAGGAAATTTTAGAACTAGATTTCTAGGAATGGATCCCAGAAGTGGAGCACTGGAAATTGAGGCTGTGTAAATATGAAGAATTGTTAAGTTGTGGGGCTGGCGGAGGTTATGGAGATAGGAAAGAATGAGACCATTGAGGAACTTGAAATTCAACGTGTTACTGAATCTGGAGCCAATGTTGGTCAATAGGCTTGATGTCAATTCTGCTGTAATTTCCTGTTTGTAATTTTTCTAATAATTTACCTAACAGGGGTGGAGATTTTACATTTTCATTGCCCATTTCCAATGCTACAAACAACTTACCAAATTGTTGGAAAGGCATGTCCTAAGATAATTAACTAGAGGCATGGGTTATGCAATTTGTGCATATTTAAAGCACCTGTGTATTTTATCAAAGCAAGCAGCAGTAAATGAACAGTTGAATCTACCATCATTTTCCTTTTGAGGGGCATGATCAAGTGAGAGATTTCAAAATTGGGGAATCTCTTTTCCCAAATCAAATGATGCCATAGGTTGGTAAAGCTTTTTCAATCAGTAAAACTCTAAGCCTAAGCAAGTAGAGATGTTTTTAAAAATTGGTACCTTGCTCTTGGCCTTGTGACCAGAATTGGCATCTTCTAGCTGGAACTTGCTGTCTGTGAGGGTGGTAGAGGCGGGAGCCTCAAGATATTTAAGTACTGAGTTGAGTGCTTGAAACACTACAATATTCAATACTATGGGCCAAGGGATATGGAAATAATGTGGCCAGGGATATGGAAATAATGCAGGAAAATATAGCAGTGAAGAGATGATCAGCCATGATCTGGAATGGCATGACAGGATCAGTGGGCTGAATGGCCTCCTATTTTTTATGTAGAGCATCCCAAGAGGGCTCAGTGCCCCTGAGTGATCTACTGGTCCCTTGTGACTTTCAAAGTTGTCTTATAGTTGCGTCATTTGCAATCCTTTCAGTAGTCCAAAAGCAACAGTAAACTTTATTTGAAACGACCTTCTGCCTCCACTCTAGATTCCACCTATTCTCCGATGAAGACATAGACTCCTATCCCCAGGGTCAGTCCTGGATCCTACTGCCTACCTGCAACTAGCCAGCATACCTCCATAATACACCCTACCTTTCACCTCTCGTCCTTCCTCTCTACCTCATCTCTCCTACACCTCTTTTGCCCCCCCCCCCCATCCAGTCCTCCACCCACTTTCCTTTCCCACCCACAACTACTCTTCCACCACAGCCCCCACATCGCGTCCAACCCACACCCATCACATGCTATCACCCTTCCTCCCCACCTCCTTCAGCCTCCTCAAAGCCCCTAAAACCTCACCCCTGAACCTTGCTGCATATTCACCATTCTGTCTGACCTCGAACTCTCTGAGGCCGAATGGTCTGTCCTCAGTAAAGGGCTCATGTTCGTGCCCTTCCGCCCCCATCTCAACGAGTTCCATGCCTGCCATGACATGGAACTCTTCCTCCGCTGCCTCCACCTCCAGGCCTCCTCCTTCAATAAAGACTCTCAACCACCCTCCGAGGACCCCTTCTCCCATCTCCAACCTTCCTACTCCTCTTGGACACCCCCTGCCGGCCTCTTACGCACGCTGGACCTCTTCACTGCAAACTGCCAATGCGACATCAACCGCCTTGATATCTTCACCCACCCAACTAATCCGAACCCACTCCAACCTCTCCCCCTCCGAACATGCAGTGCTGCACTCTCTCCGCACCAATCCCAGTTTGACTATCAAAGCCTCTGACAAAGGCAGGCTGTGGTAGTCTGGAGGATGGACCTCTATGTCACAGAGGATGAACCCCAACTCTCCAAGACCACTTCCTATTTTCCCTAGTCTGGAGGACGGACCTCTATGTCACAGAGGATGAACCCCAACTCTCCAAGACCACTTCCTATTTTCCCCTTTGACCATGGCCCATCAAGCCACTGTCTCCCACAGTGTCCATGACCTCATCACTTCTGGTTGATTTTCCCCCCTCCCACATCTCCAGCCTTATAGACGTTAGCCCCCCACTGCCCGGTTCTGCCTATTCCCCAAGATTCACAAGCCCAACTACCCCGGCCGATCCATTGTCTCCATGTACTCCTGCCCTACCGAACTCATCTCTTCGTGTCTTGACTTCATTCTCTCCCTCTTGGTCCAGGCACTCCCCACCTACATCCAGGACAAAAACTACACCCACCATCTCTTTGGAAACTTGCAGTTCCCTGGGCCCCTGTGCTTCACCTTTATTATGGATGTGCAATCACTATACAAGTCCATACCCCAGAAGGATGGCCTACAGGCCCTCAGTGTTTTCCTCTCCAACAGACCCATCCAGTCCCCTCCCCCAACCAATACCCTCCTCCATCTCCTCGAACTAGTCCTCACCCTCATTAACTTTTCCTTCAATTCTTCCCACTTTCTCCAAATCCAGGGGGTTGCCCTGGGCACTCGCATGGCCTCCAACTATTCCTGCCTGTTTGTCGTTTATATCGAACAGTCCCGGTACACTGGTACTGTACCCCAAATCTTCTGCCGTTATTATCAATGACTGTATTGGTGCTGCATCCTGCATCCAGGTGAACTAGAGCAGTTCATTGACTTCGCTAACAACTTCCACCCTGCCCTCAAATTCACTTGGTCCATCTCAGACACCTCCCTCCCCTTTCTTGACCCCTCTATTTCCATTTCTGGTGACAGTTTTCAGACCGACACTTACTATAAGCCCACAGACTCCCATAGCTACCTAGATGACACCTCCTCCCACCCCATATCCTGCAAAAATTCCATCACCGTCGCATCTGCTCTGACGAGGAGATGTCACACTCCCAAGCATCCTGGATGTCCACCTTTTTCAAACAGTGCTCTTTTCCCCACTCCGTCATCCAGATAGCCCTCCACCATGCCTCATCCATTCCACACTCCACAGCTCTTAACCACACCCCTAAACATAATAAAGATAGGGTCCCCCTTTTCCAAATGCTTCCACCAACTCCTGTTAGACTCCACACCCTATCTTCCTCAAGGACCAGTCCCTTCACCACTCCTTACTTCACGGCACACTCCCCACCAACCACTCCAACCCGCCCAGTACCTTCCCCTGTAAGCATAAAAGATGCAACACCTGCCTACACACCATCTCCTTCACCTCCATTCAGGGCACTAAACAGCCCTTCCAAGTGAGACAGAGCTTCACCTGCATCTCCTCCAACCCAGTCTATTGCATCTGGTGCTCCCAATGTGATCTTCTGTACATTGGTGAGACCAAACATAGACTAGGTGACCGTCTCGCCTAGCATCTTCGCCTGGCCTGTAACGGCTAGCCTAACCTCCCAGTCACCGCCCATTGCAACAACTCAACTCCCCATCCCCATCACACTCCCGCAAACCCCAAACCTCCCCCCCCACTCTCCCCCCACTCTCCCAAACATGTCCATACTTGGCCTCCTCCAGTGTCACAGTGATTCAGAACACAGATTTGAGGAACAATACCTTGGGAACTCTATAGCCCGGAGGACTCAACATTGAGTTCTTCAATTTCAAATAACCTTCCCACCTATCCCCTGCCTCCCCTTCCAGCCCCACTTCCTCCCTTCCATTCCACCCTCAGACCTTCCCTTCCAGCCACCAACCAGATTCGTCCCTCCTATCGACCAATCAGGTCATACTTACTACCAGCGTCCACCTATTTCCACCTCCACCCCCCACGCCAATCTGTAGCTCCCCCGACCCCACATCCAGCCCTGAAGAAGTTCCTTTCTTCCAGATGCTGCCTGGCTTGTTGTGTTCTTCCAGCCTCCTGTTTGTCTACCTTTGAAGTGGTAGACTGTTAGAATCCACTGTGGTACCTCGTTAATGTATACCCCACTGTACATTTTTCACCGTACCATTTAGGTAAAGAAATGTTTTTAATCTGAGCTGGTCTGGTTGGCGAGGATCTATTTCTGTGAAACATCACAATTGCAGGCATTGAGAGATAATTTTACTACTATTGTGGAGGCAGCTTTGCATTGTTCTTTACCTCACAACATATGCATGTATGTCAATTTGGTTTAAGTGCAGTGCTTCTGATGTTGATAAGACCTTCAGAGGAAATGTTAAAGCTGAAGGCACTTCTCCATTTAACAAAATAAATTACTGACAGAGGCTGGACATGTCTGGTCCATGTCCTTAAAATGATATAGAGGTAGCTCTGTTATAACATTTGTTTCGTTAATGCAAATTGGCTGTAACACAATTAATGAATAATGGACACTGTTTGGATAACATGAACTTTCTGTTGTACAGATATAGTGATTTTCGATAGCAATTTCCCTATAATGCAATTTTCTGTAGCATGAGGTCACATGAGAACACAACTATCGCATTATAGAAGAACTGCCTGTAAAAGCAAAATACATGGAGGTGCTGAAAAAGGATTTCTGAAGAAGGGTCTAGGCCCGAAACGTCAGCCTTCTTGCTCC
Source organism: Ginglymostoma cirratum (assembly GCA_024137785.1). Taxonomy (NCBI): domain Eukaryota; kingdom Metazoa; phylum Chordata; class Chondrichthyes; order Orectolobiformes; family Ginglymostomatidae; genus Ginglymostoma; species Ginglymostoma cirratum. The sequence goes on along the minus strand of JAHRHZ010000047.1, from coordinate 18,021,374 downwards.
TCTGATGCTGCTTGGCCTGCTATGATCGTTCAGCTCTACACCTTGTTATCTCAGATTCTCCAGCATCTGTAGTTCCTGCTATCTCTGAAACAATTTTAACTCCACTGCGAAGCTTCTCTTAAGGATGCCTACCTTGAAGAAGTTACCCTCCTCCCTCCGGAAAAACCTCAGTGGATCTCTGTCCCATTGCAACTGTCTCATAATTTCTTCGGCCTTGAAACTGCTCGACCACGTCCTGAAGCAAACCAGGTACTACAGCCACATTACCTTTCTTAGTACCTGCCTACGAAACCCTTTCTGAAGAAGGGTCTAAGCCGGAAACGTCAGCCTTCCTGCTCCTCTGATGCTGCTTGGCCTGCTGTGTTCATCCAGCTCTACACCTTGTTATCTATGTTAGATTTTATACTGTTAGAAAAGGGGGCAGGACCTGGTAGAACAGAAACCAAGGTCAGAAATAGGTTAGAAAGATTAATTAACCAAGATGTCATGGAACAAAAAGCAAAGAGGTGGTAAAGTTTGTCGCATAGAACCAGATTGTGTCAAAGGCAGAATAAAGGATATCAGTGTTTGAAAGCAAAAACAAAAATAAGATACAGACTGACATTTGCAAAAAAGGTCAAGATGAAGTTATTCAATTCAGTGTTGAGTTTAGAAGGCCGTTAAAGATCATAATTAGAAGATGAGCTGCTGTTCCTCCAGCTTGCAATAGCTTTCATTGGAACATTGCAACAGGCCAATATAGAAATGTAAGCTTGAAAGCAAGGTGGTGAATTAAAATGGCAACTGAAAGACTGCTTAGAATGGTAGATGGTGTCAATAATATCTTTGTGGGTAATATTCTGGCAGACATGTATAAGATTAATGGAATTAAGGTGGAAGATTAGAATACCTCACTTACCGTAGAAATGTATTTCAGTATGGTTGGGGTTAAAGTGTGATGTGATGTCCATATGTGGAATTTTATGCAAACTCTTCATCTCCTCAAGAACTGGTGTTCAGTAACCTCTGCTGAAAAGTAGCATATGTGAGTGGTGCAGAGAACTTTGCTACAATGTCCTCTGTGGTGCAAAAGACTATGACACAGAATTATGCATGAAAAATAACCACTCAGGTGAGGCATTAGACAGTTCCCATGGAATCACATAGAGTCATAGAGATGTACAGCATGGAAACAGGCCCTTCGGTCCAACTCATCCATGCCGACCAAATATCCTAAATTAATCTAGTCCCATTTGGCTCATATCCCTCTAAACCCTTCCTTTCCTCGTACCCATCCAGATGCCTTTTAAATATTGTAATTATACCAGTCTCCACCACTTCTTCTGGCAGTTCATTCCATACATGCATCACCCTGTGCGTGAAAAAGTTGCCCAGAGAGGAGTGAGTGGGTTCCATGTAAAAAAGAGTTAAGGTAACATCTCTTTAAAATGCTCCATATGAAATGCAGGGAATTGTTCTACTTTATATCGAATACCTAACTTTTTTTTTATAGAATCCCTACAGTGTGGAAACAGGCTATCTGGCCCAACAGGTCCACACTGATCCTTCGAAGAGCATCCCACCCAGACTCATCCACCTACTGTATCCCCATAACCCTGCATTTCCAGTGGCTAATGCACCTAACCTACACATCCAAGAACACTATGGGCAATTTAGCATGGATAATCCAGCTAACTTACACATCTTTGGACTGTGGGAGGAAACCGGAACACACAGTGGAAACCCATGCAGTCACAGGGAGAATGTGCAAACTCCACACAGTCGCCCAAGGGTGGAATCAAACCCTGTCCCTGGCGCTCTGAGGCAGTACTGTCAATCACTGAGCCACCATGCCACCTTAGCGTTTAATCAACCTAGAGTTTTCATTAGGATATAGACACCTTTGTATGCAATTAATTTACAGGTGTAAATTTGAGTGAAACTGCAGACAAGAAAAGCTCTTTTCCTGTTACATGCTGAGCCTAGTACACTGGGTTGATTTTAATTTAAGTCTGCACCTTTTATATTCTCTTGCAAAAGCATTTGCTGAATTTTCATAGAAACTGGTTACCATGGTTATTAAGTTGTCATTTTGCTTTTGATAGCCAAGTATTCTACGTGCAAATATCCAAGGCTTTTAGATGATGGAGCTTACAATTTTGAGCTTTTCTGTTAAACAGAAGTTGATAGATTCCAGGTTTACTCAAATAGGCAACACTACTTTTAAAAAAAAAAACTCAAAGCCTAGGCATGTTTAAATGAGGGCATTTAATGCACACAGGATTGAATTATTTTGGCTTTGAAGGGCAGATTGCCAGAGCTGCCAAAGTTCCAAGCTTTAGTTGGTCATCTCCAACTAATATGAATTTTTTAAAGTCCACCTCTTCTTGATTGAGACCACAAGTGATTTGTCAAATAATGGATTAATCATGCTTTAGAAGTGTAAAAACTAGGAACTAGATTGACGCTGAATTAATTTCACAGACCCCTTACAGCTGCCAATGGTTAACCTTCAACTTTGAGCTAAATTCAAACCTTAACCTGGTAATGTAAAGACACATCCACGCTGAGTCCATATTAGTAAACCAAAGGCAAAGTACATTACGGCCAGCGTTCATTAATTACACTGTTTGTTCTAGCATTATGAATGTTTTAATGCAGGTGAGCAAGTTAATATTATTTTTTAAAAATGCAGTTTTCAATGGGCACATGGCTCTGTTGAGGTAAATCTATGGTTAAAAATTAATACAGATATGATTCGTCTTATCAGCGGGTCCTGTAATACAATTAGGATGTCAAATATCATCAACAATTTGAGATGACCTTGGAAAGCAAGGCAGAGATTGGAAGCTGTCCCTACTTTATCTTATCACAGGACTTGCTCTGGAAAAATATACTCACTTCACTTCTCCGATCAGAAGATATGCAGACATAGTGGTGCATAGACTACTAATGGCAGCTATAAAGAAGGATGAGAAATTGGAACCGGAAGATTCATTACTCAGCAACAAGGCTTTAACAGAATTATGTCAGCACATCAACAACAAGAACAGGGTGAGTAGACAAATTCAATTGGACATTTTTGTATTCCTTTTTTTTGAAGCATAAACTAATGTCACACATATCATCCTAGTCACGTTAGGAAGAAACATGAAGGTAGTACAGAAGATGTAGTCTACATGCATTTCAGTAAGGCTTTTGGCAATGTGTTGCATCGGAGACTGAGCAAGAAGGGAAGAGCCCATTGGATTCAGGGCAATTTGACAAATTGGTTTAAAAATTAGCTCAGTGGCTGGAGATAGGTGATGATCCAAGGTTGTTTTTGTGATTGGAAGCCTGTGTTCCATGGCGTACTGCATGGTTCAGCGCTGGGTCTCTTGCTGTTTTTTGTGTACTGATCTAGACATGAACATAAGAGGTTTGATTTGTAAGTTTGCAGATGACAAGAAAATCAATGGTGCGGTAAATTGTGAGGAGGAAAACCTTAGGCCACCAGATGATAGACGGGCTGGTAAGATAGGCAAAACAATGGCAAATGGAATTTAATCCTGTAAAGTCTGAGGTGATGCATTTTGGAAGGACTATGAAGTTAAAGGAGTACACAATGATCAATAGGACCATAGGAAGTTCAGAGGATCAGAGAGACCTTGGATGCATGTCCACAGATTCTTGAGGGCACTAGAAAAGGTGGATACAATGATTAAGAAGCCATATAGGGGAGGCTGCTGATTAGGGTGTAAATAATTATGGGAGCATAGACAGGAAGAGACTTTTCCATTTATGAGAGGGATCATTAAGCAGGGGCAGAGATTTAAGGTTTAGAGGAATGTGGGACTGTACAGAACAGGAATAGGCCCTTCAGCCCATGATGGAATATAAAAGGAGATTTAAGTAAGATTTTTTTTTCACTCAGCAGTTGTTGAATATTTGGAGCTCCCTACCTGGAAGAGTGGTAGAGGTGGCAACCGTCGAGATATTAATTATTTAGTTGATCACTTGTAGTACCGTAGCATACTAGGTTATAGGCCAAATGATGGAAAATGGCACTAGCATAGATGGGTGCTTGATGACTGATGCTGATACAATGGGACATCTTTCCATGCTATAAAACTCAGATTCTAATTTTCAGATTATATCCATACCGTTGCATATGTTGAGGGGAAATGTTAAACAACCTTTCATTTATGATCCTCTAAAGAGTACTTTAGGATAGCTCTCACTGTCCTCATGACCTACATTTAAATCTAGCCTAGATTAATGGTGCCAGTGAACAAAGAAATTGCCATAATTAGGTTTGAAGTGGAAGTTTTACTCTGCTTACAAGGATGACTTGTTTAGGAAATTGAGACATCTTGCTCACCCAATGCAGCTGAGAGGTTGGGGTTGAAGCATACTTGAGGTTCAGTGGAAATTGCATCTATTTGTACAAAACCTGACTTGGGAACGCTTGATGTCATCCTTCGGTTCAAAAAGCTAAAATTTTCCACTTTTTGAACAGCAGAATATAAAATGATTCAGTAATCAGCGCGTATATCAAGCTTTGTTGGGCAAGTTATATTGCCTTCAGCAAGTAACTACCTTAATTTCCAAAGTATGTTTTGCTACCTACAAGTTAACTCATTGAGAACACTGAGAGATTGTATTGAGCAGATTCTGAATTCCCCAGAGGAGAGGGAAACCTGTCTCTTGTATGCCAGTCAGTATTTCATTTGAGTCCAGGTAATAGCTTGTTTGGTTCAATCATGAAAACGGACTAAAAGAGAAAACAGCTTATAAACAAAAAGATTGTTTAGTTCTCATTAATTTGAGCACTATGAATATTTTATCCCTACTTTTAAAAAAATTTCTGCTGTAAATAATCTGGAAATCATTTAGTAACTCTCTACTAACTGATGTCTGCTGTATTATTGAATTACTTTGTAAAATGGAGCTTTGCATTTAGCTTTTAAAATAAAGAATTCAGTGAATGGAAGCTAGCATAGTCCTCTAGGCACTGACAGTGCATGGTATAAAAGCTTTTTTTTGTACGTGAACCAGTCACCAATTGTTTGGCAGGCAGAGGCCATTCAACAGAGGCTGATAGATACAGCCAGACCTCAAGAGTGCTTACCTAGACTTCCCAGCTGGAGTAATAAAATTAACTTTACTCTGGCTGATTTCTCTCCTCCCCTGGAAGGGATGTTGACAGCACTTATTGTCAACTAACTATTTTTGTAGCTACACAAGTCTTTTTGAAGCGGAATTCCACTTGATCAATGTATCAGTTCAAAATTTGAGGTCTAAAGGTCCATAGGAATAGGGTGACAATTCACATGCAGTGACATTTGAAAATTAGAAAGTTGAATGCTATGGCCTAAACAAATATGTTCTCATTCAATTGTTTCCTAGGCTGCACAATGTGTGCAGAAGCAATCTATTGAGTTATTTCAATGCATGTACTTTAAGGATAAAGATCCTTCTGATGAGCGTTGCATAGCAGATGGCATCATATACTCAATTCGGGCAAATGGCGTGCTTGTATTTGTACCAAGGTAATTTCTGAAATGTTCATTAGCATTTAAAAACTAATCTTGATAAATTGTAGCAATTGCAATTTCTAAATTATTCATGAATCAAAAGTAGCTGGAATGAATACATTAATCCAGAGTTTGCTCATTTTTTCTTATGCTGTGCCTGATTTGTTCATGTGTCACTAGCCTAGCTCTGACTTAGTGTCACATATGAATGGTCAGGGCTACAATATAAAAAAAAAACTTGTCTATATTGCATCTTTCATATTCTCACTGTCCCAAAGTACTTCACAGCCAGTGAATTATTTTTGAGATTTAGTTGTTTTGTTCTGTGGGTAAATGCAACATCCAGTTTGCACAGCAAAGCAGAACAAAGATAACCATATTTGAATCTGCTAAGTGATCAATAACAGTTGGTCTGGATAACAGTTCCCCTGCTCTTCGAAAAGTACACTGAGTCTTGTATCTGACAATATGACAATCCTTGAACCATAAGAAATAGGGCCAAGAGTAGGTAATTTGGCCAGTTGAGTTTATTCTGCTGTTTGATAAGATCATGGCAAATCTGTTTGTGGCTTTAACTCCACTTTTCTGTCTGTCCCATATGGATGCCTGCTCAAATCAAACATCTGACCCAACCTTGAATACATTAAATGACTCAATCTCCTATATACTGAACCATTCTGAAGTTTCTTTTGTTTAAATAATGCAGTGAAACAGAAGTCTAATTTATTCTATTCTACATCATTCAAACGCCACAGTTAACTTGAAACTACAATTTTCTGCCTCCGGGGCAAGCTGGAAAAGTAGTGAGGGGTAATGTTTCATTTGAGCAACGTGTAAGTTCCTACTCAGGCCATGCACACGTTAGGCCCTGAAAATTAAGACACATATGACAGGGTGCAAAAATGCCCCTGTACTTAAAACTGCCCAGGTACCTCCAAAAAAAAGGTATGTTTGTCAGGGTGGCCATATAATAGTTGAAGTAGTGGATCAGTTGGTAGCAGTCTCACTGCCCACTCCCACCAATGAGGTTACTACTACACGGTGAGAAGTACTGTCCAGGTAGTCACAACTATAAAGAACTTTGTGAAAGGCACTAAATGAATGTAAATCTCTCTCTTCCCCCATAATTTCACCATTAAACTGACTGCATAAGTTTTTGGCACAGAGGGAAACTGATGACCTTTGTTCAGGCAATGATTTGACTTCAGTAATTTAACTTCAGTAATTTAGTTAATGGACAAATATAATTCATCAAAACTGAGTCATAGAATGATACAACACATGTTCTGCAGCAGAGTTTATTTCTTGTCCCTTGAAAGCTAGCAGCTTTGCTGTACTGTATAACTTACTGCATTTTTAAACCTTCTGTTGTAGTTGGTTTTGCACATAATTTATTGGTAAAAGTAAATGGAGATGTACTGTGTAAACCAGGTACAGCATAAAAGCTCCAGCATTCCTGAAGAATAAAGAGGGTCTTGTGATCTCAGCACATCCTGATGGGTCATGTGTCTGGAAACCTGGCTTCCTCAAACGCCTTAGGGACAAAATTATTTCCACTACAGTGGATGGAGGATCAGTTACTTTCTCTCTGTTTGATCACATCACCGTAAGTATACATTTGTATAATTTCTGTCCAGATGTTAGTATTGAACAGCATTTGAACTAAAAAAGGAAACATCAAATGAAAAAAAAAAATTAGAAGTGTACAACATTAACAGAAAAAAGGGCCAAAGTCTATTGAGTTTCTCTGCTTGCTCAAGAACTTCTGAAAATGTGATAACTTCTACAAAGAGAATGTGTTTAGAGTGACGGAACAAGTAAGCAAATAGCAAGTGGAACGTTATACCAGTGCTGCATGACCATTGCATTAGAAAGTTTATAACAGAAATTCAGTATTCAACTTTTGTAATTCACTGTCTTTGCTATTGATTTGTACTTTCACCTGTGTTGTAACAATAGATCATTTGCTCATGTTTACTATCTTCCCTTGCATTCATGGACTGAGTATATAGTTGCTATTTGGTTTTTAAATCAAATGTTCAAATACTTCCCTTACCCTGGAGTGTTGTCCAGTATTCATCAACTCCAGACTGATTTGAGTATTTTAAATTTATACTTAAACCATTTTACAGAGGGTTTGATTAACCTGCTGGTTTTCTAAGTTGATTCCTAATAATTAAGTTTCTGGAGCTAAAATTCTGTCTCCCCTCCTCTTGATCAAAAAGGTAAGAATATCTGAACTCTCATCCCGGTCACATCCTGACAGCATCAAACTGGACATCATCAGCAACCAACCTTATAATAGAATCAACACGGAATCTATGCATGAACCCTCACACAGTTCAAAGACTGACTTGATACGGGATGTAATCAGATCTGTTGAAGAGGCACAACTTGCTCAAGAGCATGCAAAAAGTACATCAGTCAGAGATGAAGATAAGGAATATTGTCAAACCAAGGGCAACAGCCTCTATCTGTTATTAGAAGAAATTAAGGAACTGGCACTTCTGGATGTTACAGTCGGATGATTGCAATAGTTTGGTGAAAAACTTGGGTCTGTTTTAATTCCTTAACCAAAACCACTATTGGAGCAATTTTTGTGTAATTAACTGATACAATAATCCTGAAAATGGCTCTGGTTTTTCAAGCAAATTTGACAGCAGTTTTACTTCTCTGCTTACAACTGCAGTCCAGAAAAATGGCAGGGGCCCACAATTTCATGTAAACCAGCTGTTATCTGTGAAGCTACATAAGCTTACGTAAAAGATTTCAATGCAAATACAAGATGTACAAATATATTTTTCAACAGGATGTAAATATTGTAATTTTTATTCAAGTAAGATTGGTACAAATTAAGTAGTATTAAAGTTAAATTTGTCTTCATATCCCTTTCAGGTATGTTTAAAAATAAAACTTTTATTGGCAACATTAGTGCTTAAGTCCAGTTTGTAACAATTTCTTTCTCTTAATACATCCAAGACTGATCTCTCCAAGCTCAGTACAAAGACAGAAAACTAAATTGCTCTTACTAGGCCTTAAACATTCCAATTCTTTTGAATGGAGAACAAAAAGGATATTTTACTCCCAAACTTGGACTGTGTGTTTTGAATTACCCTATATCAGTATCAACTAATACACAACTAGCAATCAAAATGGATTTTTGTATTTGAGTTAGAATAGCAAAAGTAAGGGACATCTGTATCCGATCCACACTAGTTATGCAGATGGGCATAAAAATATTTCGCACAAACTTGTGGTATGAAGTAGGTTGTGTTCCCAAACACCAATTGCACCACTGAAAATGTGGAATGATTATTTTCTACTGTACAACCAAACCTTGCCAAATTCTTTACTTTTGCCTTAATGTTTGTTAGACCACCATTCCACTGTCACATCAAAACAAAACCTCAAATAGTAATCACTAGCCAATCTTGATATCACACAATATATTTAATCAACTTGTGTTGCAGTTTCTAATCCCTGTACCAGTTAAGAGACATCTCATTTAAGTTAACTGTTCCATGGGCAGATTCTGTGAATCAGTTGCTGCTTCTGGAATGGGTTTGGAAAAACTGTCTTCAATTGTGGTTTCAGATTCATGTATTGATACAGCACAGTCAATTGTTTTGGTTACCTCCGATAAGTGTTCTGAAGTTTCCAAACAGACACCTCCTTCTGTTGGAGACTCCGGCTGCTGAACTGACTTAAAGGATTCAGTTTTGGTTGTCTTTTTCAAAGCTTCCATATCTTCTGCATCTAGATCTTCAAAGCTGTCAGTAGGATCTCTCAATATCTTGGCTTGATTTAGTTCGGCAGACTGACTCAAGAACAGAGAATCACTTAGATCTGAAAGAATAAGTAGACCAAACACATTCATACATTCATACATGAATAGTCCAAATTTTCTGTGTAAAACAAAAACACAGCCAGATCGCACAAATGGTTAGTGTTTGTGATTCACTCAAAGACTGAGGAAGTTGTCTCATTTGCTATGCAGAATGCTCTGCAAATGGTAAGGTATTGGAAAAAATATAAATTTTAGTATTTGAACTCTGCAGAAACATTTAAATTTAGAACGAGTTGACAAATGACAAGTTTTCTGAAAAAGAGAGATAAGGTAGAGTGGAATTTCACTTCAGTCCCCGACTATATTGTATACCGTGCAAAATAACAGTGCAAGAGTTTATTGAGGAGAGTTAGCAAAATGCACAATTAAATCTAAAGTTCAGGTAGTGTTGATTGGCAAAGAAAAGGCATGAAACAAAAATAGAAATTGCTGGAGAAACTCATCAGGTCTAACAGCATCTGTAGAAAGAAACCAGAGTAATCTTTTGGGTCCAGCGACCACTCTTCAAAACTATTTAAATTTGTATGTTTTGGATAGTCATGAAATGAGAAAGAATAGGAACAACAGCTCCCTAGTTTCTCAGGGCAGTGTCCTAGGCCCAACCATCTTCAGCTGCTTTGTCAATGACCTTGCTTTCACCAGTCAGAAGTGGGGATGATCACTAATAATTGCACAATGTTCAGCACCAGTCGTGACTCCTCAAATACTGAAGCAGTTCAAATGCAACAAGATCTGAACAATATGCAGCCTTGGGCTGAACAAATGCCAGGCAATGACCATCACCCACAAGGAAAAATCTAACCACTGCCTCTTGACATTCAATGGTGTCACCATCACCGAATTCGCTGCTATCAACATCACAGGGTTCACCATTAACCAGAATCTCCCAGATGGACTCTACATAAACAGTTACAAGAGCTAGTCAGATGCCAAGAATACTGAGGTGAGTAATTCACCGCCCGACTCCCCAAAGCCTGTCCATCATCTACAAGGCACAAATCAGGAAGGTGGTGGAATACTCCTCACTTGCCTGGATGGGTGCAGCTCCAAAAACACGAACCTTGACACCATTCAGGACAAGGCAGCCTGCTTGATTAGCATTCCTTCCACAAGCATCCACTCCCTCCAGCACTGACACTCAGTAACAGAGTATACTATCTACAGAATGTACTGCAGAAATTCACCAAAGATCCTCAGACAACACCTTCCAAGCCCTTGACCTTTTCCCTCTAGAAGGACAAGTGTAGCAGATACATGGGAACACCATCACCTTGTATCTCCCAAGCCGCACCATCTTGACTTGGAAATATGTCCCTATTCCTTCTTTGTCACTGGATCAAAATCTAGAATTGACCCCCTAATAACACACAGCAGGTGGACTGCAGCAGTTCAAGAAGAACTACCTTCTCAAGGGCAACTGGAGTCAGGCAACAAATGCTGGCCGGCCAGCAACACCCACATCCCACAAAATGAATTTTTTAAAAAAAATTTAAAATAGTTAAAAATCAGGTCAAAAGTGTACGTTTTTCTTTTCAAAACAAAAATGTTATCCCAAGAAACTAAATTACTTTAAAATCCATATCAGCACCTTTTGTTCCATCCACATCTTACCACTTGTTCCATTTACTTAGTGAGTGAGAAAGGATTCGTGTAGGCTGTTGAATTCCAATTTAAGACCGATTTTTCAGAGAAAGGAACTCTCCCTCTTCCCCTTTTCAAATTGATTAGAGTCAGACTATTGACTGATCTAACCTATTTTAAGCATTGAAATCAAAGTTAGTTGACTGTATTGAATTCCATTAGAAAACACACTAACCATTAGAAGACGTCTGGTTTGTTGACTCAAGTTTTGCTTGTCGTCTCTGAAGCGCAAGTTGCTTGTTCCTTTCGATCCTAAGCTGCTGTTCCTCAGAGAGTGTGCTTGAGCTTGGAGTAGATTCTGCAGCTGATTGGCTAGGCAATGGACTGAATGAAGTTTCTAAGTTCTCGATTTGGAGTTCATTCTCAACAACTGTAATTAAATATTATTTCAAAAGGAGGATTTTGTGTTTGTCCAATTTATCATAGCTCAAAAAAATACTATTCTTCTGATGCCTGTGAACATACCTATAAAATAACTGAATTTAACAACCAAGACAAATATAGTCCTTGTCTCTGATGAGTTAATTTAAAACAGCGTTCCTGTTCCCGGTTACTATCTCTTCTTCCCTCCCCTATGCTACAAAGAGTAGATGTGTATTAATGCATGACGGCAGCACTGACGCTGTCAGACTGAATAACCCACAGATATTTCATTCTCAACATTTACACAATAAAGGCCTTTTGGGGATATTTGGTACCTGCATACTGGGTTCAGCATCGTAGTAATGGAAATCCACAAAGCTCTACTGGGTAAAAAAGGTGTTTAAAGATGGAAAATAAATCCTCAGTTTGATCTTTATGAAGTTACAGGTTGTCAGACATTAATTTGTAAGCCATAACCAGTTTATGCTCCTTGGGCTAAATAGGAGAGATACAAATGGGTTCCTATTCTTTATCACAGAGCACTATTCTTATTCTTATATAATCTTATCCAAGATGAAGTGCAAGTGACTTCTTGGGACAGACAGCAGGAGATTTTTTTTAAAAAATAATAGGGCTCAGAGATTGGAATGTCCTGCTAGACTTCATGATTAATGAAGAGAACGTTACCATTTGAAAATCACTTAAACAAAGGGAAATAAAGGATCAGAGATGACTCAAAGGTTGGAAAAACCACCACATAGTGGTTGGGCTAGAATGATTTCACTGATGCCTAAACACTTCTTCACCCCAATCCCCAAAAAACACATCGTACTGTTCAGTGGATTAAAAAAAATGCTATGGTTAAAGCCTCAGCATCAGATATAAACCTTTGAAGTTTTAGTATATTTACTGGAAAACATACTGTAAAATTCTTCATTAAACTTTGATTTAGGTGGGAAAAATAAAAGTTTTGAATGAAGATTTGAAAAGAGCACTTGCCTTCTTTGGAAATAAAGTCTTCATGTGTAATGGGGATATCAAGTCGAATTTTCTTCAAGCAAGTCTGGAATATGAAAATGACAAATATAAACTGCAGGAAAGGTCATTGGCATGAAACTTTAACGCTGGCTTGCTCTCTCCACATGTAACATTCTGTTGCCAAGTGTTTCTAGTGAATTCCCTTGAGGAAAATGTAGATATTTAAGCGAAAATGAGCAAATACAAAAATGAATCTCTTAATTATGTTACATAGGAGACTGCATGAGACCTTAATTCTGATCAGTTTTCAAACTGAACTGGGAAACTTTAGAAACAAACTTTATAGCCACCTTGTGGCTGGAGATTCAAATTACTTTGTGACAATTTGCAAAAGTAAACAGGAAATAATAATGCAACAGTTTACCATGCAAATGTTGGCAAAAAGCAAGACCACAAATCATAGGTAAGAGGCATGTTCATGGTCAAATAAGAGGGCTACTACTGTGCACCATATCACACAGCACATTGTTTTACTCTTTATCTAAACAGAGCATATTTAGGACAAAGAGAGAATAACCTTAAACATAAAAATTAACAACCTCTTGATAGAGGAAAACTAAATCAGATCAACTGCAACCCAATATAATAAGACTACCTCACCATCCCAATGCCAGATACTCTTTATTAAACACATTTCTCTTTCTAATCAAAGCAGTAGTTTACAGAGTCTTAACTAGAGATCGAATATTATTGCCCCTATAAATTCAGCATGCAGGAGTCCCATCTCCCTATACTCCAAGCAGGTCAAACATTGACCAGACTTGTCTGTTGAAAGAGTGGAGATTGTTAGGTGTCTCACCAGCCAGTTAATTTGCTTCAAAATAAATACAAACTGCCACATTAGTAGAATTGTATTGTTGAGTTGCACTGTCAAGACATGCATGAGTTGTTGACAAAAGCACAAGCTACTCTTGTAATATTCCAAGTGCCCTGAAATGACCAATTTGCAGAGGCCTAGAAGTAGAAGCCAACTATTGTGTGTGCAGTTAATGAAGCAAAGAGATAACAATCACCTAATATGGTGGTAACCAAGGAATAAACATTCACATGGACACAAAGAAGCCATCTTCAAATAGTGCCGTGAGATGTTTTCCTTCCATGACATGATTAGTGTTATAACTACATCCCTTCTTACTTCCTCTGACGAGAGTGCAAGCATAGGCTGTACATCTCAGCAAAAGGAACAATTCTACTGACATTCCTCACCAACTAATATTAACAAGAAGGCAGTACTGGGATCAATTTCCTCACAGCCATCACAAAATCTCAGAAACATATGTCACACAAGATAGCCCTTTGGCCTTTCTTGTCTGCACCAGCTTTCCAAATGAGCATGATGACTTAGCACCTTTAGTAGCAACTCATTCAGTGTGTCTTGCCAGAAGTAAATGGTAAATGGCTGTGAATTGTTATGAAAATCTATTTTCTGAAACAAAATGCATCACAATAAGGAGGGAGGACAGAAAATAAATAAGCAATATTAGATACCTGAACTTCTTTTTTACTACCCAAGGCCTCCACTTTTTCGATAAATTCTTCAAATTGCAATTTAGGGTACAGCCTATGAGCCCAATGCTCCATTTGCCAAAGAACAGTCTTCACATCTTCACTCTTAACACAGTGGGAAAAGAGAACAAAACACATTATGTAAACAATGTAGAGGATTAAAGGCCAAAGCCAAATACAATGCAATAGGCCAAGGGAAGAATTCTCTGCCTAGCATCACTCACCAAAACCACCAATGGGGGATTTTAATTTAAGTGGCAGTAAATAGAACCTAAAATTGCAAATCCCTGACACAATCAACCTAATGTTAGAACGAACAAAACCCAAACTTTGTTGCTTTTGTGCAGTCCTGGACCCTCTGCTCCCAGTGCACTGACGAATAAAATCTGTTCATATCTTAACAAAGGATAGGCTAATGCTCTAAGTTTAAATCTGGGTGGTTCTGAAATGTGAAACTAACTTTGTCTTTCAGAAACTGGTGTTATTTAGAGTCCCAGTTGTCTGTTTTAGTTGGTAAAATCCATCCTGTTTCTTACACATATGGCCATTAAGCAAGTGAAGTGTAATCCTGGAACATCAGCACTATTGCACACACTGCCATCATGTAATGAATGCATTCACTGTTTCCAATGTATGCTATTGCATCATCATTGTGTTAATTCACTTTTTTTAAAAAAGTTATAGTGAAAAGTTATACCCAACCCAAAAAGCATAACTGCCTATAACAGCATTTGAGGCATCATACATCATGATAACATACCAGAATACAAAGGGATCAGTGCTCCCAAGTTATTACCAAATGAAAAGCAAGAAGAAAAGAATGCTGAACCTATATAGGATTCTGCGTCAAACTTGGCATTTAAGTTTCTGGGCAGTAATTTGAAGTAAAACTCATGACTCATGATAACTGTCTCTGCTCCAATTATCCACTATTCCCATCAATATTAAATATTCATGAAATAGCTCAAAAGACTTTAAAAAATGTATCTGATCTGCAAAAAGGATCAGCATGAATGAACACTTCTTGAAACATGCTTAATCTGCACTCCTGATAGCAGCTGTGTCTCATAGCAATGTCAATATAGTTTATTTTATTTTCCAAAGAGCTATCCTCGGCATCAGCTTGTCTGTAAGTTCACACAAGAACAACCGTGACACTAGAAACATAGACAGTAGCAATAGGTAGGCTCTCAAGCCTGTTCCATCATTCAATGTGATCATTGAACTCAATACTTTGACCACCCCTGCCTCATATCCCTTGATGCTTATAGCCACAAGAGCTATATCTACTTCCTTCTTGAAAACACAATGTTTTGGCCTCAACCACTTTCTGTGATAGCAAATTCCACAGGCTCACCACTCTCTGGTGAAGAAATTCCTCCTTATCTCAATCTCAAAAGGTTTACCCCGTTATCCTTAAACTACAAACCCTGGTTCCAGACTCCCCCACCATTGGGAACATCCTTCCTGCATCTAACCTGTGAAGTCTCTTAGAATTTTATAGGTTTCTAAGAGATCCCCACCTCATTCCCGTAAACTCCAATGAATACAACACAAACCAACTCAATCTTGCCTTATACATCAGTTCTGCCATCCCAGAAATCAATTTGATAAACCCTCACTGTATTACCTCTGTAGCAAGAACATCCTTTCTCAGATAAGTAGACCAAAAAACTGCACAATATATTCCAGATGTGGCGTCACCACTGCCCTGTATAAATATGGTAAGACATCCTTGTTCTTGTACTCTAATTCTTTTGCTACACAGGCCAACATACAGTTTGCTATCCTTACTGCCTCTTGCACCTGCATGCTTACTTTCAGTGACTGGTACAAAAGGACACCCAGGTCTTGTTGGACATTCCCCTCTTTCAATATACACCCATTCAAATAACAATTTGCCTTCCTACTTTTGCTACTAAAGTGGAAACTTCACATTTCTCCACATTATGCTGCATTTGCCACATATTAACCCATTCACTCAGCCTGTCTAAATCACACTAACATTTTTGCATCCTCCTCATAGCTTACCCTTCCATCCAGCTTTGTGACATCTGTAAATTTGAGACACTACGTTTGGTTCCCTCATCTAACTCAGTAACATATGTTGCAATAGCTGGGGTCTGAACCCTGCCCTATCTCTCTAGGTAAAGTGAAAAAGGATGACATAATCCCTGTCACAAGGAGTCAACGCTTCAAGAAAGGTTTGGAGCAATAGGAAGTACAAATAATTTAACATTACATTTGCAATGACTGACTTAAAGTAAGAACAATCACTATTGTATTCAGAACGAGAGCAAGAACTGCAGAAAAATGTAAAACTGGCAATTTGTTCAATGAACCAACAATGGTGATGACTGTAAGAAATAGCTCTTTGATACAGGAAGAGGGGTCTTCCATGGATTACATTTAGAAACATGTTTGTGCACAGAAAAATAACAAGTTTCATTTATATAGCGTGATTACATAGTAAAACATCTCAAGATGCTTCACAGGAGCATTATTAAATAAAATTTAATCTGATCCACATAAGGAGATATTAGTACAGGCAACATAAAGCTTGGTCAAAGAGTTTGGTTTTAAGGAGCATCTTAAACAAGGAGAGAGCATACTAATTTTTGTTTTCTTTATTCATTCATGGATGAGGGCATCACTAGCTAGGCAGCATTTATTACCCATCCCTAACTGTCCAGAGGGCAGTTAAGAGTCAACCACATTACTGTGAGTGTGGAGTCACATGTAAGCGAGACCAGGTAAGGATGGCAGTTTCCTTCCCTAAGGAACATTTGTGAACCAGGTACGTTTTTCCAACAATCGACAACGGATTCACGGTCATCATTAGATGCCTAATTCCAGATATTTACTGAATGCAAATCCCACCATCTGCTGTGGTGGGATTTGAACCCACGTCCTCAAAACATTATCTGAGTCTCTGGATTAACAGCCCAGCAATAATACCACTAGGCCATCGCCTCCCCCAGTTGGTTTAAATTTCAATTTCAACAATTTTAGAGCCTAGGGCCTAGACAGCTCAAAGTGCAGCCACTGACAGCGGATTGATGAAAATCAAGAATGTGCAAGAAGGTGGAACTGGAGCACAGAGAGTTTAGAGGTTTATGATGATAGAGGAAGTTGCAAAGATAAGAAAGATAAGAAATTTAAAATTCGGGCTATTTTCTGCCTTACCTCGTGTCCTTTGCCTTTAAACCGAATATTATTGAATAGATTCCGTAAAGCTGGCAATCCTCGATCCGAAGTCAATCTTTTATGCAGAGAAAAGGATTTGGTAAAACTCAGGTCTCAAATTGTTATACAAGAACTCAGTATCAGAAATGCTAAAAACAGTATATTGTGAAATACCACAATGGGCCCCTCTGAACCCAGAGCATATTCCAAGACAAGGTAATAAAGTGGATAAAGTTATTCTCTGAAAAAGTGAGAGCCATTTGGGATATTGAAAAATTCTGTTTTGGTTGCATGACAATGTAGTGGAGGGAGATGGTGTGTGGAATAGAAAGACATCAGAGAGTTGGGGGATGAAACATTTCAGTGTGGGGGTAGAGGAGGGGTTATGAGTGAAGTGGGAGATGGTAACTACTGTGAAAGTCAAATGGGTGGAGATTTGAAGATCATTTCCTTAGGACAGGGCAGCACGGTGGCTCAGTGGTTAGCACTGCTACCTCACAGCACCAGGGACCCAGGTTCAATTCCACCCTCGGGCAACTGTCTGTGTGGAGTTTGCAAATTATCCCCGTGTCTGCATGGGTTTCGTCCGGGTGCTCCGGTTTCCACCCATAGTCCAAAGATGTGCAAGCTAAGTGGATTGGCCATGCTAAATTGCCCATAATATTCAGCGATGTATAGATTTGGTGGGTCTGGGTGGGATGCTCTGAGGGTCGGTGTGGACTTGTTGGGCTGAAGGGCCTGTTTCTACACTGTAGGGATTCTGTGACATGATGTGCATATGTCATGGGCACACTGTGCCAAGGCCAGGAACGTCCAATCACGTTCTCCCTTCCACAGTTGTCAGTGCTGCCTCTGGGGATCAGAAGAACATGCAAACCTAACCATAACGATGCTCAAAAAAAAAGTGGGGGGGGAGTCGGTAATCATGGTATGAGCCACAATGAAGACACATGGAACCCACATTAGTGAATATCCCTTAGCAAGACAAAGCTAACTGGTTCACTAACATCCTCGCCAGGTCTGGCCTACATGAGACTCCAGACCCACAGAAATGTGGTTGACTTTTATCTGCCCTCTGAAATAACACAGCAAGCCACTCAGTTCAAGGACAGTTAGGGATGGACAACAAATGTTAGCTGTGCCAAATCCCATGAAAAAATAAAGAGGGGGAAAAAATAACCTCTGAACAAATTCAGTATTTAATTTCACCACAAAATCACAACAGAATTGTATTCAGTAGCCTGCTGTCCCCAATCCACCTCCAGATACCTCAACAAGTCATTGGATAACCATAATAAATTAAAGTGACTTAAAAAAAGCATCCATCACCCAGCACATCACCAGATGCATTTTGTATTGAACTATTTTGCAATATAGGAAATGCAGTATCATATTTGCACACAGTAAGCAACAAGTAAAATAAACAGATAATCCTCTCAGAATACTGCGAGAACTCGCCCATTTTCTTTCAAAAAGAACCATTAGATCTTTTATGACTTCTAGAGAGGGGAAATGGGACCTTAGTTTACCATATCTGAAAAATGCACCTCCAACAACTGCACCCTCTGATCTGCATTAGAATGTCATGTCAGATTGTAGGTATTTTCTAATCAACCTGTTCAGAAATGTTATGACACATATCTCTAGCAGCTGGGACTTGAAACTGAGCTTCTAGGCTCAGAAGTAAGGACATTACTACCGCAACAGAACAACCACAAGCTTTGGAGTGGAGCTTGAACCCATCCAACAGAGAAAAGAAAGCCATTTACTGTGATAACAAGCATGGGGCTGGATGAACACAGCAGGTCAAGCAGCATCATAGGAGCAGGAAAACTTGACGTTTCGGGCCTAAACCCTTCATCAGAAATGGCAGAGGGGAAGAGGGTTCTGAAATAAATAGGGAGAGAGGGAGGTGGATGGAGGATGGATAGAGGAGAGGATAGGTGGAGAGGAGGCAGACAAGTCGAAGAGGCGGGGATGGAGCCAGTAAAGGTGAGTGTAGGTAGGGGGGTAGGGAGGAGATAGGTCAGTCCAGGGAGGACGGACAGGTCAAGGGGGCGGGATGATGTTCGTGGATAGGAGATGGGGGTGTGGCTTGAGGTGAGAGGAAAAACAGGTTAGGGAGGTGGAGATGAGCTGGGCTGGTTTTGGGATGCGGTTGGGGGAGGGGAGATTTTGAAGCTTGTGAAATCCACATTGATGCCATTGGGCTGCAGGGTTCCCACGCTGAATATGATTTGCTGTTCCTGCAGCCTTCGGGTGGCATCACTGTGGCATTGCAGGAGGCCCAGGATGGACATGTCATCTGAGGAATGGGAGGGGGAGTTGAAATGGTTCGCGACTGGGAGGTGCAGTTGTTTGTTGCGAACTCAGCAGCACCCATTAGATTGTAACCACCAGTTGTTGCTACATCAATGGTCTCAGTGTTGCTGGGCTAGAAGGAGGAGGCCAAATCCAAGGGTCCCACAGCCAATCACTAACAAGTAACTGCTGCTGAAATAATATAAAGGTAAGGTTGATGGGCTGTGCCAAATGGTCCTCAGTCCCTCAGGATCAGTAGCCAGGAAATAATAGATACAAGACACAGCAGTAGCTGCAAACAGCTTTGCCTGACTCCCAAATACCTGGAAAGAAGTTTTACTGGCAGCTTTTTTTCTCACATCTCAATTTTAGATTTTACACTCAATTGATACTCTTTAAAAAAAATGTTATTTTCACTAACAGGGGCTTTGGGCAGGTCAAATGAGAAGCTATGATTGCAATTCCTCCAAGTCTCCTCACTGCGCCAAGCAATGCCTGGGAACAGATTATATCAACAATACTGGTCATAGGACAAACCAAAGTTGAAATTTTAGTTACCGCTGAGCGTCCAGTTTAAGCCGTGGTCCTTTCACACCTTTCCTGAGAATTACAGGCTCTTTGGATGGATTTCCTTCCTGCCTGTTTTCCTCATCTGAGACGTCAAACCAAAAACAACCAACAGATTAATAACAATTAGGTGTAATCATGCGATGGCTTTGTTAATGGACGAGTAATGGGAACATTATGGATTTTTCTGGGTAATATGCTGGAGTGGTTACAATGATGGAGTTGGAAATCTATCATCACACAGTTTGAATCTTGCCAATTATTTCTCCTCTACATCTGTAGAAATTAGCAAGTAGCAGTTAGGAAGCGTGTTGCGCACTAGTATTAGTACTAACATTTCAATCCCTTCGGCGCCTGAAATTGTTTAAATGAGGCAATCTCTGAAAAAATTACTCTTAATCCAAAGTGACCACAATATTCCACAAACAACCTCAGAATATAATTTTTGTTTGTACAGTGATATAATATGAAGCAGCTACAAGGACATAATAACAAAACCCTAGACATTAACACAGGAAGCCATTCACCCGTCAATGCTACAGCAATCCAAAAATACCCTTGTTTAAACTTTGTTCTCATATCAATTATCAAATAATTACAATGCCCTATACTTTTATGTCATCTTTTATTTCAGACATTTACCAAATTTTTCCCTGAATGTTAATGAGTGAATGTTAACATTCAAGAGGGAACTCTATTACTAAATTAGAAGCAGTGTGGAAAGATACAGGGAAAAGGCAGGAGAATGGCACCAAGTCAGAATGGTCATTTAAGAGCCAGTACAGGCATCAATGGGCTGAATGGCCTCATGCGCCATAACAATTCCCTGATTCTGTAACAATATCAGAAATACTATTACAACTTTTATCACACTTATATACACCAAATGATTTATTTTTCATTGTTTAAGTTAATTCTATTCACTATTTATCCTTAAACTTTTAAATATTTTTATATTTGACAACACGTTGCTGACCCACGAATCAATTTTCTGAATTGTCTGACCAGCCTGACCTTATTGTAGAAGAGCCAGTCAGTTGCTCCTGAACTGCGATTGTCAGCCTGCACAACATTTTGGATAACTGATCTCATCCTGGAGCGGCAGGGATTAATCAAGAATAGTCAGGATGGTTTTGTTAAGGGGAGGTTACGTCTGACCAATTTGATTGGCTTTTTCAAAGAGGTGACCGGGTGTGTAGATGACAGCTATGTTTTTGCCATAGTCCCATAGAATCCCTTCAGTGTGGAAGCAGGCCATTTGGCTCATTTTGTCCACACCAACCCTCCGAAGAGCATTCCACCCAGACCTATCCTATCCTATCCTTGTAAACCTGCATTTCCCATGGCTAATCTACCCAGCGTACACATCTCTGGACACTACGGGCAATTTCCCATGGCCAATCCACCTAAACTTGCACATCCTTTGGACCGTGGGAGGAAAGTGGAGCATCTAGAGGTAACCCATACAGACACAGAGAGAATATGCAAACTCCACAAGACAGTCACCCAGAGCCGGAACTGAACCCAAGTTCCTGGTGCTGTAAGGCAGGAGTACTAACCACTGAGCCACCATGCTGTCTCTTTGAATTTATAGCAAATCTTTTGAAGAGGACCCACATGGGAAACTGAAAATGAAGGTAATAGCCCACAGGACCCAAGGAAATTGGCAAATTAGATCTGCCATTGGTTAAATGGCAGGAAGCAGAGGGAAATGGTTGAGTATTTTTCCGGTTGGAAACCGGGTCAGTTTTGGGGCTCTTGTTTGTAGTTTTATATAAATGATTTAGACTTGAATGTAGGAGGATCAATCAGTAAATTCACAGATGGTAAAAAAATTGTTGAGGTCGTATGTAGTGAGGAGGATAGCCTTAGACTACAGGAGGACGTAGACAGGCCGGTCAGATGGGCTGATCAATCTGGATAAATGTGAGGTGATGCTGGTCAAACAAGGCAAGGGAATACATGAAGATCAGTAGGGTCCTGAAAAACACTGAGGATCAGGGGACCTGGGAGTACACGTCCAATGGTCCCTTAAGGTACAGGACATGTGGATAAAATGGCTAAGACAACACATGGGATGCTTGCCTTTATTAACTGACACGAAGAATTTAAGAGCAGGGAGGTGATGCTGGAACTGTATAAAATGTTGGTAAAACCACAGCTAGAGTATTGTGTGCTTTTCTGAAATCTATATAACAGTAGGGATGTGACAGCACAGGAGAGGGTGCAGAGGTGATTTACCACAACGTTACCTGGGCTGGAGAGTTTCAGTTATGACGAGAGACTGGACAGACAGCAACTGTTTTCCTTACAGCAGAGGAGATCAAGAGGAGTCATGATAGTGATATATAAAATTATGAGGGTATAGATAGGGTAGACAGGAGAATTTTGCCCTTGATGGAGGGATCAATAACTAAGATGCATAAATTTAAGGTAAGGGGCAGAAAGTTTAGAGGAGTTGTGAGGAAAATCCTGTTCACCCAGAGGGTGGTGGGAATCTGGAACTCACTGCCTGTAAGAGTGGTAGAAGCTAAAACCCTCAGACATTTAATTAGTATTTAGATGTGCATTTGTGACACCAAGGCTCAAAGGTTTAGCCAAGTGCTGGAAAATGGAATTAAAAGTTAGAAGCTTGTTTCTGTAGATCTCTATGATTTTATAATAATGACTAAACTGGTTGCTGGAATGGACACTGAGCAACTCAGCAGGAGATCTACTATAGTCTGCATGTTTCATATTGCTAAAGGATGATGGTCATGGGATATGGTGGTAAATTATTTATAACTGGTCTAAACCTGATAACGGTCAATCTATTTTTTTCAACCCTACTTTACATATCCACATATATCATTGCCTCATTACGATCCCTTTCTTGAGTATTTCTGAAAATCAACAGACACGGTTCTGAAGTTCTTGTTTAGCACTCAAAAGGACAAACACAACAATACCAAATTTCAAAGGGAACAAATATTTATACTATATATGAAAAGGCTGCTAAGTAGATGGTAAGTGACTTTTGATTCATGTGGTGTGACCTTAGCGAATGCACTAGGAAACAGCTGCACCCATGTTTTTCTTTAATTGAAAAAGGCACAATACATGAAAATATACTGTTTGTAGAGACAAGATCCTGCATAAGAATGTACTTGGCTTCTAGAAAACTAGATGGCAGCATGGTGGCTCAGTGGTTAGCACTGATGCCTCACAGCACCAGGGACCCAGGTATGATCCCAGCCTTGGGTGACTTTGTGTGGAGTTTGCACATTCTCCCCGTGTCTGTGTGGGTCTCTTCTGGGTGCTGTAGTTTCTTTCCACATCCAACGATGTGCATGTTGGGTGGATTGGCCATGCTAAATTGCCCATAACGTCCAGGGATGTGGCTAGGTGGGTTAACCATGGTAAAAGCAGGGTTATGGGGATAGGATAGGGCTGTAGGTGAGATGCTCTTTGGTGGGTTATTACAGACTTGATGGGAAAAATAGCCTCTATCTGCACTGTCCACGATTCTAAGTGAGCCACATTTTGAGCGTGATTATCTTGGTTGCTACTGTAATTCTTAGCACACTTGGAATTGTTTAATAAATGCTATCCTATTACAGAATCACATCCAAATTTGGACACTTAGTGAACAGCCAAAGAAACATATTATTTGGTTACAATCCACCAGTTGTTGGGATATATGATCTATGTATATGGCACTACACTTACTTTTCAGCAATACTCAAGTTCTGTGTCAACAAGCAAATATTTCATTTTTCCAACCTAGCCTCTGATACCTTACGAGAAAGGCTCTGGGTGTTGACCATTAAATAAAAAGATGATCAAGTGCAAAATGTGAAGTGAGGGGAGAAAAATATAAAAATTTTATATGGGAAGTTTGTCCTCTCCAAACTAAATATATCCCTTTTCTTATTAATATTCATTCTCAGCATGTAAGCATCACTGGCGAAGCCAGCATTCATTGACCAGAAGGCAGTAGAGAGTCAACTGCATTGCTGTTAGTCTAGAATCATATGTAGGTCAGACAAGGTAAGGATGGCAGTTTTCTTCCGTGAAGGACACTAGTGAACCAGATAGGTTTTTCCTGACAATCAACAATGTTTTCATGGTCATCATTAGACTGTTAATTCCAGGTTTTTATTAAATTCAATCTCCATCATCTGCCATGGTAGGATTCAAACCCAGTTCCTCAAAACATTACCTGGGTCTCCAGATTAATAGTCTAGCAATAATACCACTATTCTTGTGAAATTAAAGAAACACAGTGCTGTTCAATTCATTGACAAGGCCCTCCACAGAGGTAGTACTGATCTTTAAATTAGGACCCATCAAGCATCAGGAATGAAGAGACCATAATGATAAATTTATGTTTCAGTCTTCTTGCCTGATTGTTTTTGCAAATTATATAGAAATTAGTGTTCACACTTTGCTGTTAGCCATTTCCACCGTAGATCAATTAGTTACTGACAACATAAATGCCATGTGTAGGTTTAATGAGCTGAATGTCTTATTCCTAGTTTCAGATTGTTTCATTAAATAGACATTTTATTTCCTGCATTCCAATTTTTTAATCAAAAGGAAGGTATCGTATTTTGTTCTGTGCAATTGAAATAAAAGCTAGCGTACTATTGTAATGGGGCTCAGAATCAAAACAATTTCACAACTATCCACAAAATGCAGTATAATTCAAAACCGACTTACCTCCATCAGAGGCTCCACCATCTGCCACTTGTCCAGGGGATGATGGAGGAGGAAGAGGTGGAAATATTTCATCTTCTGAGTGATCATAGTCAGGAATATTGGACAAACTATTTTGCAAAGCGTCACTCATCACTGCAGCTTGTCCTATTCACTTTACAAAATTAAATGAGGATGGTAAAACAATTGTATCATTGATGTCATTATTTAAAATGATATGAAGGAGTCAGTTTCATTCCAATATTTGTTTGTATAATTTTATTATTTGGTGTTTGCCATCCAATAATGTTTGGACAAAAAGACAGTCAAATAAGGCTTCTCATTATTCTCTTCCCATATTTCTATGCAGCATCCTCATTGACCAAGGGTTTCTAAACATAGCTTACGGCTTGATAGAAACAGGAGGTCAGATGAGGAAGCAGGTCCCAAGAATCACCTCAGCCAGAATGGGAACACCATACTAAAGGTCATAGATCACAGAATCCCTACAATGTGGGAACAGGCCCTTCGGCCCAATAAGTCCACACCAACCCTCACTGCATCCCACCCAGACACATTCCCCTATAACCCACCTAATCTACACATCCCTGTGTAGGTACAACACAGAAAGCAGCCATTTAGCCCATTATGTCTGCACTAGCTGAGTAAAGTATCTGCCCATTCTGATCCCATTTACCAACATCTGGTCATAGCCTTGCAGGTTCCAGCACTTCTGAGATCCAGGTTCATTTTAATTGAGTTGAGTTTCCACTTCACCCACAAAACTGGGCAGTGAATTTGAAACACTCAGCATTCCCTGTTCACTTTATCGAAGCCCCTCATTATTTTGTACACCTCAGTTTTCTCTATTCTAAAGGAAACCAAACCTAACCCATTTAGTCTTCCCTCACAGCTGAATTTTTCAAGCCCTGGCAACATTCTTGTAAATCCCCTCTGTACGGTCTCTAGAGCAATAATCTCTTTCCTGTAATGTGGTGACCAGAACTATACACAAACCTCCAGCTACTGCCTAACCACTGTCTTATATATTCATACTCCTGTATTCAATACTTTGGCCAACGAAGGAAAACATCCCATATACCCTCTTAACAATGTTATCTTAACGTCCTACCACGTTCAGGCACCTGTGGATATGCACTCCAAGGTCTCTCACCTTCCTTACCCCTCTCAAGACCCTTCACTTTATCGTGTATTCCCTTGCTTTGTTTGCCCTCCTCAAATACATAACCATGCGAGTCTCCAGATTGAATTCGATTTGCCACTTTTCCACCTACTCAACCAAACCACTGATACCATTGGTATCAACCACAGTACAAGCTTGTTCTAGTGCCAAATGCACTGGAACAACTAAATTCCTCTTCAGAGATAGCAGGAACTGCAGATGCTGAAGAATCTGAGATAACAAGGTGTACAGCTGGATGAACACAGCAGGCTAAGCAGCATCAGAGGAGCAGGAAGGCTGACGTTTTCTGAAGAAGGGTCTAAGCCCGAAACGTCAGCTTTTCTGCTCCTCTGATGCTGCTTGGCCTGCTGTGTTCATCCAGCTCCACACCTTGTTAAATCCCTCTTCACCTAGAATTGCCACAGTCATTCTTCATGTAAGCTATACCTTGCTTTTTTCATTCTTCCTACCACAGTTAACAATTTTACATTTTCCCCACACTGAATTGTACACACTAGACGTGAGCTCATTCACTCGACCTATCAACAACCTTCTGCAAACTCCTATATCCCCTTTATCACCTGGTACAGGCACAATGGGCCAAGGCACAATGGCACGTTTTTTCTGCCTTGTAATGATTCTGTGACTACGCTTCGAAGAAAACTTAGTTTATTGTGAAAGACTTTGCAACCTCCTCGAATCATTAAGATTGTTGCAGAAAACAAGTTTGTTTTTAAAGAAGCGATCAACCTCAACACTGAATATTTCGTTTACGGTCATCGTAGAACATTCACTACCACAAACCTTGTGCGCGCAGGCGCGGCACGGCGAGGGGCTCCTGCGCAGGCGCATCCACGGCGCGGCCCGGCGAGGGGCTCCTGCGCAGGCGCAAGTTGCCTACTACTCCTCCAGATCCAACCTCGTTAAAAGTTAGAACCGGAGCAAACTTTAACTTTTGTGCAGTATATTTCAATAAACGCATAACAAACTACTTTCCTAAGAACATGAAGGAAAATTGGTGTATAACGTTACTTTTAAACTCTGAAAACTCTATTACATCCACTGAAATCGCCTTCTCTTCAAAATATAACTTACCGAGTGACAATAAAATTAACAGGAATTTAATTTTGTTTCTGTTAAAAAAGGAATGACTCCTTTTCCGCTGGAGGATCCAAAGCGCGCGCTCCGCTGTCCAGCCAATCAAAGACTCAGGATAGCCCGAGTTCCACCCACCAGTATAGCCAATCAGAGCACAGCTTACACCCCGGCCAGTCACCAACGGCCGGTGCTCGAACCAATCAGAGACGGGCCTAGGCCCTCCATAGGCTGAAATGTTAGAAGGTTTCCTGGTCTAACGCGGTGTGGAGCCGGATGAACACAGCAGGCCAAGTAGCATCAGAGGAGCAGGAAAGATGTCATTTTTGTTTAGGAGTAGGGATGATGATAGGAAGGGAGGAATTGAGGGGAGTTGGTGGGGAATTGAGGGGGGCAGGTGATGGGGCGGTTGTTGAGGCAATTGGGTGTTGGGAGAGTGGGTTGTTAGGGACGGGGAATGGTTATGGGGTGTGTGGAAATTGGGGTAAGGGAAGGGATTTTGAGGTAGGCATCTGGGAATATGGGGACGGGAGCACCTATTAGCACCCTTTAGCCATCTCTCTGAAGACCCTACAATGAAGTCCATCTGGACTTGGAGAAAACACTGTCTGGAGCTGGAGGAACACAGCAGGCCAGGCAGCATCAGAGGA
>JAHRHZ010000047.1:17971374-17993725 GCA_024137785.1 Ginglymostoma cirratum | reverse complement strand
CCAGCTTCACACTGTGTTATTCCTGACTCCAGCCTCTGCAGTTCTTACTATCTCATCTGGACTTGGAGACTTGTTGGGCTGCAGTCAGTCAGTTTGCTTAGAACCAATTCCCTTATGGTTATGATTTAACTGATAGCACTGAAGACCTGTGTTCCAGAACTTGCCGCTCCCCTAGCCAAGCTGTTCCAGTACAGTCACAATACTGGTATCTACCTGACAAAGTGGAAAATTGCCCAAGTATGTCCTGTACACAAAAAGCAGGACAAATCCAACCTGGCCAATTACTGCGCCATCAGTCTTCTCTTGATTATTGGTAAATTGATGGAAGGTGTCCTCAACAGTGCTATCAAGCAGTACCTGCTCAGTGATGCCCAGTTTAGGTTCCGCCAGGGCCACTCAGCTCCTGATCTCGTTACAGCCTTGGTTCAAACATGGATAAAAGAGCTGAATTACAGAGGTGAGGTGAGAGTGACAGCCCTTGATATCAAGGTTGCATTCGACTGAGTGTGGCACCAAGGAGCCCTAGCAAAGCTGGAATCAATAGGTGTCAGGGGGCAAGTGCTCCTGTGGTTAGAGTCATACCTGACACAGAGGAAGATGGTCGTGGGTGTGGGAGGTCAATCATCTCAGCTCCAGGACATTTCTGCAGGAGTTCCTCAGGGTAGTGTCCTAGGCTCAACCATCTTCAGCTGCTTTATCAATGACCTTCCCTCCATCATAGGGTCAGAAGTAGGGATGTTTGCTGATGATTGCACCATGTTCAGCACCATTCATGACTCCTCAGATAATGAAGCAGTCACATGTTCACATGAAACAAGATTTGGACAGTATCCAGGCTTGGGCTGACAAGTGGCAAGTGACATTCGCGCCACACAAATCCCAGGCTACTACCACCACCAATAAGAGAGACTCTAATCATTGTCCCTTGACATTCACTGGTGTTACCATCACTGAATCCCCCATAATCAACATCCTGGGGGTTACCATTGACCAGAAACTCAACTGGACTCACCACATGAACAGAGTGGCTACAAGAGCAGGCCAAAAGCTAGGAATATTGTGGTGAGTAACTCACGCCCTGAATCCTCAAAGCCTGTCCACAATCTACAAGGCACAGGTCAGGAATGTGATGGAATACTCCCCACTTGCCTGGATGAGTGCAGCCCAACAACACTCAAGAAGCTTGACATCATCCAGGAGAAAGCAGCCCGCTTGATTGGCACTACATCCATGAGCATTCACTCCCTCCACCACCGAAGCTCAGTAGCAGCAATGTGTACTATCTACAAGATGCACTGCAGAAATTCACCAAAGATCCTCAGACGGCACCTTCCAAACCCACGACCACTTCCATCTGGAAGGACAAGGGCATCAGACATATAGGAACACCACCACCTCTGAGTTCCCCTCCAAGTCACTCACCATCCTGACTTGGAAACATACCGCTGTTCCTTCACTGTTGCTGGGTCAAAATCCTGGAATTCCCTCCCTAATAGCATTGTGGATCAACCCACAGCAGGAGGACTGCAGCAGTTCAAGAAGGCAGCTCACCACCACGTTTTCAAGGCAACTAGGGATGGGCAAGAAATGCTGGCCAGCCAGCGATGCCCACATCAAATGAATAGAAAAAAAGAGTTCCTCTCTGTCTGTCCCACCTTGTGCTTTACAGCTATTACTGTGTTTTTTGTATTCTCTATGGTAAAGATAGAAGCAAAATATTTGTTCATTTCATCTGCCATTTCCTTATTGTTTAATATTAATTCCCTATCTTCACCGTCTAGAGGACCGGCATTAATTTCACATACTGTTTTGCTTTTTAAAATACCTGTGGGAACTCTTGACAAAAGAAACCATTAGAACTCCCTTTGTCATATCAAATTTGAAACATAAACTCTGTTTCTCTGTCCACAGATGTTTCCACACCTGCTGAGTTTCTCCAGCATTTTGTTTTTACTTGAATTCTGGTTTTTTTTTCATTTTGTTTTCCTTTCTTAGCTTCTTACAGTTATTTTCTTTCAGTCAGCAGCGCATCTAAATATATCCTTTTACTTCTTTTTTTGTCCCATTTCAATTCCCTTTATGCCTATAGAACTGCCATTCAGTCTTTCTTTTCAACTATCCCATCACAGTCCTTAACTGTATCTTTTTGTCCCACCCATCCCTTGCAGATCAGAAATAAATGCAGGATAGGCTGTTACACCCCTCTAGCATGCTCTGCTATTCAACTAGACCATAGCTGATATAACTCAATGACATTGTCCCTCGCCATTCATTCAAAACCTACAACATCTCTAACATTTCCCAGTTTGGATGAAAGATTGTTTACTGAAAAGGGAATGGAATATAAGCATAATGATGCTGTCATATTGTTGTACAGGACATTATGAGACCACATCTGGAGTACTGTATACAGTTTAGGTCTCTATACTTAAGAAAGAAAATCGTTGGATTAGATGGTGTTCAGAGAAATTTCATTTGACTGGTAGTTGTGATGAAGGGGTTATCTTACTGGGAATAGCAGGGCTTCATTTCCAGAGTACTACTTCAGTGAGTTGAGACAATGTAAATTAGGAGAGGATTTTTCCAAGAAAGTTATGAATCCTTAGAATCTTCACCCAAGAAGGAGATTGTTAGATTCTCGACTAATAAGGGGGTCAAAAATTATCAGTGGTAAGCAGGAATGTGGAGTAGAGGCCTCAACTAGGTCAGGCATAATTTTATTGAGTGGCAGAGCAGGCTAGAGGGGTCAAATAATCTAATCCTGCTCCTAATTTGTATGTTTGAAAGGTCACAAATGTGAAACATCAATATTATTTCTGTCTCTACATAGATGTTGTTGAGGTTGTAGACATGCTTACCGAGCCAGTGGGTTTGGTTGCAAACATTTCGTCACCCTCCTAGGTAACATCATCAGTACGCCTCTGGTGAAGGGTCAGTATTCTGTCCCGTTTGTTATTTGTTGGGGTGTTTGGCACAAGTCTGGTTCTGTTCCTCAGTGCTTTGTACACAGGGTCTAATTCAAAGTGTTTGTTGATGGAGTTCCTGTTAGAACACCAGGCCTCCGGGAATTCCCTGACGTGTCTCTGTTTGACTCCTGTGATTATGGATGTCGAATTAGTGTCCCTCATTGTCCGTGTGTCGTGAGACAGTGAGAATTTGTCGTGTCTCTTGGCAGCTAGTTGGTGTTCGTGTATTTGTATTGTCAGTTTTCTTCCGGTTTGGCCTATGTAGTGTTTCTCACAGTTCTTGCATCGTGTTTTGTATATTACACCGGTTTTGCTGTTTGACCTGCTGAGCATTTTCTTCACTTGCTGCTTATTATATATTTCCAGTGTCCACTGCAATTAGCTTTTCATCTGTCCCAATCCTTCTATTTATTTCTCCATCATGTTTACCTGCATTTTATACTATTCACCTCAGCCATTCTCTGTGTTAGTTATGCTGTCTGCTGTCTTACTCCTTCCCTGTTGGTGGCGCTCATGTTTATGATTTATAGGTTTATATTCCTTTTAAACCCCCAAACTCTCAAATTATCTAAACCACCTCTACCAGCTCATCCCACTGTTTCCTTGCAGCTGACAGCAGCCCCGCAGACCACACACACAAATTACCCCTTTAAGTTACAATGCATGTGCAGCTATGCAACCAAATTTTAAAAGGCCGCTCACTTGAAGAAACATCCACATTCTCAAAAATTAAAGCATCGGTCATGCCCAGCCTTATCTTTCCCAGGGAAATGAAAATGTTTTGACTTAGAACATTTGAGGCTTTAAACTCTATATCAGGACTTGGAACTGGCATCCGGGCTGATCTTTCAGAACTGTGCTGGAGGAGACTCATGCTAATGGAGATAATGTCTTACAGTTGGGATTGTAGGAGTAGTTCCAGGTGGATGTAAATATCTAATCTTACAGTTTGAAAAATGTGGTATGAATGATTTTAAACGAGGTACGAATGATTTTACTGTTGTGTATTTTACAGTGACAAAAACAGTAAAATACAATGAAAAGGTTTTCAACTGTTAGCACGATCATGTGCCATTTTGAATAGTTTTAAGAATAAGAAAAAAAATGTAGCTTAAAGAGAGTCCATCAGTCCTGATTCAGCTCATCACCAAAGATGGCGCTGCCTTCCCTCCTCCACTGCCTCGCCACAGTCTACACTGGACCCAACCAACACTGAAGTCACAACTCTTCAGGCACCATCTTTCGCCCCAGGCTAATTCTCCTCCACCACCACTTCGTCATCACCTGCAATGGAACCACCAATGTCAGAGTTGCAACTCCCGCAGCTTGACCCACATCATCGATGTGGGAACTTGCTGTGTGCAAATTTCCTGTAGCGTTTGCTGACATAACAACAGCCCACAGTACTTCACAAGTAACTAATCTGGTTGCGAATTCTTTGGAAACAGTGTAAGGATTGAAATTATATAAGGCAACAATTTGTGATGTTACGATACGTCGCAGGAAGTATACAGTATGTGGCATTATCAATCTACATTAAAACCTAATTAGCTGATACAAATTTAAGATGAAATACTGGAAATCTTAAAACAAGAAACAAAAAAGCTGGAAAACAGCCCAAACAGTGAACTGTTTTTTCCACATATGTGAATAACTCCCCTACGTTTCCAGATTTATTATTCTTGTCACAATTAATTAGTGAAAGCTGCTTCATAATAAATTACTGTAAGTGTTTTATTATTTGAAAATAGGAAAAGGAAAATTGAAAATGTATATAGTCTTTTAAAAATTAAAATGCTGAAAGGAGATATTTAAAAAAAGTATTCTGTGAATTTATTAATGAAAAATAGTTCCCAAATTAATTATTAAATAAAATACACTGACAAAAAGTGGCTGTTAGTGTAGCATTTTTTACATTAATTCTTTCAATGAATCATAAAGCTCCAAAATAAATGATGGAAAGAAAGATCAAAGTTTTCATAGAGGAAGGAAACAATTAAAATATATATGGAGAATCTAAGATTGTATTAAATGTTTGAGGAAAAAAGAATTTAGTAGAAGTGTATTACAGATTTAAATTGTTTGAGAGGAACATTTAAAGGGAAAAGTAAATCTCATAGGAAAAGGCTGGTTCATGTTAAACCTGCCAATCTCTGTCTCTGTGAATTTATGAAATAAAACATGGGGAGTGAGAAAACTTGGAATTAGGAGGGGAAATACACAGAGAGAAAAATAATGTATTAGTTCTATACCTGCCTTGGATAATCTCTTGGGTGGTGCAGTAATGCTGAGTCTTGTAGGTGATCTGTATGTCTTGCTGCAAGGGGTGTGCCTCTACTGTGCAATAATACTATACCCTGGGGCTAGGATCCTGAGTGTCCAATTATATGATAAATGGAGTTTGAAACAATAAGGTTCGGAGTGCAGCTGCAATTATTAATACATTTCTCAGATACAGACAACAAAAAAAATCAAAATGCTTTTGAGAGCAGGGTTACAATTGCTTCAGTCATTAAATATATCACATAAGTGGTCAGAAAATGTGTCAAAACAGCGCTATCAAAAAATTTGACTTCCCAAACTGAATGGCATAAACTATAACAGCAACTATTAATACATTTTTAAATTAATGTTATCGTGAATCAGCTACAAATTAATGAAAACTAATTATATACATTAAATGGTCAGCAGTTGGGGATAAAGGATTAACAAAGCAGTTTTCATAAGATCTAATATTTATGAATTGTTACTTTTGGGTGTAGACTTAGGTGCAATGTATGTTTAAAAAAATCCCTTTGCTTTTTACAGGCAGCTGCAGAAGGTCTTAGCTTCGTAGTGAAGACAGCTGGAAGATGACGGTTAGAAAGAGGTAACAGCAGCTCTTAGTGCAGAAGGACTGAAGGGAAACAATCGTGAAGGAGGTGTGACGAGGTAATAACTGAAATGTAAACGCACAGTACTTTTCAGGTGGTGACTTTTCTATGTCAGTGTACACAAATTGGACTGCAAGTCAAAGTCCCCATCTGCTTCAAGAAGACCACCATCATCCTCGTACCTAAGAAGGCACATGCAGTGTGACTACTTAGTGACTACTGCCCAGTGGCTCTGAAATCAATAATCACAAAGTGTTTTGAGAGGCTGGTCATGGCCTACATCAACTCCAGTCTCCCAGACTGCTTCCATCCCTTATAATTTGCCTACCAACGTAACAGATCCACAGCGGATGCTATATCCTTAGCCCTGCACTCATTCCTGGAACATCTGGACAACAAAGACACCTATGTCAGACTGTTGCTCATTGACTACAGCTTTGCCTTCATCACCATTATCCCCTTCAGACTGATCTCAAAACTCTGTGACTTCGGTCTCGGCTCCACCTTCTATAACTGGATCCTCAAATTTCTGACCCACAGACCGCAATCAGTGAAGATATGTACCAATAAAACTCAACACTAGAGACCCCAAGGATGCGTCCTAATACCCGTACTGTACTCCCTGTACACCCATGACTGTATGTTACCAAATTATGAACAAATGCCATCTACTTGTTCGATGACAGCACCACCCTGCTGGGATGGATATCTAATAACGACAAGTCAAAATAGGGAAGGGAGCTAGAGGGCTTGGTGACATGGTGCAACGAGAACAACCTCGCTCTCAACGTCAGCAAAACTAAAGAAAAACTAATCATGGACTTCAAAAAGAAAGGAGGAGAACATGCCTCCATCTACATCAACAGAACTGAGGTTGAGAGGGTGGAGAGCGTCAAGTTCCTCAGAGTGACGATAACAGACAACCTGTCCTGGACTTCCCACGTAGAAGTGACAGTCAAGAACAAGCGACAGCACAACAACACCTCTTCTTCCTCGGGCGGCTCAGGAAATTTGCAATGTCCATAAGGACTTTCACCAACTTCTACAGATGCACTGTTGAAAGCATACTGTCTAGTTGCATAATGGCTTGCTATGGCAACTACACTGCCCAGGACCAAAAGAAACTACAGAAGGTGGTGTGCACAGTCCAGACCATCACAGAAGCCAACCTTCTATCAATGGACTCTATTTACATGGCTCGCTGCCGCAGAAAGTCTGCCAAAATCATCAAAGACCCATCACAACCCGGTAATGATCTCCTACAACCTGTTCCATCAGGCAGAAGATACAGAAGCCTGAACACACACATCAGCAGGTTCAGAAACAGTTTCTTCCCAGCCGTTATTAGACTGATGAGTGGACTCTCTACCCTCACATAATGCTGATCATGCTAATGTTGATCTTGCCTAGTGCAAGCCCTGTTCAGTGTAACCTGTACACCTCTTTTTGATCTCTACATCCTTGCTTGCTATGATCTGCCTGTACCACTCATAAACAAAGCTTTTCCCTGTACTTCAGTATACGTGACAATAAATCAATTAATAGCCTCATTCTGCACCATCGCAGTTCTCTGATTCAGTATTATAATGTGTGACACAGTTGGCAAGTGTAATGCAATTGTGAGAATTTAGCAAAATAATGATGGATTATACAATTTATAGAAATAAAGGGAAGCCAGATGGAAGATTTAGTCATTTCTCAAATTTAAAATTTGACATTGAGTTGAATTCAGCTTATGTATTATAATAGAACAAGTGACAGTATATCAGCGCCTGTTTTAAACACTGACTTGTTAGAAAAGAAAATCAAAAGGAAACAGTTGATTGCTATCAACCATTTTATACAATCCCTGAAGATGGATTTTAGACCTTGAATGTTTTGTGGCAACATGAAAACATCTATTTATACAATTCAATGCTCCTAAATGTGTTTAAGAAGTAGTAACTGCTGAAAGATCCTTGTTTGCAGCTTTAATTCCTTTTGATGTGACTGCAATTTATTTGAAAATTGCCCATAACAAATAACCTTGACAAGCTTCAAGATATACATAGTTGAGAAGACAGTTGCTTTAAGAATAGGCTAAGTTTGAAGACTAGAGCCAAACACTGACATCTGACCTCAAACTATCTAATACTAAGTAAAACTGCAGACACAAACTTTTCAATTGATATAGTTTATGAAATCTTACACATCTAAGGGCAATCTATTCCCTTCTCAAATAATATGAAAGGATTAGATTAATGCATGATGAATGAAGTAAATCCCATTGAAACTTATACCGTCAGCCTGCTCCCCCTCCCCAACCACATACACACAAACCCACCACAGCAGAATACTTAGTATAATTCATCTTTTCATTTACACGGTAATCTATTCCTTTTACTTTAGAAATAAACCAAAAAGTTTCCAATTTGTGACTTTCTACTTATTTTACATGGAAAAAAGCCAGGCTGATGATTTTTCCTTAAAGCTGGGTCAGACGTATTTTGTTTGAAAGCAGATGCAGCTTCATTTTGGCCCTTTGGTTAGTTTGTGCTTGCCCAGGCATTTCAGGGACCCTGTATTGTTTGATCTGAATTCTGCTTTCAGGCAGCAGTGATTTTGTTACAATACAGAACAGATTGTAAATTAACATTGCAAGACAAACATGTTCAGTCTCCAGACTAACCTATCAATGCTTTCTGGTGTTCCAGCCTCTGACAGTCTTGACATACTGAACATATGAATCATCTCTTCATGGATCAGGTTGCATCTCTCTGTGGCTACTGTCTCATTTGGAGAGAATGTGGCTCAAATATCCCAAGCATGGATTATTAACCTCTCGCATACAGGCTGGGATGTTACTCAGTGTTAATGGAAAGACCCTGCTGAATGTCTTCCTTAACTTACATTGGGCTCTTAAAACAAGAAACACTTGCATTTCTCTAGTACCTTTAACATAGTAAAATGTGCCAAGCCTCTTCACTGGAGCAATTACCAAACTGTCCTGGCAATGGAAATTGTTTGTTTGTTTACTCTTATCAAAACCATTCCTGATTTTGATTATCTCTATTAATTCTCCACTTAAACTTCTCCTCTCAAAGGAAAAAAATCCCAATTTCTCCACATAACCAAAGTTCAGCAACTCTGGTACCATCCTTGTAAATCTTCCTTACACATATTTAAGGCCTTCAAATCTTTCCCAAAGCCTGGTGCCAGAATTAAACAAAATGTTCCCACTGAGACCCAATCAGTGTTTTATAATGAATTAGCATAAGGTCCTTGCTTTCATATTTTATGTTTCATCTTATAAAGCAAAGTATTTTGTATGCCTTTTAAAAATAATCACACTTGTTCTGACATCTTCAAACATTTGTTACAGATCCCACTTCCTTGTTTCTGCACTTTCCTTTATAATTGTACAATTTTGTTCATATTGCCCCTTCCTATTCTTCCTGTCAAAATGTGTCACTTCTTAGTTTTCAGTGTTAAATTTCATTCCACATTCCATTTCCTTCTGAAATCTGTTACCATTCTTTCAAATATTAAAAAATGTCTAAGGTATTTTGGGGTTAGTTTGTTCTCTGCAAACTTTGAAATTATGTCCTTTATACCCAACTCCAGACTATTAATATGTACCAAAAAGAGCAATGGTCCTAAAACCAACACACCAGTCTATAAACCCATGACCGTAAATAAGGTTGAAGTTGTTTGATTGTAAAATGGGAAATGGCATGTAACTAATGGATCTTCAGTGTGTTGATTATCAGAATTGTTGTAATAGGGTCTGCAGTTACATAAGAGACTGAACATATAATTAAAATGTTTTCAAGTGGAGTCTATTCTAAGACTATTAATGAAGCATATGAAGCAGATCTGTACAGTCGATCTGAATAGAGCCAGCATAAAAGTGTTGTTAAATGTTAGTGTTTCTCGTTGCCATAGTTTCCTGAATTTACTGCTGGTATATATTTGTTAAGTCTTACTTAATGCCAATGACAATCATGGTGATTTTGTGAAATCATAATGTATTTTCTTTGAATTTGTGTCACAGTTTAACATTTCAAGGGAAATGGAATCAATAATATTATTCCATTTAAAAGAAAGAGCTTTACCATTTTCTTCACAAAAGACAATGCACTTCTGTTGGACCTTCCACATGAGGTCATCCAGAACTCTGCATCCCATGTCTTAACTCGCATCAAGTCCCATTGGCCCATCATGTCCAGTGCTCACTGACCAACATTAGTTCCCCATTGCTCCCTGGCAGTGCCTTGATTTTAAAATTCTTCTTCTGCTTTCTAAATCTTCCCCCTTCTATCTACAGCTTCTGCCTTCCGTATTTCTGTAATCTCCACCAGGGCCAGGACCCTCTGAGCTGCCTGGGCTCCTCCAGTTTTGGTCTTTTGCGCATCCTCGATTTTGTGTGTTCTGATTGGTGGTCATGCCTTCAGTTATACAGGCCCTAAGTTTAGTTTATGTTAAAGGTGATTTATAAGTGCCATTTGTGAAGATTAATACATGTTGAGGTAGAGTTTCATGATTAGCAGCTCTTTGTTATTATGTCTGTGATTACCCTTGCTTGAGCACTGACAAATGATGAAAATTTGAGGCTTGTGATCCCAGTAATTAGATCAGGATTGTGCAGCCTCCCAATGTGGGAGTTGTTGAATAAATGAGTTACAGTTCTGGTGGCACAATGGGAGGCCCCATGTTGCTGGAAACAATATCTGCTTCTAGAATCCAGTCCACTTCATTTCATTCCACGTGGCCCAGAGGATCTTTGATCCTGGGGAAGTGGAAACTCCCAGCAAAGGAAGTCCTCGGCTCTGAACTCACGTCCAAGTCACCTGACATTGAATCCTGGTTCTGACTGTATTCCAAATGCCTGATCCAGGCTCCTGCTGGAGTTGTCTAGGCAAATTCAACACTCCATAGTGGCAGTGTTTTCAGCTATCCAGCCTGTACATCTTATTACGTTAAAAGTGCAATATAAGTGCGCATCATGTCTTTAATGAGATGTGTCATAGACAAACTTTTCTCTCCCACCTTCCCGCCCCTCTCGCCTCACTGACCCATCCCTACGACTCCCTACCTGCACTCACCTATCACCATTCCACCTACCCTCCCCAGCACCCCCCTCCCCTTTTTATTTATTTTAGAGTTCCCTCCCCCTCTCCCCCATATCTGAAGAAGGGTCCCTACCCGAAATGTCAGCTTTCCTGCTTCTCTGATGCTGCCTGACCTGCTGTGTTCCTCCAGCTCCACACTGTGTTATCTCTGACTTCAGCT
Source organism: Ginglymostoma cirratum (assembly GCA_024137785.1). Taxonomy (NCBI): domain Eukaryota; kingdom Metazoa; phylum Chordata; class Chondrichthyes; order Orectolobiformes; family Ginglymostomatidae; genus Ginglymostoma; species Ginglymostoma cirratum. Next base: position 17,982,615 of record JAHRHZ010000047.1, on the reverse strand, counting down.
TCAGCGGTTCCTACTATCTGTGGCAGGCCAAAAAACTCTTTCTGCGCTGTAACCATTCTGTGATTGTACTATTCACACAGGTACATTTTCCAGAAGGGAAAATCAGCAGTGAGGATCCTAACAGATTCTCCTCTTCCTCAGATGGTTTGTGCACATTACAACCAACCTGAGTGACAACTTGCTTAATGCAAACTGGAACCTGATCTGGGATCTTCCTGTTCCACATAACAAACCTATGTGTTGAGGAAGCATGGTGTCCAAATGTTGTTTTATCAAAATGACAACAAAAAAGTTTAAATATTTTTGTTCTCACTATGAAAATTTAATTTATGAAATTATGTTCCTTCTTTTCTTAAATTTGCTTAATTTGAACGAGATAATTTCCAATTTTTTAAAACAATTATGATTTTGAATTATTGGGATTAGATTATAGCAGAAAATAGTTTACTTATTAAATAAAACAAACATACCCAATACCCAGATTCTTTGATTATTGCAAATGTTACAAGTTTAGCCCTCAAAAATAATCAAACAAAGAGGTACTGCCACATATTCTATGATCTCTGAGTCCTTTGGACCCAAAATATTAAAAAAATCCTAATTTCTCAATTCCCCACATCATTCTTTTTACTGTGAATTTACTTCACTGGCAGCGCTCAAGAGGCCTATTCTTCTCATTAGTATTTAACAGATCTTTTCTGTTATTATCATAATGACACCTTATGAATAGCAATTTCCCCAAAGTATGTTAATATACAGCACAAGAAGAGTGCTGCAGTTTGAGAAGCTGTAGCTGAGTTTGGTTACATTCAGTTTCAAGCTCAAGATTCCAACGTTTCATGGTATTTTCTACTGTTTTGCTTTCATTTATTCCACCTTCTACACCCTCTCCAACCCCACTGTCACTCCCACTCTCTGTTCCATACTCCACAGAGATTGACAGATATTTTCTGGCTTATCTTCTCAGTGGGCTTGAGGATGAGTGTGAGCACGATAGAGGCATTGTGATTAATTTTCCTTCATTGTCTGTGGGTGAAAGGCTTGTCCACCTCTGTGTGGATGAGGGGTCAAAACCTGAAAGAAAATCTTGAGCAGTTGGACAGGTTCGTCTGAAACTGATGATGAGGTTATTACATGAAGACTTTTGGGCAGCCTTTTCTCAGTAATTGATTAATTTGAGAAAAAAAACGAATGAGTTTTATGAAGTAGTTTCTATTGATGCCTGATTTAGGTTTAAAACAATGTACAGCTGAAGTCAAAATAATGTGAATTGTACAGGGTAAAATGTGGTTTCAAGGAAGGGCAATAATTGACCCAGGGTTTACAATCAAGATTGAGTTCCTGTTTTAAAGTCAGAAATCGAGTTCTAATTTTTATATTTCCGTTAGAAATTCACATATTTACATTTATGATGGAAGTACCTATGTCATTTTGTCACATTGTAAGGAGTAGGCCGTTTGGCCCCTTGAGCCTGCTCTGCGATTCAATAAGATCTTGCTTGATCCGACACTCCACACATCCACTTTCGGGCCCTCTTCCCATAATCCTTAATTCCCCAATTGACCAAGAATCTACCCATCTCAGCCTTAAATATACGCAAGGATGCTGCCCCACAGCTCTCCATGGCAAAGAGTTCCAAAGATTATCAACCCTCTATCATCTCAGCATTTACCCTGCTAAGCCCCTTAAGATCCTTATATGTTTAAATGAGAACACCTCTCATTCTTCTAAATTCCAGTGAATACAGTTCCAACCTGTTTGACCTTTGCTCATAAGACATTCACTCCATACCAGGGATCATCTTAGTGAACCTTCTCTGAACAGCCTGAAAAAAAACTCCTTAGATAAGGGGAACAAAACTGCTCACATTACTTCAAATGTAGTCTCACTAGCACCTTGAACAGTTGGAGTAAGACTTACTTGCCCTTATACTCCAAGTCTCCCTGAAAAAAGGGTGAACACAGGAACATAGAAATGGGAGTAGGCCACTCGGCCTTTGTACCTATTCTGCCTTTCAGTGAAATCATGGCTGGTCTGTGGCCTAACTCCATTACCTGTCTTTGGCCTGTATTCCTTAATACTTCTGCTTAACAAAAAATTAAAATGAACTGGTCTTGCATTCACTGCCATTCCATTAGCCTTCCTGATTACCTGCTGCACCCATGATCATCAATGTTATTATTTGTCCCTTTCCTAGTCGGAGGGTTGAATTAAGGGTGACAGGTTTACACGTGTACTTCCATTATAAATGCAGACAAAGTGCTGCAGTATCTCCACTGATGGAAGGGTGCAATGTCAATGCAACACATTTTTAAAATTCTTTTGTGGCTAGTGGGAATCAGTGGCAAGGCCAGTATTTATTGTCCATCCCAATTGCTCTTGAACTGAGTAGTTTGTCAGGCCATTTGAGAGAGTACATTGCACTGGATCTGGAGTCACAAGTAGGCTAGATCAGGTAAGGACAGCAGATATCCTTCACAAAAAAAATGGATTTTTATGACAAATTATGATAGATTCATGTTGCAATTTCTAAGACTGGTTTTGTTTTCTTTACCGAATTTAAATTCCACAGGTAGGATTTGAATCTGTCTTCCTTGAGCATCTGGATTACTGGTCCAGTACACTACCTGTACACCATCTTCTTCCCTAAATTGCGATTATGTTTTCAATTATAAATCTGGGGACAGAAGAGCTGCACACAGATATAAAATGTTAAACAAACAGAGAATGCTGAAGAAACTCACTAGGTCTGGTAGCATCTTTGGAGAGAGAAAGAGTTAATGTTTCAAATATGGGATGACTCTTCAGAATTTTACACTATGTTCTGGGTAGCCTTTAACCTCTGTACCCTCTTGATTTGGTGTACATTTCACCAGAGCCTAGCTGTTCTTCCAGCCTCATAGTCATCATTTTGGAAGTGGCCAGTGAGAAAATCCAGCTGATAAGTGATACAGAATTGGAATGCTGAGTCTGCAGTGTCTGCTTGTAGCTAGCAAAGCAGTAGCTAGGATCCCTACAGACTCATGGAAACCTCTTGCCAATACCATTCAAACCGGAGAACAAACATCCATGAAGGTGCCTACAATCTCAAGGATCTCTGACAGGTCCAGGTGGAGGCCAAGTGCAAATAGCAGGAGGACCTTGTGGAAATCCGAGCATCACACCCAGCCAGCTGTTCAGACACCCCCTGCTCGATAAACAGCAGGGTCTGGGGATCCAGCACTGGGCTGTTCAGTCACCTCAGGACCAACAGCACCAGAGAGGGAGGAAGGCATCCTCTGTCCCAAGGGACTGCCCAAGAAGAAGCAGAAGCTAGGATTTCATGGGAGTTTCATGCGAAAACATCAATTAAGCAAGGCATTGACCCTACAGAACTTACAAACTAAGTTCAGTGATATTATGAAAAGTACTACTTGCATAGTGTTATTAATTTTAAAATCTTATTTTGATCGATGCTTTATAAAGTATAGGCTATCAATGAAGCGATTTCAAAACAATAATCAAAGAATTCAGAAATTAAATTGGGAATTAGGTCATTCAGTTCAAACAATCCATTTTCATGTTTATTCTCCACATCAACAACAACTTGACTTTTTAAAATTTATTCATGGGATCAGTGGCTGGGCCAGCATTTATCACACATTCCTAGTTGTCCTTGAGAAGATGATAGTGAATTGTCTTTTTGAAGCGCTGGATTCAATTTTGGTATAGTGACACCCATAATAGGATAAAGGAGGGGGTTCCAGGCTTTTTACTTAATGCCATTGAAGAAACAGGGGCGATATATTCCCACGTCAGGATGGTGAGAGGCTTAGAAGGGAATTTGCAGGTGGTAGTGTTCCTACTTCTATGTCCTTCTAGATAGTAACAGTTGTGGGTTTGGAAGGTTCTGTCTAAGGAGCCTGGGCTGCGGTGCATCTCGTAGATGGTACACACACTGCTGCTACTGAGTGGTGAGGGAGTGGATGCTTGTGGATGTAGTGCCAGTCAAGTGGCCTGCTTTGTTCTGGATGGTGTTGAGCTTCTTGAGGGTTGTTGGAGCTGTACTCATCCAGGCAAGTCTGGAGTATTCCATCAAACTCCTGACTTGTGCCTTGCAGCTAGTGGTCAAACTTTAGGGAGTTAGGAGGTGAGTTATTTGCTGTGGGATTCCTAACGTTTGACCTGCTCTTGTAGCCACAGTATTTGGCGAGTCAAGTTCAATTTCTGTTCAATGGTGAACCCAGGTAGTTAATAGTACTGGATTTAGTGATGGTAATGCCATTGAATGTTAAGGGAAGATGGTTTGATTCTCTCGTGTTGAGCTGGTTATTGCCTGGCATTGGTGTGGCACATGTAACTTCGTAATTATCAGCCCAGGCCTGGATATTATCCATATCTCACTGCATTTGAAAATGGATCACTGCAGTATCTGAGGAGTTACAAATGATACTGGACATTGTGCAGTCACTAGCAACCATCTTCATTTCTGATCTTATGGTGAAGGGACAGTCATTGATGAAGCTGAAGACAGTTGGGCTGAGGACACTTCCCTGAGGAATGCCTGCAGAAATGTTCTGGAGTTGTGATGACTGATATCCAACAACTGTGATCATCTTCCATTGTGCCAGGTATGATTCCAACCAGGAGAGAGTTTTCTGTCTGAGACAACAAAGTGTAGAGCTGGATGAACACAGCAGGCCAAGCAGAATCAGAGGAGCAGGGAAGCTGACGTTTCAGGCCTAGGGCTTCTTGATGCCGTATTTTCTAATTGCATGAACAATTACTTCCACCTCATTTCTGGAGTTCCATTCTTTTGTCTATGTTTGAACCAAGCTGTAATGAGGTCAGGAGCTGAGTGGTGATAACAGAAAGCAAAGTGAGCGTCAGTGAGTAGGTTACACCTTTGCAAGTGCCACTTGATAGAGCTGTTGATGGCCCCTTCCATAATTTTATTGATGATTGAGTGTAGATTGTTGGCCAGGTTGGATTTGTCCTGCTTTTTGTATACAGAACATACCTGAGCAAGAGCTTTAAACTTATCCATTAGTTGTGGAGTCATTTAGCTCTCTGTCTTATCACTTGCTATTTACGCTGTTTGGCACACAGGTAATCCTGTTTTGTAGCTTCACAACGTTGATACCAGACGTTGTACGTCTGCTGCTGTTCCTGAAATGCCCTCCTGCACTCTTCATTGAACCAGGGTTAATCCCTTGGCTTGTTGGTAATGGTAGATTCGGGGATACATTGGGCCATGAAGTTGCAGCTTTTGTGTGAATAGAATCCTGCCATTGCTGACGACTCACATCGCCTCAATGATTCCCAGTTCTGAATTTCTAGATGTGTTTGAAATTTATCCCATTTAAGCACAGTGATAGTACCCCAGTGATAGTCCAAAGATGTGCAGGCTAGGTGGATTGGCCATGCTAAATTGCCCATAGTGTTCAGGGGTGTGTGGGTTATGGGGGATGGGTCTGGGTGGGATGCTGCAAGGGTCGGTGTGGACTTGTTGGGCAGAAGGGCCTGTTCCCACACCGTAGGGATTTTAAAAAAAAAAAAAACATGGTGTGCTCAGTGTGAAGCTGGGACTTTGTCTACACAAGGTCTATGCAGTAGTCACTTTTACCAATACTGTCATGGACAGATGCATCTGTGGCAGATTGCTGAGAATGAGGTCAAGTGTGCTTTTCCCTTTCGTTGGTCCCTCATCAACTGCCACAGACCCAGTGTAGCCAAGTTTTCCTGGACTCAACCAGCTCAGTCAGTGGTAGTGCAACCGAGCCATTCTTGGTGGTGAACACTGAAATTCCTCACTCCAGAATACATTCTATGCCCTTTCCACCCTCTGTACTTTCTGCAAATAGTTTTCAACATGGAAATATTTGATTCATCAGCTGTAGGGGTGGGTAAGTGGTAGTCAGCACATTTCCTTCCCCATTTTTGACCTGATGCCAAAGTTGAACCAAAGTTGAGAACTGGACAATATACCACTATGCCACTATGTCTGCTGGGTCCGGCCTTTTGGAGTGACAGAGATGGTGATGGTGGTGCCTGGGATATTGTCTGTAAGGTATAACTCCATATGACTGTGTCAGGCAGTTGCTTGGTTAGTATGCAAGACAGCTTTCCTAATTTTGGCATAAGTCCCAGACATAATTAAGGAGAACTCTTCAAGGTCGACACAGTTGAGTTTGCCATTGTCATTTCTGGTGGTTGATGTCAATTTATCTGTCCAGACTTATTTCTTTGAGATGTTTTAGCAGTTTTGATGCAACTGGGTAGCTTGCTAAGCCTTTTCAGGGGGCAGTTAATAGTAAGTCAGGCTGTGGTCTGGCCAGGCCAGGCCAGGTAAGGACAGATCTCCTTCGCTAAAGGAGATTAGTGAATCAGATTTTTAAAGAAAACAATAGTTTCATGGCCAACACTAGACTTCCATTATCTGCTTTAGTGGGATTTGAACCCTGATTCCTCCAGCATCACCTGAATCACTAGTCCAGAGACAATACCACTAGACCATCATCTCTCCCTAATTTAGCATAGTGAAATTGCCATAGTCCTTCACAGGAGCATCATAAACTGGAGATTTGACACCAAACCATGTGAGGAGGTATTAGGACAGGTGACAAAAAAACTTGGTCAAAGAAGTAGGTTTTCAAAAATATCTTGAAAGAGGAGAGATAGGTTTCGAGACTAAATTCTAGATTTTAGGGTTCAGATGCTCAAAGCTAATTGTCAATGGTTGGTTGATTAAAATCAAGGAATGTTGAGATCAGAAAGTGTGGAACATAGCTTAGAGTGTTTTAGGGTTTGTGGAAATTACAGAGGTATGGGGGGGTGAGACCAAAAGAGTTATTTGAAAGCGAGAATAAAATTATTAAAACTGAGCGTAAATGGATGGTGAATGGAACTTGAAGTGAGTTACAATGTGGGCAGCAGTGTCCTAATTCCAGAAAGTTGTGAAGGCTAGATAACTGAAAGCATTTAAATAGGAATTGAAATATTGAGGGGTTGACAACTATGCTAAACTGGCAGGAAAGAGGACCCTGGGCAGGTCAGCCAAATTCTTTTCAAATAGCACAGCAGACTTGAGGGGCCGAATAGCCTACTCCTCCTCCTATTTCTTCTGGTCTTATTTATCAGCTCTTTCCCTTTTTGCTTTATTTTCCTTTTCTTCAGCCACCTGCTTATGCTATTCTTAAATATTAGCAGTATCACTCCTTTAATCAGCCTCATAGGCTTCTGTGTAAAGACCTTTGTAAATGTATGCATGCAGTGATTGGGTGTTTCTAAAGTGCCTATCAAACAGTAAGTGCATTTTGCCATTAATGTGAATCACACACATTTTTCAACCAGCTCATAATCCTTGATGTAATACATAAATCCAACATAAGCATGGTTAGATTTTATATAATAATGAACTTGAACATTAAAAGGTTGAAACTAGCCATTATTTCTCATCATACCAATTGGAAGTAGCATTTAAATCCTGACAACTTCCCAGAAATCCTTAGGGAGCTTCTTAATTATTATATTTTCTCTTTGCAGTGGTTCACTGAAGGTTTCCAAGTAATTGTACAGAAAACTATGACCTTTTGTGTGCGATTAAGGTTTGAAATCCTTGCAAGACTGAGCAGCTAATGCATCAGTAAATTTAACCATTTAAGCTAATTAAGAGAGAAGAGAAGGTTCAGAAATACTCAAATGTAAACCCATGCTTTACTGGAGCAGTGACAAATAAGTCAGAATGAGAAGAGAAAGCAATCTAACAGAGATTGGACAATCCGACTGATTCATGCTAAATACAAACTCCACAGAAATCCTTTGCTATATAAAGTCTTGGAATGTAGACAAAGCCATTAATCTTCAAAAGTAACCATTCAAAGTGTCAAAAGAGAATATATATTGTTACAACCATGTGAGAAAGGATGAATCAGCTTCCCTTTTTTTAAACACACCCTTAGTTGGCCGTAATGAAGATATTTAATTATTGTTAGCATGCAACTAAATCACACTTCAATTAATACATCATAATAGTCCAAGTTAAGGGACCAATTACAAGATTTTTATGAGTGAAAGAAAGAGGAAGTTTACAAAATCTGTAAGAAAGTGATATCAAACATACACACAACATGGGTGTAAATTTTAAAAGGGGTGAGTGTTTAGTACAAAAAAGTCAAGAATGAACAATTTCCCTGAGTCCTTGAGGTGTTAGATTTTAAACTGACCACAGTCACTTAATTGATGTTGTGTATCCTTAGCAGGAGTGAAATTTGTAGATGTCCTTGAGTTCTTGGTGAATGGATGTTTCTCTAATTTGTTGTGTCACCATCTGCTGTTTTTTGAGAGACTGAGAGATGTGATTCGACACAGTAAATCTTCCAGTTCTGCTATTTTCAATCCAAATTCGCACTCTCTTCTCTGCTCCAAATGTAGCTTGCCTGAAATAAAGCTCATTTTTGTATCCCTGTGTCTATTTTATTGTTCTCCTCAAAACAATGGGAACACATCCCTGGATAATCTACAAGTAACTTTCATCCAATGTATGAAATTTCTAGAAAGGTGTAAATTATACAGCAGATACTGATCTGAGTGACACCATTTTAATGAAATGTTAATTTCAGTTAAGATGGAGTCTTGTTAATTTATGGTTTCATGAAGTTTGTGTCAACCTGGTCAGGTGTTCAATGTGGTCATCTTAAGAGAGAGTTTTTATTTTCGAAAAACTATTTTAGTTCATGAAAGATCCCAGGTATTAAAATCCAGTGACAGGATTCAAAAATCGGTAGTCTCATTTTGCCACTATCTTTGGCACATACGTATACAGAGTACAAATTTCCTGCCTTGGTTACCTTGCTGCTCCCCACACAAGGGAATATTAAGTCAATGTAAATCTTTGCTGCTTGTTTCCTGCAGAATCAGACTTCAATCCACTTGCAAATGAAAATTTCTGATAAATGTCCTGATTCTTAAATGTAATCATATGGAATACCAAAATATCTTTATATTCCCAATATTCAGCTCGTCTTACAATCTTTTGGAAACTAATAGGGTTTGGATACTAAGGAACTGAAGGGAATTTGGAATAGTGCAGGAAGATGTAGCCAAACTTTTAGCGAACAACAGACAGACTCAAAAGGCTGAATGGCCTGCTCCTGCGCCATTGTCATACATTCTTGTCGCCTGAGCCCCAGCATAACAGGTTCTATCATTCCCTGTGGAACATTTCATTTTCATCACTTTGTTTTCGACCTTACAGCTGTAAATTCTGATCCAAACAAATAATGAGGCAACCAACTTTTGATGGATTTTTTCTGAAGTGGCATCATTCAATCTGGATAAAAAAACTTCACTTTAGTGTGAATTTTCAAGCTGTTTTCTCCAATTCACAAACTAAATAATCTTGCATCTACTTCATCTGTTCCTCACAGAATTTAAAGATTTGAAGATGGCTCCACCTCCATATGCATTTCACCAGGGAAACCATAAATTCTGTTCTGTGAATCTTCCCCATTACTCCAGGGTTCAAGTTCTATAATAATCTTTTCCATTATTCTCTGGACCTTCTCCAGTACTCAGTGCTCACAGTACTCTAAATGTAGCCTCAATAGTGATCTACACAAATCCAGAGTAACTTGTTACATGGGAGTGATTTAATCTTCCACTGGGGGTTTGGTCCATGTCAGAAACCACAACTGTATTTCTCAATAAGATTACAGTCTTGTAATTACTTCCTTGTTTCCAATATTGCTACAATATATTTTTATATTACTTGGATAACTCAAACAGAATTTCAACCTGTGTCCTGACTAGTGGCTATATTTAATTGTGTGGATGCAAGAGTTGCATCGGATGTAGTGGTATAACACATTGAGCCATGATATAAAGAATGTGGTAGGAGTGAGATATGCACAGAAAGAGTGGTGCAATGCCTGGAACTCTGTTACATTTTTCTTTCATTAATAATGAAAATGAATTGAAAGCTTTAAAAAAATTTAGTTCATATTCTACGTAGAGCAAGTGATTTGTTTCATCAAGTGCCCTATTGAAAATCTAAGTTGTATTCAGGGCTGGCAGCTCCTCAATGCTCCCACTCTTTTAAAATGTCCTTCCCTTATTAGATTGCAAAATGGACAGTTACATTTTTGACTGGGATTGAAGGTCATAACTTCAGTCTTCCCAGTTTTAACTGGAAAAAAATTCTGCTCCACTTATACTGGATTTTGAACAAACAGTCTGATAGCTTAGTGACAGGTGAAGAGTTGAGAGAAGTCATGGCGACGCAGAATTGAATATTTTCAGTGCACATCAGAAAACCATCACTATGTTTTCTGGATAATGCTGCCAAGGTGTACTAAACGGATGAAAAGTAGGAATTATAGAATTTAAAATGGAAATAAAAACTAACATCTGTAAAAGTGGCCATGAAACTGTTTCAAAACCAAGATGTTTTGGTAATGTTGTTTTGGTAAAGAACTTGACATTCTGGTTTATGTGTGATTCCAGTCCCATGTGAAAGCAGTGAATAGCAATCCAGTCCTACCATGCTACAATTCATGAAGGTGACGCACCACCACCACCACTTCCTCCACTTCAGGGAAATGAGGGCTCGGCAATAAATGCTGACCTGGCCTTTAAGAATGTTATCCCATCATGTTGCTGACAAGAAATTGTACATCAAAGTCCATTGGTTGTTAATTATCAGAAAGTTGTAATTGTGCTGCAGAAACTCAGCAAGTCTGGCAACATCTGTGGAGAGAGAAACAGAAGAAGAGTTTTAAAGAATAGTTGTACCATGCTCGAAACATTAACACTTTCTTTCTCCATAGATGCTGCTAGACCTGCTGAGTTTCTTCAGCATTCTCTGCAGTTGTTTCAGATTTCCTGCATTTGCAGTATTTTGCCTTCATACAGGTTTGAATGTGGCTTGGAGGGACTGGGGGAGTGGCTGATAATAGATGGAGCTCAATTGAAGGTATAGGCTAAGAGGGAACAGAAAGATAACACAGTGTGGAGCTGGAGGAACACAGCAGGCCAGGCAGAATCAGAGGAGCAGGAAAGCTGACGTTTTGAGTCAGGAATAAAAGGTACTGCAGATGCTGGAGAATCCGAGATAACAAGCATGGGGCTGGATAAACACAGCAGGTCAAGCAGCATCATAGGAGCAGGAAAACTCGACGTTTCGGGCCTAAACCCTTCTTCAGAAATCATTTCTGATGAAGGGTTTAGGCCCGAAACGTCAAGTTTTCCTGCTCCTATGATGCT
>JAHRHZ010000047.1:17938930-17970974 GCA_024137785.1 Ginglymostoma cirratum | reverse complement strand
ATCCAGCCCCATGCTTGTTTTGAGTCAGGACCCTTCTTCAGGGTTTTCTGATGAAGGGTCCCAACCGGAAATGTCAGCTTTCCTGCTCCTCTGATGCTGCCTGGCCTGCTGTGTTCCTCCAGCTCCACACTGTGTTATCTCTGACTTCAGCACCTGCAGTTCTTACTATCTCTGAGGGAACGGAAAGATTATGTGTTTATGTGGGGCACTCACTAAGGGAAGTGGGACCATAATTTGACAGGCATCAAGACCTAATAAATGTCAGAAGTATTGAGTCAATGGACATGAAACAAACAGTTAGATTAATGTAAATTCAAGTATTACAAAGAATGAAACAAAACTTTAACATGTCTGTACAAGAAACTAAGGGCTGGATTCTAAGAAACATTTCAAAAATATGACCTACAAAGCCACCTAAAGGCTAAACTATGCAATTACACTGTGACCCAGTCAGTGAAATATGATCACAAAATCTTTAAAAGGGAAAATTCGATAGTGTGACCAAAAACATTGGCAATAGGAGATAATTAGAAAACATGTACAGACTGTTGCTTTAGAGCAGGTTACTATTTGATCCATATGGAGTGAAGGGGAAGTGGAGTTTATAGCTGAAGAAGGCAATTATCTGCCCCATATCATGAAAAACCTTCAAAAAGTAGATCACTGACTAAAGCACTTGGTGACAGTCTGATGTTGTGGAAAGGTGCTATGTGAATATAACTCAGTCTGTAGTGTATAAACTGTTATTCCTATGTCCATATTAATAATGGGAATGCTTATGTAAACCTATCACACTGCAAAGACACACCACGCCGTAACTTTCATTCTAAACTTAAAACTTTATAATAGAAAACAAAGTTTAGTCACACATAGATTATTTAATAACACATAAAGCACTTTTGTAGAGACCTAGTTAAAACCACGTTATAAAATAACCACTTCGAAATACCCAACTTTTATGTATCTATTTGCTTTTCCTCAAATGACTCTTTATATTCTCCAATTATAATTGGGCGTGTAGTTTCTAATTTTGACAGTTTCCTTTAGTAGTTGACCCTATTGCTCCTGCACTAAAGTCGGTCTATGGAGTTAGGAGGGAATTCTCTTCATGGAAGACTGCCTCTGCCTGAAACATTTCACTCTGTCCAAGACTGACCGTGCAGCGTGCACCTCATATTTAAAGAGCATGCCATTTTTTTTTTTGCGTGAAGATATTGGTGACGCATTTCCGCAGACCCAGGTTGGGATTGACGGTTTTACAGACAGGGAAAAATGTGCTCCCTAAGAGGTCGGCAAGTATCACTGGGCAGAGTTTGGTGAAGAGTATCAGGCGTCTGCAGCTTGTTACATTGTGACCTCCGCCCCTGAGAGCGGGCACAGTGCGAGGGCACCGGGCTCTTTGGGATCTTCCCGGAGAGGGGGAGCCTGTTCTGAAGGGTGGGTGGGGAGGTGTTTTAGATCCTCAGGAAACGAGAGATCGCAGCGTTTGACGTTTCTCGCGAGCAGCCTCGCCGGGAAAAGGCGGAACTGAATTTGTAAAGTAGCAACAAAGCGGCTGAGCAAAAGAGCAGCTCTCACTCGGACAAGCACAAAGCACACACGTGTGTATAGAGCCAGCGCCGCTCCCTCTGGCCGCAACATGCCCAAGAAGAAGCCGGGACCGATCCAGCTACACCCGAGTCCCGATGGCTCGGCTCTGAATGGGACCACTTCCGCAGAGTAAGAGAATTCCTCTCCTTCTCTCATTATCCCTGGGAACAACAGCAGTAAACGCGGATTCCTCGCATTATCCTGAGCGGGTGAATGAGGAAGAGAATGGTGTTTCTCTTTAGGATGGCGGGTTGTGAATATCCAGGCAATGGGTTTCTCCAATTTCAGAGCAGGTTTAACATGGGACTCGCAGGGTGTGGGCCTGGGTTCTTTCAGAGAGAAAGGGCACATAATTTGATTAGAAGGAGCTTTTGTTGCCTGCCACGATATTTACACATGTTGAGACAGCCTAGTGCAGTAAACCTCCGCCATTCCCCGAAGATAAACATACTATTGAGCATACTTGTGGGCAAGAGTGTTTAGGGGACTATCTGATCCTTTATGGGCTTTTGAAACCTTAAACCATGGGCTCTTAAACCATTTAGTTGATATCCTTCAGAAGGGTGGAGGTAGGGGTTCAGAACCAAATATCTTAAAGGAGATGTGGCTTAGGGGTTTGAGTATAAATAATGGATTCTATTCTTTTCTATTTTATAAATTCCCTTGGGCAGTTTACTTTGTAAATGATCCTATGTAAACATCACACTGTAATTACGACCTCGTTCCTGTGGAGGCAGCGCACCACCTGTAGGAGGTGTTGTTAAGATGCGACAACTTTACGTAGACTTTGCATTGTATGTGAACATGGGGATTTTAAAATGTCCAAGTTGGCAGGAAGAACATGTAGAACAATAATATATTGACTTAGAATTTATATCCCTGGACTTTTATATAAATTTAATGTGTATTTTCATGTTACAGTAGTCAGTGGTGTTGTGAGAATTGGACAAATCTTTGGAATCTTTAATTTTCAGTTGTATGCTAATATAAATAATGAAAGGATGCCTGTTTGCAGGGTAGCAGAGAATAACTATGTATTTCTAATATATTTTACTTTTGTGTCACAGTCTCTATTGTCTGGGTTCAGTTGTGCTGCTTCCATTGCACTTAAATGAGCTGATATATTGGGGGGGAATTTCCTTTTTATTTTGGTTTCTAAAAGTGCCTAGAGTGATAATTCCAGCATTTGGAACAGTAATGAATAACATTTATTAGTATGAGATTCAATCAGGTAAATGTAACATTTTTCCTGCACTTATTTGTGACATTGAGTAAATGAGGGCACCTTTGAGGTAGACGGGCCATGGTTTAATGTTTAGTCTGAAAGGTGGTCCATCTGACAGTGCAGCTCTCCCTCAGTACTGTTGGGAATGTCAGCCTCAATTTCAGGTTATCTCTCGAGTGAGGATAATCTTCTTGCTCCAAGCAGCAGGTGGCAGATGTGACTAACTTGAGACACTGGTTACAATAATTTGGTAATGGGGTGCTGTGCCCACTCTGAACATTAACAGATGGCAACCTGGCCAATGGGGCTTCCAGCTGTAGTTGCATTTTCATTTTTTGGGGCTGGAGTGCCCCTTAAGGCTCCAAAACTCCAGTCTGAGCAGATGATGCTGCAGCCCCCTCTTAGTCTCCACAGAGATTGAGCTTCTCTGTTACGGCCCATTGTGGCTTACTGAGTCAGGAGAATAGGGGATGAAATTTGCTTTCAAACAGTTCATCATTGAGGGAGTGCTGTACAGTCAAGGGTGTCAAAGTTCAAACTAGCCGCTAAACCAAGTCAATGTGATCACCCTCCAGTGGATGCAAAAGATCACATGGCATGATTTGAAAGAAGAGCAGGGAGAATCTGATCAGTACCCTGGGACTAGTACTTATCCATCAAAGGTCTGCTTGTGGGATCTCCTGTGTACAAATTTGCTGCTGTGCTTCCTACAATGCAATAGGGATGGCACATCAAGAATTGCTTTATTGGCTTTAATCCAGTCTGGGAAGTCCTGATTTATGGCAATCATTATATAAATGCAAGGCAGCACACTTGCTCAGTGGTTAGCACTGCTGCCTCACATTGCCAGTGACCCAGGTTCAATTCCAGCCTCGGGCAACTGTCTGTGTAGAGTTTGCACATTCTCCCTGTATCTGCGTGGGTTTCCTCTGGGTGCTCTGGTTTTCTCCCACATTCCAAAGATCTGCAGGATAGGTGCTTTGGCCATGCTAAATTGCCCATAGTGCCCAGGGATGTTTACATTGGGTGAGTTAGATGTGGGAGATGCAGAGGTGGGGAAATGCAGGGGTAGAAGAATGGGCCTGGATGGGATGCTCTTTGGAGAGGTGGTGTGGACTTGTTGGGCCAAATGGCCTGTTTCCACACTGTAGGGGTTCTATGTTCTAAGTCTTCTGCCCTGTGTGATTCCAGGTGCTCAGCCTCCAATGTCCTGTTGCTAATGAGGTCCAACTTTCGGAATGGACCGTGAATGTTCAGGGTGGCGGCTTATGCTTTCTTGTAACTCTTGTTTGAGATGCTGTTACCGCCTAGTAATTCCAGCATTATGTTCAAAAATATGACCAGCAATCTGAAAAAGCCGTATGGGAGATTGCAAATTCCTGGGATTGGCCTGTTTGGAAGCAGCTGTGGTTGCAACTGGAGGGAATGTAGCCCATAGAATAATGAAATGCTCTTCCATTTGATACTAATCATATAACTTGGAAGAAGCAGAGAGTCGAGTAGCTTTAATTTGTGGCTGATAACTGTAAACATTGAATCATTGTGAAACCCAGTAATAACACAATAGCAAAAATGAAATCAAAAAACTGGTTACAGCATGGGCACACGTCATTTGGCCCATGATGCTGGTACTGCTGTGTGCAAAATCAACTCCGCTTGTCTCACTGCAATTATTTTATCTTTATTATCCAATTCCCGCTTGAAATTGATAGTTGGAACTGCCTGCACCGCACTGTCAGACAGTGTATTCCAGACCCTAACCATTCCTTGTGTGAAAAAGTTTTTCCTCCTGTAACTTATATGATTGAACTTAAATTGATACCTTTTTTTGGCTTTTAGTAAAAACAACATGTGCTGGAGAGACTCGGCAGGTCTGGCAGTATCTATGAAGAGAAAAACAGGGTCAAAAATCACATGAACCAGGTTATAGTCCAACAAGTTTGCTTGAAATCACGAGCTTTCGAAGTGTGGAGAGAACCGAGGCACAGACTTTATAGTCAGAGAGGTCAAACGATCATACAGATGGTGTGAGAGGAGTGTTGACAGGCCAAATAATAGGCCTCTGAGGTGATCAAGAGTCAGACGATGTGAGTAAAGTGTCAACAGCTGAAATAACAAATGAAAAGATGACTTTAATCTGATTAATTGAGGCAGTGAGATAAATACAAAAAATTATTAATAAGATAGCACTGGAGACAAGCCAAGTGGCTGGAATAACGTGATAGGTATGAGTCGCATGCCAAGGGCCTAACCATAGTAACAAAAAATCCAAAACTGTACAAACTAATTAAGGTAAAGAGATCATAACGAGTTATCAAGGTGAAGGGGTCAAAACAGGACAGTAGGGAAGATTTTACAGAACAGTATTGTGGGTGAGGTGGGGGGGGCGGGGTCACACGTAGCATGACATGAACCCAAGATCACGGTTGAGGCTGTCTTCATAGATACCAAACTTGGCTGTCAGTTTCTGCTCTGTGATTCTGTGTTGTTGTGTATCTCGAAGGTCACTTTGGGGGACACTTGCCCGAAGATCGGAGGCTGAATGTCCTTGACTGCTGAAGTGTTCCCTCACTGGGAGGGAACATTCTTGTCTGTTCCCGGTGTGATGGTAGTGTCGTGGGAACACCACCACCATGTACACGGCAGATACTCATTGTGACTCAGCCAATGTTGTCTACCATATACACTGCATGTAAGGATGCCCTGAGGCATGGTATATTGGTGAGAACGTGCAGATGCTACGACAATGGATGAATGGACACCGCACAGCAATGACCAGACAGGAATGTTCCATGGTCTGCCATGTTAATGATTTGTCCGCACATACCTGTGGGTCACTGTTCCCTCTGTGTAGCTGCTCTGAGGTTCTGTGCATGGGAAACAGTGTGCTGATGCATTGACCTCCAGTTTCAGAAGTCATTGCCGTGCACAGAACTCAGAAAGAGGCACACTGAAAAATAATGAGAGACTATTGCTCCAGGTCTCTGTTCCTGCAGCCCTTGTAGAATTGTAACCTTTATTTTGTATGGCTTCTCCTCATTCTTCCTACTTCACTGTTGTACCAGTTAACATTTCTCTGCGTTGTATTTAATCTGCCCTGTTTCCATCATTCCAGCAGCCTACTTGTGCCCTCTTGAAATATCAGTATCTTCCTCACTTCACATAACCTTAAGTTTTTTATATCATCTTCAAATATTGAAATTGGGTCCTGGATGCCCAAGTTTAAACCATTAACATAACAATAAAATATACAACAATGCTGGCATATACTCTGGGGAACTTGCTGTAGGCCTCCTACCCTCCCTCGACCTCTTCATCTCCAACTGCCGTCGAGAAGTCACCACCCCAAGGCCTCCTACCCTCCCTCGACCTCTTCATCTCCAACTGCCGTCGAGAAGTAGCCTGGGAACCCTGCAGCCCAATGGCATCAATGTGGATTTCACAAGCTTCAAAATCTCCCCTCCCCCAACCGCATCCCAAAACCAGCCCAGCTCATCTCCACCTATCCTCTCCTCTATCCGCCTCCCCCTCTCTCCCTATTTATTTCAGAACCCTCTTCCCCTCCCCCATTTCTGATGAAGGGTTTAGGCCCGAAACGTCAAGTTTTCCTGCTCCTATGATGCTGCTTGACCTGTGTTCATCCAACCCCATGCTTGCTGTATACTTGCCTTCAGTTTGGAAAATAACCAACACACTGTTTCTTGTCACTCGGCCAACTTCACATCCGTGTTGCTACTATCCCTTTTATCTCATGGATTTCAACTTTGCTGGTATCCTGTTATACGACTCTTTTTCAAACAGCTTTTGAAAGTCTGTGTGCACCAGATCAACTGTATTACCCATTTCAGCCTTCTGATTTCACGGAGGAGTAACTTCAGAGGACAATTAGAAATGGCTTCATTTGAAATGTATGATAATGCTGTTTGCTGCAATGTCTGTGCCCGTTTGAGGCAAAGAACAGAATCTTGTTGCTTTGTGTTTAAATGAGGAAAAGTACCAGCCTTGGTAATTTAAGAGCTCCACCTGCCCATGAATCTTCCTGGAGGTGGCTAAGTGACAGGGGCCAGGCAGGTTGCATAGATGGGAATATCAATGGGGGCACCCAAGTATATGGGCAGCTGACAGCCTGGCATAGAGGTGAGCACTGCCTCAGGAGGTCGAAGCCCACATGGGCTCCAAGGAATGGAGGTGCCCTCTGAAGAAGAAGCTTGAAGTAAATTGTGGCCTCAGATGGCTGACCATCATCCTGATGGGTGATCCTGTGTCAGTATGGCCTAATGCCATGGCTGTCTGCCACCTGAAGCTCTGGGGTAGAGGAATGAAAGAACATCTCACTGATCTGCTGCCCAGAGATTGTTCCAGCCAATTGCCTCAGTGTGTCCTTACTGCTGCTACTAAGATCCTGCAATGTCGCCAGTTTGTCTCTCAGTGTTTTCTTACTTGTTCCTAACTAGCTGTTAACTGCTGCCAGTTTCATTCACCTCCCAGCAAATTCATTTGGAAGTGTGAAAGTGTCAGAAGGCTGCCATGATGTCATATTTTCTGAAATTTACCTCCCAACCCCCAAGGCCACCTCCAGGTAACTGATTAGGTTCTGCCCACTCTCTCCTGAGTACCAAATCTGTTGGACTCCTCAAACCTGTACTTGGCAAAGTGTTTGGGTCAACAATCCAGCAGCTTATAGTGTGATAGCCAACAGACCCACTCTAAGCAATTGGAGTTGCTGGTTGGGTATTTACTCCATGGATGTGAAACTAATCAGTGAACAATTCACTTTGTCATTCTCTTGTACATTCAGAACTACTTCTCCAAAGTTTTAAAATCCTGCTGTTTTTGCTTATCAGATTCTGGTATTGCTAGCCTTGTATTCAGTTGCATTCAGGGGACTGTCTACCTCAAAAATATTAAAACTCACTCCAGTCGGGGTCCGTCTCTCAAGTGAAGTGGCAAAAACACAGCTGCATTAAAGGAGCAGGAATATATATTGAAATTGACATGTAGGTCAACATATTTTGAGCAGAAAAGAAATATATAAAATGGATGATCTTGCTGCTGGTGCGTAAAGAAATACTTTAAATGATTGTAGAAAGTGAGCAGATAATAATGAGTAAGTGTGTGCAAAGGGAATTTTTTTTGTTAAAAAAATTGTAAATTTTGTAGGAATTTTGGTATTAGTTTCTTTGCATTCAGTTGGAAAGTTTTTTAGTTTGGGATTTGCTGAGATTAAGAAAATATTATTTGTAGCCTACAGAAATGGGTTAATATTCTCAAATGTAGTTTTAAACTTGACTACTTTTGGAAGGCATGAAGAAAATTAATATAATTTTAGTGCAGAACAGCAGTTTAATTGTCAGCTGCAGCTCAGTGGGTAATATTCTCACCTCTGAATCAGAAGGTTGTGGATTCAAATTTCACTCCAATAACTTGAGCTCAAAAATCTAGGCTGACACTTCTATTGCAGTGCTGAGGGAGGCCCGCACTGTCGCGGGGCTCGGTGCTGAGGGAGGCCCGCACTGTCGCGGGGCTCGGTGCTGAGGGAGGCCCGCACGGCTGAAATTTCATCCTTTGTTGAGACGTTAAACTGATGCCCTGTCTGCCCCCTCAGGTGGATATAAATGATCCCATGGCACTGTTCAATGGAGAGCAGAGGAATTCTCCCCAGTATTCTGGAAAACATTTATTCCTCAACTAACATTACATACTAATTACAAAAACAAAAAGACAGGTAGGATGATTAAAATTAGTTTCTTTCTATTGACTTTATCCGTTTCCCTAAAAATCTTGAAAACTTGATCACGTTATTCTTTAAAGGCCTACATTTCCATCTAAATACAACTCTAGTTTGTGTGACCTCTTCGCATATTTGAACTTTTGCAGTTCAGCAATCATTCTGGTAAACCAGCAAATCACAGAACTGGTGTAGTGACCAAACCTGCTGCCAGTAGCTTCTGGTGTGGTCTAACCAGAGCCTTATACAGCTAAAGCAAAACTTCAACCTCCTTTTTTGTTCTAGTCCTCTAAATGTTCGGCCCAACATTCTATTACCCTCTATGATTATTTTCTGTACCTTTTCAAGAGACTTTAATGACATGGTGCCTGGTCCCCCAGATCTCTTTTGGACCTTGAATGTATCTCACTTTCATTATTTGCTCAGTACAGTTTGTGGGAATTTGTGTCCAAATTTATTGCTGTGCTTCCTAAATTACAACATTAGCTTATTTCCAGAAGTATTTCATTGGCTGTAATACACTTCAGGATGTCTTGAGGTTGTGAAAGCTACTATAAAAATGTATGTCATTCTTTTCAGTTCTCTGGAGCTTTCTCACCAGGTCAGAAGGTATGGGTTTTAGTCTCACTAGTACTTAAGCACTTAATTCTAAGGTGACATTGTAATTCAGTACCATCAGAGTGCTGCACTTCCTTGGGTGCCTCCTTTACATGAGATCCCCAAGTGGATGTTAAAGATTGTGGTTATTTTAAGTCTGTTTTTATGCTGAGAGTTCCATAGCTGAGAGTTTGTTTGTTGTTTGCTAAGGACATTAAGGGTTTCAATCAAGGGTGGGTATAGTCGATGGAATTAAAATATGAATCACTTGTGATCTAATTCAGAATAATAGAAACCCTGCAGTGTGGAAAGAGGCCATTCAACCATCAAGTCTGCAATGACCCTCTGAAGAGCATCCCATCTACACCCAGCCCCCAACCTAATCCCTGTAACCCTGAATTTATCATGGCCAATCCACCTAATCTGCATGTTTTTGGACTGTGGGAAGAAACCAATTACCTGGCAGAAATCCACACAGACACAAACTGCACCAGTCACCCAAGGCTGGAACCGAACCCGGTTCCCTGGTGCTGTCAAGCTAACCACTGAGCCACCACGTGGCTGTAATTTGAGTGGAGGACAGATATAAGTGACTTCATGAAAACCTTGTCTTATTCCTGTCACTTTAATACTGATAGCTACAAAATTAATGTAAAACTGTTGGGAGTTGATAGAACTAGCTACGATGAGAAGATTTTGTTTTTAAACCAATGTGTTCAGACGTGTTATGACACTGTTCAGGAGTAGGTGGAAGTGATTCCGGGCCTCCTGGCTCAGAGCTAGCAACACTTCCATTGCACCACCAGAGTGAAACACAACAATCGATGTGAGTAATGTACAATTAGACCAGCTCTTTCTTCCAAATTTCACCATCTGCCGCTGTAGGTTTTGAACCCATGTCTCCAGAACATTCTCTTCAGTTTCTGGATTACTATTACAGTGACATTATGACTATGTGACTGTCTCTGGTGCTAGTAACACACCTTGTTGAAGAACCTGAACCCAAGCAGAGAGGTTTGCTGATATTTAACCACCTACCATCAGTGAGCCAAATTTATTGCCAAAGCCAATTAAGCTGGTCAGTTTTCAGTTCATGTGATATTATTAAAGATGCAAATAGTTGTCACATAGACAGCAGCAAGCATTATGTTCTCATACACTAATTATTTTGTTTAAATGTTCCAAGTGATGTAAATCCTTTCCCTTCTTTGTTGTTGGTTAGATTAGAGCCTCTGAATAAAGCCAGTGATTGACTTTGTTTATTTGCATATTTTTCCTCTCTCTAATTGCTGTTGAACACATTGTGAATTCTCCACTGTGACAGTGCTGCTAGCAAAATAAAGGTCATTTAAAAATTATTTTCTTTTTCTCAACAGCTCTCCAGATGAGAATGGTTACATTTACAACTCAGTAGCAAGTCTGTGTCCATCACAACCTGGCCTTGTGTGTCGATGATCTTAATAACAATTATTGTTTGTATTTTGTTTATATTTGTCCTTCTGCCATTTTGTGTCTTAGTATAGAGCCTCTCCTCATTTGAACAGATCAATTTTAAAAAGTTGTATTTTTGAAATCCCTCCCTGGCCACTCTGTCCCTATAAACTCGTCTGTCCCCACCACCATCGGAGACCTCTGGCATATTGTGCAGCCTGATTTTAATTACTCCACCATTGGAAGCTATGCCCTTAGCTGCTTCAATTCTATGCTCTGGAATTCTTTCCGTAAACCTTTCCACCTTAAAGATACTCCGTAAAATGTACACTTTTGATCGAGCTTTTGGTCACCTGTCCCATTATTACCATCATCTTGTGATTTGGTGTCAAATTTTAATTGATAGTCTACTTGTTCATTAAATAGGGACTATTTGCTATATTAAAGGTATTACGTAAATAAAAAGTTGTTGTTCATAAATACCATAGATCGGCTTGATTCCAAGGCTTAACAGACGTCAGTCTTGGCCACTGATCTGTTGAGTGCATGAGAACAAACTGAGTGACATGCCAGTTATTCCACCTGCTTGCCCTGAGGCAAATCGGAACGTTAGAAAGCTTTAGCCTATTGAACTTCAGCTAGCTTCAGGTCGAAACTGTCTAAAGAAGGTATTGCATTTATAAAGTGCCTTTCACCACAACCATGAGTCTCACAGTTTTGCAGCCAATGAAATAGCTTTGACGTGTAGCCATTGTTGGAAATTGGGAAAATGCTGCCAGCATGCACAGAGCAAGTTCCCACAAACAAAGATATAATCATGAACAAATAATTTGTACTTTGTGTTTGTTGTTGATTGTCAGATAAGTATTGGCCAGGGTCCCAGGGATAATGCCCTGTCACTCCTCTTCAAAATAGCACCATGGGATATTTTATATTCCCCCTGAGCAGGTGGGTGGGATTTCAATTTTATATCTCCTCTGAAAGTGCAGCATGGCCACACTACTGCATTGGAGTGCGACCTTCATTTTTGTATTTGAACCCGGGGTGGAAGTTGAACCCAGAACTACAGATGTTCTCAACCCCTGGTGATTTTTCATAATATTTAACATTTTCTTCATCTGTTTATCTAAATTTCCCATTACACGTCATGATTGGCTTGGCTTCAGTAGCTCCTTATGTCAATACATTCCAATCTTTAGCTACGAAAGCTGTTTCAACCTTCCCTTCAGTAACGGTCCTCAATTTATGTCCCTTTGCTAATTCAGCAGCTGCTGAAGGTTATTTTATATACTATATGGTCTTGAAACCCAGGTTGAAACTCTTCCAGATGCTGCTTGGTGCCTTCACCTGATGGTTCGATCCAGGTTCAGGAATTCATCCTGCTGAGAATTTACAAAAACAATCACACCCTGCAATTCCTTGTTGCAACACATTAATCAATCAGCTGTATTCTGTTGGATTGAACATTCAGAGCAGAGAATGCAGTGGAGGTCAAACGGTGATAGTAAGGTTCCAGTTGCAGTATTTACAGCACAGCAGATCCATACTGGTATTTATGTACATCCTACGTGCTAGACCCACCCTACCAAACCTTTCATTATCTTAAAAGCCTCTACCAGGTTTCTTGTCTGTTTCTTTTCTGCAGAACAAGAGTCCTAGCCTGCTAACATTTTTCTGATGGGTACAATTTTTCAGTTTTGATTAATTCTAGTAATTTCTTTTTGCATCTTGACCAGTGCCTATCGTTATAATATTGGGATCAGAACAGTTCACAGTATCTAGATTATTTATGCAACAGGGTTCCAGTCCAGCTCAAAAGCTGAGTCTCTGTTCTTTTCCTGCTCTAAAGGCCTTAAGTAAAAAGCAGTTTGAAGCAGCCTGAATTTCTAAATAGCCGTAGGTTTGTGGTACTATAGTACAGACCTGATGATAATTCTGTTCTTGATTCCAAAATCTCTCAAAATTGCCACACGGAGTATGCTTTGGAAAAGTTAACATCACCCAGAGTGGGAAGGAGTTGTTGCTCTGATTAGGCCTGAAACAGAGCTATTCTAACAAAAGGCCATACAAGCAAATCGGTGGCCATGGTGATAACTTGATTAGCTGTAGGCAGATTCCAAGCGTGGATTCTTCTGTTTCTGGAGGTGGTGAGCTTAGAGGTGGGAAGGCACCTAATTCAACGTGGTGTTGTACACCCATTCCCTGCTGCCTTACAAACCTCCAACAGGAGGATCCAGACAGGACAGTAGGCCTGTTCCCTGCCACTTCTTGAGACCCTTGAGTGGTCAATTAAGAAATCCAGAGATGTGCAGGGAAGGTGGATTGGCCATGCTAAATTGTCCCTAGTGTTCAGGGATGCATAGGCTGGGTGCATTAGCCGTGGGAAATGTTGGGTTACAGGAAAAGGGTAGGGGGATGGGTCTAGGTGAGATGCTGTTCAGAGGGTTGGTGTGCACTTGTTGGGCTGAATGGCCTGTTTCAACACTGAAGGGATTCGACGATACTCTGACTTGTAGGCCTGAGCCTGCATGGCTGAGGTTAACCCATCTGCAGGAGGGTCTGTGACTGTGCAGTTTGCCCAACAGTTGCTACCCTTCAGGTAACTTGCCACCTCGAGGTGGGGTGACCTAAGGCAGCCGGTGATTGAGCGACTGGACATTGGGCAGTGGTGCCCACTGGGAGCCAACCTTCTTCCCCTGTTTCCAGCTCCCGTGCCCACCACCCCTCCTCGTACAAACCCCACCCTCATCACTCCCCACAGTGACGCTGGAACTCTGGGAGCACTCTGCCGGCAGTAGCCATAGCTGCCTCCATAGTGGTCGTCATGTGCCAACCTCTGACCGCTCTTACCTCTGCCCCTGGGGTCTTTTTTTCAGGAAAAAGCCTGGCAGTGGCCTTGCCACTTCCTGATTGGTGTGTTGTTTGGTGGCCCTTCTCTGGAAGAGGTGGCTAACAAACAAGACCCGAAGTGACTAAGATTCTGCCCCAAAATGCTCTCAAGTCAAAAGCCAGTACAGAATGGAGCACTGGATTAGGGTTACTTTAGTGAATTCTTCAGGAAATTATACTGCCATTTTGACTCTAGAACCAGACGTAAATGCAGGTTTGACTTGCCTTTTATTCATTCTTGGGATGTGAACATCGCTAGCTGGGCCAGTATTTATTACCCAGTGCTAATGGCACTTGAGAAGGCGGTGGCAAGCTGCTTTCTCGAACCAATGCATCCATTTGGTGTAGGTACATCCATAATGCTTATAGAGAGGCACATCCAGGATTTTGACTGAGATGAAGAAAGTGTTCTGTATCTGATACGGACATAAATATTAGACTTGGAGTGAATGCATTACTAAAGTGACACATTGGCTAGAGGGGTTACATTTTAATGAAAAGTTCCATAAACTTGGCTTATATGTCCAAAGGTTTAGATCAAGATCATTAAAATTATATAATATTCACAAGGCTAGATGCAGAGAAACTGTTTCCATGGATCTAGAAAAAGGCAGCAGAATCTCAAAACCTGAGCAAACGTGGGCAGCAGTTTATCTTGCAGAGTAATTTATTCTCTCCCACGTCCAACATCAAAAAGTTGTGATTGGAGACTTGACAGCTGAGGTTCCTAGGTGTTTGATGGGGTATTGGTATCAAGGGATACACACAAATGATGAGTAAATGGAATTAAGATCCAGATAAGCCATGAGCTAATTGATTGGCAGGACAGATGAGGGATAGAATGGCCTCCTCTGGCCTTTAATGTTTCTGTGGATCCTTGACAATAGGCAATGGATATGTAAGGTTAAAAATAATTCCAGCCCCAGCAATGATGCCCTGCAGAAAATAATTTAAAAAATCAAGTGGAACATAATGTTTTGATCTGCTTAAGAGGTGAGAGAAACATTTTGAATAATTGAGTTTTTGTGAAAACAACTCTTCAGTCTCCATGGTAACTTCAGTTCTGTGATACTTGACAGTGTCATGACAACTGCAGTTTTTATTATTACATCATACATTTAATATTTTGGAATTAGTTTGAGGTTTTTTCTCTCTGCCATTGCTATATGTAACAGCATGTAGATTTTAGGAATGGTGGAACAAATTTTGTTGACCCAAATTAATTTACTCTAAAAAGAATGATATTGCACCTTGTATATCTCGCTTGAAGACTGAGTTTGTGCTCTGTGTATTTCGATCAACACTATCTCCTCATGAGTGTGTCTCACCTTTAACATAGTCCCCACCACCCTCACAGAAGTGCTAGCAAAGAAAATTACACAACAATTTACATTTGGGAATGTTCAGACAGATTATTAAAAACTTATTTAATAAAGATGGGTTGTAAGGAGTGTCTTAACAAAGAATGGGAGACAGATGATGGGTTAGTCTTCCATCTGCATTGAGTTGAGTTGGTTGATCTGACTGGGGATTTTGTTCGGCCTCAGGACACAGTTCGGGAGGGAACAGTTGCCTGAGGCCACTATTCATTAACATCTATCTAGTGGTTCCCGCTAGAAAGTGTGAACTAGTGTCTGATGAGGGAAGCTGCTGATAGAGTAAGTTGAGCTTGGTTGTGATGCACCCTCAGTCAAATAAATTAGCAAGAAAACGTTTTGACATTGAGATGGGTTGGGCATTTGAAATAATATGAGTAGATTAATTTGGGTCAACAAAATTTGTTCCACCATTCCTAAAATCTACATGCTGTTACATATAGCAATGGCAGAGAGAAAAAAACTCAAACTAATTCCAAAATATTAAATGTATGAAATAATATACCCAATAAGCTGTATCTTAGAACAGGAAGGAATTGGTCAGATGGAGAGGTAAGGTAAGAAATATGCCAGTGTGCTAACATACATCAATTTTCATTTGGTAATGTCCTTATGAGGACCTTGGGATAAAGACAGTATGCTCAATCAAGTTGCTGCACTTTTATAAACATTTCACTGTCACGGGCCAGTCCAAAGCACTCACCAGTTAAGGGTTATTTTTGAAATTTAACATGTATTTTGCAGATGATGGTATAGCGGTAATGATCATGGCTATTTGTAAACCCAATAGTGGTGAACATGAACAAAAACAAAGTTGCTGGAAAAGCTCAGCAGGTTTGGCAGCATCTGTGAGGGAGAAAACAGAATTAACATTTTCAGGTCCGGTGACCCTTTCTCAGAACCAGACCTGAAACTTTAACTGTTTTTTCCCTTCACAGATGCTGCCAGACCTGCTGAGCTTCTCCAGCAAATTTTTTTTAGTTCCTGATTTACAGCATCTGTGGTTCTTTTGGTTTTTACTTAGTGGTGAACATGAAACTGTCTTTCTAAAAGAAAAACAAAATCTGGTTCACTAATGTCCTTGTTGGGAAGGAATTCTGCCGTCTTTACCTGGTCTGGCTGATGTGTGATTCCAGACCCACAGTAATGTGGTTGACTGTTAACTGCTCTCCGGAATGGCTCAGTTCGAGGGACTGATGTGCAACAAATGCTGTCCTTGACCCTGACACCCACATCCCATGAGAATAATTTTTTACAAAAACTTTGCAACCAGTTCTCCCAACAGCTCCCCCCCCACCCCCGCCATTGGGGTCCACAAATAACAATAAGATCAGATACCAGTTATTCTACTTTTAATTGTTGGTGTTTATTGTGAGAGGGATGTTGACCGGGAGATCTCTCCTGTGCTTTTACTATTGCTGAGGGATTTTGCACATCCACCTAAAGACAGATGGCATCTCTGGTTTGACAAGTGACAATACCTCTGACAGGACAACATCCCCTCATGATTGCACAGACTTGTTGGCTGTGAATATGCCACTCAATCCTGCAGTCAGCCTTGAAGTTCCTGACTCTGAGGTGGGAACGCTCCCACTGAGCCTAAGTTGAGTGTCGCCATCTGTGGAGTAATATTCTGACAGAGAGAGTGCCTTCAACGTGGGAGGGAGAGAATTATAAACAAAAATTTAATGCAATCCTGAATTTAAACCAAGACCTATCCTTTAGTCACCATTTCATGCATTACTCTGACCAGAATCCAGGCATAGGACTGAAAGTGATTATGATGCAGAGTTGGTCTGTTATGAACAGAAGTTGTGATTCCCTGCAGAGTCCATATGCTCAATGCCAATGAGGTCACTGTCACTTTAGTCTGGAGTGACAGGTGGCAATCTTTGCTTGGTTGGTACTTTCTTAAAATGTGCATATATCTCTGAGATTAATACTGTGTAAGCACCATGGACTCCAATGTGTAAAGTAAGACAGGCTATTCTCTCCCAAGTGCTGAGCTGCCGTGTGAGGCAGGGCATTAACCTCGCAGTGTCCAGATACTGTGAGTCTGTCTTTCTCAGACCTTTTTCCCTAAGCATATTGTACGTGTATAGGATTGGATTCTGGAAGGGAATGGATTGTCATTCAGTTCACACAGTGTTTGATGACAAATGCACTCCTGCAAACTGATGCAATTCATTTTTACCAATTAGGCATGGAGGTTTGCATCCTTTATTTTTTCTAAATCCATTTGCCAGATGCTGCATCAAGGATTTTTTGCCATTATTGACCTGGTTGATGTACTTAGTCACCCAAACTCAGGGCCACTCAGCTATTTGTCATTGTTTAGGTTTAAAGTACCAGGATGTAATCGAAGAGGGATGCCTGATAGGCACTTCATGGAAATGACTGAGATGAACAGGTAGCTAACACAGCTTTTATCAGCAATCTAGATGGTAGAAGATTAAAATTCTAGTGACAATAAAAAGCTGTCTGATCTGGGAATGAACACTTGATGGATGACTTGTATCTGATCTTGATAAGTCACCAGAGAGAGGCACTGGTATAGTGGTAATGTGATGGGGCCCCAGAGGTCCAGGCCAAATCTCCAGGAAATGTGTGTTTGAACCTGTTGGTGAAATTAGAATTCAATAAGAGCTGGAGTGAAAAGCTAGTCTAATGGTGACAGATCGTCACAAAAAAACACCTCATTCACTAATAAGCATGGGGCTGGATGAACACAGCAGGTCAAGCAGCATCATAGGAGCAGGAAAACTTGACGTTTCGGGCCTAAACCCTTCATCAGAAATGGGGGAGGGGAAGAGGGTTCTGAAATAAATAGGGAGAGAGGGGGAGGTGGATAGAGGATGGATAGAGGAGAGGATAGGTGGAGAGGAGGCAGACAAGTCGAAGAGGCGGGGATGGAGCCATTAAAGGTGAGTGTGGGTAGGGGGGTAGGGAGGAGATAGGTCAGTCCAGGGAGGACGGAGGTCAAGGGGGCGGGATGATGTTAGTAGATAGGAGATGGGGGTGTGGCTTGAGGTGAGAGGAAAAACAGGTTAGGGAGGTGGAGATGAGCTAGGCTGGTTTTGGGATGCGGTTGGGGGTGGGGAGATTTTGAAGCTTGTGAAATCCACATTGATGCCATTGGGCTGCAGGGTTCCCAGGCTGAATATGATTTGCTGTTCCTGCGGCCTTCGGGTGGCATCACTGTGGCATTGTAGGAGGCCAAGGATGGACATGTCATCTGAGGAATGGGAGGGGGAGTTGAAATGGTTCGCGACTGGGAGGTGCAGTTGTTTGTTGCGAACTGAGCGCAGGTGTTCTGCAAAGCAGTTCCCAAGCCTCCGCTTGGTTTCCCCGATGTAGAGGAAGCCACAACGGGTACAGCGGATGCAGTATACCACATTGGCAGATGTGCAGGTGAACATCTGCCTGATGTGGAAAGTCTTCCTGGGGCCTGGGATTGGGGTGAGGGAGGAGGTGTGGGGGCAGGTGTAGCACTTCCTGCGGTTACAAGGAAAAGTGCCGGGTGTGGTGGGGCTGGAGGGGAGTGTGGAGCGGACAAGGGAGTCGCGGAGGGAGTGGTCCCTCCGGAAGGCAGATAAGGGTGGGGAGGGAAAAATGTCTTTGGTGGTGGGGTCTGATTGCAGATGGCGGAAGTGTCGGAGGACGATGCGTTGGATCCGGAGGTTGGCGGGGTGGTATGTGAGGACGAGGGGGATTCTTTTTTGGTTATTGTTGAGGGGACGGGGCGTGAGGGA
Source organism: Ginglymostoma cirratum (assembly GCA_024137785.1). Classification (NCBI taxonomy): domain Eukaryota; kingdom Metazoa; phylum Chordata; class Chondrichthyes; order Orectolobiformes; family Ginglymostomatidae; genus Ginglymostoma; species Ginglymostoma cirratum. Next base: position 17,952,386 of record JAHRHZ010000047.1, on the reverse strand, counting down.
TGTGTTCCGGGAAATGCGGGAGACACGGTCGAGGGCGTTCCCGACCACTGTGGGGGGGAAGTTGCGGTCCTTGAAGAATGAGGACATTTGAGATGTGCGGGAGTGGAATGTCTCATCCTGGGAGCAGATGCGGCGGAGGCGAAGGAATTGGGAATAAGGGATGGCATTTTTGCAGGAGGGTGGGTGGGAGGAGGTGTATTCCAGGTAGAGCTATGCCTGCCTCTTTGTAGGTTATGTGGAACAATCCCTCTTCCGTACCTACACTGGCCCTAAACCCCACCTCTTCCTCCGTTACATTGATGACTGCATCGGCGCCGCCTTGTGCTCCCACGAGGAGCTCGAACAGTTCATCCACTTCACCAACACTTTCCACCCCAACCTGAAGTTCACCTGGACCATCTCCAACACTTCTCTCTCCTTCCTGGACCTCTCTGTCTCCATCTCGGGCAACCACCTAGAAACAGATGTCCATTTCAAGCCCACTGACTCCCACAGCTACCTGGAATACACCTCCTCCCACCCACCCTCCTGCAAAAATGCCATCCCTTATTCCCAATTCCTTCGCCTCCGCCGCATCTGCTCCCAGGATGAGACATTCCACTCCCGCACATCTCAAATGTCCTCATTCTTCAAGGACCGCAACTTCCCCCCCCACAGTGGTCGAGAACGCCCTCGACCCTGTCTCCCGCATTTCCCGGAACACATCCCTCACGCCCCGTCCCCTCAACAATAACCAAAAAAGAATCCCCCTCGTCCTCACATACCACCCCGCCAACCTCCGGATCCAACGCATCGTCCTCCGACACTTCCGCCATCTGCAGTCAGACCCCACCACCAAAGACATTTTTCCCTCCCCACCCTTATCTGCCTTCCAGAGGGACCACTCCCTCCGCGACTCCCTTGTCCGCTCCACACTCCCCTCCAGCCCCACCACACCCGGCACTTTTCCTTGTAACCGCAGGAAGTGCTACACCTGCCGCCACACCTCCTCCCTCACCCCAATCCCAGGCCCCAAGAAGACTTTCCACATCAGGCAGATGTTCACCTCCACATCTGCCAATGTGGTATACTGCATCCGCTGTACCCGTTGTGGCTTCCTCTACATCGGGGAAACCAAGCGGAGGCTTGGGGACCGCTTTGCAGAACACCTACGCTCAGTTCGTAACAAACAACTGCCCCTCCCAGTCGCGAACCATTTCAACTCCCCCTCCCATTCCTCAGACGACATGTCCATCCTTGGCCTCCTGCAATGCCACAGTGATGCCACCCGAAGGCTGCAGGAACAGCAAATCATATTCAGCCTGGGAACCCTGCAGCCCAATGGCATCAATGTGGATTTCACAAGCTTCAAAATCTCCCCTCCCCCAACCGCATCCCCAAACCAGCCCAGCTCATCTCCACCTCCCTAACCTGTTTTTCCTCTCACCTCAAGCCACACCCCCATCTCCTATCTACTAACATCATCCCGCCCCCTTGACCTGTCTGTCCTCCCTGGACTGACCTATCTCCTCCCTACCCCGCCACCTACACTCACCTTTACTGGCTCCATCCCCGCATCTTCGACTTGTCTGCCTCCTCTCCACCTATCCTCTCTTCTATCCATCCTCTATCCACCTCCCTCCCTCCCTATTTATTTCAGAACCCTCTTCCCCTCCCCCATTTCTGATGAAGGGTTTAGGCCCGAAACGTCAAGTTTTCCTGCTCCTATGATGCTGCTTGACCTGCTGTGTTCATCCAGCCCCATGCTTGTTATCTTGGATTCTCCAGCATCTGCAGTACCTTTTATCCCTCATTCACTAATGTCCTTTTTAGTGAACGAAATCTGCTATCGTTACCTGGTCTGGCCAACGTGTGACTCCAGACCAAAAATAATGTGGTTGACTCTTAACTGCCCTCTGGCCAATTAGGGACAGGCAATAAAGGATGGCTTTGTCTGCTATGCTAACGTACCATGAATGAATTTAAAAGAAACAAGTGGGGAATCAATGCCACAAATTGGTACAATATTCTGTTGTGCCAGGATGCATTGCCAGGCTGGCTTCAGTTCCCTAGACTGTCATGTATGGAATTTTCTCTACACTTCTCTATTCCTGTAAGACACCCCTCAAAAGATACTTCCTTGATCAGCTTTTTGGTATCTTGTCCTAATCAATCTCAGTGTCAAATTATTTCTGATAGTGACGCTTGTGAATATGTCTTGATAAGCTTCACTTTTGTTAAATGTTCCCTGGGTGTGGTCTTATCTTCCAAAGTTCCCTATATTCTGGAAGTGTCCTAGTAGTTTGGAAAGTCTTTATTGACAAAAGGAGGGAGGCAGAAAACATATCAGTAAATTAAACTAACATCTCTTGTAAGGAGGCTGTTGGAGTGCTTTTATCAAGGAAGCTATGCTTAGAAAATTACTATGATCAGATACAGCCAATTTAGCTATGTGAGATGGAAATAATGTTTAACTAGTCTCGTAGAGTTTGGCAAAGTAACATTCACAGTGAGTCGAGGGAACCAATAAATGTGATATACTTGGATTTCCAAAAGGTATTTGACGGGTGTCACATCAAAGGTTGGCACATTATGTAGTGAGTACCATGTTAGTCTGTATAGGGAATGTTAGCCTACAGAAAGCAGAATGCAGGGTCATTTTTCAGGTTGGCAGGCTGTAACTAGTGGACAGTGCTGGGTCCTCAACTATTTACAGTCTATGTCAATGATTTGGATGAGGGAATGGAATCTAACTTGGCTAGACTTTCTGCTGACAGCAAGATAGGTCAGAAAATAAGTTGTCGAGATTGGGAGTCTAAGTGAATGGGCAAAAAATTGGCAGATAAGAGTATGACGTGCGCAATTGTGGCACTTGTGGAACAGACAGTATGGTGCTGATACACATTAGCAGAGGCACAAGCTTTGTAAAGCCTTCCAAACTTCTCGCACACGTCAATAACAGCAGCAATAGTGCGCAGAGATGGATTAAGAAGTCTTTGGTTCTGGACACCATGAACTATTGAGATCTTTTCTGAGTCTCTCTGCAGTACCTTTCTTCTGCACTCTGTCCTCCCTGTCCTTCATCCATTAAAACACAAATGCATGTTGATTCATGAAGAAATGGGCATTAAAAAGTTTACAGAGTGCATTGACAATAATTCATATCACAATATGCTCGGTTTTATCTGGGTTTGCAAACCCCCCAGGACTGCCCTGGAATCTGCAGGATTTGTAACTGAAGCTGCAGGCATTTCTGCATGCAGGATACAAGAAATATCATGAAAGCATTCTTTTGTTTTAGTTCATTTTCTTGTAAAATGTTTATTTGGTAGAAAACTATTGGGCAGACTCCCTAACAGGGTAGATAGTTGGAGTTTGGAGGCCGTGTGTTGAAACATCCAGGAATATGCTCAACCAAAGTAGGCGTCCTACATATTTGTACAGGGCCTGTAACTCTGCAAAACTCATTTGTTAATCCATCCTCTGCAATATCTGTTGAAGCACTAATCTGTTAAACTGATGATGTTGCTACAACATATAACATCAAGATGTAGAAAAGTATTTGAATAACCATCGAAGTTTTTATTTTGTTCACTCGTGGGATGTGGGGGGTTCACTGGCTGAGCCAGCATTTTCGTTTTCCTTGAGAAGGTGTTGGTGAGCTGCCTTCTTGAACTGCTGCAGTCCATGTGCTTGATGCATGATCGCTGTTGCAATGTGGCACCCTTAGTTCAAACAACGTGTTTTGTGGGAACTCTACCAGTCTGCAATCTGCATGAGCTGCTCCCAATTCAGCAAACCACTGGCCCAACTCACACAAATTCCTGAAGGATATTTGGATGCAGCTTGCACAAACATGGGAGTTGTTTGTGGCCAGCACCCTGCCCAATTAAACTGATCCAAGGGCAGAGCATATTTTAATAATTGAAGGCATTTTAGTCAGAATGAACTGACCTACTATTTGCAAATTTGCAAAACAAATCAAAGTGAATTAGATGCAGCCTGTTAGTGGATCGTGATATACTGTGTGAAAATTATTCAGTTCTCCGTTTGGTCGACCATGCAACAGAATATCCAATTAACATCCTTTCTTCGTGCCATCCGATTAGTTATGTTAATAGGAAGAAATCATTGAAATTCAACCCATTGGGTTCCAGCAAATATTTCTACATATGAAAGACTTCACACAGTAAGAAATGGAACATTTCGTCACTGATTAACAAGAAAAAGCCTTTCTGTTCCATTTGAGAGCGAATTCAGAAGGCAAATTAAAATGCAAATTTGATCATTTTTATAGCCTTTGTTCCATCCTATCTATGTTGGTTTCTTTGGGTTTTGGTAGCGTTTCCCACAGTCAGAGAATCTCCTTTCCACCTCTAGCACTTGTCACTATGACTCTTGCTGTGAGGAAAGGAAGATCAGAAGACCACTCGGACATTGCAGCTCTCGGGTGCCCAGGTGATTCGCCTGGTTGAAGCAGTAGCTCGGTATTCATGCTATTGGCAGGGAATATGGGTTTGTGTCCCACTTGAAAGACATGAACAAAAACTCTGCCTAACATTCCCAATGTAGTAGTGAAGGTTTGCTCCTGTGTCAGAGGTGCCCTGTTAGTACAAGTAGGAACTGCAGATGCTGGAGAATCTGAGATAACAAGGTGTGGAGCTGGATGAACACAGCAGGCCAAGCAGCATCAGAGGAGCAGGAAAGTTGACGTTTCGGGTCGGGACTCTTCTTCAGAAAATGTGCAAGTTGTTAAACTGAAGGTTACCTGCCCTCAAAGACGGATGTAAAAGAACCCATAGCATTACTTAAGGAACAACACTGTTCAGGCCAGATTTTAGCACGTAGCATAATAAAAACGGATGAGTCCATCTCTTTTGTGTTACTGTCCTAAAAGAGTCGACAATGCAGGGTCCTGTTACCCAGAATGCCCTGTGACTTTAGCTGGACTTGTGGATTCTGCCTTGTCTGTGGCTGTAACGAAAGCCAGTCTCTGTCTATAGAAGTAATCGAGAGGCAATCTACCGAGAACTCTGCTTCCCACAGTCATCCTTCCTGTACAGTCACAGCACTCATTTCCTCGAGGCATTCCACATCCATTCTGAGGAATGTGAATCATGTGTAACACCCATTCCTGAAAAGGTATTGCCGCACAGTGCAATACTGACAGCTCAGTTAGCTGGACAGCTGGTTTGCAATGCAGAGTGACACAAATAGTGCACATTCAATCCCTGCTGTGGTTACTATCGAAGGTCCTGCCTTCTCAACCTTGCCCTTTGCTTGAGGCATGGTGACCCTTAGGTTAAACTCCCCACCAGTCAGCTATCACTGTGTGAGAGCAGATCTCTGGGACTATGGTAACTTTACCTACATCTCTCTTTGTTGATTTTTTTTTTTTCTTTTCATGCGAACCTTTGTATTCTTTTATTAAAGAGCATAGTAGCCTTGTGTGAATATGTTCAGTGGCTAACCAACCCAGTAACTGACTACTAAAATGTAATGTTTTAGGATCTATCAAGCCAGGTTTCATTCAGGGATCTGATTTGTTCAATATTACCATTGGCATTTACATGTGCTCCAAGCTAATGTGGTGGTATTGTCGCAATTTGAATTCTTTAATGAACATGTCAGCTCCGTGAAATATTGTTTCTGTGCCAGTAAACACTCAGTCTGTGATCTGCTTTATTTGCCCTTGTCCAGAAGGTTCTGACCATCGCTGGGGTTTATTTCCACAGACCCCAGAACACTTCTCCACATTTGAAAGTGGGCAATTCAGTTCCTTCAGTACCGCATGAGTGTCAGGGCTGTGCCTCTGGGATAGGGCTTGAACTCTTGACCTGCTGGCTTAGAAGTGTGGGTGCCACTTGAGGCGTGACCGATACCCCTGTTACCACCGTAGGGTTCACCCTTTAATTGGTAAGTGTAAGAGAGATTTCTTCCTTGGCGATGGAGATGATAAGAATGATTGATTCTGAAAGACCCTGTCAAATATGGGGAGGGTGCATTCACAAGGAAGGAAATCTGTAATGGGAACTAGGTGAAAGGAATGCGTGTGGAGTGGTGTGGTGCCAGATGAGAGTGATTATAAGAGCTTTCCCACACACCGTTCTCAAACCCCTGTCAGCAAACACACTTTTTCCATGAGTTGATACTGTCCAGTGCTGGTAGTGGTCTTATACATACACAGCTGCCTCGCCTGTTGGAAGTGTCAAGAGTGTTTACTACAATGAATGTTTCTGAAGTACGGTGTCTGTTGTGCAGAGATTATCTTCCTGCTCAAATCCGTAAACATTTGGATGTGATTGCCACAATGTAATCTGAGGAATTCATGTGAATATCATGGTTTATAACCATCAGCTCAACCCCAGGCTTGTATCATTATTTTAAACTCATCTGTTATTTGAATTTTGTGTTCAGAAATGTGAAGAATGTTGGCACTGGGGAAAGTAACTTGTCCAGTTATGAATAACCAATATAAAGAACTGGATTAGCTCAATATGAAGTAGAGGACTCTAATCTCTACCCAAAAAGGACCTCCAGTTCAGTCCCTGAGAATCACTCTCTAAGTGACAAATATGGCTAGGTTGGTGGCACTGTCAGTTCTGAGTTCAAGTCCCATACTAGAAACTTGAGCTCAAAATCTAGACTAACCACTTCAGTCCACTACTTGAGGAATGCTGCATTGTTGCCCTCTTAGGAACATAGGAACAGAAATAGACCTTCCAGTATTTTGAGTCTGCTCCACTATTTAAAATGATCATGTGGGTTTATTACGGGCACAGACGGAATTTATAATGTGGATGGAGAAAGTAATTGATTATTTTGTGATTTTTTTTTCGCAGAAAGATGCATGAAATTTCCAAAAATTAAGAGACTGAACTGACAAGGTGGATTGAGGAGTGAATGAAATTAGTACTAGGTTGTGATCAATGCCTTTTACCCACACTATCCCCATAACCCTTGATGCCATTCATAATCGGAAATCAACCAAACACTACCGAGCACAAGACTGAGTTTCCACTGCTCTCTGGGGTAGAGCATTTCGAAGAATCACCACCATCTGAATAAAAATATTTATTCTCATCTTGGTCCTAAATTGCATCCTCATTATTTTCAAATTATTTCCCTGGTCCTAGATTCCCTAACCAGGGAAACATCTACATCTACTCTGCCTATCCTTTTAAGTTGAAATTAGATTCTTCAAAATTTGAGAGAATATTTTTATTCATTCCTACCTCTTACACTTTAAGAAATACTCTGCACATCTTGTACCAAAATGGATAACCTCACGTTTTTCCATCTGCCGTGTTCTTGTCTACTGACCTAGCCTGTCCAAATTCTCTTGAAACAGTTTTATTGCTTCAGTGGAAATGTATATTTTCAGGAACTTAATGTGCATTACGTATTTAGAAATGTTACACTTTGTCCCCACATATGCCATTTGACATATATTGTGAACAGTTGAGGCCCAGTTACAGATCCTTGCAGTATTCCATTAGTCACAGCCTGCCATGTGAAAAAGACCAATTTATTCTTACTGTTTTCTGCTTGCTAATCAATTCTTAATCCATGCCAGTATATTACCTCCCATCCCATGTGCTTTAATTTTGCTAACCAGCCTCCTGGTCTTCTGAAAATCCAAGTATTTGTATCTATCGATTCACCTTTAACAAAGCTGTCAATAACATCCTCAAAAAACTCCCGACGAGTTTGTCAAACATGATTGCTCATTCACAAATCTATGCTATGTTCAATCAGATCATTATTATCTAGCATCCATTTATCACATCCTTCATAATAGATTCTAGCCTTTTCTGACTAATGGTGTATGGCTAACGGGGCTGTAGTTCCCTGTTTTCCCTCTTGTTCTCTTCTTAAGTAGGAGGTGACATTTGCTGGTTTCTGATCTGCATGAATGATTCCAGAATCTACAGAATTTTGGAAAATGTCAACATCTCCTTCAACACTCTGGACCATTAGACCTGGGGCACTACCGACTTTTAACCACATTAATTTCACCAGTACAACCTAGTAATAATTTCATTCACTCCTCGATCTATCTCGTCAGTTCTGTCTCTTAATTTTACAAATTTCATGCATCTTTCTCAGTGAAAAAAATCTCAAAATAATCATTTACTTTCTCTATTCACCTTTATAAATTCTGTCTGTGGCTGTAATAAACCCACATCACCTTGACAAACTGTTTCCTTTTTGCATACATATTGAAGCTCTTAATGTGCTTTTTTTTTTGCTCAATTGCATTCATTTTCATTCGGTGCTGCCTTTCCTTTTTGATTTCTTGGGCACTCTGCTGTATTCTTAAAAAATATTACTGCTGATCCTTAGATGTACTAGTATTTCTGCTGATGTGATAAGCTCTATTCTTTTAATCTTGCACAATCCTTAACTTACTTTTTCAGTCACTGTTGAATGACCTTTTAAGTTGTTTAGCACCTTTTGAAGAAATGTATAGTTGTTGTAAGCTATGTAATAGTTCTTTTAAAGACTACCCATTGCCTATGTATAGTCGTGCCTTTTAATGTATTTTCCCAATAAGCCTCAGCCAAGTTATGCCTCCTGCCTTAATTCCTTTATTTAAATATAACACCCTTGTTTCAGATTGAACTATTTTACTATCATAGTGCTTTACATTATTATCTTGTGATCATTCATCCCTAAAAATTATTTTATCTCATGATTATTAATTAGCCCTTTATGATGACAGAATATTAGTTGTAAAATAACGTACCTTGCAGTTGACTCCTCAACTTGCTATTTGAGAAAACCACCCTGAAATTACACTCCAGAAACTGGCCCTTCACAGGTTTTGGTAAGACCATAATACAGAAGTAGGCCATTCCATCAAATCTGCTCTGCCATTCATTGAGGATGCTGTTTTGATAATCCACTTCCCTGCTTTTCCCTGTATCCTTAGACTGCCTCACTGATTTAAAAACAAACCCCTCTATATCTCAGAGATAGTGGGAACTGCCGATGCTGGAGAATCTGAGATAACATGGTGTAGAGCTGGATGAACACAGCAGGCCAAGCAGCATCAGAGGAGGGGGAAAGCTGACGTTTCGGGTCTGGACCCTTTTCTGAAGAAGAGTCCTGACCTGAAACGTCAGCTTTCCCACTCCTCTGATGCTGCTTGGCCTGCTGTGTTCATTCAGCTCTACACCATGTTATCACTCTATTTCTGAACCTTGAATTATTTTAATGGCCCAGCCTTGACATCCCTCTATGTTAAAGAATGTGGTACAGGTTCACAAATGTGAGAAATAAAAATCCTTCTCATCTGTTTTAAATGTGCAATTCCTTAACTGGTTTACCCAGTCTATATGCAGATTGAAGTCATCCATGATTACAGCATTGTCCATGCTACAAGCTTCTCTCATCTCCTGATTAATGTCATGCCCCTCATGATTAGTACTATTTGGAAGCTTATAAATGACTCCAACAAATGTCTGCGACCATTGCAGTTCCACCCAAAACAGATTCCACACATTCTTCTTCTGAGTCGAGATCCTCCCTACTCATGTTCTGATCCTGTTCCATGTTATCAGCACAACTGTACCTTCTTATCTGTCATTCCTAAAGGTTGAATATATTTGAATATTCAGTTCTGAGTCCTAGGTCACCATACAAGCAATTAGATCATAACTGTAGACCTCTATTTGTGCTTTTAGATCATCTATCTATCTTGTTACATTGTGCTGTTAATTTTGTTTTTGACGTCACTATACGTTATAGCTGATGCTTGGCTTTGTGTCTCCTATCTTCTAGTGCCCTTTGCAGGTTTTGTGCTTCCAGTTACCAATTTTACAGCGTCCCCCCACCGGTTTCCATCCCCCTGAAAAGCTGGTTTAAAATGCATCCTAACACACTCATAATCTACCTGCTCCAGACGAATCTGATGCCCTCCCTCCTACACCAGTTTTCCATCCAGATGTCCATCAGTCAGTCCTCCTGTCCCTGCACTCACTTGCATGTCATTCTAGGAGTGACCCTGAAATTACAGTTCTCGAGGTCCTGCTTTTTAATTTCCTTCTGAAAATCTGCTTGCAAGACGTCATCTGTCTTCCTACTGATGTTGTTGGTACCAATGTGGACCATGACTAATGGTTGATTCCTCTCCCCCAGAAGGATGTCTTGTAGCCACTATATTGGCATCCTTGACCCTAGCTCCAGGAAACTAACATTCCATCCTGGAGTCACATTTCATGTTGCAGAAGCACCTGTCTGATTCAATCACCATTGCCATTCCAATCCTCCTGTAACTCAGAAACTAATTGTTACCCTTGAAATAAGCCTGAACGTATACAAAAACTTTTTACTTACATAAAGTTAATGCGAGTGAAGTAAATTTATTTTCCCTCTGTTGCTTGATTTTATTTTGACCTGATTTTTAACTGTGCCCCATTTTGGCAGTATTCCTTATTGAAGTCAAAGTCTTTAAAAGTGAAAAATGTATCATTCGTAAACTTCTCACCAATCAATGCACTTATGGTTTTCTGATGTTGACACGCTTAGAATTTATAGCCTGGAGTAAAGGTGCCTCCTCCTCATCCAGCTGTCTCCCTTCCCAGAAGGTGAGTGAAGGCCCGGGCCTCACCCTCCTTTTCCGCTGTCCAGGAAGAGATGTCTCCTGTGGGTCCAGCTGTCTCTGCTCCTGGAAAGTTCTGGGTCCTCTTCCATCTTTTGGATGAGACCTTAAACCAAAGCCCATTCAGGCCCCTCCAGTGAGACTAAAATAACCCATGGCATTTCAAACATGAGCTGGAGAGTTAACCCCTGGGGTCCCATCTAATATTTAACTAGCATCCCTAAAACAAATTAACCAGCCAGTCCCTCAGCTGTTATGGGATCTTGCTGTGTACAAATTAGTTGCTACAATTCCTACATAACAACAGTGACCATATTTAAAATACTTTATTGTCTGAACAGCCTATAGAAAAGGTGCACTTTAGAGATGCAAATACATTCTTGATTTTCCTGTGTGGCATCAGCAGAATTACACAGTTCATTCTGCAGGCTGAGCCCAATTAATGAATCTCAATCCTCTGGACACAGCCTGTACAATCTGATTTCATCATTGGACAGCAATAATTTACACTTATGTAGCACCCAAAGTGTTATAAATATCCTAAGGAATTTCATAAGAATGTTATAACATTTTACACCGAGTTATATCAGGACTTATTAGAACAGGAGATGAAAATGTTGATCAGGAAGTGATTTTTAGGGAGCATCTTAAAGGAGGAGTAAAAAAATAACGGCCTCTACTGCCTGTAGTGGGAGGAGGCTTAACTTGGCATCAGAATAGAACCTGTACCCCAGTGAGAGTCAATGTGTGTGTGGTACCCATACCCTGCTGTAAGTGGAATCTGGAACTCACTGAATCAATGAATTGGGGGCGAGTGGTAAAAAGTATTGTAAAAGCACGATAATTGTGTGTAATCAAAATGAGTGAAATGACTGAGTCAAGGGAGTGTGGAGAAATGAATGAATCACTTCCTCTGGGACACGACATTAACAAAGTCACCGAGCTGCAGCAGGGGTGCAGCAATGAAGCTGAGAATTCCTGAGTCAGTCGTTCCCTTTCCTGTAGCTGATTTGATATAAATGGCAATTAATAGATTTGGTTTTGGTTTTCAGGATGCTTTTTCAGGTCGTACGGTAGAGTTATAGTTGAATGTGGCTGGCATACTTACACCGGCTGTTGCCTAAGGTTTAATATTGGCAATTGTTGGTAGACAAGCTCACTGACTTGTCTCTTATTATGTACCTTGCATTTCCTTGGAGAGAAGAAAGCAAATCAAAGACTTAATAGTTTTCAAAATTATGTAGTGACTGGAGAAAGTAGACAGGGAGAAACTGTTTCCTCATTCAAGAATGAATAGATATAATGTAATTTGTACAAGGAGCAAATGTGAGGTGAAAAATAAAGCGTGACTATGCAACCGGTAGTTAGGACCTGGAAGTGAGATGGAGGCAAGTTCAAATGGGGAATCCAAGAGGGCATTAGATGATTATTTTAAATAGAAACAATATTCAGAGTAACAGGGATCAGGAGAATGGCATTAAGTCATAAAGCTCATTGAGACACTAGGTGCAGACATGATAGGTAAAACAGCCTCCCATCTACACCGTAATAATTCTATGATTCTGTGTGTCTGGTGTTTAAACTGGTCAAAGTCAATGAGTTGGACTCTGGTAGAATAGCAGAGTGAGAAAGATAAATGAGCAGATTATGCACAAGCATCAATAATATTCAAATTCAATAGATTTGAGGTTGTAGGCATGTAAAGAAGTATGCAGATTTTTGGGAAGGTGAAATTAAGGTAGAAGATCAGTCGTGATCCTGTTGAATGGCAGAGCAGGTTTGAGGGGCTGAATGGCCCTTTCCTGCTCTTACCCTGATCATCAGCAATAGTTTCCAGTCCTGGGTATTCCTGGTGCAAGGTCAGGTGGCTGGCATTACATTTCTTCGTCCCACCTTCAGGAGGCCATGCCTTCAGCTGGCTGCAGCTAAAGTCTGGAATTTCCTCCCTGAACCTCTCCGTTTTTATACTTCTCTCCAGCCTTCTTTAAGGTTCTCCTTTAAATTATACCTCATTGACTAAATTTTTGGTTACCTGTCCTAACAAAGCAAAAACTTGGTGTGTCTCAAGCATTTTTAACAACCTCCGGCTATACTAAATCACCTTACAGCTTGTGAAGTCTATTTGAAATGTAGGAACCTTGGCGGTCAGTTTGTACATAGCAACATCCTTCCTATAGCAGGGAGACCAGAATTGAACACTGTTTTAAAAGTGGCCTAACCAATGTCCTGAACAGCTGCAATATGACCACCCAGCTCCTATGCTCCATGCAGTGATCAATAAAGGCAAGCGTACCAAACGCTGCCTTCACCACCCTACCTACCTGTGACTCCACTTTCAAGGAGCTATGAACCTGCACTCCTAGGTCTTTCTGTTCAGCAACACACCCCAGACCTTAACGTTAAGTGTGTAAGTCCTGCCCCGATTGCCTTTCCAAAATGCAGCACCTCACATTGATCTAAATTAAACTCCATCTTCCACTCCTTGGCCCATTGGCCCATCTGATTAAGATCCGTACTCTGAGGGAATCTTCACTGTCCACCTCACCATCTATTTTGGTGTCATCTGCAAACTTATTAACCATACCTACTATATTCTTTAGTATAAATGACAAAAAGCAGTGGACCCAGCACTGATCCTTGCGGCACACCGCTGGTCACGGGCCTCCAGTCTGAAAAACAACCCTGTACCACCATCCTCTGTTTTCTGTCTTCAAGTCAATTTTGTGTCCAGTTGGGTAGCTCCCCCAATTCTATGTGATCTAATCTTGCTAACCTGTGTGTCATGCAGACCCTTGTCAAATGCCTTGCTGAAGTCCACATAGACAATAGAGATAACAAGGCGTGGGGCTGGATGAACACAGCAGGCCAAGC
>JAHRHZ010000047.1:17902744-17938530 GCA_024137785.1 Ginglymostoma cirratum | reverse complement strand
ATGCTGCTTGGCCTGCTGTGTTCATCCAGCCCCACGCCTTGTTATCTCGGATTCTCCAGCATCTGCAGTACCTTTTATCTCTCTCCACATAGACAATGTCTACTGCTCTGTGTTCATCAATCATCTTTGGCACCCGTTCAAAAAACTCAATCAAGTTAGTGAGACAATATTTCCCCCACACACAGCCATGCTGACTGTACCTAATCAGTCCTTGCCTTTCCAAATGCATGTAAATCCTGTCCCTCAGAATTCCTTCCAACAACTTACCTACACTGATGTCAGCCTCACTGGCCTATAGTTCCCTGGCTTTTCCTTATCACCTTCCTAAAATAATGGCACCACATTAGCCGACCTCCAGTCTTCTGGCATCTCACCTGTAGCTATCGATGATACAGATATCTCAGCAAGGGGCCCAGCAATCTCTTCCCTAGCTTCCCACACAGTTCTGGGATACACCTGATCAAGTCCCAGGGATTTATCTACCTTACGCGTTTTAAGACCTCCAGCACCACCTGTTCTGCTAAATGAATGCTTTTCAAGACATCACCATTTATTTCCCCAAGTTCCCTAGCTTCCAAATCCTTCTCCACAGTGAATACTGACATGAAATATTCATTTAGCATCGCACCCATCTCCTTTGGTACCACAGACAGGTGACCTTGTTGATTTCATGGGCCGTATTCTCTCCCTAGTTACTTTCTTGCCCTTAATATATTTGTAGCATCTCTTTGGATTCTGCTTAACCCTATTTGCTAAAGCTATTTCATGTCCCCATTTTTTTGCCATCCTGATTTCCCTTGTAAGTATTCTCCTACTGCCTTTATACTCCTCTAGGGATTCGCTTAAACCCTGCTGTCTGTATCTGACATACGATTCCTTTTTCTTGACCAAAGTCTCAATTTTTCTAGTCATCCAGGATTTATTGCATCATGAAGTCAGTTTACCCACTGGGTCTTGGTGGACTATCTTCAGAGGCTCAATGCAGCCGCGTTGGGCATCTACCTGCACTGAGAGGATTCAATGCAGTGAAACCCAGGAAAAACATAGGGACAGCAGAACTAGACAGTAAAGATTTTTCATCACATTTATTAAACCATTTTGTTTACTGGAGATAGAGGGAGGGGCCAGTGAAAAGACATTGTTTGACTGAGAGTCAAGAATGATCCATTTGGGTAATGAAGGGCCTCCTTACTTTCTGATAGTTGGGACAGGGGAGGGACGGGGTCTTGCGATAGTAGACATGACGAGTGACCAATGGTGGAAGCTGAGGGTGAGGTATTTAGATGCAAGAAGTCTTATAGTGAAACTTCGTGGAATACATCCAATTTCACTTGGCAGCTGTGATCTGGGAGATTTGAAAGTTCAATCTTGTCCTGGAGAATGACCTCCTCTAGGGAAGCTTCAGTCATTTCCTGTGTTCAGGTCAATGTTAAAATAGCAGTTGGGATTCCAGCCATCACAATAGATCCATTTCAGATTTAGAGAACCCTGCCCTCAAGCATCCAGTTTAAATCCTTGGCAACTCCAGTTTAAAATTAGCAGAGTAGAGCTGAGACTTTAAGAAGGAAGTCTCTTGCCAAATTAGAACTCTTCCCTCAACTCCATCCCTTTTTTTGTTTTTGAACGAAGAGTGAGAATTCTTCCTTCATCCTGTCTTCCAAATAGCTTGTAAACTCTGCTGCTGTGCCCTCAGCTATTCCATTCCTTAACAGGGTACAGGAGAGAACTCAATACGAGAAACCCAATCTCGACATCACCTCTAGCCTTCAGAACTCTCTCTTTTTACAAACTTTCTTATCCCTCTCTTCATTGTTCCTGCTGTGGTCAGTGCTGCCCACAGCTTTCCTGTCCCACTGCCACTGGAAATACATTCTCTTTGTTCCCCTCTGTGGGCTGAAGTCCTTGTACTGTCACTTTTCCTGACTCCTCACCACCTTCCATTTCCAAAATGAAATTGAACATTTTCAATTTGCTGAACACGCATTGGCTGTTGTGTTTCCTACATTTCCGTTGTGACTTCACATCAAAAAGTGGCCCTGCCTGGAAAGCAGTTTGGGATGGCCTAAGATTCTGCAAGAATGATGGTTCACAGAAGGAGACTATTTGGCCCATCTTGCTCCAGCTCTCCAAATGAATGTCTCACCATCTCCGCTGTAACCCAGAACATTCCTCATTTTCAGGCAACCATCTATCGTAGAATTCCTACGGTGTGGGAGCAGGCCATTCAGCCCATCAAGTCTGCACCAACCCTCTGAAGAACATCCCACCCAGACCCACCTCCCTCACCCTATCCCTGTAACTCCACATTTCCCGTGGCCGATCCACCTAACTTGCACATCTTTGGACTGTGGGAGGAAACCTACGCAGACACGGGGAGAACATGCAAACTCCACACAGACGATTGCCTGAGGCTCGACTTGAACCTGGGTCCCCAGTACTGTGAGGCAGCAGTGCTAACCACAGAGCCACCGTGCCACCCATGAGAAGTCCATCTAGTTCCAGTTTGAATGTTTTACTGGAATCTACTTCCATTACACCCACAAGACCCTTAACTACTCATTCTTTTTCATCACTTTTGCTGCTTTTGCCAATAATTTAAAATCTTTGCTTTCTCATTCTTGATCCTTTTTGTGCGTGGGAAATGTGTAATAAATCTGTTCTGTTGCTAAAAGAACATTAGCAGCCGCATGTGAATGTGTTCAGTGTGTCACTGCCACAGTATCCAAATAATGAAAAATTAAACTGTGGCTGACAAGTCACGTTTTCTCTCTGAGATGGTGTTCTAACAGTGCAAATGAGCATTTTTGGGAATCCAATTAAGAGCGAGCTGGCTTGACAAGAAGGGTGAGTTCATGCTGATACAGGGTAATGGGACTGTGATTATATTCTCAATGGGGTTAATGTCATCTCGTCGCTCACTGAACTGGACTGAGTTTTAAGTCCTGACACAAACCAATTAGGAAACTGTTGATCAGTCAATTGATCCATTTACTCAACCTTATCTATCTATACATCTCTCTGGATTTCTTATCTTTCTATACAGATCAACCCCTCATATTCTCTGTCTCTTATCCATTTCTCTCAAACTCCAACTCTGACAAACGCTCCTAAAACAAACTGAATACAGACTGAAATTTTTAGATGTGTCTTTGTTTTCGGTCAGCACTGGATAATTGATCATTCTTTTGCAGTTGAGCACCAAGATAGCAGGTGAGTCAAATTGAGCAAACCTCTGTCTCTACCCTTAATGATACCCTTCAGTGAATCTTCTTAAACATGAGGAATAAGGGTGTACCCCAAACACCAGGTGCCTCATGTCCATTTGTGGGATGATAACTCACATATTGTTTGTTCAAAAAGTTTTCCTTTTCTTTTGGCAACAATTTAGGACAAATCTGGAAGCTCTGCAGAAGAAGTTAGAGGAGCTTGAGTTGGATGAACAACAGCGCAAACGTTTGGAAGCATTTCTGACCCAGAAACAGAAGGTTGGCGAGTTGAAAGATGATGACTTTGAGAAGATATCAGAACTGGGAGCAGGAAATGGAGGAGTCGTTTTCAAAGTTTCTCACAAACCATCCAGTCTCATAATGGCCCGGAAGGTAAAACCAGTTTTCATCCTTTTCTCACCCCTTCTCTCCCAAAGGTCAATTCAAATATGCAGCTTAACAATGAGAGTCAACAAACACACACTCTCTCGCGCGCTCTCGCTCTCTCTCTCCTTCTCCCCACCCTCTGACTCATTTGTGCACACACTCTCTTGCAGACGCACACACACATAATATTCACACACGAGCCACCTTCCTCCCGTGTAGAGACACAAACAGGACAAAGTAACATCTCCAGTTGGATCAAGTTTATAATGTACATTCAGTGTAGATCT
Source organism: Ginglymostoma cirratum (assembly GCA_024137785.1). NCBI lineage: Eukaryota > Metazoa > Chordata > Chondrichthyes > Orectolobiformes > Ginglymostomatidae > Ginglymostoma > Ginglymostoma cirratum. The sequence continues at coordinate 17,934,650 of JAHRHZ010000047.1, read as the reverse complement.
GTAAATATCACACACACAACGCCATCACATCATGCTGAATCTCAGTAGTTACGAATAAAATCATTGCACTTCATGCCTGTGGCAGCTCTTTTCCACCTTTTTCCCACAGTCAAACCTTTCCCTGTAACCCTGTGAATTATTCCTTTCTGAGTCATTGCCCAGTTGCCCTTTGAAATTCAATGAAATCTGATTTTAATAAACTTTCGGGTACTGCACTCTAGAACTTAACAACTCCGTGAGGGGAAATTCCTCTTAAATTTTGTTGCCAGTTATTTTAAATTTCTGGCGTCTGGATGCTGACCCCATTGCTAGGTGGAGGAAACAGTTTCTCATACGCTTTGAATTTCTCTGTTAAAATCTTTGTTAAACTTCCTCAGCCTCCAGGGACAACAATCCCAATTTTTCTGTTGTTTCCATAGAAGTGAGATCCAAAACTTCCAGCATCATCCTGGTGGGCTCTTCCAATTCTCCCAGGGCTTTCACATCCTTCATTAGGTGCTGCCCAGACTAATCAATCCAGTACAGAATTTACAAGAAATTTCTCAACCCAGTAAGCAGTGAGAATGTGACACTTATCAGCAGAGGCAGTGTCTCAGCTAAACAGCATAAATACGGAGGGAGAGAAGTATATTGATAGAAGTGGCTTAGGTAGAACATGAACAACCAGAATTGGTCAGTTGTGCTGAATAGCCTGTGTATATAGGATGTAAATATAGAAGGTTGACGAAATGGACCAACTTTACCTGTTTCTTTTTCTTGTAGCTAATTCATCTGGAGATCAAGCCTGCTATTCGGAACCAGATAATCCGAGAACTACAGGTTCTACACGAATGTAATTCTCCATATATCGTGGGATTCTATGGAGCTTTCTATAGCGATGGAGAGATCAGCATCTGCATGGAACACATGGTACTGAAGCTAAGAGCATTTGTTGCTTGGGAAAATCAGGAAATAGAAAGAAAAAGCAACAGTTGTAGAAGCACATGGGATCATTTCTGTCTTCCTTCAGCGAGAAGCCCTTGGCACTAGAGAACTCTCCAGTCCTTTGATTCAATGTGTGTTCCACAAGTTGCAGTCCTTTGGTCTTCTGGTTTTGTTCAAACAGTATCTGCATATTTACCTCTCAAATTTTCTTTAACAGATTTAATGTTTTCATAAATCTTACTAAACAGTCTGTGCCAGCTCTTTCCAATTAGTCCCCACTCTGTTTCTGTCTTCCTAAAGCCCTAGTCACTCAATTTGCCTTTGAAAGTTGTCATTGAATCAGTTGCCATCTCATTTTCATATAGTGTACCCCAGTCAACATTAACTTCCTATGAGAACATACTGACCTCATTTGGTCTCTGGTACGTTTTCTGATTTACCTTAAATCTGTTTCCTTTGCTTCAGTTGGCAGGCATGTTGGTAACCAGTTCCTATTAAGTTGCCCCAAACCTTCTTTCTACTTCAAAGAAGCAGTCCCAGTTTCTCCTGTAGCTCCCCATAACTAAATCCCTCATTCCTGGTACTCATTGGATTGTTTTTGTCTTTAAACATTGCTCCAAAATACTTTGTAGGCAAAACTCATTATTTTTCTAAACAAGGTTTAAGTTGATGGATTGTGGTAATGAAATATGATGTGGAATGTTGCTCTGCCAATCCTCTATGGTAATCGACCCATCGTTATCTGACAAAATCTTCACCTTCTACATGTTGGAGCAAGTCACCAGCAGGTGCAGAGCTTTCCAACTGATGCATAACAAATCCCTTCAGAAACTCCTCCCATCAGAGGTTCTGTGGTGTGTGTCACTAAAGGCAGCTGTTACAATGCAGCCACTGGGGATGGGAGTGGGGATGGAGCTGGTACTTTGAAAAGCAAACATTTTGTTTTGTCGGAGAGTACAGATTTTGTTGTAGACGATAGAAAGCAGATTGATTGATGGAAAATGACTAATTACAATAAAGACCGGCTATTGGAGGATTCTTAATCACATTGTGTTATTGACCATACAGTACTTTGTTCTGACAGATGATCAATATGTTGCTAACAGGAGTGTGACACAGTGAGATGACCAGAATATAGTGTTGTTTGGTCCACACTGAGTAATTCTAACATTTCACTTTCTGTTAGGATGGTGGATCACTGGATCAAGTGCTTAAAAAGGCTGGAAGAATTACAGAGCAAGTACTGGGCAAAGTGAGCATAGCTGTAAGTACGATTCACTGGGTGCAGGGGCATGATAACATACCCACTCAGTGCAGGGGTGTCTAACCATTCAATAACAGTGACATGCTGAGGTCAGTTGTACATGCATCAATTGTGATGGGGATGTTTATATGTTATAGGTTCCTGTAGTTTTGCCTCCAGGTCAAACCAGCTTGATGTGACATCATGTGTCTGTCTTTTGCACTGATGTCACATTTGTAAGTGTCACAGGGACATACTAGTGATGAAGGTGGTCAGTTGTGGCTCGGAGGGTAACACCTTTCCTTTAGTTAAGTGGTTAGTGGTTCACGTCAGAGTAGAAGATTTAAGTCACATCAAGTATGTTCATATTTCCACTCAAACTGAGAGAGTGCTGCAGTGTCAGTGATCTTATCTTTTAGATGAGCTGTTAAACTGCATTCCCTTCACAGTCAGACTGTGGATTTTATCTGCACCATATGGATTGCAGCGGTTCAGGAAGGCAGCTTGCCGCCACCTTGTCGAGGACACTTAGGGATGTGTAACCATTGTTAGTGCCCTCCAATCCTGTGAACAAATGAAATAAGAACCTTTCGGCACATTTTTGTTTACAGAAATGCTGGGGATTTCTGTCTGGTGTCCTGGGCTAATATTTAACCCTGAATCAATGTTACAAGACCCAGATGATTTGGCTGTTATCACATTGCTGTTTGTGGGAACTTGCTGTGTACAAATGGCACCGTTGTTGCCTACATGAAAATGGTAACTACACCTCATGCACTTGATTGGTTGGAAGGTGCTTTGGGACATGGTGAAACTTTCATAGATGTTGCAAAAATATAAATGTCCCCTTATCTATTTATCTTGTACAATGGTCTCAATCAGTTGAAGGATTTTCTGTTTTACGATGATGGGAGTGTTCTTCCACGCTGTGGAATGTGTTAAAAGCAGGAAGGTACGTTCCACGAAGTGTGCAAGGTAATAAGATTTCTGCTACGTCATTGATTGGTTTCATGGAGCCACAGCAAATGAAGGGCCAGAGCCAGATGTAATTTCAATGGAGTTAATTGGTGAGGATAATTTGAGCCAACTTTCACAAACCTGATGCAATTCCAATTTAAATTTGTGCATTCTGTTGTAATTTTCATATGTTCGTGATGTTTCCTATATTCATTTTAAACTGGAAATATCTAATATAAACTTATCACCCTATAATTACACTTTGTTGCCAGTAGTGGCACTCTAATAAAAACAAACAGGGAATTGAAATGTAAGGTAAAGAAGCTGACTGCTGGGGTAAGATGGTTTATGCATTTTAGGTATCAACCAACTTGGTCCTGGCATGTCCTTTGAAGAAAACCATGCTGTTTAAAACACAATTACAATCTTTGCAGGTTAACAAAGGATTGGCGTATTTGCGAGAGAAACACAAGATCATGCACCGAGGTATTTGTCTTATTAAATGCTGTTTCCTTGTGTATATGTATATCTTTCACTAAAATTTCCCTGACCTGCAGAATTTTACAGTATAAAAGGCTCCTGACATTCAAACTTGATGTAAATCGGTCCAAAGCTATCAGTCCCATAACCAATACTCTGTAGTATGTTTGCCTAATTAAAGTAGCATTAATAACGTTTGACAGTGAGAGCAGCTCGCTCCCACGCAATCACAGCTGTGGTGATTCACTTTGTCTCACTGAACCATTTCGGAGCACTTGTGTCATGCACAAAACAATATTCACCACGTTGCTATGTCAACTACATAATTTCTCAGCATAAATGTACTAGTTTGCATGAGTACAGAACCTGTTGTGTGTGTAATTATCCCAAGGTGCTTTACAGGAGCATTATTAAATAACACTTGATGCTGAGCCACATAAGGAACTATTAGATTGGCTGAGGTTGCTTAACGAGGTTGGTTTTAGTGAACATCCTAAAGAGGAGAGTGAGTGTGGAGAGGTTTGCCAAGGTGAATCCCAGAGCTTAGGGTCCAGGCAGCTGAAGGCACAGCCACCAGTGGTGAAGTGAAAGAAATGCTGGGTATTCAGCTGTCTCCACAAGATAATGTGCAGCTGCCTTGGGGCTGGCTTTCTAGTAAAATGAATCCACTTTCCTCTATATTAGCTTCATCTTGTTCGTTTGGGCAGTACGGTGGCTCAGTGGTTAGCACTGCTACCTCACAGCACCAGGGACCCAGGTTCAATTCCACCCTCGGGCAACTGTCTTCATGGGTTTCCTCCGGGTGCTCCGGTTTCCTCCCACAGTCCAAAGATGTGAGGCCAGGTGGATTGGACATGCTAAATTGCCCATAGTGTTCAGGGATGTGTAGATTAGGGGGATGGGTCTGGGGGGATAGTCTGAGAGTCTGCGTGGACATGTTGGGCCGAAGGGCCTGTTTCCACACTGTAGGGATTCTATGTAACCCTTGAACTGAAAGGAATTGGTGACAATAAATTAATGTCTATTAATGTCTATATAACTCCCTCTGACAGTCTGTTGAGACTTTGTTGTAACTGTCTTGCCTGCAATAAATTGTAAAGAACTGAAAAGGATCACAGTTGTTATGGTGCAGAAGGAGACCAAGGGGAGGTGATGGCCTAGTGGTATTAACGCTGATCTGTTAATCCAGAGATCCAGATAGTGTTCTGGGGATGCGGATTTGAGTGCCACCACAGCAGATGGTGGAATTTGAATTCAAAAAAAATCTGGAATTGAGAGTCTAATGATGACCATGAATCCATTGTCCATTGTCGGAAAAACCCATCTGGTTCACTAATGTCCTTTAGGGAAGGAAACTGCCGTCTTTACCTGGTCTGGCCTACATGTGACTCCAGACCCACAGCAATGTGGTTGATTCTGAACTGCCCTCTGGGCAATTAGGGATGGGCAATAAATGCTGCCTAGCCAGCCATGCCCTCATCCCATTAATAAAAAAAAAGGCCCATTTGTGCCTGCACCAGCTCTTCAAATGAGCACCATTACTTAGTGCCAGACTCCTGCTTTTATCCCCCATACTGTTGTGCACTATTTCTTCTCAAATAATCATCCAGTGCCTCTTGAATGCCTTGATTGTACCTCCCTCCATCCCATTTCCAGGCTGCTGCTTACAGTCTATGATTTACAGAGTCCGCGTATGCACACCTTCAGCTCAGGGTCTGCGGGCTGATTCTGATCTCTAATTGATCAGTCAGTGCTCGTTCATTCAGATGAAAATTAGATCATACATTCATACTGTGTAGGAGGTAAATGTGCAAATGTCCCCTCGTTTATTTATCTTTCATCAAACTATCCAAGCTATCATTGAGTGACCGTTTTCTTCTGTTAATTTTTTTGTATTTCGCTGTGACATTTGCTTCTTAACTTTCTCATTTATTGGAAGTTGTGCAGTTTTTTTAATGTCATTAATGGTGCTGCTTTTTGCAAGTAACCAATTAAAGTAAACCAGAAATGTATCCTTTCTTGTATTTTTAAATTTGACTCTCTTCCAGATGTTAAACCTTCAAACATCTTGGTGAATTCACGTGGTGAAATCAAACTTTGTGATTTTGGGGTTAGTGGGCAGCTGATCGACTCTATGGCGAACTCATTTGTTGGGACCAGATCTTACATGTCAGTAAGTTCAGTTCTGTTATTACGCGTCAGCTCTGATCTTAGTGACACTGCTGAGGCTATATTCCCTCTGCAGTTATCTCCAGAGAAGTTACATCCTTAAAATCTAAACACTGGAATCTGCAGGTAGATCAGGAAAATGCAGAAAACATTCTGTGGGGATCAGGGAATTCTGATGTGAGGGAAATGGAAGCATTTACCCTGGTGACTTCCTTGGATTTACATTTTAGAAACGTGCTTTACTCTAGCTCTAACGTTACCAGATTCTGTTCAGAGTCTCTCCAAAAAGTATAACGATCCAAGAATTGCAAACATGCTCACTGTACCTGATCAGGCTGTGGGCGGTTTTCTGTAGGTCCGAGTGATTTGGGAAAAAATAGAAGAGAGAGATTCTGTGTCCAGCAACTCCTGGATTTGTTCTTGTACTTTTGGGGCTAGGTTCTGTCTAGAGAAACCCAGCACCTAAAGGAAGAAAATATTTGCTACCAGATGATTCCTGACTCCAGGAGCAAGAAACTCACAAAAACACTTAAACAGACTGAATAAAGATGTACTTGGTGATTTTATATTTTGTTTCCAATCAATCATTTGCAAACATATCCTTGACTTGACATTAATTAATATGTTAATTAGCCAGTTTCACTTCGTGTCAGTCAGTGATATTGTGCCAGAGGCCAATCAGCCAATCATAACTCTTTGGATAGGTCTTTGATGTGTTTTGGGTTTGGAAGGATTTGTGTCCGTTATTCCTGTGAGGTGCGAACAATAGGTTCAAATTTCTACCCTTCCCTGATACAATGATTTGAATGTTTTGTGGAACTCGGAGGAATGAACAGGTGAATGGGACAAGCCAGCAAAGGCACGATGGGCCAAATGTTGCCAAGAGTCAAGGAACTTCCCTCATCACTTCATTTTGACTATTTTTCAGCCTGAAAGACTCCAGGGGACACATTATTCTGTTCAGTCCGATATCTGGAGTATGGGGCTCTCTCTGGTGGAGATGGCCATCGGAAGGTATCCAATTCCTCCACCTGATGCTAAGGAACTCGAACAGATCTTTGGCTGTCGCATGGGAGAGGACTGTTCATCCTCAGAGCCAAACCCTCAGCCACCAGGACGTCCAGGGAGCGGTGAGTTTCAGTTGTTTACTCATTTCCCATCATTTACCAAGACGTCCAAATCTTTGAAGTTAGTCTCCCTGTACCCCAGTGGTCTCTATCGCTGGGGTAACGCAGCGCTGGGATACAGGGAGGCTCTATTGCTACGGTAACGCAGCGCTGGGATACAGGGAGGCTCTATCGCTGGGGTAACGCAGCGCTGGGATACAGGGAGGCTATCGCTGGGGTAACGCAGCGCTGGGATACAGGGAGGCTATCGCTAGGGTAACTCAGCGCTGGGATACAGGGAGGCTATCGCTGGGGTAACGCAGCGCTGGGATACAGGGAGGCTATCGCTAGGGTAACTCAGCGCTGGGACACAGGGAGGCTCTATTGCTGGGGTAACGCAGCGCTGGGATACAGGGAGGCTATCGCTGGGGTAACGCAGCGCTGGGATACAGGGAGGCTATCGCTATGGTAATGCAGCGCTGGGACACGGGGTTGGGAGTAGGTCTGGTCCAGTTGTTGAATTAAACAATTTGACAAAACAGATTTCCAGTCTCCCTCGGTCTGGTTAAATTGATCATTTCTCTTTACAGCTTTTGGTGGCGATTGTCGGCCCCCAATGGCAATATTCGAACTGTTGGATTACATTGTGAATGAGGTCAGTCCCACACCCAATTCCCACCTTTCACTGACTGGGTCGTGTTATGAGTCTCATTTTATTTGTCGCGGTATTCTCACTCAGGAATAGGAAGAAACTGGGCAGGTGGCTGGTGAGATGCCACAGTAATTATGATCATTCAACCCAACTGATCTATGTTGGTCTTTACATTCCACATGAACAGCCTTCCACCCACTAATCTAAAATGGAATAACAGATTTGGCATTGACAGCAGACTGATTAGTTCATTTTATAACCAGGTCACTGCTCCTTTAACATGGTTTAAAGGGTTCAGGCAGCCTGGATGCCCCATACTCTGTATAAATTTCCTTTTCCAATAAAAATCTATCTTGGATAGTATTCAGCTGCTGCCTGAATTCCAGAAGATCCACTGGGAGCAGACGGATATTCTGATAACACTCGCAGGCAGCGAAAAGTAAATCAAGATTCAAGTAAAAAACAAAAAAAAATTCCACAAAATGCTGGTAAAACCGAGCAGGGTAGTTAGCTCCTGTGGTTATGTTAGAATTGAAGAACCAAGGGGAAGAGAATATCCAGGGAAAGACTGCAGCCCATTAGGGATCTGGGGGAAATTGATGTGTGGAGCTGGAGGACATTGGTACAACGTTAAACGAGTATGTTACATCTGTCTTTACTTGGGAGAAGGATGATGTAGATATAGAATTCAGGGAGAGCGACTGTGAGCTTCTTGAGCAGATTGACACAGCAAATGAGGAGGCACTAGAGATTTTGGCAGTTTTATAAGTGGACAGATCCCCAGGTCTGGATGAGCTGTACCCCAAGCTGCTGTCGGAAATGAGGGAGGAAATTACAGGGGCCCTGACCCAAATTTTAAATTCCTCTCTGAGCTTGGGTGAGGTACCAGAGAACGTGATTTCACTTTTCAAGCGATAGGTAGAGAATAACCAGGCAATTACAGATCAGTAATAGTGAAACTACTGGAGAAAATTCTGAAATAGAGAGTTAGTCTCCACTTGGAGAGGCATGGTTTGATCAGGGATAATCAGCGCAGCTTTGTCAGAGGGAAGTCGTGCCTAAAACGTTTGATAGAATTTTTTGAGGAGGTGCGCAGGTGTGTGGTGAGGGTAGTGCAGTTGATGTAGTTTATATGGATTACAGCAAAGCCTTTGACAAAGTCCCACGTGGGACACTGATATGAGAAAAGATAAAAGCACACGGGATCCATGATAATTTGGCTAGTTGGATTGAAAATTTGGCTTAGTGACAGGAGACTAGAGGGAGGTGGTGGGAAGCTGTTTGAGTCCCAGTGTACTGTGGCGTACCACAGGGATCAGCGCTGGGCCCCTTATTCATGAGATGTACAAACAATGTAGATGTGAATGTGGGAGATTGCTAAGTAAGGTTTTGGAGTAGATCTGTAGCTTGGGTTGTGGGTGTTGAGGTTGGTTGGCTTGCCGAGCTGGTTTGTTGTTCCGCAGACGTCTCGTTACCATGCTTGGTAACATCCTCAGTGCAGCCTGTGATGAAGAGTTGGTGTGTTTTCCCACCTGGTTTTTAAACTCTGGGGTCCGTTGCGATGGATTGCCTCACTTCCAGGTTTCCTCTGTAGTGGAATGTATATAGGGTCGAATTCAATGTGTTTATTAATAGCATGCTTCGTGGGGTGCCATGCTTCCAGGAATTCTCGTGCTTGTCTCTGCCTGGCCTGTCCCAGGATCTTGGTGTTGTCCCAGTTGAAGTCGTGGTTCTCCTTGTCCATTTGGATTGAGATGAGTGAGTATTGGCCGTGTCTTGCTAAGTATGAAGACACAAAGGTTGGTCGGTTGCTAATAGTGAGAAAGAAAGTCTGATGTTTATAGGATGATAGAGACGGATTAGTCACCTGAGCGGATCAGTGGCTGATGGAATGTAACCCCGAAAATTGAGATAATGCATTTTGGGAGCAGTAACTAGACAAGGGAGTGGTCAATGAATGGCAGGACACCAGGAAGCTCAGAAGAACAAAGGGATCTTGGGATACTTGTCCACGGAGCCCTGAAGGTGGCAGGACAGGCCAGTAGGGTAGTTAAGGCAGCATATAGGATGCTTGTCTTTGTCAGCCATGGCCTAGATTATAAGGGGAGGGTACTTATGTTGGAGCTGTGCAGAACTTTGGTTTGGCTGGAGTACTGTGTGCAGTTCTAATCACTGCACTGTAGGGAGGATGTGACTGCACTGGAGATTTGCCTGGTATAGAGCATTTCAGTGATGAAGAGAAGCTGGTTGGATATAGATTGTTTTTCATTAGAGCAGAAAAGGCTGAGAGTGGATCTGAGAGAGGTGTATAAGATTGGGGGGCATTGACAAGGTGGGTAGAAAGCAGCTGCTCCTCCTAGCTGAAGAGTCAGTAACAAGGGGGCATAATTTTAGTGCAAAAGTCAGGAGGTTCAGAGGGGACTTGAGGAAAAACCTTTTCACCCAGAGGATTGTGGGGCCCTGGAACTCGCTGCCTGTGAAGGTAGTTGAGATGGGAAACCTAACAATCTTTAGCACTTGAAATGTTATAATATTCAAGTCTACGGGGCAAGTGCTGGAAAGTGAAATTAGTGTAAATGGATTGGCACAGACTCAGTGGGCTGAAGGGCCTCTTCTTTGTTGTATAGGAATTGGGGTGGCAGGAGCAGGACTAACCAGACCCTGCACTTTCCATCCCACCTCGCTCACCCTAGTCCCCAAAGTGAAATCCAGTCCAAGGTTTCTCTTGGTGCCTGTGTTCACAGAAAGGAAGGTTGAAATCTGAAACTTTGTCAGTGTGGATGGTGAGAGCTTGGGCTCCTTTCACAATAAAATGAATAGAATTTTGATGGTTAAGGGACATTGTGCCAGTGCGAGTAAATCCCATTAAGGTGCAGATCAACCACAATCCCAGTGAATAGTGGAACAGGCTTGAGGGGCTGAATGACCACCTCTTATTTGTGTCTTTGCTCACCGTGGATAGCGCTTGAACATCTTTGTTGTGCTCTTCCCCTGTGGATATGTGCAGATCCCCCATGGCGTTGCTTGCTGTGAGGTGACCAATGTACGAGTAGGTGACAGTCACTTGAAGGAAATGAGCATTATTGGCCTCATGTAAATAGAATGAACATAATGAAAATATGAACTGCAGAATTTCAGAGTCTTAATGTGTCTTTTGGTGTCAGAAATGCTACACATTGTCAATTTGCTGTCCTTCTCACATACTTTGAGCCTACATTAATTGCAGACAGTGTTCCTATCCATTTCTCTATTTGTTTATAAAATTATTTATCTGTTAATTCCATTTACAGCCACCCCCTAAATTGCCAACTGGAGTATTTAGTGAAGAATTCCAGGACTTTGTGAATAAATGGTGAGTGAGTTATTAATGATGAAAAGCCTCATGCTCCTGGTGGAGGAAGTGGCTGTGTGAGATTTCATGGGTTCACTTCCTGATCTGGGGTACATTTCTCCGGACTGACACCATACCTCTCTCACAGGAAATGAGAAATTCTGAGAGGAACATTAAGTTCCTGTATGTAGTTTGCAGGGATCCCTGGGAAGGTTCATCACTGACCAACCTTCAACAGGAGCAACGAGTAGAACCGATCTATGTTTCATTTCCACCAAAAAAAATCTTTGCTGTTCTGTCCAGGTGGATGAAGTGATAGTGAAAGAAGGACCTGCATTTATATAGTACTTTATCACATCCGAGAAAAAGTGCAGAAGTTCACATGCAATGAATGACTTTGATTGTTGTCCTTGCTTTCTCCAACAAAGACATAAATCTAATTTTCTGGTCTTTGCACAAGCAGTTTGGAGATGCGTTCAGGTCAGTCAGGCATGTTGATAAACCGGGATTTTGATGCTGAGCTGTTCCATGCTGCTTGCATCATGTGATCTGTGCATGTTGGCGTGTCCTCCTGATTTTCAGGAGGGTCACTCTGGAGATTGCTGAACTAATGGTGGAGTGGGAGACCTACAAGGAAACATGTTTGTGAACCTATCAGTGTGGACGGTACAGCAGCAACAACTTTAGGAACATGTTTCTCTGTAGTAAATTCACGGTTTCACCCGAGTATTTTCCCCTGCAGGGGAGATGATGGTCTGGTGGTACTATCACTGGACCATTAATCCAGAATCAATGGAAAAATTTCTGGGAACCCAGATTTGAATCCTGCCATGGCAGATGGTGGAATTTGAATTCGATAAAAATCTGGAGCTAAGAGTTTAATGATGACCATGAAACCATTGTTGATTATCTGGAAAACCCATCAGGTTCACTAATGTCCTTTAGGGGAGGAAACTGCCTCCCTTCCCTGCTCTGGCCTAGCACGGACAATGAATGCTGGCCTAGCCAGTGACACCACATGCTGTGAATGAATAAAAACAAAACTCTCCAGGAGTATGTGTCGGTCTGGGATTAAATTGTCTTTCTGGTATCCATGGGGAGAACTTGGAGGAAAGAAATATTCCTTTTAATTAAAATTCAATAAGATTCTCACTTTGACATAGTGAGTTTAGGAAAACCTTCTTGTGAAACTGTATTCAAGAAATAGTTGAGGTGACTAATGTGGATGCTTTTAAAAGGATTGAAGGTAAGAAAAAAACAGATGAGAGAAAAAGAAGGTAAAAGTTGGTGTTGATGGAGTGAGATGAAGAGGAGAGAGTAAAACCTTTGGGCCAACAAGGGCAGGGACCCAGAGGACAAAAGATCGGTTTCACTGCTGTAAATTCTGTTAAATGCAAATTAATACAGCTGAAACTGTAGAGCCAGGAAAATTCCTCCCAAACTACAGACCAATAATCTGCTCCAGTTTTGTGGTTAGAATTTGAATAAAGACTGGAAAATAAAAACGGTGAATGCACAATAGTCTCCCCTCAGTAGCCAACACCTCCCTCTAGTGGCTAGACACCAGAATTACGCATTGAAGAAAAGCCAGGGACCAAGATGTTTGTGGAGAGACTGAAAACAAAAAATGCTGGAGATTGCAGCAGGTCAGGCAGCATCCATGGACAGAAAGCAAGCTAACGTTTTGAGATAACAAGGTGTGGGGCTGGATGAACACAGCAGGCCAAGCAGCATCATAGGAGCAGGAAAGCTTGATGTTTCGGGCCTAGACCCTTCATCAGAAATGGGGGAGGGGAAGGGGGTTTTGAAATAAATAGGGAGAGGTGGATAGAAGATGGATAGAGTAGAGGATAGGTTGAGAGGAGACAGACAGGTCAAAGAGGTGGGGATGGAGCCAGTAAAGGTGAGCGTAGGTGGGGAGGTAGGGAGGAGATAGGTCAGTCCAGGGGGGGCGGGATGAGGTTAGTAGGTAGGAGATGGGGGTGCGGCTTAAGGTGGGAGGAGGGGATAGGTGAGAGGAAGAACAGGTTAGGAGGTGGGGACGAGCTGGGCTTGTTTTGGGATGCGGTTGGGGGAGGGGAGATTTTGAAGCTTGTGAAATCCACATTGATACCATCGGGCTGCAGGGTTCCCAGGCTGAATATGATTTGCTGTTCCTGCAGCCTTCGGGTGGCATCACTGTGTGGCATTGCAGGAGACCCAGGATGGACATGTCGTCTGAGGAATGGGAGGGGGAGTTGAAATGGTTCGCGACTGGGAGGTGCAGGTGTTCTGCAAAGCGGTCCCCAAGCCTCCGCTTGGTTTCCCCGATGTAGAGGAAGCCACAACGGGTACAGCGGATGCAGTATACCACATTGGCAGATGTGCAGGTGAACATCTGCTTGATGTGGAAAGTCTTCTTGGGGCCTGGGATTGGGGTGAGGGAGGAGGTGTGGGGGCAGGTGTAGCACTTCCTGTGGTTGCAGGGAAAAGTGCTGGGTCTGGTGGGTCTGGAGGGGAGTGTGGAGTGGACAAGAGAGTCATGGAGAGAGTGGTCCCTCCAGAAAGCAGACAAGGGTGGAGAGGGAAAAATGTCTTTGGTGGTGGGGTCAGATTGCAGATGGCGGAAGTGTCGGAGGATGATGCGTTGGATCCGGAGGTTGGTGAGGTGGTACATGAGGACGAGGGGGATTCTTTTTTGGTTGGTATTGCGGGGACGGGGTGTGAGGGATGAGTTGTGGGAAATGCAGGAGACATGGTTGAGGGCGTTCTCGACCACTGTTGGGGGAGAAGTTGCGGTCCTTGAAGAATGAGGACATCTGAGATGTACGGGAGTGGAATGCCTCATCCTGAGAGCAGATGCAGCAGAGGCGAAGGAATTGGGAATAGGGGATGGCATTTTTTCAGGAAGGTGGGTGGGAGGAGGTGTATTCTAGGTAGCTGTGGGAGTCAGTGGGCTTTTCGAGTCTGGATGACTGTCCATCAGAGCTGACGTAAAGTGTGGAGGGGACCGCATTTATGCAATATTTGGTTGGGAGGGGGTGTAGAAAGGATGTTATAGAGAGAGAACATTTCACAACCTCTGGTTACTGCAAAAGCATTTACCTACTTCTAAAGTATAAGTACCTTTGTAACATAGGGAACATAACAGTCAAACTGGACACAGTAAACTCCTGTAAACACCAATATAATAAGCAGAAAGATTGTTTTAGTAAAACTAGTCATGGGAGAATTATTGGCTAAGGCGTGGGGAACACTCCTGCTGTTCTTCAAAACAGTGACATGTAGTAGCTATTTAGATCCACCCGAGAGGGCGAATGGGATTTTCCAGTCGTTTTGATAATATCCACGTAGAACAGCACGAGAGTCGGCCTAAATTCTGGGCTGAAATCTCTGGGGTGGGACTTGAACTCACTGCCTTTTGACTCCAAAGTGATAGAACTGGCTGATGTGATGTCCAGTGTATACTTTGCTTCCAACAGAATGCTCTGCAATGTTATATTTGTAAGGAAAGTTCCTGTTTCTTCTAATGCCACCCATTTGTTCCATCTTTGTTGTGGCACTATCTGAAGTCGTGATAGTTGGCTCCCACGCTCAGGTCACTCGGAGATAGAGGATCCACTAGTTTCTCCTCCTCAGGGAAACCTGCCCTTATCTCGGTGTCTGTCTCTCTAGCAGCTTCAAGGATGTAGAGAACAGCAAGGGAGAACCTGCCATGCCAATATCTGCTTTTTAAAATTTCATTCAGAGTGTGACTGTCAATGGCAAAGCCATTATTTGCTATTTGTCCCCAGCTGCCTTCGAGAAGATGATAGTGAGCATCCTTCTTGAACCATTGCTGCTCCTGTGGTGTAGGGGCATTCACAATGCTATCAGAGAGGGAGTTCCAGAGTGTTGACCCAACAACCATGATATATTTCCAAGTCAGGATGGTGAGTGCCTTGGAGGGAAACTTGCAGTAGGTGGTGTTCCTGTATATCTACTGAGCTTGTCCTTCTATGTGGTCTGGATTGTGGTTTTGAACGGTGCTGTCTAAGAAGTCTCAGTAAGTTGCTGCAATGCATCTTGTAGATAATACACACTGCTGCTATGGTGTGCCTGTGATAGAAGGAGTGAATGCGTACAATGGTAAACACATGCTGATCAAGCGGCTGTTTTGCTTCAGAAAGATTTTTTAAAATGTATAATTAAATGCACAGGGCAGCACGGTGGCTCAGTGTTTAGCACTGCTGTTTCACAGCGCCAGGGACTTGGGTTTGATTTTATCCTCGGGCGACTGTTCGGGTACTCCAGTTTCCTCTCAGTCCGAAGATGTGTGGGCTAGGTGGATTAGCCACTGCAAGTCCATGATTACAAGGATAGGGTGGGGGTGGTGGGTCTGGTTGGAATGTTTTTCAGAGGGGTAGTGTGAGCTCAATGGGCCAAATGGCCTGATTGAACACTGTGGGGATTCTATGATTCTTGTTTAATACCTGACAGTGTCTTTATTTTTAATTTAAAAGTTTGATAAAGAATCCTGCGGAAAGAGCAGACCTGAAGCAGCTTATGGTGAGTGAGTCACTGATCTATTGCTGATGTGGTTTTTGGATCAAGTTATAAGTAAACATTACAAAGCTGTCATTAATAACAAAACTTTTTAAAAAATTAATATACAAGGCACTTTCTTCAGGAGTAGTGAGCAGGGATGCTTTGGTCTGTTTTGTGTTAGTTGACCCTCAGTCCATGGCTGAGAGACCCTCTTGGGGTGTGGGAACTAAGTGGGAGGTGTTGTTCATAGATTCTTTAAAATTAACAATTGCAGGGTTTAAACCTACTCCTACTCCAGAGACATTGCATAAGGATAGCATTGGGCTCAAATGTGATGCCTCCATAGCCAAAGATCCCACTGTTTGGTTATAATGATGGGTTTTGATAGGAATATTTTGAAAAAGTTTCTTTGGGAACAGATTGGTAACCAGGAGATAAATGTTAAAGAACTGGAGGTTCTGGAAGCCCTGCAGGAACAATCACAGAATGTGTTACAACACAGCAGGCCTTTCCACCCATCATATCCATGCCAGCTCTCCAAAGGGGCAATTCACCTGGTACCACTCTTGTATGTTCTCCCCACAGCCCTGCATATTTCTGCTTTTCTAATAATAATAACATTTCTGTTTGAATGCAGCAGTATCTCAGGAAATCCATTTCAGATCCTGACCATTTGCCTCATGAAAAAGATTTCCTTCATGTCTCCATTGTTTCTTTTATCAATTACCCTAAATGTGTACTCTCTCCAACCAATGGGAACAGTTTCTCCTTAGTTACTTCAGCCAGACCATTCAAGATTTTGAATGCTTTATCAAATCTCTCAACCTCCTTCAAATAAAACCTCCTTGTCCCAACTTCTCCAATCTGTCCATCTAACTGAAGCTCTTCATCTCTGAAACCATTCTCAAAAGGACAGTGAAAGCTGCTACAATGGTGGTTTATAAGAATTGGACTTGAAAATGAAAACAATAAAAGGTTGAGGAAAGTTCTGTGGGTCAAATGACAGCCTCCAAGTTATTTTAATCCACCTGTTTGGATGTGACAACACCTCCAGGATCATGGGCTTTCCTGTCCAAGAGGTAGGGTCACTACCACTGGGCCACAAGACATAATGACCCTCTTGTCTGCTCTGCACTTATGACTTAATTAAGAGGGATGAAAAGTTCTGGGTATATTGGTCTGGAAAAGCCAGTATCTCTTGCTCAGCTTCACTTACCCTCAGTGGCTTTGTGAGCTGCATGTGCTCTCACAACACCATTAGGCATTGCAGGACTTTGACTTGGTGACTATTCTGGAATGGCAATACACACCTAGATCAGGTCGGTGATCTTCTCAATTTAACTAAATCTTTGTCAGATAAGATAGAGGAGAATCCAAAGAGATTCTACAACTGTATTAATGGCAAAGAGTAACTAGGGAGATGATAGATGACCTTGTTGATCTTTGAGAGGCTGTGTGTGTGGAGCCACAATAAAGGGTGAGATCCTAAAACAAATACCTCTCCTTGAGATTTACCGTGGAGAAAGATATGGAAGCTAGGGAACTTGGAAGTAAATAGTGATGTCTTGAAAGGGTCCACATCTCAAGAGGTGGTGCTGGAGGTCTTAGAACGCACAAAGGTCGATAAATCCCTATTGTGAGAAGTCAGGGAAGAAATGGCAGGGCCCCTAGCAGAGATACTTGTATCACCAACAGCCATGGGTGAGATGCTGGAGGATGACTAATGTTGTGCCATTATTTAAGAAAGACTTCAGGGAGAAGCCTGGGAAGTACAGACTAACGTCACTGGATAAGTTGTTGAAGGGAATTCTGAGAGACAGGATCTACATGCATTTGGAAAGGCAAGGACTGTTTAGGGATAGTCAGCATGGCTAATTATGTCTCACAAATAGGATTGAGCTTTTTGGTGAGGTAATGTTCCTCTTGTCTACATAAATGTTAACAAGGTCTTTGCCAAGGTTCCACATGGTAGACTGGTTAGTAAGGTTAGATCACATGGGATCCAGCAAGTATTAGCCAATTAGATACAAAATTGGCTTGATGGTGGTAGACAGATGATGATGCTTGTTCAGAGCATTGATAAGAGGAGTTGGGATGTTACGTTACAGGTATACAAGACATTGGTAAGACCACATTTAGAGTACTGTGCATAATTCTTGTCTCACAGTATAGGAAAGATGTTATTAAACTGGAAAGGATGCAAAAAAAACCAAATTACAAGGAAGTTATTGAGACTGGAAGGTTTGGGTGATAAGGAGAAGCTGGATAGGCTGGGACTGTTTTCCCCTTAGAGTGTAGGAGGCAGAGGGGTGGCCGTTTAGAGGTTTATAAAATCATGAAGGGCATAAATAGGGTGAACAGACAAATCCTTTTCCCCAGGGGAAATCCCAAACTAGAGAGCATAAATTTAAGGTGAGAGGGGAAAGACTTAAATGGGACCTGAGGGGCAATGTTTTCATGCAGGAGGCGGTATGTATAAGAAATGAGCTGGCAGAGCAAATGATAGAGGCTGGTACAATTACATCATTTGATGTAACTGTCCAAATTTCTTTTAATAGGAAAGGTTTAGAGGGATATGGGCCAAATGTAGGCAAATGGGACTAGTTCTGTTTAGGAAACCTGGTTGGCATGAGTGAGTTGGGCCCAAGGGCCTGTTCTCATGCTCATGAATCTATGATGCTAATGATCAATGTCTTATTTTGTGGCAGGCTCATGCTTTCATCAAACGATCAGAGGCAGAAGAGGTGGATTTCGCAGGTTGGCTGTGCACAACTATTGGCCTGAAGCAGCCGAGTACGCCAACACATACTCCTACAGTGTAGATGCTCAAGCTGCTAAGTGTCTGCTCTTTGTGCAGCAAACTGATGGATGTTTCTGCTAACATTACCTCATCAATATCCCTCTGTCCCATAAATAATTCTAAAGATATTTTAAAAATGTACTTTCACTTTTAAGGGAAAGATGTCTGTTTAAAACAAAAGCCAAATTTAACTGCCCCTCAATTGTTAGAATTTGTCAATAGGAATTCATAAAGTTTTGAGTAGGGCCAAGTTTAAGAGCTAAAAATGGAATGGGGCATCTCATTCTTCGATCAGCAGAAAACCATTCTACTACCCAATTTAGTGGATGATTGTGGAGACATCCCACTATGCTCAGGGTTAAAACTCATCCTTTTAAAAAGAGTGAGGTAGACGTGCATCCTCCCTTAACTGGCAATGATCCAGCCACCCAGAAAACCTATTTCTTTGTATACAACTCACTGCAAGTGAGAAACTAGAACTGATTAAAATTACATTTTCCCCTGATTTCTATTACATCCTTAATACTAGCCATTCATTTGTTCACTACTATCCCTCGATAGTCAGGAGGAGCCGGGCTTTTATTCCAAGGATTTGCCCTGTACAGTCAGATTAGGAAATCGTTATTAATTGCTAGCAGGGACTCTGGGTTTTGTGGGAGTGGCAAGACAAAGAACTTGCTGAGCCAGTGGGGAAGATATTGAATATAGCATGCAGTGAATCTTTGTTTCAATACAATGAAGGGAACACAAGATAGTAAAGAATTAAAATCTAATGTATAACTTAGTACATTGCATATGGTTTGAATCAGATCAGCTTGCATGAAGCCCAATTATTACAGGGGGGAGCCTTTGCAAGATTCAAGCCCAGATACCATCAGAATAAAATGAAATAGCACCAAAGGTTTTTAGAATTTTAAACAAATTACACTCTCAACCACTTTACTCCTGCCTATCTAGTTTGAAAGTCTCTGTTCAGAGTACTCACTCCCAGCTCTGGGTAGGATCAATTCCACTGACTGTGGTCACATGGATATGGGTGTCTGGAGCAAGGCCAGTATTTATTGCTAATCCACAACAGGCTGAATGTCAGTTACATTGCTGAGAGCCTGGACTCACTTGTGGGCCAGATAGGGTAAGGATGGCAAATTTCCTTCCCTAAATGACATTAGGTTCACAAGGGGTTTTTACAATTTGTTCTTTCATGGGGCCCATTACTAATACTAGATTTGAATTTAATCCCATCAGCTGCAGTGGGGTTTAAACTTGTGCCCTAGAGCATTAGCCTGCACCTCTGAACTACTGGTGACATGATCACTGTGCTGTCTACAGGATGACTGATTTATGGCTTTCATGAGTAGTAATCACCAATCTTGTTTTTTAAAAAAAAAACCTTATCCTTTTGAGACATAGCACTTCTGGCTTCACACTAGCACTGTGTCACAAGTCACATTACTACTCTGCCATCACCTCTTCTAACAGACCTTGTATGCAACGTCAATGGACTAGTAAAGACCAGATCATTAGAAAAAAAAACATTTGTAGTTCCTGGAAATATTTTTTAGGCAGCATTTGAAAAGTTAATATTTCAGGGTTGTCAGACTGAAAAGAATGAGTACAGAGACAGGGCAGAAATGATAGGGAAAGTCTAATAGTGCCAGAGACAGATGAGTTTTTAAAAAAACAAAATGGTGATGATGGTCATAAGACAAAAAAAAAAGGTGCAAATGGCAATATATTGTTGCAGGCAATAAAAGTGAACAAGTGTTGTTCCACAGACTTCATAAAGCAAACAAGACTGTTGGTGGGAGGTTGAAAAAAAGTGAATGGATATGCTTACATATTGCTTACAAATTACAGCAGTCAGTTGAAGCACGGAGTAGTTTCCTGTTAATCCCACTGCACATATTGATTAGTCAGCAGAGTTCTGTTCTTTCCCTGATAGGATTGTGCCAAAACAGAAGTACCTTGGTTCAATCCCCTAATTACAACACTGGTGGAAATGCATCAAGTAGTAAATGTTTGAACTTGCGAATCATTTTGAGTGGATTATAAAATGGAAGAGTACGAGCTGTGACAGAAGTGTGCAATTTAACATTCTATATTCAGAACAGCATCCTGTACCGTCTGACTTCAGTCCTCAGCATCAACTCCATATTCACATCTAATTTCAAGAATCTTTGATGCATTTAGCTCCTCAAGGTACGTATGGGGGGAAAATAGTACTTTTAAAAATGACAATATTAAATGATACCACAACATGCATTTTTTCTTCTATTAATGAGATTTACAACTGAGCAGCCTGTGTTCTGCTCACACTGAATATCAGTCTTTAAGATTGAATTCAGCTACAGCAATCTGTTAGGCACCAGAGAACAGCTGGAACAGTAACTGCATTTAGTTTAATTAAATTCACTGTTCACCAAAATAGCAGGAACAAAACTCTTATCACTCAGTGTGCAAATATTCTTTCAATTCTCAGAAGCCAATCATAGATGTCAAATTCTTGCCCTGCCTCATCAGTTAGGGAATTGCAATTTCATTGACATTTTTGTCAGCCAGTTTAAACACACTGGTATTCAAAAATCACTAGTCAGTAGCAGAATGGATTTACACAAGAACCAGTCACTAGATAAATCACTAATGCAGCCTGGCTACTTGTATGTGCCAAAATAAACCAATTATGGGATTCCCACACATTTCTCCTTAGCTACTCTTTCAGCTCATTTCCTAAATTGTCAAGAGGCAGCAATGAAATAAAGCAGAAGCCAGAACTGTTGTTGATCTATCCTGGAAGGGAATCTCTGAATATTTAATGACTGGACACACCCTATTTTCAGTAGGTTTCAAACCTTTTTGACTAACTGATCCCTTTTCAAATGGATGTGTATTATACCAGCCTGATCCAAATGATCAGTCAGTTAATATAATCAAAATGAGTGTTGCCACGTAAAAAGATAGTACTTACAGGAAAAAATCTGAGGTCTGTGTTCACAGTTTCACTACAGTCTGTTTTAGGGTTGACATTTACCAAACTACACTCTGCTCACAACAGCACACCTTGTGCTTTTAATGTTTTGCAGCTGTCTCAAAATATGCATCCCTATGGTGCAGCTCCCACCCCTGACAACTCCACCTGTTCATAGATATTACACAACTCTGCAAGAGATGGGAATTGAATCCAGATCTCCTGGCTCAGAGGCAGGGCCTTTACCACAAAATCCTCGTTACAAGCTAGAAAGCTGTATAACTAGAGTACCTCCACTTGCTTGAAACTGTTAAATGGCCAACCAGATGACAGCTTATCCAAGATTCTGGTTTTGTAGAAATTCTGAAAACCAAACTGGAAAACTGCCAGGGACAAGAGACATGCAGTACACTAAATCAGACACTCTTTCTTTTAAGTACAAATGGTGTAAGAAAATATTGTTGACTGCTAGAATTGTGTATAATGTGAGAGTGTGTAATTCAGAACTCCCTTCAAACTGTGTTCCTGCTAAAGTCATCATTAATTGGATGTTGCAATAAATGATCATAATGTGACCTTAAAGTTTCCCTGTCTATCTATATTTTGCTACTTTGCAAATCAATTAGAAGAACATGACATTTTGAGTCTGCGACAAATAGACAAGTCATCTTTATGGGTCATTAAACAAACAGGACAAACGCACCCACAGGCTCCAGAATCTTTTATAAGGTAGAATATAGTGATGAGTAGTACTGTAACAGCAGACTTGACAATACCATATATTCCATCACAACTGTATTTAGGAATGGACATTAAATGGAACAGAACGTGACCAGAAATTTAAGCCGAAACAACTTTTCAAAATTCTGTCCTTGATAGAATAATACCAATAGATCCAAAATCACTATGAAGAGTTTGGAAAAGTTGCAAGAACATCATCCCTCAAATTCAAGTCTGCACATCTTATTGATGCATGTTGAATGCACTGCCTGAAAGGGTGGAAGGAAACTAGTTTGACACACCTACCAACCAGAACAAGCAGGAGTGGCCAAATGGCTTCCACCCATGCAGTATCATTACGTGATCGTATATGCCAAGTGACAAGATGCCAAAAAGCAGAACCACTTAAAAAAACATGATCAATAACCAGCTCAGTCACTTCCCCACATCTTTTGAAAAGTCTGGCAATATTTCTGATGATGCAATTCGACCAGTAAATGGGATAACGAACAGTACAAAATATCAGTAATCCAGTTCAACATTTGTATTGCCTGATCTGTGTTAAGTACAAACGTGATGAAACCACCTAGCTGGACAACAGGAAAGGCTGCATAAGTGTATTTTAAATAGATTTTATTTAAACTGAATCCACACAGCAATGTGTGCACATGCCTTTAATACAGGAGCTTTAGGTTTATGCTGCTGCCTTTTGCTTCTTTTCCAGATTGGCTTTGCGCTGAAAAGGAGGGGAAAAAAAAAAAAAAAAAAAAATCAAAATTAGTCCAACAATTAATCCCCACCAACTCACATCTTAGAAAACTGCAGCTGCAGAGCTGCAATAATTAAAATGTTTGTGATTTGGCAGTGAACCGCTTACAAAGGATCCCTGCACCACTCGAAATTACTAATATAATGTCCACCGCAGTCAGGTTAAAGCAAACTTTAAAATAAATTTATAAAACATTCATAGATCTAACTGGTTCAGCACAAGCTAGAAGACTAAAACCTGCACCAGTTTTTTCTGGAGTTGGGGGAGCTCATCAATATTCAAACTGAATAAGACAAACATTTTTTCAGACTTTTGTACCATTGTCACCTCTCAGTATAGTATCCTAAACTCAAAACAGAAATGTTTTGTGACCAGTTTTTGCCATACTTTCTGGCAAGAACTTCTCTTTGTTAAAAATGTAGTCAAATCATTTAGGCTACACTCAGAGCTACAATGGAAACTAATAACGCCCAACATTTTCACAGTGCAATTACTGCCAATTCATCATTGGCCTGTTTGAATTCTTTAGAGGACAAAGTTCAAAACGGCTATTCTGTTAAATCTCAGTACAAAGTCAAGACCAGGTAATTAAAAATGTTTCTTGCAATTTTAAAAAAATCACCAATCCCAGAAAGCTGCTCCGTAACGGAACAGCTATTTTATGTATGTGGCCACTTACATTCCTTTCCTGCAGGAGGATTGCACGACGCCGTGCAGTCTTGGCATATGGATTCAGTTTCATCATGATCCTCAAGTTCTTCAATGGGTTCTTCTTAAGGACTCTGCGCTCAATCTTTTTGCTGTGGAAAGCATGAAAAATCTCAGCTCAGACATCATTGACAGTAAAGCGACAGAAGTACAGGAAAAGAAGCTCAATGCTTACAAAATGAAACAAAGCACAGGAACGTGCATATTGGAAAGTTTAACACATGATCTTAGCTGCTCTCACAAAAAAAAGGCATAAATCAGGAAACTGCAATCAGAGGCAGGAGTGACACCCCACAGTACATGGAGGACAGGCCATGCCAGGTTAGTTCAAAGTTTCTACTAATAATCCTTACACAGTTTAGCATGCTTTGAACACTCTCTCCTCCCATCCCAACCTTAGCCCCAGGTTACAGCTCAGACATCAGAACTTCCACTGATATCATAAAGTATCAAAAACACGGACCATGAAGTGGAATCTCATCACTGTCTAAAACAGCAGGAGAGTTAATAACCAAACTCCAACAAACTTGTATTAATTCCCAACTGAAACATCTCAACTTACTTTGGAGGACGAAGAGCCTTCTGGATTTCTGGACTCTTCATGATACGACTCAGATCTGTGTTTGTCATCTTGTGAATAGGAAGGCTGGATTTGATTATAAAAACCAACAGTTATAGCAAGATCCAAAAATAAAAAAATTTAAACCACTAGTAGAATTGTTGCAGGGAAGAAAAGATAGTGTGAATAGAAGCCATGGTATTTTGGGCAACGCAGCTGGCTTTAAACAGCAAATAAATAAACATTACACATTTGACGCAAACAGACATACATTTAAAGATTCTGATATGATTCTTCAGAAGATTCTGAAGGATCTTAAGAGTCATACTGGACTCAAAATATGGTAACTGTTTCCCCCTCCACAGATGCTACCAGATCAGAGGTTCTCCAGCATTCTGTTTTGTTTCAGATTTCCAGCACCTGGCTTTTATACATTTAGTGCCTTATTAGGTATCCAGGTTGTCCCAAAGTAATTCTCAATTTAAAAGTAGTGCTAAATACAATCTTTGTTGTGCTGGACAATCTGTATTAATGTTAACTTCCTACTTTTGTCACACATCAGAACTTCCAACAATATCATTCACAGTCAAAAACACGGACCATGAAGTGGAATCTCATCATTGTCACAAGATTACAGAATGTCTCCCAATTATTCTCAAGGGGATTAAAGAAAAGACAGTAATTTCAACAGGGTAGAAGTGCTGCAAGTGACCTCCAACCTCCTGGGTTACCTGAAGTGCATATCAGACATGACAGGCCCACTCTATACTTGCAACTGCCATTTTGGTAAAGTTGCAGTACCCACAGATAATGAAGGAAACTGAAAAGGCAATTCATAAAAACTAATTTAAAAGAGGGGCTTTACTGCACCAACCTATTCTCATCATATCACACAGGCTTACTTGTATCCAATCTTCAATTTGGAGGGTTTGCGCCAAGTTCCATATAGGTCATCCAGCTTGCGGAAGGCACTCTCTGTCCAGATGCAGAATCGCCCCACATGGCCACCAGGAGCAAGTCTTAGGACATTTAACTTGTTGACATTGAGAAGAGTTATGCCTACAGCAGACAAATTTAAAGCATTAGATTCTTCAATTAAAATGGTCTACGTTCACTCATGTCATTTCATAACATTGCAATAAACCATTATAATATGGACGGCAATGGATTTGTTTTGCAAGCACAATCTCACCCATGCCACATGGAGAGGGCCTGTATACAAAACAGTTTTCTATGAGAATGAACAGAGCCACAGAAGAGAATTTTTTTTTTTTACAAAAAGAAAAATGTAACTTCTTACACAGCCTTAGGTAACAAAAGGCTTACAAAATGGTTCCAGTATGCAATACCCCTCTACTGCCAGTGAAGTCAGAACTTCCACTCATATCACAAGTTTTCAAAAACACGGACCATGAAGTGGAATGTCATCATTCTATCCAGACTGAACAGTAACTGCTCTCAGTATTTAAAAGCTAATTAGTTACTGAATGGTACTCTTGACCTTCCTCCAACACTATAATTTGAACTTAATAAGTCAATTCACAGTAAGCAAAAAATGATTTACATTAACAAAAATCTAAAACAAAGGTACACTCCTGCTCATAGTAGACAAACAAACTGCAAACTCTCCAGACAGGATTACCTGGGATGTTTCTGAAAGCTCTTACAACACCGTTGTCCTCATTGTAGATAATGCATGGACCCTTGCGGCGGATACGACGGCGGTTCCTCATTTTACCTTTGCCGGCACGCATACGTTGAGAAGCATAAACCTATATCAAGGAAAAAAGTTTCCTTTGACTAATTCCAAATACCAATCATATGCTTTTCTTAAAAATCAGCTAAGATCAGATCTTCAAAATCATCAGTTATCAGAAACACGGACCAGAAGTGAAATCTCTTCCTCTCTCGCAGTGTATCACTGTCATTGAGATGAAAAATTGCTTGCCTTTTTGATATCATTCCAGGCCTTCAGCTTTTTAAGCATCAAAACAGCCTCCTTTGTCTTTTTGTAGCTCTCAATCTTGTCTTCAACCACAAGTGGGAGCTCTGGGATTTCCTCAATGCGATGACCTGCAGTAAGTTGTAAATCTGGTCAGATTTCTCATGTCAATTGCAGAGATGACTCCAAAAGTTAGACAACAATCAAAATCAGAACTGGTCAAAGCCATTTCCTACCTAACCCCTAATCATAAAAGTATTTCCATTCATGTCTCATGTTAACACAGAACATGAAACAGTGCAACATAGTACAGGCCCTTCGGCTCACAACGTTGCACCTAACTTTTACCCTAATCCTAAGGTCGATCTAACTTCTACCCCTACCTTATACTATCATTCATATGCCTATCTAATAGCCGCTTAAATGCCCCTAATGAGGCCAACTCCACTACCCTCTCCGGCAATGCATTCCACGCCCCGACCACTCTCCCAGTAAAGAGCCTACCTCTGACACCTCCCCTATATCTACCTCCACTCACTTTAAAACTATGCCCCCTCGTAATAGCTACCTCCACCCTAGGAAAAAGTCTCTGGCTGTCTACTCACTCTATAGCTCTGATCATTTTGTATACCTCTATCAAGTCATCTCACACCCTTCGTCGTTGTAAAGAGAAAAGCCCTAGCTCTCTCAACCTTTCCTCCATTCCAGGCAACATCCTGGTAAATCTCCTCTGCACCTTTTCCAACGCTTCCACATCTTTCCTGTAATGAGGCAACCAGAACTGGACACAATACTCCAGATGTGGCCGAAGCAATTAAGAAACAATAACATGAACTATGATCAGATTAAGATTATAGATATTATATAAC
Source organism: Ginglymostoma cirratum (assembly GCA_024137785.1). Classification (NCBI taxonomy): domain Eukaryota; kingdom Metazoa; phylum Chordata; class Chondrichthyes; order Orectolobiformes; family Ginglymostomatidae; genus Ginglymostoma; species Ginglymostoma cirratum. Next base: position 17,907,950 of record JAHRHZ010000047.1, on the reverse strand, counting down.
AGATTCTCAGATCGTGGAATTTCTTACCAGAAACAGTGATGCAAAAAGAACCTATTATTTTAAAGGAAAAAGCCAAGCAGCATCATCATCACAATGGGACAAACTGACTGCCTTTAAAATTCCATGATACAGGGTGCAACAAAGACCCGCTGGTCTTAAGTGGCCTTGTTGAGAAAGGCTTAAATGCCCAATCACTCAAATTTGAAAATATCCATTAACACAATCAGGAGCTGCTCAGATCCAAATGATCGTCATATATCTGCACCAGTGTAATAACAGAAGGCAACTGTTACTGTGCGCAGCATTAGACGCAAATTACAGCATCATAGCAAGCTCTTGTGTTTCAAAGCACCAATCCATAAGACTGTAGCATGTTTGAAAATACACCCCAAGCAGCAGGCTGGCTGTAAAATCCAAATGATTTAAGACCCACAATACTGTCCCATTAGCAACATATAGTAATCTCTGCCAATTCCATTAATATCTTCTGCTGTCAGTGCCACTTAAATTCACATGCATGTGTGTTACTCAACGTAGCTATTTTGAAATCAGGACAAATTTGAGCAGTTGCAAGTAGCCCACTAGCTGAGTTTTTATTCTAGAACGACTCACTTTGATGGCAAGCATTGAAGAAAAACTCCAACTTTCACTTTATTCAGAAATTGCCTGGATACAAATCCATTGCACAATTATCTAGCTACTGTATAACACTAACTCCAAAGTCTCTTCTATTTCATTTACCATGTTACTACACTCTAGACAATATAATATAGCCAACACAAAACAATGATGGAAGCCATTGGGAGGGGAGGAAAAAAACCTCCCTGGTCTCTTGGGTTTCAAGAACGAAAATTCACTTGTGTTCTAACCATTAAGGATCAGAACAAAATATATTGCTTTTATTAAATGTGATTCAATCTTACCTTTTGACAAGACCAGAGCAGGGAGGGCTGATGCTGCCAGAGAAGAACAGATGGCATATCGCTTCTGGGTTACATTCACTCGGCGGTGCCAACGGCGCCAAGTCTTTGTAGGAGCAAACATACGCCCACCACGGCACATCTGTAATGTGGGTTAAGGTGCATAACTATTCCAAAAGTAAAACCTGGACATCCACATTGCTCAGACTTCATTGTTCGTCATTCCCCTGTACCAGTGTAATGACAGAAGGCAACTGCCACTGTGCACAGTGTAAGACGCAAATTACACCATCACAGCAATAAAACCATACATGAGTGCCTGCTTAAAGGTGAGAACATAAAAGGGGATTGTGGGTACACATTACAATTGGCAATGTTTGATTTTGCACATTGAATAGGATACATTTCCAAAAGCACCTTGGCCAGAACGATGAGTGCCACCACCCCGTACACGGGGAATACGAGCCACTGCCCTGCCAGTACCCCACGACTCAGCACTGGTTTGGTGACCTGAAAAACAAACACTTATGTCAAATACAAACAATTGAGCAAATTTCCAAACAAAACCATTGACTAACCTATACAGGCTACAAGTGAATTTCCAATTAGTACCCAGAAGTACTGGACTTTCGGTATTCAGCAAGTTGAAAATCAAAACAAATCCTACACAAGGACTGTGCAGCCCGAAAACAGGTACTCACATCACTGCACAATGCCCTTGTTAATGTACCACCTCTCACCATCTCAGCCTATTTTATCCAATTATTTCTCATGTTCATCTAGTTTCCTCTAAAATGCACTCATACAAAAGAAGCCATTTTCATATGCAACCATACTCCGGGAAGACATGTTCCTCCTGAATTCCTTTGAGCCTTTTCAGAATTTCATGTTTATAAGTCCCTACTTTTGGCAGCATCATCTCCCCCCAAAATGGGAGCATCATCCATCTTTAGCCTACCACAGATAATCTTAAATGTGGCACCTGTCTTCTCCTTTCATGAGAATACAGGAACAGGAATAGGCCATTTAGTCCTTCAAGCTTGCTCCGATAATGAGATTATATTTGTACCTGAACTCCATAAATCTATCATTGGCTAACATCCCTCTATTTGTGGCTACAGAAGTTTATCAATCTCGGATTTCTAACTTATAATTGATGCTGCATCAGTAGCTATTCAAAATTTCCACAATACTACATGGAAGTGCTTCCTAATGTCACTCCTGAAAAGTCTGTCTCTAACTTTTACATTATACTCCCTAGTCCTAAACTTCCCAAACTGCACAAGTATTTTATACCTACCCAAATTGATTCCTTAAGCATCTTGAAACTTCGTTCAAATCATCTTTTAAAAAGGTATTTATTCCTCTCTCCACAGATCTGAGTGTTTCCAGCATGTCTTTCTCAAAAAAAAAATCTTGAGGTATTATAGGGGGATGGGTCTGGGCAGGATGTTCCGAGGGTCACTGTGGACTTGTTGGGCCGAAGGGCCCGTTTCCAGACTGTAAGGATTCTATGATACATGATAATTCCAGTGTTCAAAATGTTAATTGCATTGTCAAAAGAAATCAGCCCAAACCTGGTTTCGTATTTTTGGAATGCTGCCAGTATAGGAATCAAGGCAAATCTGACACCGAAGTGTATGCAGAAAGTCAAGTTTCCAAATGCAATAGCATTACTGTACTTTCAACCCTGTTTTAGAAGTAACAGACTCCATGCCCCAAATCCAATTTAGTTAAAGCCATAAAACAGAAGAAAAACTTGAACAACAGGGACCATCTGTGGAGAGTTAACTTTTCAGAGACCCTTTTAATCTGAACTTTCATTAATTACCACCATCACAAATGTTAGGTAACCACAATATTCCCACATATTTGGTTTTCAATTTCAGATTTCCAGCACCCACTACAGCAAAACATTAAGCTCTGGATTAGCAGAGGGGTACTGGTTAACAGTGACAGCCACAGAGCCATTCCACAATGTCTCACCCAGCTACTCATCCAAAGTAGAAATGCCAATCAACACTAACAGTACTTAACTTCACTTTGTGTTTATAGAGACAAATTTTTTGAACTCACACGGACTAACCAAAGGGAAAAGATCACAAAGTGTCATCATTTACAAAACCAATATATCTTACCTGCATCTGCACTCACAGCATACGGCTGTCTATTGTTTTTGCGTAGATTTGTGTGAACAAAATTCACAATATCTGGCCGGATGGGAGCCTTGAAAACAGCAGGCATGACAACATTTTTGCCTGATATTTCTCCCTTGTCACTGTACACTGTTGTTAATGGTCGAGCACAAGCCTGAAAGATAATTTTTAAAGTTAACTATTGAGGTACATTATAGGAGGAGTCTGGCGCTCTGGCAGCACAGCAGCTAGCTCTGCTGTCTCACAGCACCAGGGTCACAGGTTTGATACCACTCTCAGGTGACTGTCTGGAGTAGTCTGCACATTTTCCTTACGTCTGCATGGGTTTCCTCCCAGTTCAAAAAAGTGTGTGGATTCGGTGGATTGGTCATGCTAAATTACCCAGTGTCCAGGGATGTACAAATTGGGTAGATTAGCTATGGGAAATGTAGGGTTACAGGGAATTTGGGGGTGGGATCTGGGTGAGATGCTCTTAAGCGAGTTGGTGTGGACTCAATGGGCCAAATGGCTTGTTTCCACATTGTGGGGATTCTCTGATTCTAATTCATTAGAACATCTCATTCCTGGCACTTCAGTTTTGACTTTCAAGCAGGACCACAGGTGCTTTCCATAGGATAGGTCCAAGTGACTGACTGGGTGCTGCTCAATTGAAACATCTGAGTATTTAATAAACTACATTCACTCCTCTGTCAGTACTCGGCAGTGCACTTAAAAATCACTATGCTCATTAATGAGATAGTAAGAACTGCTGACGCTGAAGTCAGGGACAATACTGTGGAGCTGGAGGAGCACAACAGGCCAGGCAGCATCATATGAGCAGGTAAATTGACATTTCGGGATCCCTCTCCAGAAGCTCCCGTTTCTGGATAAGAGTCCCGACCAGAAACGTCAATTTTCCTGCTCCTCTGATGCTGCCTGGCCTGCTGTGCTCCTCCAGCTCCACACTATGTTATACCATGCTCATTAGTATTCTTTTAAAACACAAACACATCAACTCAAATATCAGACGAAACAGAAAGGTCATTCTTTCCCATAAGAGATCAGATTACAAAAACTTCAAAGCTCAAACTAAAAGCACTGAAAACTTAATTTGCCTTACTAGGGGTCAATGCTTTAACATGAGACATGACCTATGATAACACAGAGAAACAACCAACATGAAAAAGTAATTAATTAATGTTTTTAAATCAAAAAAAAGTTGAGCAGAAATACTCAGAGGAAGATAGACTGGTTTCAGCAAAGCCTCACCTGAGTGATCAGTTCGAAAAGGTTAGGGATAGAGTTTTACAGCACAGAACAAGGCCCTTTGACCCACCCTGTCAGCGCTGGTCCATAAAAACATAAGAAACCAAACATCCATCTAATTCTAAACTGAAATTTCCTAAGAAAATGCAGCACCTGTGGAATGAAAACAGTGAACGTTTCGAGTCCACTTCTGAAGAGTCGTCACTGGGATCGAAAAGATCACTCTGTTTTCTCTCTGTGCACTTGAACTTTTCCAGCAATTTCTTTTCCAGATTTCCAGTGTCTGCAATAAGAGCTAACAAGGTGTAGAGCTGGATGAACACAGCAGGCCAAGCAGCAGAGGAGCAGGAAAGCTGACGTTTCGGGCCTAGACCCTTCACGTCAGTTTTCCTGTTCCTCTGATGCTGCTTGGCCTGCTGTGTTCATCCAGCTCTACACCTTGTTATCTCAGATTCTCCAGCATCTGCAGTTCCTGCTATCTCTATTCCAGTGTCTGCAGCTCTGTTGTCATCTAACTATTCAAACCCCATTTTCCTACTCACCCACTTTTACATCAAGAAAAACGGGAATATGAAACGACGGCTCAAATAAACACATTTCTTTTGTAAGACTTTCCGAAAAGAATCCATTCACCCAGTTTTAACCAAAGGAGGGATAAGGACCACATTGTGACCCATCTGTGGGTTACAGGAGACAACGTGTCTCCCCCTCCCCCACCCCCAGTCCACGAGAAAATGGCCGCCCCGAGATTTGTTTTCTCTCCCTCCTGGAGGACGCGTTTATTTATCTATTATAAAATGTAGTATTTGTGAAGGCAGCGCCATGTGCCACTGTGACCGGTCCAGCTGAAATGCGGGTTATTCACGGTCTCACAGCCGCTGCCTT
>JAHRHZ010000047.1:17882756-17897323 GCA_024137785.1 Ginglymostoma cirratum | reverse complement strand
GGGTGGGTGGAGAGAGAGAGAGGGGGAGGGAGAGAGAGAGAGAGAGTGGGTGGGTGGAGGGAGAGGGAGGGAGGGAGTGGTGGAAGGGGGCTGGAGGGAGGGGGTGGAGGTGGAGGTAGGGGGTGGTAGGAGGGGGGTGGAGGGAGAGGGAGGGGATGGGGAGTGGAGGGAGGGGGTGGAGGGAGAGGGAGGGGGTTGAGGGAGAGGGAGCGGGGTGGTGGAGTGGGGGTGGAGGGAGAGGGAGCGGGGTGGTGGAGTGGGAGTGGGGAGTGGAAGGAGGGTGGGAGGGAAGGAGGAGGAGTGGAGGGAGGACGGGTGAGTGGTGGGGGAGAGGGAGGGTGAGTTGTGGGGGAGAGGGAGCGAGGGAGGGAGGGGATGCAGGGAGAGGGAGAGTGAGTGGAGGGTGATGTGGGTCGGCTAACAAGGAACAGGAGAGACGGCATGGAGGAGGCGTGTGTGTGAGAGAAGGAGCGGGCAGGGAGGGGGAGAGGTGGTGTAGGTGGTGTTAGGTGGGGGGCTGTGGGAGAAGAGGATGGTGATGAAGGTGTTGATGGAGGTAGGGAGGGAGAGTGGAGGGGGTGGGCAGTGAGGGGTGAGAGGGCCTGGTTGGGGTACATAGGGAGGGGGAGGTGGGGGTGTGGTAAGGGTGTGGAGGGGACCGGGAGGGAGGGTGGGAAGGGGGTGGGGGGGAGAGAAGGTGAGGAGGGGACAGGGAAGAGATGGGGTGTGAGTGAGTGGGGACAGAGAGGGGGGTTGTGAGGGGCAGGAGTGGTGTGGAGAGAGGGTAATGGGAGGGATATGGTTGAAAGAGTGTGGAGGGGCGGGCGAGCGGGTGCGGAGGGTGCAGGCAAGAAGGGTGAGAGGGGGTGTGGTGGGGTCATGTAGGAAGGGCGAGCAGGGAGCAGTGGGGAGGGCGGTAGAGAGAGGGTGTGGAGGAGTTTGGGGGCGAGAGAATGTGTGGATGGGACAGGAGCGGAGAGGGTGTGGAGAGTGAGCAGGGGGAGAATGGGTGTGGATGGGACAGGGAGGGGACTGTAGGACAGAGGGCGGGGAGCGGGTGGGGAGAGCGATGGTGTGGAGTGGGTGGGGGGAGAGCAGGCAGGGAGGGAGAAGAGAGGGCTGGGAGTGGGAGAGAGTATGGGGTAGGTTCAGTGTAGTGGGGGAAGAATGTGGGGATGGAGAAGGGGTGTGGAGGGAGGGATAGAGGGTGTGAGGGGGCATCGAGGGAGAGAGGGTGTAAGGGGGCTTGGAGGGAGGGAGCGAGGGTGTGAGCTGTCGGGCAGGGAGAGGGTTGGGGGAGAGTGGGGGGGTCGTTGAGTGAAGGAGAGGATGGGGAGTGACAGAGAGAGGGTGGTGGGGTGCAAGGGGTTGAGGGGTTGGGGGGGGCAACTAGTGAGGGAGAGAGGCGTGTGTGTGTCTCTTTTTAACCCAAACATCCTCTCCCTTTCCCTCCACCATTCCCCTCACTCTGCCCAACCCATCCTAGTCTTTCTCTTGAGGGGGTGGGTATGGGCATAGGGTGAGTGGAGAAAGGGGAGGGTTGGAAAGGGAGAGGGGGATGCATGGTGGAGAGGAGGGAGAAGGGGGATGGAAGGGATGGGAGACAAATGAGGAATTTCTTCTCTGAGGCTAGCGAATCTGGAATTCTTTACCACCAAGGGCTCTAAAGGCTGTTTTCTTTTAGTTATATTCAGGGCTGAATAGGCACCTTTTAAATCAGTAAAGAAATCAAGGGTTATTGTGCTTCAATGCATTTATTTTCCTTCCAGGCTCTGTGACCAAGAAGACAAAGGGTTGTTAAAGGACCCCATGCTGTATGAGGTAACCTACTTGTAAAACTTGAGTATTTTAAATACCTCGGTACCTCTCTTCTATTATCCAGCGCAATAGTTTTGTATTTGCTTGGTTCTACTCACTACTCCATGCACAACCTTCAGCAATGGCCTCTGTCAACATGATGTCAGGTTCAACAATGCTGATGACACCAAGTTCCATTGTCGCTGATAAACTCATCTGAGCGTCAGATTGCTGTCCAACATCCTTCCTTCAGTAAAGCTATGGAGATAGATCAAGAACATAGAACAGTACAGTACAGTACAGCACAGCACAGTACAGGCCCTTTGGCCCACGATGTTGTGCCGACCTGTTATCCTACTAAGATCAATCTACCCTGCATACCCTAAATTTTACTATCCTCCATGTGCCTACCCAAGAGTCGCTTAAAAGTCTCTAAAGTATTTGCCTCCACTGCCACTGCCGGCAGCACATTCCACACCCCCACCAGTCTCTGTGTGAAGACCACATGCCGACCACACTCTGTATGAAGAGATATGCTTGTCCATCATGGAAAATTATTACTTTGATTAATCTCAACTGTTTTACAGTACTAAAAATGTTTCCATTTAAAATGTGATTGTAACTCCTGAGGGGGCTAAGCAGACAGAAACTCAATGATCTTGCACTTGACTGACAGACTGGAGGATCAGTGGATCTGTACAATTGACCTGCTAAAGAAATGAATGCAGTCCAGTAACAGCACAAGATAATTGTAAAGTGCTCCTACACAATTGAAACCTCCTGGGCAGTTTTCTCAAAGCTTTCTACAGTGAGCACCAAGCAAAGCGCACTGTGTGGCACATATTTGCTTTAATCTGTTCTATCACAGTTAAAGGAATGGATTTTTTTAAAGCCTCCTCTCTCAAGATCTCTTTATTCTGATCCCCCCTCCTCAATAAGTTACTAATGGGGTCCATACTTGTGTTTCCTATCTGCAGCGACTGTTCCTCTTGACATTTTTTACCATTTTCTCCACTCCATATGGTAGGAATTTGCCTTGCACAATGTAATTGAGATGGAATTATTACTTGTGCCCATAATGAGTCTTTCTGCTTTGCTCCATTAAATTAGAGCACCATTGAGCTGTAAAATTGCATTATCCCTCTATCAGCATGCAGTTACAGTGCAAACAATTGAAAACAAGATTTGTCTTGAGATTTTGAGCCTTTTTTTTGGGTTATCTCTTAGGATGATATCCAAATCCATATTGTAAATGAAGTGAAGAGAAGTCCCTTGCAAGCTTTTTGGAAGAAGAATGTGCCCATCTTTGTAGCAGAGAAAGCAGTAAGTAATTAAAGTTAATCAAGATGTGGTTCCATAATTTATTGACACTTTCATACAGAAGGCTGTAATTCATACCTATGCCACTAGTCAGTTTGTAGTTACTTATGTTTGAGGCCAGTCATCATTCAGGATTGGACAAAGGATGAGTTGATGGGAAGGCTTGATTTGATGATGATGCACTTCATCTTCTCAACACTCAAGCAAGTTAAAAGGAATTGTTACAAGAATCTGTGTTTGCATAATAACCATTTCTTAGTGACCCCTCATTTCTATGTTCTTGTTGAAATTTGCTGGCTATCTAGGCTTAACATTTTCAATTCTATCCCTACATCACCTTCTTTTTGATTTAGACTGTTGTTTTTCAGAATTTGAAATTGCTTTTCTGCCAGTGGCAGCAATTTTCTTGTAAAAAAAAGCTAGCAATGGAGGTTTTGCCATAGGCCAATTTTTGATCATTGAGTTGGTCTGGAAATAAACACGTATGTTAGAAATGCCTGTAGTAGGTAGTTAGGAGACTTATTAAAGATACGCCCACTCAAGGCCAAAGGCGGGAATTTATGTGTGGAGCCAGAGGGAGTGGCTGACATCCTTACTGAGTACTTCTTACCGATATTCCTCAATAAGAAGGACATGGATGATGGTAAGATTAAGGAGGGGTATGTTGATATTCAAGGGCATATCAATATTGGGTAGGAGGTGGTGTTGGGTGTCTTGAACAACATTAAGAAAGCTAAGTCCTCTAGGACCTAATGGAATCCATCCTGGGATACTGAGGTGGGGGCAAGGGAATGACCTTGGCAAAGATCTTTGTATCCTCTTTAACCATAGGTGAGATCCCAGAAGATGACAATAGCCAGTGGCAGAGAGATAATTTAGGAAATTACAAGCTGGGGAGCCTTGCATCAGTGGTAGGGAAATTATGGAAGAAGATTCTTGGGGACAGGATTAAATTGCATTTGGAAATGAATGGACTTATTAGGGAGCGACAGCTTGGCTTTGTGTGGGGCATGTCTTGTCTCTTAAATTTGATTGAATTTTTTGAGGAAATGATGAAGATTATTGATGAAGGTAGGGCAGTGGATGTTGTCCACATAGGACTTTAGGAAAGCATTTGACAGAGTTCCTCATGGTAGGCTGGTCCTGAAGTTTAAATCGTGTAGGAGTTGGTAAATTGTATACAAAATTGGCTCGGTGATAAAAGACAGAGGTTAGTTGTGGAAGATTATTTTTCTGACTGGAGGTCTGTGACCAGTGGTTTTCTCAGTGCTGGGACCTCTGATGTTTGTAATAAGGTTGCAGATGAAATGATAATGGGTGGAATTGCAGATACTGAGGAAGGTTTTCAAAGGATACAGCAGGATCAGTTAGAAAGTTGGGCAGAGAAATGGCTGATGGGGTGTAATCCAAACAACTGTGAGATGATACATTTTGGGAGTTCAAAAGCACGAGGAAAGTATGCAATAAATGGCGGTACTCTGTGGAGCATTGATACACAGTGGGGTCTTGGGTGCAAGCCTGTAGCTCCCTGAAAGTAGTAACACAAATGGATAAGGTGGTAAAGAATGCTGGTTGGGACATTGAGTGTAAACATTGGCGAGTCATGCTTAGAGTATTGGGTGCAGTTCTGATCGCCACACTATAGGAAAACTTTGGAGAGGGTGCAAAAGAGGTTAACTAGGATGTTTTCTGGATTGAAATGTATTAACTATAAGGAGAGGTTGGACAATATTGGATTGCATTAGAGCATCACAGGCTGAGGAACAACCTAATAGAATTATAAAAAATTATCAGATGCATGGGGTCTTTTTCCCAGGGAGGATTATAAGTTTACGGTGAGAGGGGGGAGGTTTAAAGGAGATGTGCGAGCCAAGCTTTTTACACAGATGATAGGTGCCTGGAGCGTACTGCCAGGGGAGATGGTCGGAACAGTTACGGTGGCAATGTTTAAGAGATGTTTAGATAGACAGGTGAATAGGCAGGGAATAGAGAGATATGGACCATTTGCAGGCAGATGAAATTTGTTTAGAATGACATCATGGTCAGCATGGACATGGTGTGTCGATGGGCCTGTTCCTAAGCTGTACTGTTCTCTGCTTAAAAGATGAAAGAACTAAGAGGAGAAACAAGTTTTTGTTTTCATGCCATTAGACAACCGTCCACACACTGCGTGTGGTACACGTCAGAGGACTCATGTTTGATGACTTGAGAATTTTAGAGTTGTGGAATATAGCACGGAAACAGACCCTTTGGTCCGACATGTCTATGCCGACCAGATATCTGAAATTAATCTAATCCCATTTGGAAGTGATTGGTCCACATCTCCTTAATCCCTTCCTATTCATGTACCCATCCAGAGGCCTTTTAAATATTACAATTGTACCAGCCTCCATCACTTCCTCTGGCAGGTCATTCCAAACATGCAGCACCTTCTGTGTGAAAAAGCTGCCCCTTAGATCCCTTTTAAATCTTTCCCCTCTCACCTTAATCCCATGTTGTCTAGCTTTGGACTCCCCTACCTCGGGATAAAGGTCCTAACTATTCATCCTATCTGTGCCCCTCTTGATTTTATAAACCTTTATAAGGTCACCCCTCAGCCTCTGATGCTCCTGGTAAAATAGCCCCAACCTATTTAGTCTCTCCCTTTGGCTCAAACCCTGTAACTCCGGCAATGACCAACAAAATGCTAGAACGAGCCCGAGTATCAATTTTTAGAGAGGATTAAAATTGCTGCCTGTTACTGCTGCTGAAATTGGTCATACCTGAACATCTGATAAGGAAGAGGACAGGCTGAGCTTTGATACCTTTCACCGGTTGAATAGCCCATTCATGGTTACAGTTCAGGGTCAAACCTGAAGATCGAGTTTGGTGTTTCTTGTGGGAGATTTGATTCCTTATCTGTGAGCCAGAAGCATTTACCTTGGTGAGCTTTGCTGCCCAGCTGTGCATGTATTATTTTCAATTGCTTTGCCTGTATGCAGTACTCTCTTTACTTGCAGTCACTTAGAGTGGATGAGGATCAAATGGAAGACTGCTCTATTAATGAATCCAACAATCTAACATCTAGCAAGTTGGAAGAGAATATCGGACCTTTACCCCTCTCTGTCATGAAGGCAAGGTAATTAGCAAAGTAATGGCACAAGCCAATAGTTTACATTCTGTGTATATTTAGACTTAAAGTAACTAGATTCTTGATCACTTTGCTTTGCAACAGTCTTGTGGAAGTGCTGTTCCTCTCTCAAACTCTGTACCGAAATAGAGTAACTTAGATGATCTCCTTCTGCTTCCCTCCAAAACTCTTAATTTTCCTTTTTGAATGATTTACTTTTTTGAACTTAAACCGAGAGCTATTTTTAAGGGCGAAATCTCATGACTAATGTAAACTCCTAACAGTCTTAAAGAGGTGTGATTTCTTCTGCTTAGTTAATGACAATTATTTTTGTATGGGGGGGGATTAAATTACATCTGAAAGATGGAAAGAACCATGTCAAATGCAGCTTACATTACATGTCACAGATAGTTGGTGATGACCACCCTGAAGGATTAATGGCAGTTAACCTGACTGCAAATTTTATTGAGTATGATTTGCTAAAATGAACGTCTTAGTAAGCAGTTTTTCACAGTTCCCAAGGTGAGCCATCTGTCATGCACTGTCAGTCATAATGTTGCCCTGAATTAGTAGTGAGGTAAAGCACAATGTTGGAATAATGAAAAGGAATCCTTACTTTGTACTTGACGTAGGAGGTAGTAGCTTTTGTTTTGACTTGTGCAAGAATTTTTATTCATTTGTGGGACATGGGCAGTATTGATGGGCCAGCATTTATTGCCCTTGAGAAGGTGATGGTGAGCTTCCTTCTTGAACCACTGCAAGCCATGTGCTGTAGGTTGACCCGCAATGCTATTGCGTAGGAAATTCCAGGATTGACCCAGCTACAATGAAGGAATGGAATACGTTTATAAGTCCGGATGGTCAGTGGCTTGACAGGGAACTTGCAGGTGGTGGTGTTCTTATGTATCTACTGCCCTTGTCCTTCTAGATAGAAGTGGTTGTCCATTTGGAAGGTGCTGTCTAAGGATCTTTGGTGAATTTGATTTTGTTTTTAGCTTTATTGTCATGTATACTCAAGTACAGGAGTGCAGTGGAAAGTGTAACATGTCGCATTTGTGTGGTGCATCTTCTAGATAGTACATATATATGCATATATAGAGTGGATGTTTGTGGATGTGGTGCCAATCAAACAAGCTGCTGTGTCCTGGATGGTGTCAAGTTTCTTGTGTTGTCGGAACTGCACTCATTCAGGGAAGTAGGGAGTATTCCATCATTCTCATGACTTTTGTTTTGTAGATGGTGGATGGGCTTTGGGGAGTCAGGAGGTGAGTTATTTGCTGCCGTCTTCATAGCCCCGACCTGCACTTTTGATCACTCTATTTATGTAGTACGTCCAGTTGAGTTTCTGGTCAATGGTAACATCCAGAATGTTGATAGTGGGGAATCAGTGAAACTGTGATTGAATTTCAAAGGGGGGAGGTTACATTGTCTCATTGGGAATTGTCATTGCCTGGCATTTGTGTGGCATGAATGTTATTTGTTGCTTGTCAGTCCAAGCCTGGATATTGTCCAGGTCTTGTTGAATTTGAACATGGACTGCTTCAGTATTGAAGGAGTCGCAAATGGTGCTGAACATTGTAAAGTCATCAGCCAACATCCCCACCTCCAACCTTATGATGGAGGGAAGCTCGTTGATGAAGCAACTGAAGATGGTTGGCCATAGGATACTAACCTGAGCAACTCCTGCAGCGATGCCCTGGACCTGAGTGACTAATGGGTGGCACAGTGGCTCAGTGGTTACCACTGCTGCCTTACAATGCCAGGGACCCAGGTTCGATAGCTTGATAGCACTGTGATGACCTCTTCCATTACTTGCTGGTGATTGTGAGTAGGCTGGTTTTTGAGGGTAGGGATATTTATAGAGCTGCCTCCTTCAGTGAGTTGTTTGATTGTCCACCGTCATTCATGACTGGATGTGGCAGGACTTTAAAGCGTAAATCTGATTGTTTGGTTGTGGGTTTGCATAGTTCTATCTATTGCTTGCTTCTTGTTCTTTGTGGCTTGCAATTAGTTCTGTTTTATAGCTTAAACAGATTGACACCTCAATTCATTTATATTGTATTTATGCTGCATTTTCCATCTCTAATGCTTACTTATTTTTCTTCTATTTTTAGACAGTTGGTTTCTTGGTACACTTTGGCCCATAATCCACACATGGCCCAGGTGATCAACTGCAGTGTATCAACTGCCTTTCCTCTGCTGTGGGTAAGATGCGATGGTTCCGATCCTGAAGGTACTGTTTGGCTAGGAGCTGAACCTGTGAATAGCGGGAAGGAGATTACATCCGTAGTTTTCCATATAGTCACGTGCACTGGTAAGATAACAAGACAGTACTTTTATAAGGAGTTATATGAAACATTATCTCAATCATTCATCTTGGCAAGATGAAATCGAAACCTGGTAACTTCACAGTTTGGAATGTGGGCATTAGAATTCATTATATAAATATAAAATACAAGAATACAATATAATATGACTTTAAACTGAGGGTATAATAACCTGCGCACCCTGCTCCTTTAAACCTTTAACATCTAACAAAGCACCACCTGAATGTTGCACTGGATCCTGGTTTCCATGCTCCATTATGTTATATATAACAAGTCACTGTAGTTCCAAAGGACTGTGGGCTGCTCTCTCATTAGAAAGAGAGTAAGAAAAAGAAACAGAGAGTGATGACTGGTGACGGTTTAACCTGAGGGTCACCTCAGGCGAGGGGAGAGGTTGAGAACGAGAATCCTTCATGATAATCTCAGCCTGTGCGGGAATTGAACTCACGCTGTTGGCATCACTCTGCATCACATACCGACCAATAGCTATAATGAAGGACAAATTAATGAGCTATGTTCCTTCACATTAACTGTTGTAAAGATTCCCTGTGTGCTTGTTTTCTTCAGTCTTGCCAAGCGACCTGAACATATGCAATCATTGTCTTGTGACCTTTTAGCTGTCAAATGCAAAGAATTATTTTATGTTTGAACAGTATTTTCAAAATGTTATTTCTCATTCTTTTAGGACCAATTTTTGACAAAAACTCTTTCACAAGCATAGAAAAATTGAAAATTGCTCATAAAGACAGACATCCTAGTTCTGCTGTAAGTATTTTCACTCACTCTCTTTCCTCCCAATCTGCTCCCCATTAGTTGTAAATAGCTTTGAGAAATCTATAAAATTCTGAGATAAATCAGTATATTATGTTTATTTAGTATCTTTTACTGTGAGATGACTTAAGCTGCTTCACAGAAAGGGATAAAGCAAAATAAAGATGGGGTTGTTAAGAAGGCATACGGTGTGTTAGGTTTTACTGGTAGAGAGATTGAGTTTCGGAGCCGTGAGGTCATGTTGCAGCTGTACAAAACTCTGGTGCGGCCGCACTTGGAGTATTGCGTACAGTTCTGGTCGCCGCATTATAAGAAGGATGTGGAAGCATTGGAAAGGGTGCAGAGGAAATTTATCAGGATGTTGCCTGGTATGGAGGGAAGGTCTTATGTGGAAAGGCTGAGGGACTTGAGGCTGTTTTCATTAGAGAGAAGAAGGTTAAGAGGTGACTTAATAGAGACATACAAGATGATCAGAGAATTAGATAGGGTGGACTGTGAGAACCTTTTTCCTCGGATGGTGACGGCTAGCATGTGGGGACATAGCTTTAAATTGAGGGGTGATAGATATAGGACAGATGTCAGGGGTAGATTCTTTACTGAGAGAGTAGTAAGGGCATGGAATGCCTTGCCTGCAGCAGTTGTAGACTCCTCAACTTTAAGGGCATTTAAATGGTCGTTGGATAAACATATGGATGATAATGGAATAGTGTAGGTTAGATGGGCTTCAGATTGGTTTCTCAGGTCGGTGCAACATCGAGGGCCGAAGGGCCTGTACTGCGCTGTTATGTTCTATGTTCTAAACAGAGGGCCAAGTTCACAGAAGCCCTATGGCATGAAAAGAGGCCATTCATCCCATTGAGTCTGCATTGACCCTCCGAAGAGAATCCCTCCCAGACCCCCGCCCCCACCACCACCATGCTGTCCCCAAATCCCACATTTACCATGGCTAATCCACCTAGCCCTGACTGTGGGAGTAAACCGGAGCACCCGGTGGAAACCCATGCATTCGTGGATTTGGCAAAGTTCAACAACAGATGGTTAGAAGCTTAGTCATAGGTACATTTTGAGGAACTTCTTAAAGGTAGAAGGAAAAGTAGAAAGTCTTATGGAGGGCATTTGAGCTTGGGCTTGGGCATTTAAAGGCTTGCCTATTAACAGTGGAAAAATTAACATCAAATATGTCCAGGAGTACAAAATTAGATGTGTGTAGATATCTCAGAAGATTACATGGCTGGAGGAAATTACAGAAATCAGGAGTGGTCATGCCAGAGAGGAATGTGAAAATAGGGATGAGAATTTTAAATTTGGAAGCATTGCTTGACTGACACCTAATAAAGATCAACATTAATTACTTTACTTTTTACCTCCCATTCCTCATCTCCAAACTTCCAAATTCGTAAGTTTACACTCTGTCCTAGCTGCTAACCTGGAATGTCTCTTTTTTGTTTTCTTGGTGCATCATTTCCTACTTTTATTTCAAATTGCCTTTTGGATCCTTTCCCTGGCTTTCACATTTATTCATGGCCTTGCCCCTTCCTGTATCAATATCTTCTCTAGACCCTCAACCCTGAGACTTCGTGCTCTGCTATTTTCGGCCTCTTGAGCACCTCATTTTTGCATGATCTTCTCTTGGTGGCTGTTATTGTACTGCCTCGGTCCTAAGCATTTGAATTCCCTCCCCAGATCTCTCTGCCTGTCTCTCAATGTTTTAATATCTGCCTTAAGTCTTACCTTCATTGTTCAATTTTTTGGCGGACAGACCTAATGTTGCCTAGTGGGACTTGGACTTTTTGTTAAATTAGCGACAATATAGAAGTCGTTGTTTCGGTGACTTTTTTTTTCTGAAATAAGACTTTGGATTGTAAGATTGTGATCACGATTACAAAGACTTGCACTTGCATATTGCATGTCAAGTCCTCAGTATTTTGAAGTAAGAAACCAGTTCTGAGATTATGAAAGTGTCTTAAAATAGATGCAGGGAAATATGTTTATTTTGGTGGTGAACAGCTTTGGAAAATTAATTTATAAAGTGTGATGGCTTTTGCCTTGATTCAGGTCATAACGAAGGGCTATGCACAGTATGATTTGTTTGGTGCCACTGTATTGGAGAATACAATTATGGAATCCCAGAGTAATATTACGGTGGATTTCACTTGGAACAATGTGGACAAAATCTTAGAAATTCCACCACTAACATCAGTTGCGACCCTGGTAAGGAAAAGAAACAAGGTACTGGCTACTCTTACTACGCATATCATTTATGCAGTCCAGGACAACACACTCACACAGACGCTTACTTTGAACATGTACAGAACATGTGAGCTTTGCTTTTTGGGGCAGTTTTATTTATTTTTGCTGTCTCTAGATGCCTTGAGATTACTTGCCTCGGCTAGATCCAAGGTCGTAGCCAATGTAGGCAAAATTTCTTTTCACCAGTTAGAAGGTTGTTGTCAATGGTGATGACCTCCAATGTCTCCCTGTCTACACCTTCAAAGCAGTAGCTTATCAGTGTGAGAAATCTGCACTGAACTACTTCTCAGGAGTCATAAGGATTTAAAAAACAAATTATCGGGATATGGGTTTTGCTGGCTAGATCTGCATTTATTCCTGACCCCAAAGAAGTTGGTCATGAGCTGAGTTCTTGTATCGTTGCAGTCCATGTGGCAGAGGTACATCCACAGTGCTGTTCCAGGAAGGAAATTCCAGGGTGCTGGGTACAGGCTAGTGTTTCATGCAGCAGGGGAGAATGAGTCACTTCTGGCCTAGTCTGTTGAATTAAAGAGTCGGTCACACATGGCATTGTCAGATAATAAGAAATCAGATTCCTGCTTGATTCTTTTTAAAAATGCATTAATGTCCACGTTTATAAAAGACCCCTTGGAGGAAGTGTTGTGCACGTTCAGGGAGGGTTGAGGGGCATTTTGGCACTGAAATTTATCAAAACACAATCCAACCTTTTTTTAGTGTCGTGATATTTTTTATTTCTGAATTACCTCCTGGCAGACCATTCTAAACATTATATATTTGGCTTAATAGTTGGTATTTGATAAATTTTGTAACTTAGTATTTTTCTCTACTGGTGTAATTTTAACATTTTACACAAGAACTTTTGAAATAATTCATCAGTGATTTAACCTCAATGAAGAAAAACTGATATTCAATTGCCAGTCTATAACATACCCTGCTGGCCAGGCATGGGGTTTAGTACCTTGTGTGAATTGGTTAGGCTTAGTCTTTAAATTCTTAATGATAGATTGGACTGAGTTGGCCTAGTTTTACATTGTGCTTCTGTTATGGTTTTATTCTCCTTGTTTTTGTGGTCGTTATAGAATATCAAAGCGGAACCTGGAGACCTGAGAAGTCCTGTTATCCAAATATATAAGGAGCTAGAATTTCTTCTCGTAAGTATTTATTTCATAATTATTCATAAATCCACCAATTCTTTACAATTTTTAAAAGATGTGTAATTATAGATACGTTCCAGCAGCATGCAGCCTGATTCAAAAGCTCTTTATGATGTTTTAAATGCACAGAGGAAATATTCTTCAGTGGTGGTAAATGTGAGAGATTAGCACGTTTGGCCAAAAAGCATTGTTTCCTCTTGTACTACACAAATGGTTTTGATAAAGTAATTCACAGGCATTAGTTAGTCTCAAGTATCTGAACCTTCTATTTATTTAATTCGCTGTATAGAATTTAAAACATTGCTGTTAGTGGTGGCCAATTAAATTGGAACTTCTGGCAATCACTAATTGCCTTTTTTTTAACAGTTTTTAATGTTGTAATTTAGTTGTACCTGTTCTTCGTAGAACAGCAGCTCTCCTGCTATGCTGTCCAACTATTGTGATTGTGAGGTGTGTGATATATCTCTATTTTAATATAATTAGATTTTAGTGTTTGTATTTGAGCTAATGATATGAGTGTTTCGATCTGTGTGTCTAAACTCAATTGAGAGTTCTTGGAAGTTAATGGGAACTTGGTAATGTTAGAGGGTCTTTATGAACAAACAAAGTAAACAGTTGTACATTAGAAGCTCACTAGAAGCTTTTCTGTTTAGAAATTCAGAAATTGTGTTTTTTTTTTCTTTTGATTTGGGGAAACACCCATAGTTTGAAGAAAGCCTTTTTAGTTTCAGTTTAACAGTTTGCAGAAATCTTGGCTGAAGTTGGGTAGGTAAGACAGTTGCTTCTAAAGAAGGGAGATAGTTTAGAACTGTGAAGAATATAGTACCTCAGCGTAAGGAGTTTAGATTTAAAGTTCCAGACCAGAATTGTTTGGTTGAATTTGAGATAGCCTATACTTTCTATGAAGGTATGAGGAGAGAGTCATAGAGTTGTCGAGCATGGAAACAGACCCTTTGATCCAACTTGTACATGCCGACCATATATCCTAAACTGGTCCCATTTGCCAGCATTTGTCTATATCCCTCTCAACCCTTCTTATTCATGTACCCATCTAGATGCCTTTTAAATGTTGTAATTGTACCAGCCTCTAGCACTTCCTCTGGCAGCTTATTCCATACACTCACCAACCTCTGCATGAAAAATTTGCCCCTTAACTCCCTTTTAAATCTTTTGCTTCCCATTTTACACCTTAAATGAGGCAATTAGATTCACCAAACTGGTTATTGAAGACATATCTCAGTCAGGGAAGGGAATTCTCTGTGGTGTTTTAAAGCTGTAAAAGAGTGCTTGTTGGGATTACTGGGATTGTATTTTACCATGTGTTTTGAAATCTTTAAATTTGTTATATATGAAATGTTTGTTTTTTTTCTACATGATTTTGTAATAAACTTCTGTTTTATTGTTAAAACCAAATCTGCTACATTGTGTGCTTGTTAAAGTGAGAGGCAACCTTGTTCAATTTTAGCAAGAGTCAGTAACTCTGGTTTTGAATTTTTTGCTTAATAAGCCCAGGTCTCATTTCCAAATCATTTATGGGATCCACCTTCCAAATGCCCCTCTAATTTATTACTCTCCTACACTTATACTCCTCCTCTTCCTCCTCCTGTTCCCTATATACCCTTGTTCTGTCCCACTTCATCCCCTTTTATTCCCTCCTCTTCCTCTCTCCTTTCTCTTCCTCCTCCTCTTGCCCCTTCATCCTCCTCTCCATCTTTTTCCTCTTCCTTTACTCCCTTCCTTGACCCCCCCTTCCTTGACCCCCCCTTCCTCCACCCCTCCACTCCATCTCCCTCCACTCCATCTCCCTCCACTCCATCTCCCTCCACTCCATCTCCCTCC
>JAHRHZ010000047.1:17838812-17882746 GCA_024137785.1 Ginglymostoma cirratum | reverse complement strand
CCACTCCATCTCCCTCCACTCCATCTCCCTCCACTCCATCTCCCTCCCTTCCCTCACCCTTCTCTCACCCAGAGCACAGCAGAATGATGGTGCATTACTGACTGAAATCTCAGCATATGTTTTTATGCCCAGGTCCTGCAGTGGGGAACCTGAACCCTGAAACTCAAAGGCTAAAACGCTACCAATTGAAGCACAGCTTATACCAAGGAGTGAAATTTAGAGACAAAGTAGGAGATTTTGAAAAGTCTACAGCAGATGGTGTTTTAAGAGTTTTAAACAAAGTTCTCAACTACCTTAAGCATTTTTAAAATATTCACTCGTGGGATATGGGCTTGCTGGGTGGCAAGTATTTATTGTACATCCCTAGCTGCCCTTGAACTGAGTGGCTTGCTGGCCATTTCAAAGGGTAACTGAGAGTCAACCACATTGCTGTGGTTCTGGAGTCACATGTAGGCTAGACCTGATAAGGATGGCAGATTTCCTTCGCTGAAGGCATTAGTGAGCCAGATGGGTTTTTCTGCAGGATTTAGTGGTAATGCCATCACCTGCAAGTTCCCCTCCAAGCCACTCAGCATCCTGACTTAGAAATATATTGTTGTTCCTTCACTGTCACTGGGTCAAAATCCTGGAATTCCCTCTCTAATGGCATTATTGGTCAACCCACAGCAGGTGGACTGCAGCGGTTCAAGAAGGCAGCTCACTACCGCCTTCTCAGGGCAACTAGGGATGGGCAATAAATGCTGGCTAGCCAGCGACGCCATATCCCGCAAATGAATAAATAACCTTTAAAAAAAAATTTGAACCTGGGTCCCAAAACATCAGCTGAGTTTCTGGATTAATAGTCTAGTGATAATACCTCTAGCCCTTCACCTCCCCTAACATGTAATTGTTTGTACACAATTAACTTGTTTCTGCTGTGTTCTCTGACAGGTTTTAGCTCAAGGTTTGAAAACAGGAGAAACAGAGTGGCCAGAAGTTCTAGAAGAAAAGTCTGCTGTGACCGTTGTGCAGGAGTTAATTGAAGGTACACACGTTTCATGTTTGAACAGCATCTACTGTAAAATTTATACTTCTTGGGGTGGTCATTTTGAGTGTAATTGCATACGACTTTTCAGTACTGTGATTGCAAGTTATCCGTGAGCTAAATTTATGTTTCAGCTTAGTATGTTGTTGTCATAATTTACTGATATGGCTGTTTTCATGAAATATTGTGCTTGAAGTGGCTTGCTAAAACATTCCAAAACCAATCAGGTATTCTCTGGTACTCAGTGTGAGAGGTGTTGATGCTGGAGAATAATGTATTTTTCCATTTTTCTTTCTAACGACAGACTGAGGTTTCATTCCCATCTATAATGATGATTTTGAATCAGGTTTTAGAGAGGGAAAATTCAACATTCTCTTATCTTTGAATTGAACCACGAGTTTGGAGATGGAATGGAAAATCTGTCAGATTTGTTCAAGTTAAAAATTGCCTACTGTTTCTCCTTTGATTTTAGGTCCGATATATCTGTAAATATGATGAGTAAAATAATTGGTCGAATTGTACTAAAAGTGGTGAAGAAGTGCTCATAGGGGAGGTGATGACCTAATGGTATTATTGCTGTACTATTAATCCAGAAACTCAGTTAATATTTTAGGGATCTGGGTTCAAGTCCTGCCATGGCAGATGATGGAATTTCAATTCAATAAAAAATCTTGAATTAAGAGCCCAATAATAACCATAAAACCATTGTTGATTGTTGGAAAAACCCATCTGGTTCACTGATGCCATTTGGGCAGGGAAATCAGTGATCCTTACCTCGTCTAGCCTATATGTTACTTCAGACCCACTGCAATGTAGTTGATTCTTAACAACCCTCTGCTCAATCAGGGAATGGTAGGTAAACGCTGGTCTAGCCAGAGACTTCCTGTGAGTGAATTTAAAAAAAGCATGAAGATATGTTTTGTGGGCTTCATCAGTTATGAATGGCCTTTAACATTGTATTATTTGGCCTAGCACAGATTTTTTTGTGTTTTTATGCCCAATACAGACCTACAAAACCAACTCAATGTCTCTCAACAGCAGCTGAAGAGCAAGGAGACAGAGGTAAGATCGTCTGATGATTGGAAACTTGGTGGGAAAGATGTTGAAATGTAACCCTGTCTTTATTCTTCTGAAGGAGAATCCTCTAAAATTAAGCATTTGAATATGCAATAAAAGTATACTTTTCATCCACAACCTGTTAAATTTGATTTGGAGCTTTACTGTGATGTATACCATCAACCCTCCTTTAGTTCCAGTCACACTGTCACAAATAACCGCAATTGTCGACTAAACCAGTTCTCTTAAAGAACTTGCCTGTTTTGCTTTATTTTCCTAAAGCAATTGCAACCATTTCCAGTTTGGGATATTGGGGTCAACAGTATTTGAGCTACATCAACACGTGAATTATGGTAAAGGAATTGTATTTACAAGGAATAGTAAGAAATTAAGTTTGAAGTCCCCTGTGTTCTAGGTTTGGGTGTGTTTTCCAGTTTGTGCAGACAGAATAATAGATTTATGTTGTGCTACTCTAATGCAGGGTAGTGAATATAAATGAGCCAAGAAAAGCTTTGCTTTAACGTATATATTTAAAAATAATCAATACAATAATTTAAAATTAATTTAGAGAGAGTGCTGTACTAAACCATGTAAAAAAACTTCAACTTGTCAAAAATAATTGTGTCACTGCTACTGTAGTCAATCTGCATGTAATTTTATGCAGGTTTAGAAACTTTGATTCTTCAAAACAGCGCCTAATGATGATTGAAAAGCAGAAATTTGGAGAGCTTATGGTTTAACTGGGAGTAATTGGAAAGTCTCTTCAAAGAACAGGCACACAATATGTTGAATGATCTCCTTCAGTGCTATATGACTCATGTAAGATTTGTGTTCTACCTTGCAGTAGAATAGCATCCATACTTTCATCTATGGTAGGTTAATAGCATTATGAATCTTTATGTGAGGAATTCTAAGATTCTACTCATGGATTTTGGGGAAAAAAAAGTCTTTAGTTTTTCTTCAAATTCTTTGTTTTTATATCAGAAATTAAAAAGTGATGCAGCTGCTGTTGAATCAACCATTCATGCGTCATTCGCTCCTGAACGCGGAGATCTCGATTTTGCAGAGCTGCTTTGGAGTGGAATGAGGAAAAGTACGTATGCCTGTGGCCACATTACTTCTCTTGGGAAGCACAATGACACTGTGATTTTGAGCATTGCTGCTCAGTGGTAAAGTGAAAGGTAATATCATCATTGTCTTACGAGACCATAGGTCTGCTCTCCCATTAGAGAGAGAAAACTGTTGGAGTTTTAACCTGAGGGTCACCATGCCTCAGGCAGGGGGAGATATTGAGTTGTCAGGATGGCTTTAAGAGTTCAGTGTTTTTTTTATTTCAGCCAGTAAACATACACCCCACTGATTACTGGCTCCTTGTACCTATGCAATCAATTCGCATCCAATTAACCCTTAATATATCCACTACCTATTCCTTCATTCCATTAGATTTTAGATATTCTTTTGGAAAACATTAGATGATAACATAAGTGACACATATTTCTTAATGCTTGAATAAATACTCTTGTGTTTTCATTGCTTTCCTTTATTTTAGCTGTGTCTTCATACCAGGATGTGGTCGATTGCTTGGCACTAGTCATTCAACACTTAAAGTGCAAGGACATTCAACCATGGGTATGTATCAAAATCATTATTTATCACAGTTCTGATGATGAGCCACTGGACTTAAAACATTAATTCTTTCTTCGCATAGATGCTGCCAGATAAGTTTTTCCAGCAATTTCTGCTTTTGTCTCAGATCTCCAGAATCTGCAGTTCTTTGTTTTATTTTATCATTTTGATGTTTTTTAAATGATTCTGCCTGCACACTACTTGTCCCAATATTGTTTAGCATTATAAAGGAGCTCCCTTTAGAAGCCTGTATGCTTCCATTTGGTGATACCCCATAGCATAGGTCACATTCTTATATGTATGCAGGTGACATTCTGTTTAACCTCTCATGCTTGTCTCTTTATCTCTTACTGTTGCTGAGTTCTCCAGGTGCCCTCTGGTATCAATCTTTGGGTAAGTTGAACATTGTAGGAAAAATCTTTTACATGCTATCACTTACCTTAGGCCCTGTACTAATTATTGCTGAGACTAATCCATAACTTTTGATGATCACTTGCTGTAATTCACCCCAAGTTTGTCTTCCTGCTTTCACAAACTTCAGACAGCAAGAATTATTTGCCTTGTATTCTTGATTCGGGTTTATGGGGGACTGAATGGAATATGAAGTTAGAGTCACACCTAGCACAAAGAGTAAAATGGTTGTGGTTGTTGAAGGTCAGACATCCCAGGATATCACTGCAGAGTTCCCTACAAAATATATTTTCTAGTCAGCCTGTTCAGAGATATCATGACACACCTCTGGAGCAAGTGGGAATGGAACCTGGGCCTTCTGGTCCACTACGCCAGAAGATCCCTTGCTCCTAAGGGAATTGTTCCAGGCTCAACCATCTTCAGCTGGTTCATCAGTTACGTTCTGTCCATCAAATAGATGATCTATCCATACATAATGATGCCATATATCATATGGCAATCAACTGTAGTTACATGGTCACAAACTGTCTAGGTCCATTATTTCAGATTTTTATTGAGTTCACATTTCACCATTGTCTCTGGTGGGATTTGATCCCATCCCAAGAGCATTAGCCTAGGTTTCTGAATTACCAGTCCAGTGACATCATCACTACGCCACTGCCCACCTCTTTAATCTGAATTGAAAGCTAGCCTCAGTAATGGTAACCACTATCATCAATTGTTGTAGAGATTGGTTTATATATGCCTTTAAGAAAGGAAATCTGCCATTTGTATGAAGTCTGACCTACATGTTGCTTCAGATTCTCAGCAGTTGACTCTTAACTGCCCTCTGACATGGCCTAATAAACCACTCAATTCAATGGCAGTTAGGGATGGATAACAATTGTTGGCCTTGTCAATGACACCTACATCCTGAGAAAGAATAAAGAGAAAAGTTATCTATTTCAGAAACCTAGCAGTGGGATGGCGAACATTCTTATTCTCTTTGAGATTGTGGGGTTTTTTAATGCAATTCTGAAAAGTTTATTTTAACTGGAATATTGAACAATCACTGATCACTTTCCAGATCCATCAAGGAAGCAACAGTTCTCTCAGTAAGTTGATTCAGCAATCGTACCAGGGGACCATGCCCACTGTCTCTGTTAATGGAATTACTGCTATCCGAATGCTGTTGGAGATAGGATTGGATAAATTGCAGAGGGACTACATCAACTATTTTATAGGTATATGTTGTTCTGTTAAATGCCTAACATTTGGTGTGTGCTTTTTGATTTTAAAACTGCTGCATTTGGTTGTAAAATTCTGTGCATACAACAGACCTTACAACAGTGTGTCAGAATTTGATTCACAGTCACAGTGATCTACATTTTACCATGTTTCTAGGAGAGTTTCTGCACAAACATTTGTTACTACTCAAATGGAAAGAAGAGAGGTGGATTAGAGGTTGAATAGATTGTAGTTCAATTGTAGACAGTTCAAATGTGGTGGTAAGAGTCCTGGTAGGAGCTCTCACCTTTATCTCAGTGATCACAAATCAATCCATGATCTTGGAGAGTATAAAAAAATCTAACAGATAATTAAACTAGTTCAAAAAGAGACAAGAGAAAGATAGTTGAAGTAGGAACGTGTTTTTGAGGAAGATGATGATAATAGCAAATGTGTTTTAATCCCTCCTTTAGTGCTGATCTACACTGGACTGATGATGTATGGTGATCAGAAAACCCTTTTTGGATGTAGTCAGATAAGGCAGGAACAGAAGAAATCTAGCTGGAGGAAAGTCACACTGATCCTTATCAATTGTCTCCTGATGGCTGACATGAGACTTTAAAGTAATTAACCAACTGTGTTTAAATTAAAATAAAAGTAGAAAATGCTGGAAATACTCCCGTTTGGCAGCATTTGGAGAGACACCAGTAAGAAATTTAAAAATACAAGTTAAAATCTAATATGGAGATGCAGAGCCAGAGGATGTGTTATAGCGGCATTATGTAGGAGCTGGTTGACCCCATTGTAATTCGTACTGGCCACATCTTTAGAAACTGTTGGTTTCTTGAGGAACTCCAGGTCTAGAGTTGATGAGCTGGATTCTGAGCTTCAGACGCTGCGACACATTAAGGAGGGGGAGAGTTACCTGGATGCTGTATTTTAGGAGGCATCCACATCCTGTAGGTCAAGTACCCCATACTTCAAATTCCGTGATTAGGGACAGGAGTGTGTGACTACAAGTGAGGCATGTAGAGGAATACTGAATTCAGCATTGGAGGAACATAAGCTCTTAACCTTATCCAACAGGTATATGAAGTTCTCGCTCCCTGTGAATGAGGAAAAGGATTTTAGGGAGAATGGGCAAACTAGCCACTGCACCATGGTACAGGAGGCCATTCAAGTGGGTGGAGCAAAAAGAAAAGAGGCAGTGGTAGAAATAGAAGTACAGATTACATCCTTTTGTAAGCAGGATTGAGAGTCCTGAAGCAAAAGGTGTAATAGGGTCGGAAGGCATAGAATCTGTGTGGGGAGAGTTGAAAAGTCACAAAGGAAAAACGATTCTGTCGGAAGTTATCTACAGGCCTCCTAATAGCAGTCAGCATGTGGGGCAGAAAATAAACTTGGAGATAGAAAGGGCATGTAACAAAGGCAATATTACAATCATAGAGGACTTGAATTGAAGTAGCTTGCCACTTGCGGCGCCATCCTAGGTACAAAAGTAACCTAGGTATAGATTCTTGAGTACAAATTCTTAGGAAAAAGAAAAGAAAACTAAAGAAATAAAATGTCCAGCATTACATATCTTGAAAAGTACAAAATCATAGTAATAAATCAGAAAAATAAATAAATTTAAAAGTTCAGAATAACAGTCCTTCCACAATAATATGATTTTAAAAAATGAAAATTAAAAAAAAAGACAATTCAAGACAAGGTCCACTTAGTCCATTTCACAGGTCTAGGCCTGAGGACCTGACTCTACCACCTCCTTGGAATCCTGGGCTGAACCCACCACGATGTCAAAGAAAAAGCCGCATGAGTCATAGATTGAAGCAACCAGAAGGAGACCCAGACTGATGCTGACAAAGATAGATGTCGAAGCCACCTAAAGGAATCGCAAGCCAGACCAGACCAACCATGCTGCCGCAAAGATGCTGTAGAAGCCTCAAGGAAACCTGGGCCATTGGAATCCCAGGCCTGGACCCACCTCGTCTTTTGGCGCCGATGAAGCAGCCTAGTCAAAGGATCCACTAGGATGCAGCCACATTGAATGGCCTGATCCACACTACGCTCTCTAATGCAGAAGCCGCCTGGAACTTCCTTCTTCACCTGAAGGCACCAAGAGAAGGTAAGATGAACTTGATGTTGAGTCGGCGCTAGGAATGCCTCAACAATGCAGAAGCTGCCAGGAACCGTGCTGCTGGGACTACTGATCAATGCTGATGCCGCAACCAAGTTCTTCATCAAGAGGTAAGTAAGATAAAAAGAAAAATAAAAACCAGGAGAAGAGAGAGAAAAGCAAAAAGAAATGCAGTGGAGCTGTCAAGCCCTCGGCACAGAAGCCCTGCTCTGCCGCCATCTTACCAAATGACGTGAACTGGGAAAATAAGGTTGTTAGCAGACCCCAAGAAAAGTAATTTATGGAATCGCTACGAGATTTGTTTTGGAGCAGCTTGTAGTAGAGCCCACTAGGGAACATGCAATTCTGGATTTGATGATATGTAGTCAAGTCAACTTCATTAGGGAGCTTAAGGTGAGGTAAGAGTCAGAGCCCTTGACATCAAAGCCACACTCGACCAAGTGTGGCATCAAAGAGCCCCAGAAAAATTAGAACTCGGGGCAAACTGGAGTCAGAGAGGATCTCAGAGCACTGGAAATTGGCTAATGTAACACACCTGTTTGAGGGGAGGGAGGCAAAAGACAGGAAGTTTATAAGCTGGCTAGCCTGACCTCTGTTGTTGAGTCCATTATTAAGGATGAGATTGCAGAGTAATTGGAGGTGCATGTTAAGGTGGGGCTGAATCAACACTGCTTCGTCAAAGCTTGTCATGCTTGACAAATCTTTGAGGAAATAATGATAAAGTTAGACAAAGGAGAGCCAGTGGATGTGATCTATTTGGATTTCCAGAAAGCCTTTGACAATGTGCTGCACAGGAGGCTGCTAAAGAAGTTAACAACCTATGTTAGGGGCAAGGTACTGGCGTGAATAAAAGACTGGCTGACTGAAAGAAGTCAGAGAGTGGGGATAAAAGCGTCTTTAAGATGGCAGCCAGCAATTAGTGGAGTTCCACCGGCGTCAGTGTTGGGACCTTAATCATTCACGTTATACGTTAGCAGTCTGGACAAATGAACTGAGGGCGTTGTTGTTGAGTTTGCAGATGAAAATAAGATAGGTGGAGGGACCGGTAGTGTTGAGAAGGCAGGGAGGCTGCAGAATGACCTGGACAGGCTAGGAGAGTGGGTAAAGAAGGGGCAGTTAGAATACAATGTGTGAAAATGTGAGGGTATTCACTTTCGTAGGAAGAATATGGAGAAGGATTATGTACTAGATGGGGAAAGGCTTCGGAAATCTGACGCACAAAAGGGCTTAGGAGTCCATGTTCGGGATTCTCTTCAGGTTAACGTGCGGGTTCCTGTGGCAGTTAGGAAGGCAGCCGCAATGTTAGCATTCATTTCAAGAGATCTAGAATGCAAGAGCACGGATGTACAACTGAGGCTGTACTAGGCTCTGGTCAGACTGCATTTGAAATATTGAGAGCAACTTTGAGCCGTGTATGTAAGGCAGGATGTGTTGGAGCGGGTCCAGAGGATGTTCGCGAGAATGATCCTAGAATGAAAGCTTGTCATATGAGGAGCATTTGAGAACTCTGGGTCATCATTCTATGAAGTTTAGAAGCATGATCTCATTGAAACTTAGAGAATACTTACAGATTACAGAGAGGCCTGGGTATACTCAACGTGGAGATGTTTCCACTGGTAGGAGAGACTAGAAACTGAGGGCACATCCTCGGGGTGAAGGGATGACTCTTTAGAACTGAGATGTGGAGGAATTTCTTCAGCCAGAGGGTGATAAATCTGTAGGATTTATTGCCGCATTAGGCTGTGGAGGCCAAGCCATCATGTATATTTAAGACTGAGATAGATAGGTTCTTGATTAGTAGGGGGAGCAAGGCTTACGGAAGAAGGCAGGAGAATGGGGTTTCATAGAATCCCTACAGTGTGGAAACAGGCCCTTTGGCCCAACAAGTCCACACTGACCCTCAGAGCATCCCACCCAGACTCGTCTCCCTGTAACCCACCTAATCTTCACATCCCTGAACATTATGGGCAATTTAGCATGGCCAATCCACCTAGCCTGCACATCTTTGGACTATGCGAGGAAACCCAAGCACCCAAAGGAAACCCATGCAGGCATGGGGAGAATGTGCAAACTGGCGCTGTAAAGCAGCAGTGCTAACCACTAAGCCACCATGTATATGTGAAAAAGACAATGTTGTCGAGGAGAATACTGAGATAAGGCTATTAGACTAGACGGGATTGAGGTTAATAAGGAGGAGGTGTTAGCAATCTGGGAAAGTCTGAGAATAGATAAGTCCCCTGGGCTGGATGGGACCTATCCCAGGATTCTCTGGGAAGCTAGGGAGGAGATTGCAGAGCCTTTGGCTTTGATCTTTTTGTCATCATTGTCTACAGGAATAGTGCCAGAAGACTGGAGGATAGCAAATGTTGTCCCCCTGTTCAAGAAGGGGAGTAGAGACAACCCTGGTAATTATAGACCAGTGAGCCATACTTCGGTTGTGGGTAAAGTGTTGGAAAGGATTATAAGAGAGAGGATTTATAATCATGTAGAAAGGAATAATTTGATTAGGGATAGTCAACACGGTTTTGTGAAGAGTAGGTCGTGCCTCACAAACCTTATTGAGTTCTTTGAGAAGGTGACTAAACAGGTGGATGAGGGTAAAGCGGTTGATGTGGTGTATATGGATTTCAGTAAAGTGTTTGATAAGGTTCCCCACGGTAGGCTATTGCAGAAAATTCGGAGGCATGGGATTGAGGGTGATTTAGAGGTTTGGATCAGAAATTGGCTAGCTGTAAGAAGACAGAGGGTGGTGGTTGATGGGAAATGTTCATCCTGGAGTTCAGTTACTAGTGGTGTACCGCAAGGATCTGTTTTGGGGCCAGTGCTGTTTGTCATTTTTATATGTGACCTGGATGAGGGCATAGAAGGATGGGTTAGTAAATTTGCGGATGACACTAAAGTCGGTGGAGTTGTGGATAGTGCGGAAGGATGTTGCAGGTTACAGAGGGACATAGATAAGCTGCAGAGCTGGGCTGAGAGATGGCAAATGGAGTTTAATGCGGAAAAGTGTGAGGTGATTCACTTTGGAAGGAGTAACAGGAATGCAGAGTACTGGGCTAATGGTAAGATTCTTGGTAGTGTGGACGAGCAGAGAGATCTCGGTGTCCATGTGCATAGATCCCTGAAAGTTGCCACCCAGGTTGATAGGGTTGTTAAGAAGGCGTACGGTGTGTTAGGTTTTATTGGTAGAGGGACTGAGTTTTGGAGCCGTGAGGTCATGTTGCAGCTGTACAAAACTCTGGTGCGACCGCACTTGGAGTAATGTGTACAGTTCTGGTCACCGAATTATAAGAAGGATGTGGAAGTATTGGAAAAGGTGCAGAGGAGATTTACCAGGATGTTGCCTGGTATGGAGGGAAGGTCTTATGAGGAAAGGCTGAGGCACTTGAGGCTGTTTTCGTTAGAGAGAAGAAGGTTAAGAGGTGACTTAATAGAGACATACAGGATGATCAGAGGATTAGATAGGGTGGACAGTGAGAGCCTTTTTCCTCGGATGGTGACGGCTAGCACAAGGGGCCATAGCTTTAAATTGAGGGGTGATAGATATAGGACAGATGTCAGAAGTAGATTCTTTACTGAGAGAGTAGTAAGGGCATGGAATGCCTTGCCTGCAGCAGTTGTAGACTCCTCAACTTTAAGGGCATTTAAATGGTCGTTGGATAAACATACAGATGATAATGGAATAGTGTAGGTTAGATGGGCTTTAGATTGGTTTCACAGGTCGGTGCAACATCGAGGGCCGAAGGGCCTGTACTGCGCTGTAATGTTCTATGTTCTATGTTCTAACCATGATCAAATGGTGGAGCAGACTCGATGGGCTGAATGGCTTTATTCTGTTATGGTATCTTATGGCCAGTATATTGCATTGGAAGAAGTGCAAGTACACTGTTGCTTGACTTGGAAAAAGTGTGTTTCAGGTCTTCCATGTGGGTTAGGGAAAAAAAGTGCTGTAGTAAGTGTGTATGAGCTAATGTATCACAAAGCCTGCAGTAGTACTTCACTCAGAAAAATATACATAAATAAGTTTTTTTTTTCCCCATACAATACAGTGAAAATCATTGAGAAAATATTTTCTTCTAGGTCAAGAACTCACTACTTTGAATTACTTGGTAAGCACAATGAATTCATTTTATAAATCACAGAAAAGAACTCGAGTTTTAGTTTCTATCTCTTTTAATAACCAGTTTTTAATTACCATTGCTATTTGTTCTGCAGGATTACTTCGTGAGTTGCACCATAAGTCTGGAAGAGCAGATGCTCCGTCTCCAAAAACTCCACCACGTGCTTGAGCTGGTGGTGAGTTGTAGTGCCTTCCTGAACTTGACCCATGAAAACCTCTTTACGCTGACACAGTGAGCACTTTACTTAACTCAGTTACTCCAGCACAAACTAGTCTGAATGACAACAGAAAGACCTGTAGTCTTGTATTGTTCTGCCTTGATGCTTTTTTGTTAGTTAGCTCCGTGCCTTTGTCGTTGATTTTTGAGGTGTGTGCTCTTATCAGTGTGCTGAAACTAACATGCATATCCAATTTTCAATTTTATCTTGTTCTTTTCAGAATCTCAAACCTGTTAACTTTTTTTTCCCCTCACAGTTTACAGGCTTTTAAAAGCAAAGCTTTGTTGTCTAATTACTATTTGTCTTATTCTCCCAGTTGCTCCTTTTTTTTGATTTTGCTGCTGACCTGTTAGGCCTGGACCATAAAACAGAGGAGTAGAAGTAGGCCATTCAGCCCATCTAATCTGCTCCTGCATTCAATGAGATCATGATTGATCTGATAATCCTCAACTCCACTTTTCTGTCTTTTCCCTTTAATGCTTGATTCCCTTGCTTATTAAAAATCTGTCTGTCTCAGTATTGACGGCCCTCTGTGATAAAGAATTCCACAGATTCACTACCCTCGGAGAAGAAATTCTTCTGCATCTCTGTCTTTAATGTGTAATCCTTTATTCTGAAATTATGCAGTCTGGTCCTAAACTACTCCACAGGGAAAACAACCTTTCCGCATGTACCCTGTCATGTTCCCTAAAAATCTTGTATGTGTCAATAAAATCACCTCGTTTACTTTTAGATTCCAAGTACATCAGGCCCAATTTACTCAACCTTTCCTTATAAAACTGTCCCTGTGTACCTGATATCAGCCTAGTGAACCTCCTTTGAATTGCCTTAGATAAGGAACTCAAAACTGTGGTCTCATTAGTGCCTTGTATAGTTTTAGCAATGTCTCCCTACTTTTATACTCCATTCACTTTGAAATAAGAGAACATTCCATTTTCATTCCCTATTTCCTGCTGAACCTGGATGCTAGTCTTTTGCGATTCATGGACAGGGTTCCCAAATCCCTGACTGCTGTAACATTCTGCAGTCTTTTTCCATTTAAATAATATTCAGCTGCTCTATTTTTCCTGTCAAGGTCTATAACCTCACATCTTCCCACATTATATTGTGTCTGTCAAGTTTTTGCCACTCACTTAACCTGTCTATATCCCTCTGCAAACTCTGTGTATCATCCTCACCATTTGCTTTCCCACCTGTTTTTGTGTTATCCAAAAACTTGGCTAAAGTACATTCCATTTTTCCTCATCCAAGTTATTAATATATATTGTAAATAATTGTGGCCCTCAGTACTGATTCCTGTGGCACTCCACTAGTTACAGGTAACCATCTTGAAAATGCCCCTTTATCCTAACTCTGTCTTCTATCAGTTAGCCAATCCTCTGTCCATGTTAATATACTATCTCTAAGACCATGGGCTGTTATTAACTAGCCTAACGTGTGGTACCTTATCAAATGTCTCCTGAAAATCCAAATATGTTGCATTCACTGTTTCCCCTGTTTGTTAACTCATTTCTTTTCTCCCTTGCTAAAACGAGGCACCTGGAAACAGCTACCTATGTAATACTTTATTCAGTCAACATTGGTTTCCGTTTATATGATTGAACCTTGTTATTGTTGTTATTAATTCATACATAGAGATCAATTTTGATATTTGGCTTCTTAAACCAATCTAGATTAGGGACGAAATTAAAAATTATTTTCCTTTCTGTTGAAGTTCTGTGCATTTTGACTTTACTGCAGGAGGTGCACAAAATGGAAATTGAGAAGAATTATTTCCCAGATAATAATGAGGGCATTTTCATATTCTAAATGTTTTAAATACAAGACGATGGGGGAGAGATGTTATTAATAATATTTTGAGTTGGAAAGCAGTGGAATTTCAAATAATTTACTTTGAAATTGGAAGATTCATGGTGGATGTTTGTGATGGATTAATCATCATGAGATGTCCTTTCAAATAAACTGCAAGAGAAAGCTTGTGTTGCCTAACTGTTTCTGAATACCAATGATTAGATGATAGTTTGAAATCTCTTTAGAAACAATAAGGCTACAAGGCTGTGAAAAGAGATCAAGTGAGGCAATGACATTGATTTTAAATTGCTGTAGCAAAGGGCTAACTCGGGCATGATAGCAGTAATGACCTCTTTCTGTACTCTGTTTCTATTGGGTGCCATAGATCAGGGGATATTGGTCAACCTGGAGTATAAGACCAGACATTTTTTGCAACCAAAATGTATGTTTAGGCCTATATTTGGGTATAAGTTGACCCATTCCCCCGTCCAGTTTATTTTTAAGCTAGTTAGTACGTGTTAAGAGCTTTCATGAATATAGCCCTTTGTGAGTTAATGCACGTAATCCAGCAGGCGATCAGGGCTGTGTAACCATGTGTGGGAGTTTAAACTTGCATGTACAGTGACCAATAAACAGAAGTGGGTCCTCTTACACCAACTGTGGTGGTTTAAATTTTATAGTTTACATACAAATCAATCCTCATTTCTGGAAGGAATTCTCAAAACTTCAAGGGTTGACTTGTATGCCACTATACAATAAATATTTTATTCTCAATACACTCCGTTGTGAGGAGAGGAATTGACTGTACATCCCATGTTTTATACATTGATGGTTTAATGATTGTGAAATTATTACAGATTCTCTTGTTGTTTCATTCATTATTTTAAAAATTGTACAATCTCTTTTTGGTGACAGGTCATGCTTGCGATACTACAAAGACAATCCACTTGATGAACAGCATGTTTTTCAGTTGCCAATCAGACCCACAACCATCAATGCTTTCTATGAGAAGTAAGGTTCATAACTAAAATGTTGTAAATGTATTCACAGTTGCACATTATCTATTTGGAAAAAAATTACTGAAAAAATTGAATACACATCACAGGTTTGTAACATTTCACTGTACTTAAAAAAAAAAACATAGTGCTCATTAAGCTGGAATAAAGGAAACAAAAACTCTTGAAGTTAGGGTCAAGGGGGCAAGGAGAATGTTGGGGGAAAAAAAGCTAATAACATTCTCAAGTACGGGAAGGGAAGTGCCAAGCAGAAAAGAGCATAAAGATGGTGGTGAATAGCATTGGTCAATGACAGATGAGTCCAAACTAGATGATGAGAAAGATCAATGGAACACAAGCATAACATTGGCAGAACCTGTGATTCAAATGTAGGGAGCATGAGCCAGATAAAGATAGAACGATGAGTGTGCAGCCAACCAGTTAATGTGTTGGAGTCTGTATTTATAAATGAAGCTTTAATTTGGGAGGAGATATAAAGTAAATCAATGTTTGGTTTCAATTTTTGTTATGGTTACGAGATCTCTAAAACTAGTGCAGTTTTTTTTCTGAGGGAAATGAGTCTTTGGAACTCTCTTCTTGAAAAGGCAGTGGAAGCAAAGTGTTTAAATACTTTTAAGATAGAGGTGGATAAATCCTTGGTAAGCAAAGGGTAAAATGTTATCAGGGTAGGTGGTAATAATGGTTTACGGTTACAATTGGATAAGCCAGCAACTTATTAAATGATGAAAAATAGGATCTGAATGGCTGACTTCTGCTTTTTGTTCATATTTGATTTTTGTTTTGTCTTGTGTTCTAGTATTTTGAGTGTCCATGAACAACTGTGCACACAGTACAGTCAGTACATTCAAATCCTGGAATGTTTGAATGCTTTAAGATTCTAGTTATGATTTTGCCTGATCCAGTGTTATAATCATGCATGACCCACCCACCAGTTGTGGCGTGCGTATCTGATCCTTCTCCAAAAGATTGCATGCCCTTAGATTATAGAGTCATAATCGTATCACGCAGCAGAGAATCAGGCCTTTTGACCCAACTCATTCATGTCAATCATGTTTCCTAAACTGCACTAGTCATGGCGACAGTGGAAAAGTTTTTCACTGTATTTTACTCTTTTTGACACTAAAATACTCGTGACAATAACATCATTAATTCGCTTGCCTGCATTTGGCCCATATCCCTCTAACCGTTTCCTGAAGATTTTAAAATATTAAACCTTAAATTATTAAAATATGGGATGTGGTAAAATTGCTGGCAGCTCTCTTAATATTTGCAAGGGATTTTCTGATGACACTAGCTTCTTTTGTTCCAGTGAGCACCCCATCATGTGGAGAATGGAGATTATTAGTTGCCACGGGCAGAGAGAATTAAAGACAGTATGGCAACTCAACACTAAGCCACCAGTGGATCACGTGACATTTAATACCACAGGTATTTTCCACTTACACAGTCAAATTGCTAAGGAATAGTTACTTTTCTTCGTCCTGACGTTATCGGCCTGGTATTCTTTTGGCCAGAATTTGTATTAAGTTGTGTGTTTACTATTCAGGCTGGCTGACCTTTCATTTGATGGCTAGTCTGGGCCACAGTGAAAACTATGGAAATCTTACAAGATAAGTATTCCATGTCAAATAAATATTGAAAGGGTAGTAGGCCATTTGCCCCAACTTACTTAGTATCACACCAAACTGTTTCCAAGATAGTAGGAACTGCAGATGATGGAGAATCTGAGATAACAAGGTGTAGAGCTGGATGAACACAGCAGCCCAAGCAGCATCAGAGGAGCAGGAAGGCTGACGTTTCGTACACCCCACACCACCTTAGGTAATCCTTAAAACCTTTACTTAACAAAAATTCTCGCTTCCAATGTTGTAACAAGATGACCAAAGCTGTGAATCTCCTATAGTATGGTTGAGTGTGAGCAAAAGCAGCCGACTGGCTGCATCATCTTGTACACCTTGTACCATTGGTCTGATTTTTAACCTTGTGTAAACAAATGAGTTTTAGACAAATTAAAATCTCACCCATACAGCTTGCAAAAGTTGCAGATTCAACTTCTAGTCACTCACTTAGTCTTTAGAATAGTGTTGGAGCAAATGTAATTATCCTGAAAGTCCCAGGCTAATCTGAGTGGAATATTTTGTTATTATTTTTCTTCCCCTAGAAATATTTGCTGCTGTTTAAAAAAAAAACGTGGACATTTACATGACTGAATCATTTTCTCACCACTGGCTTTCATGCTTGTCACAGCTTGGATTAAGCCAACAGTGCTATTCCTCCTCGCAAAATATAAATAATGCCTGGTATTCAGACAAAAGCAAAATGCTCATTTGAATGTTTTTGATTGACTTCTGGCTATTGCATTATATGGGTAGAGTTTGAAACGCTTATTTGAAACATTTGTGGTCATTTTATCCTTACAGTCTATGGAGTGCTAACTAGTAGGTGGAGTTATTCGCAATTCAAGGTTTCAAATCTAGTTTAAAAAGACTAGTTTAAAGAAATCTAATTTAAATAAAAGTATCACTAATACCTGTTGCCTGTGCTTTTTTTTTAAAGATCTGCCAGTTGATGATACAGCTTTGAATAATGATTGTGAGGAGGCAATTTATTACAACACAGTGATAAGCTGCAGTCAGGCACATTTCATGTAAACTTTCAAGAGAAAAGGTGTGTAAAGTTTATCTTTCTCTATTCTCTCAGTTAGGATACATGTACAGTGACATTCCAGCATTTTTTGGTTGTGGGCCATTAACTGGCCTAACACAATCACAGAACACTAATCAGGTATTGGTCACTTTAAAGATCTTCTGTACCATCTAGAAACCAGTAGCAGAGTGCTGAATTGATTACTTTTGTTTTCACTCTTCATTCCATGTATTTAACTTGTCCGCAGTCTTCCTCCATGACAGTGAAATTAATTGGCGAGGTGCAATCTCCTCCTATCTCTGTATGCGCTTGTCTGCCAAAAAGTAAGAATCTGGGTGATCATTCCTCCTGGTACTGCACCAGTCCAAAGATCATAAGCTATAGGAACAGAATTAGGCCATTCACCCTATTGAATCTGCTGCACCATTTAATCATGGTTGATGTGCTTCTCAATCCCATTCTCTTGCCTTCTTCCTGTAACCCTGATACCTTTTAATAATCAAGAACCTATCTATCTCTGTATTAAACACACTCAATGACTTGGCCTCGATAGCCTTCTGTGGAAATGAGTTCCACAGATTCATCACCCTCTGGCTGAAGAAATTCTTCCTCACTTCAGTTCTAAAGAGTCATCCCTTTATTCTGAGGCTGTGCCCTTGCGTCCTGGTCTCTCCTACTTCTGGAAACATCTTCTCCATATCCACTCTATCCAGGTCTCTCTGTATTCTGTAAGTTTCTATGTGATCCTTCCTCATTGTTCTAAACTCCATAGAGTACAGACTGGAATCCTCAACCCCTCCTCATATGACAGGCCCTTCATTCCCAGATCATTCTTGTAAAGCTCTTCCAGACCTCCTCCAACATCAACACATCCTTACTTAGATAGGGGGCCCGAAACTGCTCCCAGTATTCAAAATGCGGTCTAACCAGAGCATTGCACAACCTCGACAGGGAATCTCTTGCTCTTGTATTCTAGTGTCTTTGGATAGAAATGCTAACATTGCATTTGCCTTCCTAAGTGCCAGCTGAACCTCCATGATATCAGTAAGAGAATCCTGAACTAGGAATCCTCTAAGTCCCATTGTGCTTTATATTTCCGAAGCCTTTCCCCATTTAGAAGTGGTTTACACCTATCTTCTCCCTACCAAAGTGCATAACCTCACACTTTACCACATTGTATTCATCTGCCATTTCTTTGCCCACCCTCCTATCCTGTACAAGTCCTTTTGCAGCATCCCCGATCCCTCACGCTATTTATCCCGCCACCTATCTTTGTGTCATCTGCAAACTTAACAATACATTCCGTTCATTTGTCCGGTTTGTTAATGTATGATGTGAATAGTTTTGGGCCCAACACTGACCCCCGCAGAACTTAGTCACCAGCTGTCATCCTGAGAAAGACCCCATTATTCCCATTCTCTGCCATCTGCCAGTCAGCTAATCCTCTATCCATGCCAGTACCTTGTCCCTAACACCATGGCCTTTTATCTTGTTTAGCAGCCTCCTGTGCGGCACCTTGTCAATGGCCTTCCAAATAGATCATGTCTACTGGCTCTCCTTTGTCTAATTTGATCATTACTTTCTCAAAGAATTCAAACAAATTTGTCAGGCATGACCTCTTCTTGATAAAGCCGTCGTGGCTCAACCCAGTGCATCTCTAAGTACTCTGCAGATCCATCCTTAACTATAGACTCCAATTCCATACAACTTAATTTGCATTAATTTCAGTAAGCAATCCAGTGTGTGAATCAAGTAGTTGTCACAATTCAGTAATTATTCAGTAATTTTTAAATCAACTGCAAATTTTATTTTTTAAAAATACTTTATACTAAAGTTAGCATCTAAATTCCATTTCAGAGAAATAAATAATGCCGTGAGTTAAATTGAAAATATTTGAAGTGAGACATATTTTGAATGATCTTCTATTTCTGACTGTGCTTTGTTTGTTTGTATTGTATTATTGTTGAGAAGTTGGGAAATGAATCAATTGAAAACTAATAATGATTGTGTGACATTTATTTTACAAAATATATATCCATAGTCCGAGATCCCAGCTTGCAAAGTCCATTGTATTTGAGCCAGGCCAGAATAAGTGTCCCTGAAATCTGACTGTCAGTAACATTAATGTCTATTAGTAATGTAGCACTAAGTGAATTAACAAAACTTCCTTTAAATATACAGATGATAATTATACCTAGAAGTGTATAGTATAACTAACAAACAAGTTTATAACAGTTGTTTATGATTCACCAATAAAAATTGCCAATTCCACTTGGAACTGCTGCAGTTTAGTCTAAATGTTGGTTCAATTATGTAGCTTCTATATTTCTACTTGTTACGGATTTTAAAAATAATGTTCTGATGAACTGACTGATCTCCAGTTCATAGCTTTCTATCATCTCACAGGCCAAGGGTTTTATTGTTCCTACTGGCAATGTGTACCTGCTCTTCTTTCCAAGTAGGTTACTGTAACAGTTGTACTGATGAAATGCCTCTTCTGCAGGAACCTGTTGTGTTATTGGAAGACAGCTTATTTACTTCTAATATTTGATGTCTTCAATCAGTGGTGAAATGTTGGTAATATAGACTTCGTTTGGGTATTATGTGATTAGGGAAGGAAGAATCAGAAATGGAATCTCTCTATCATGCTATGAGCACCTTTATCTCAACCATGGAGTCATAATTGGGGTTTGTGGTTTGGGTTTGTTTATAATGCAGTTTTACTGACCTGGAAATGGATCATCTCATTCTTTAATAACAAAGGTATCTTTGGAGGTGACTGTGGAGAAGTATTAAAGACTGTTGTAACTTAAACTTGTTGAAGGAGTTAGACATCTATTTTTGTTCTTGTACATCTGGCATTGTAATGTCCTAACAACATGCTGAATTTTTCACTGCGTCCGGAGTAGGAACATCAGTAAAATTGCACACAGCAGTATGCAAAGAGTGAACACAGTCGGGACGACAATCTCTGTTACCATCTCCATGTGATTGACAAGAGGGTCTAAAAGTAAAAGGGAAATTATAAACCTTACGTTGCAAAAATTACTATTTCAGCTTTGCTTTTTATTAATCCAAATAAATAGTATAAATTTCCCCACTCTGTGTATGATTGAGATGGGAAGCTGATTGTCTTTCTTCTGCTTACTGTAACTTAGACTGCAGCAGCAATGTTCCATTTAAAGAAATTGCTCATTCTGAAGTATGAATTTCTTCCAAAGCTCTCATCATAGGGAGGAAGAGAAGTCCTTCTATAACCTTGATTTTCTTTCAAACTCGCCCCCTATCTTACTCACTTCATAAACTCCAGTGTTCAAAACTTAATACAATACTTTTTTTCCCACTGATATCTTCTAGCTTCTTGTCCCCCAACACATTAAGTTCTTTGTCTCCATTTTGAAATCCTTTAAGGTTTCATCCCTGGTGCACCATTTTAAATCTCTTCCAACTATAATCCTAACCCCTTTACCACAATTAGTGGTAAAGATTGAAGCTGTCTTTATTGCATTGACAGGAATTTCCTGCCTAAACCCTTCTATTGCTCAACTCTTTTAACCTTCTTTGGATTTATTTTTCAGTCACCACCCCCAACCTACCCATCACAGCTTAAGCTGACTAAGGTGCCTTAAGGTGCTTAACGTGCAGGTTTGTGGGTTAAATTGTTGCGGGTGCATGGATTAGTGCACTTATAACCCATTGCTGTTGCACCCCTTTGGATGACGTTGAAGTCCAGTGAAGTAGACAGGAGCACATAACTGGTGGCCTGGGTCATGAATAATGCAGGTCAAGTCTCCCCCTAAACAATTCCCACCCCCACCCTTTTATAAGGGGAAGCTACCACATTCTGCAGAGGAATTTAAACAATGTGAGGCATTAACATTTTACAAATAATTATTCCTTCTGGAAGTGAAACGCTATTATTTAATTTGACACAATATCGCAAATATTAATACCTTGAAAACATTTTTTTTTGAAAGGATTGTTCAGAATGAGCCATTCGAGAAGTGGTCAGGAGATTTTACTTACAAGGGATAAAGTATTGTAGCCTAATTAATTAACCATAACTAGGAAAGCTAATGATAAGCAGACAATTTAGCTGTTGCTTTCAAAGCTTGAACTCGGGACTGAGGTAACACAAAGCCCCTAATAGCTAAACTTCATTGTGCACTGGCCAAATCATTGGCATAATTTGAGAAAGCGAATGGAATGTCGTCATTTATCTCAAGAGGGTTGGAATATAAAAGCAGTGATGTGCTCCTGAGACTTTATAAAGCTCTAGTTAGGCCCCATTTAGAATACTGTGTCCAATTTTGGGCCCCACACTTCAGGAAGGACATACTGGCACTGGAGCGTGTCCAGCGGAGATTCACACGGATGATCCCTGGAATGGTAGGCCTAACATACGATGAACGGCTGAGCATCCTGGGATTGTATTCATTAGAGTTTAGAGGGTTGAGGGGAGATCTAATAGAAACTTACAAGATAATGCATGGCTTAGAAAGGGTGGACGCTGGGAAGTTGTTTCCGTTAGGTGGGGATACTAGGACTCGTGGGCACAGCCTTAGAATTAGAGGGAGTCGATTTAGAACGGAAATGAGGAGACATTTCTTCAGCCCAAGAGTGGTGGGCCTGTGGAATTCATTGCCACGGAGCGCAGTGGAAGCCGGGACGTTGAATGTTTTCAAGGCAGAGATTGATAAATTCTTGATCTCGCAAGGAATCAAGGGCTACGGGGAGAGTGCGGGTAAGTGGAGTTGAAATGCCCATCAGCCATGATTAAATGGCGGAGTGGGCTCGACGGGCCGAATGGCCTTACTTCCACTCCTATGTCTTATGGTCTTATGATTGTCTGCTTCTCAATTGTTCGGTCTGTTCTTCTAACTGGAAAGGGCAAACAAAGAAGAACCTATTAGCCTATGATTGCCACCACCAGCGCCTCCCCTATTTCGTAAGTGCAATGGAGTTGGTGAATTCTAAAGAACTCTCAAGGAAAATATTTTAGAATTTAAATAGTCTTAATATATAAACAGAGCTTTTAACAAAATAGGACTACACTTTTGGTTAGCCTATTTAGGAGAGAAAGGTGTGTTGTTGCTGCATATTGATTCTCTTTCTATCTAATTAACAATACTTCTTTTCATCAGTAACTTTTAGTGATATGTTTTAGCAATACAATAAAGAAAATGTCAGTCATCACTGCTACAATATAAAGTACTAGCTGCCTTAAATTGAGGAGGTGGAATTGACTAATTTGCTGATTTTTTTTTTCTCTCTCTGGTAAGCGATTGGCTGTATAGGGCAATAGCATAAGGTAGTGTTTAGCTGCT
Organism: Ginglymostoma cirratum; assembly: GCA_024137785.1. Classification (NCBI taxonomy): domain Eukaryota; kingdom Metazoa; phylum Chordata; class Chondrichthyes; order Orectolobiformes; family Ginglymostomatidae; genus Ginglymostoma; species Ginglymostoma cirratum. The sequence continues at coordinate 17,860,168 of JAHRHZ010000047.1, read as the reverse complement.
GCCAAGCAAGAACACTGTTCTACAGCTGCATGTTCCTCAATTTGCTCACAATTTAACTCTTTCAGCCTTTTGTAATGATATGTGTACTTAACTGCTGTGTTGCACTAATGCTCAAGGAAAGGGGTGCTATCTTAGTCAGAGACTGAAGTATCAAGATTATGTATTTAATTATAGCACTAAAATGTGACATCAAATAATGAAGTGATAACCTTTATCTCTCTTCTATGTCAGTTATCATTTTAAAGCCTTTTTTTGACCTTTTTGAATAAGAACAGAACCAGATGATATATAAAACCAGAGACACATCTCTTCTATTAGAGTAATATTGCCAAATATCCAGAGAAAAACAGCCTGTTGTGATCCTCTGGCAGTAGATGCTGGCGGCTGTTTCTGTGACTAAAATCTACAGTCTGCTTTAAATGCTATACATTTTGTATCAATTAGTGTGAATATTTAGGACCCATCTATCTTCCGTTGTCCTGTAGATGCTACCTAAGGATGAATATTTAAGGAGAAACTGTTCTCATCGTAAATGGATCAGGAACCAGTGGGCATAGATTTAAAGTGATGTGCAAAAGAAGCAAATGCATTGTGAAGAAAAGCTTTTCTGTCTCAGCCAGTAGTTAGCACATGGAATGCACTGCCAGGAATTGTGGTGGAGACAGGTTCAACTGAGGCATTCAAAAGGGTACTGGATAATTATTTGGATAGAAATAATATGTAAGGAAGGAAAGCAGGAAACTGTCAGTTGGTATTGATTCTCATTTGAAAAGCTGGTGCAGATACAATTTTCCAAATGGCTTCCTTCCACATCATAACAGTCACCACACATGACACTGAGGATGCTAAGGGAGTAAATTTCTCTATCGTGTCAGCACACTGTCCAGAATACTGGCTAAAAAGCCTGTGAGTAAACTTGTAAAATGATTTTATTACTCTGAGAGACTGAATTTAAATTTGATACTTTGATATTAGTGCTAGTTATTTTCTGTTCGTTGGGATAATGATCAAGGGTTAAAGAAATGCCAATAGAATTGCTTAATTTTTGTTTTCTCTGACCAGGTCTCCTTTAGGGATCCTTTATGGAATACAGGAGCTGATGGTTGCAAATGAAGAGATTATGGTGAAATTATTATACATGGGCTCAGCTCATATTGGGATTGGTGGACTGAAATGCTTCTTCTTGCTCTGGACTCTCGTTATTCCTGAAGAAAATTGAATGATGTCAATCACATACCTGCAGCAAGCAGTGCATTGGTGATGGAACAGGTCTCTGCAGCTTTGCGTTTCCAATTCTCAATCTAGTGGAAGATAGCAGAAAGATTGTTTGTATACTGTCTTGAATATAAGGGTCTGTTTAAGGGAAAAAGCACCTGAACATCGGAGGTGAGCTGTTTCCTGGAACTACGAAATATTTGGTTTTCAAACTTGTGTAGCCAATATGTCTTATTTTAAAGATAAATTGGATCTTTGTGCATTCTTTCCTGTTTTTGCCAGGAGTTATCCACTCTTTATTCTGCAGCAGAAACTGGGACACAGGCTGTAAAGCAGTGATTATTTAGTAATTCTGTAGGATTTTCAGGATTAAAATGTTACTGTCTTCATTTGATAGCTGCCTTTTATTCAACTAATATTTGAACCTACCTGTTGTGTTCAAAGTGAAATATAACAAAACTGCAATTGACAGAGCTTGTTCAAATTTGTGTTGGCCGCAGTGTAGTTATTAAATAAACATGGCAAAATACATGACCACATATATCAGTCGTCTTAAACCTTCCCTTCGGTTTTCCACATTATTCGTTTCTACTGCCTCCATGAGCAGTCACCTCTTATACTTACCAGCTTCTGCATACAACTTTTAAATCTAAACTTCCTTCTAAGTTCATGCCCTGGTTTCTGTTTTTGAATCTTCATGTTGGCTTTTTGTCACCTCTCAACAAAAATAAATTTTATTTTTGCTCTAATAAAAAAAATCAGTTATTACTCACTTCTCTTTGGTTCGGAAATCCATTTGAGCTGATCATCTTCCTGTAGTACTGAACCGAGGCTTTGGGGTACCTCCTCTTATTCTTGCTTTTAAAATCGATGTAATATAACCCAAATCTTTCTGAGTATCCTTCATCCCATTCAAACTTATCCAGCAGTGACCAGAATGTGTATCCCTTGACTTTAACACCATCCTTAATAGCTACAACAAATTTCAAAATCACATTCTGTTTTAAAATCTGACAATCCAAAATTTCCAGAAATTCAGAGCAATTCCATGAGTGTAAAGCACTATTCAGGAAGCTTTTGATAAAGTCCCATGTCACAGGTTATTTTGCAAAATTAAAGCATGTGGAATAAGTGGTAATATACTGGCAGGAACTAAGAATTGGTTAACAGACAGAAAACAGGGAGTAGGAATAAATGGGTTGCTGTCGGAGTGGAGGAGTTGTCAAGAAGGGTACAGCAGGGACCCAGCTATTTGCAGTATATATCAACGATTTTGATAAGGGAATTAAGTTTTATATTTCCAAGTTTGCTGGTGATATAAAACTAGCTGAGAGTGAGAGTGGTGAGGGGGTCATTAAGAGGCTTTGAGGTGATTTGGACAAGTTGAGTGAGTAGGCAATTGGTGGCAGGTTCGGTATAACGTGGATAAATGTGAAGTTGTCCACTTCTTTAGGAAAGACAGAATAGCAGAGTATTATTTAAATGAGTGTAGAATGGGAAATGTTGATTTACAAAAGGACCTGGGTGTCCTTGTATGCCAGCTATTGAAAGCAATCATTAGGAAGGCAAATCATATATTGGTAATCATTCCAACGGTGTTTAAGTAAAAGAGCAAGGATGTCTTTATGCAGCTGTACATGGTCTTCGTGAAACCACACTTGGAGTATGGTGAGCAGTTTTAGTTTCCTTACCTAAGAAAATGTACTTGCCTTAGAGGGAGTACAGCAAAGATTCACCAGGATGATACCCGGGATGGCAGGTTTGTTGTATGAGAAGACATTGTGTTCACTGGGCTTGTAATCATTGGAGTTTAGAGGAATGTGAAGGGGTCTCATTGAATTACATAAAAATCTTGACGTGGCTGGACAGACTGGGTGTAGGGATGATTCCTCCCTTGGCTGGAGAGGCCAGAACAAGGGGTCACAATCTCAGGATATAGAGTAATCCATTTTGGACTTGGATGTGGAGAAATTTCTTCACAGAGTCTGGTGAACCTGTGGAATTCTCTACCACAGAAGACTGTTGAGGGAATATGTATATATAATCATATGAAATAAATAGATTTCTAGAAACTAAAGGTGTCGGGGGGAATGAAGAGAGAGTGGGAATATGACGTTATGATAATGGTGGAGTGGGCTTGCTGGGTCTAATGGCCTACTCCTATTTTCTAAAGGAGAATAGTTGATAAATGTATTGGCTGTGGAGCTACTTTCAGACTGCTGCATTTACATTTTTTTTCATGTTTTAATATCCGAGTAGTATTGAAGAAAGAATTGGGCCATTTGCCTATGACCTGCACTATTTCTTGCCCCTGCCCCAAATAATTAACTGTGGAATGGGTCATATTAAGTCAGTCACCTTTAAGAATCTCATTAACGTAATTATTCATGTACTGCATTCGCCACTTGTCACACAGCTCAGTGCACTGGTTTTTTTCAGATACTCCATTTTCTGTCACATATATCCTTGGGTTTCCATAGCGACTCTGAAACAAAATAGAATAAGATAATGAGAAAGAAATTGAACCCGATCAAGTTTCAGCTTCTTACAAACTGCAATAATTTTAATATACAGTATTTAAATAGAATAAGTTGTAAGAGGAAGAACGGAAGCCAGAAAAGAAAACCCTTCTGGAAGTGTGTTGCTGTATGATCATATGCATGCCTTAAGGCCTCACTATGATCTTGAAATAACCTCAAACCACATAAATCCCTCACAAGTCATATTCAGAATTAGCTTACAATATTCCCAGCAGCTTAGCCTTTGGCTCTCCATTCCCCAGGATGCCATTGCAGCCCTCAATTTGCTCAACTAATTCTTTACTTTCATGTTTGACTTTTTCCGTAGCCGGATCTTTCCAAGCTGGTCATTCCCTCCTCAAGGATACAGCTTTTACCATACTGTACCTTTAATTCTTTGTGCAAGGTCTCAGTGGATAACATTCTCATTCTCTGCTAAAACTACTCACTTCCTCAGAATCGTTCTGGAAAGCAAAGTATGATCCACTTGGTTTGTTTGCTACAGACTGCCTCGTTCTACAGCATCCTCCATTCTCATTTCTAATAGCATGTTCAACGAGCTTATTGGCCTCTATGCCGTCAAGATTGAGACTATTCATTGTGTATCTCCTTCCCTCCCCCCATCCCTGCCAGTCAGGCCAAATGCTGACTCTACCCTGAACCTGAACTGTCCCTTAGTTTTTCTCCCATCTGCTCTCATGCTCCCTAATGTGTCCATTTCTTTAATTCCATCCCCACTGTCAGTTTTTGACTGCTTTTGTCTGTCTAAAGAGCATTGTGTTTTGTTTTCCTGTGTAAAGTTAAATAAATTGTGCTTGGTGATTTATGAAAAATCTACCACAAAATCTTTAAATCACCAACCAACACTTTTTTTTTTCAAATGACTGCAATAATTTTACTGTGCACAGATTGACTGCTCCATTTGCAAAAATCAACTCTGACTGCTAAGTAATACAGTATATTCTGAGCACTTGAAGATCTTAGTAGTAGAATGTGAGAAATCACTGGAGAACTATAAATATTTGTGCATTTATAAAGCATTTTATGATATAGCCCTTTTCTGATTCTTTTTCCAAGTTTACCTGTAGCAGGACTAGATGCCTGTGTACTTCAGCACCTTGAATCTAAGATATTAACATAAATAAGTATCTTAATTTTTATCCCTGAAATTTTTTAAAATTGTCTATTCATTTTATTATTAATAAAGATATTTTGTGTGTTTTTGTGATTTGATTTGCATGCTTGAGATATAACTAAAGAGCAGGAGTAGGTTATTCAGTACCTTGAACCAGCTGTACCATTCAACAAGATCATGGCTGACCTGGTTGTACCATCAGATTCACATTCCTGCCTATTCCTGAAAGCTCTCAACGCTTTGTTTAATCAGAATCTACCTTTGCCTTAAAAGTACTCAAAGACTTTGCTTCCACCACCTTTTCCAGGACAGAGTTCCAAAGATTCTTGACCCTCTTAAGAAGACGAAAAGCACATCATCTATTTGATTTTTCAAGAGACCTCTATGTTCTAGATTCTCCCATAGTTAAACATCCTCTCCACAGCCACCCTGTCAACACCTGTCAGGATTTTATGTTTCAATCAAGTTGCCTCTTCTAAGCTTAGTCTGTCCAATGTTTTCTTGTAAAATAACCTACAAATTCTAGGTTTTAGTCTAATAAACCTTTTCTGAACTGCTTCCAAAGCATTTACATCCTTCCTTGTATAAATCGACCAATACTGTACACAGATGCAGTCTGGACAGTGCCCTGTATAATTGGAGCATAACTTCCTGCTTTTGTATTCAACTCCCCTCGCAATAAATGATAACATTCTGTAAACCTTCTTAATTGTTTAGTGTACCTGCATGCTAATGTTTTGCAATTCTTGCAATCGGACATCCAAGTCCCTCTGTATCTCAGAGCTCTGCAAGTTTTTCCTTCATAACTTTTCTGCCAAAATGGACAACTTCACAATTTCCCACATCTTTGCCCATTCATTTAACCTAACTATATATTTCTGTAACCTTGTGTCATCTTCATAACTTGCTTTCCTACCTACCTTTGCATCATCAGAAAATTTGGTAACCAAACCTTTCATTCCTTCATCTAAGTCATTTATATAAATTGTAAATAGTTCAGCTCCCAGCACGGTTCTTGTTACACATCACTCATTACACGTTCCCTCCTGAACAAGATGCGTTTATATCTCTCAGTTTCTTGTTAGCCAGCTAGTCTTTTATTCTTGCCAATATGATATACCCCTCACAGTGAGCTTTCATTTTCTGTAATAATCCTTGATCTGGAACCGTATCAAGTGTCTGTAGAAATTAAGTACAGTACATCCACCGGTTTCCCTTTATCCACAGCACATTGCCTTCTCAAAGATCTTTGATAGATTGATAAAACATGATTTCCTTTTCACAAAAACACGTTGACTGCCTTGAACTCACACAAGTGCCATGCTATAACTTCTTTAATAAAAGCTTCTAATGATTGGCCTATGACAGATGTTAAGCTAACTGGCCTGTAGTTTCCTGTTTTCTGCCTCCATCCCTTTTTGAATAAAGGCATTCTCCATCTTCCAATCTGATGAGACCATTCCTGAATCAAGGGAGTTTTGGAAAGTTAAAACCAATGCATCAACTATCATACTTTATTTATTTTTAAGACCCTTAGATGAAATCCATCAGGACCTAGCATCTATCAGCTCAAAACTCCAAGAATTTACTCAATACTACTATTCTGGTGATTGTGGTCTTCCTGAGAACCTCCCTTCCATTTCCTGATGTTTTGCTGCTTCTGAGAAGTGACTTGTATTCTCTATAGAGAAGACTGATGCAAAATACCTCTTTAATTCATCTGCTCTTATTTTCTATTATTAATTCTTCAGTCTCCCTTATCAATAGGACCAATATTCATTTTGTCAACTTCCTCAAATACTCATGGAAACTATGACTTTTGGTTTTTATATTTCTGAATAGCATTCTCTTATACTCCAATTTTCCCTTTTTAATTTTTGTTCATCCTTTGTTGTTTTTAATATTTTGTCCAATTCTGCCATCTATCTTTGCAGAATTGTATGCTTTTTAAGTTTGATGCTATCTGTAAAATTTCTAATCAACTTCAGATAGTGGATCTGTCCTTTGGAATTTTTCCTAGTCATTGGAACATATTTTCTATAATTTCTGAACCATCTTAAATGTCTGCCACTGCATCTGTGTTGGCTTATTTTTTAACTTGAGCTCTGAATCCATACCTTCATCATTGATCTTACTTACATTTGTAAAAATAGTCTCAGTCCCGCACCTCTCTGCTTTGAACTAAATGTAAAATTCAACCATGATTGCTGCTACCTAGGGTTGCCTTCATTATGAAGTAATTAGTTTGATCTTGTAGCACAATACCTGGTCCAGTATATTCTGCTCTCTGATCAGAACCAGAACATGCTGTTCTAAGAAACTACCCTGAGAACACTCTGAAACTCCTCATCCAGGCTACCTTTGCCCATCTGACATCTCTGATCATATTGTAGGTTAATCACAGGAGATTTTAGTGTCATGCCTTTCTGACAAGCTCTTTGTATGTTTCTTTAGTTCAGTGTCACACAGTAGTGCTGTTAGGAAGCCAACATGATACTTCCACAAATGACTTGTTGCTGCTCCTGAGCTTTTATGACCCACTCCAGTCTGTAGACAGATAAAAGGTACTGCAGATGCTGGAGAATCCGAGATAACAAGGTGTGGAGCTGGATGAACACAGCAGGCCAAGCAGCACCATAGGAGCAGGAAAGCTTGACGTTTTGGGCCTAGACCCTTCATCGGAATGGGGGAGGGGAAGAGGGTTCTGAAATAAATAGGGAGAGAGGGGGAGGTGGATAGAAGATGGATAGAAGAGAGGATAGGTGGAGAGGAGGCAGACAAGTCGAAGATGCGGGGATGGAGCCAGTAAAGGTGAGTGTAGGTGGCGGGGTAGGGAGGAGATAGGTGAGTCCAGGGAGGACGGACAGGTCAAGGGGGCGGGATGAGGTTAGTAGATAGGAGATGGGGGTGTGGCTTGAGGTGGGAGGAGGGGATGGGTGAGAGGAAGGACAGGTTAGAGAGGCGGAGATGAGCTGGGCTGGTTTTGGGATGCGGTTGGGGGAGGGGAGATTTTGAAGCTTGTGAAATCCACATTGATACCATTGGGCTGCAAGGTTCCCAGGCTGAATATGATTTGCTGTTCCTGCAGTCTTCGGGTGGCATCACTGTGGCATTGCAGGAGGCCCAGGATGGACATGTCATCTGAGGAATGGGAGGGGGAGTTGAAATGGTTCGCGACTGGGAGGTGCAGTTGTTTGTTGCGAACTGAGCGCAGGTGTTCTGCAAAGTGGTCCCCAAGCCTCCGCTTGGTTTCCCCGATGTAGAGGAAGCCACAACGGGTACAGCGGATGTAGTATACCACATTGGCAGATGTGCAGGTGAACATATGCCTGATGTGGAAAGTCTTCTTGGGGCCTGGGATTGGGGTGAGGGAGGAGGTGTGTCTGTAGACAATTTTTTTTTAGAAGCCACGCCTCATACTGGCCAGTGTTTGTACTGACAACAGAATGCAGTGAAGTGAATCACCAAGATTTCTTTAGTAGGCTCCCAATTTCATCATAATCGCCATCTAGAAGGATATGGGCAACATATATCATCTGACATGGCGTATTTTGCTGTTCATCTTTACTAAGTGAAAATCTTGACCACCTTCTCTGTTGGCAGTACATTTAACTGAGAACACAGTTAATAAAGCATGTATGATCCAGGGATTTATCAAGAAAGGCATAGAGTACAAAAACATGGAAGTTATGACAAACCTGTATAAAATACTGGTCTGCCCTCAACTGGGGAGATGAAGATTTTCTTTTTCTCAGAGGGTTGATTGTCTTTAGAATTCCCTTCCTCAAAAGGCAGTGGATGCAGAATCTTTAAATATTTTTAGGGCAGAGGTAAGTAAATTCTTAATTACCGTGGGGATGAAAGATGACTCAGGAGATGCAAGAATATAGAGCAGAGATTAAAATCAGATGAGCCATGATCTTATTGAATAGCACAGCAAGCTCGAAGGACTGAATGGCCTACTCTTGTTTATGTGATTGTATTCTGGGCACCACACTTTGAGAAAGATGTGAAGGCACTAGAAAGGGTTCAGAAAACATTCGGAAGAATTGTTCTGGTGTGAGGAACTACAGAGACTTGAAAAGATTAGAGAAATTGAAACCTCTCCTTGGAGACATGAATGTTGATAGGAAATTTGATCAAGGTATTCAGATTCATGAGGGGTCTGAAAAGTAGGTAGAAAGAAATTGTTCCCATTGGTGGAAGGATTAAGAACCAGTGGGCTCCCAAATAAGATAATTGGCAAAAGAAGCAGTGGCAACTTGAGAAAAGTTTTTTCCATGCAGTGAGTGGTTATGAATTGGCTGGACGTATGGTGAGGCCATGGTCAACTGGGGCTTTCAAAAGGGATTTGGATCAAATTTTCAGGCATACGGGGGATTTGGATGAGTTAAACTGCTCCTCTAGAGGGATAGTATACAAATAATGGGTTAAATAGTCCCCTTATGTGAAGTAACCATTTTATTATTTCTACCTAGATTTTAGACGAAGGTTGTTGGGGTGATGGTGAACCTGAATACTGGAATTTTGAATTAAATGTAGAAAAGCTGATTTCAGTTGAGACTCTTGGTTACAACACCATCCCAAATATTGTCAAAGCTTAGAGTTAGCCACAGTGTTTAAGTCTTTGTTTTGTATATACCTGGTACATAATTTGGGATAAGTTGTGTTTTATCTTTTCAAATACTTCCATGCGAAACATCAAGAAATGATGAATGAAAAGTTACTTCTGTCTTTTGTCTCTGTGCTCTGCACGTGAAGGCTACTCTTACTAAAACTGCAGTTTACGTAAATAGTTTTTCATACGAGTTCCAAACCTTAACTGAAACTCCTCTTGACAGACGAAAGATAGGAGAGCTGCTGAATCACAGAGCTCTGTACCTCATGCTGGAGACTGGAGCTTGTAAATAAGTCTTGAGCAACAGATCGAAATTGATTAGTGAATGGAAAAGCTGGTGAAAGCTAAATCTTATTCACATATGGAACAGAATTTTAATAATTAACTGTAGGATTCACCTAGAAGACAGTAAATGCTGGATGGATACAGAAAATGTAGTTAGATAATAACGAAGGTTTGCATTTATGTAGTGCTATTCAGGATGTCAGGGTGACCCAAAGTACGTTGCAATTAAATTCTCTTGAAATGTGGTCTTTATCATAACAAAGAAACATCAATGAAGTCAACTTGTGTGTCACAAGGACTGACGAACAGCAAGTGGTAAAAAAAAAGTGATGTTGGTTGAGAGATAACTATGAATCAGAACCAACATCCTGGCTATTTTTTATTTTTGTTGAGTGTTGCCATGTTCACTTAAGGGTGTGGGACCTCTAAAAATTCACATGCAGCTTTAAAGGAACTGACATGCTTGGATAGTGTGGGAACATCTGCGTGATTACAAAGCCACAATGGCCTAGAGGGAATATTGGAGAATGATTTAAGGTGATTGACAAAAGGGCTAACAGACACGAGGGAAATCTGTGTTACACAGCAAGCAATTTGGGTCTGAAATGCAGTGGCTGAGTGTGTGGTGGAGACAGATTCAATTATGGTTTTCAAATGGAAATAAATATGTACCTGCAGAGAAGACATGCAGTGCTACAGGGAAAGAGGGGCATGGGATTGACTGAGATGTTCTTGCAGAGAGCTATGGGACAGCCTGATGTTGTGGAAGGCACTTTTCAAATGCAAATCACTTTTTATAGCAGCTGAGGAAACAACATATTAAACTATATATCTCTGAAATACCTTGATATAATTCAGAATCCTCCTGAAACCCCAAGGTACAGAGTACAGCCACTCAGAACCTGAATCAGGCCACTGTGGGTCAACAAGTTCTGCCAAGTCCTGGTCTGTGTAATAACTTGGCCCTTTACTGTATTGGTAGCTCTTGTGAGTGATGTACCGGGTTGTGAAGTGACCCAGCCCAAGGAAGTCTGAGGTGCCTTTGATAAAGTGTTTCTCCTGTGGAGTAAAGGCTGGCAGCCTGGAGCTGTCCAGGCTTTCCTGTGAGCTCTTTCTCCCTGTTAATGTAACAAACAACAAGGTATAAGGATTACAGATTTTGAAGAATACCAACACTCCTGCACAGCAAAGATCGCAGATGTACAAGATCTCGTACTGCTCTGACTTTGCTCTAGATTGCTTCTAGTTGTTTATATGAGACACACTGTGGCCTCCTAAAATACAGCCTTACCTGCCTCAGCTTCAGATAAGATCTCCTTCACCTGCACTAATGTAATTTAAATGTCTTATGGAGCTGTGTGTAAGCTGCAAGAAGCAATCCTGACCGCAAGATGAATGTTTGAAAGTTTGTATGTTACAGATTGCGTATGGTTCCTTCACTAAAAATTCATAATTTCTACATACATGGTAAGTAAATAAATACAAGGCCTTCCTTTGTGTATGCGATTCTATACTTGCTAGGACTTAATTATGAAACAGTTTTTCTTTTGCCAACTGACATACTTGGAATTGAGCTCAAAGGCATGTTTGCATTTCTTTTTACATATTTGATATGTAGAAACCTTTAACGGAGAGCTTTGTGGAAACGGGCTTTCAAGTTGCCACCCACTGTGGTACTTATCAGTGCCCACACAGTGAGTCCTGTTACTCAGCTGTGCTGTCATGCTAGGCAAGCTGAGAATAGACTCATCCACAACACACTCATTCAGCCTGTGACACAAATAGGAAGGAGAATTACACCCCAAAATAACCTCCTTTTCAGATTTTCTCTCTAAAATAAAGTGGATTATATAATGTGCTTGTCTAATTAACACCTAACTAATCCACCAGAAAGCCAGAATTCTAAACTTGAGCAATAAAAAGAGAAAATGCTGGAAGTACTCAAGAGGTCAAACAGCCTCTGTGCAGAGGGTGATAGAGTTAATGTTTTTGATAATCGGTTCTGATGAACAGTGAGTGGCCTAAAATGTCAACTCCATTTCTCCACCAAATCTGGAAACTTCGTAGTATATTTACAGCGTCTTCTATTGTTATTTTAGATTTTCAGCCTCTGGAGTATTTTGCTTTTATTATAGGTCCTAGTATCTGTTTAATATTCGCCTTTTGAGCCTCATCATGCTGTGTAATTAGTGCATATGCCCACAATATTCCCTCTTGTATTTACACTTACCAATGCAGTCTTTCATAACTTGAGGGTAGTCCCCATTGAAAATAGGGTTGGCAAACCAGCCTAGATTAAACTGGATGTATCGCTCAGCAGCCTCGATATCCTTTTGACTTGTAATGTCGACTGGCTCTCCCCATTCACTTGTGATAGAAATACCCACCAATCCTTTCATATGAAAAGAATATTTAATAGCTTAGACGCAACAGCCAAATTATATTGCATTGAGAATATGCATGTATCTGTTGTAATTGTTTTACTTTGTTGTGATTGATAGAACTCTATGATATATACTTCTTAGAACTATAGACCATAGAAATAGGCTATTTGGCCCTTCATACTTCGGTTACCTCTTTGTAAAAGCAATAATTGGTCCTATTTCCTTGGTGATTTCCTCATAACCCTGATTGTTTTTTTCAATTAAATAACCCATTTCTTTTTAAAGTTGGCTATGAATCTACTTCCACTGACCTTTTAGCCAGCATATTCAAGATTATAACTCAATGTATTAAAATAAAATTCTTATTTTCTTTCTGCTATTTTGCTAACTGTCTTAAATCTATGATGGCTAGTTACTGATCACAAGACATAGGATCAGAATTAAGCCATTCGGCCCATCAAGTCTATTCTGCCATTCGATCATGGTTGATATGTTTCTCATAACCATTCTCCTGCCTTATCCTCATAACCCTTTAGTATCTTTATTAGTAAAAATACCCATTAGTATCCTTACTAATCAAAACCTATCTATCTCTGTCTTAAAGACACTCAATGAATTGGCCTCTACAGCCTTCTGCAGCAATGAGTTCCACAGATTAACTGTCCTTTGGTTGAAGAAATTCCTCCTCATCTCAGTTCTAAAAGATTGTTCCTTTACTCTGAGACTGTGCCCTTAGGCCCTAGTCTCTCCTACTAGTGGAAATATCTTCTCCATGTCCACTCTATCCAGGCCTCTCAGTAACCTTTAAGTTTCAATCAAACCCCACCCCCCCAATTTCACCCCATCCCACCATCCTTCTAAACTTCATTGAGTACAGACCCAGAGTCCTCAACCATTCCTCATGTGACAAGCCCTTCGTACCTAATATCATTCTTGCAAACCTCTGGACCCTCCCCAACTCCAGCACATCCTTCCTTAGAAATGAGGCCCAGAACTGATCGCAATATTCCAAATGCGGTCTGACCAGAGCCTTATACAGCCTCAGCAGGGTATCTCTGCTCTGATGTTCTAGCTGTCTTGAAATGAATGTTCATGTCCTTTTTGCCAGTGAAAATATTTCTCCCTATTTACTCTAAACATTTCATAATTTTGAAAATGTTCATTAAAATTCCCTTAACTTGCTCTGATCCAAGGAGAACAACCCCAGCTCCTGCTCTCTCTCCATATCATCGAAATCCCTCAGGGCTGCTCGAACTAAAATAAGACATGCTGGAACTGAACGATTATAATAGACCTTGCTGTTCTGTGACGTTATATTGTTAGAGACAATATTTACTTACGTTTATACACGACTTGCCTCTACCTGTATTGGTTCCGTGATATTTGTCACATCCAGGTATCACTAAGATCTCTTAAAAACCCTTTGAAGCTGATGATACAATTCACCATATAAACTCTGCTAATCTTAATAACAGAAACTCGGCAGGCTAAACAATATGTAACATTGCAGTGGAGTCTGTAAGAGACGTTTGTATTTTGTTTGATTTGGTTCAACCTGAATTAATAACTTTGTTACCTTTTTGGTGATTGCGCCAAAGTTTGTCATAGGTGTGCCAAGCCTTTGCATGAGCCTGTGAAACAGAAGCCAAAGCTTGTAGTATGAATGAGATTATGGTTTGTTTCTATTTTACACCCACACATTTTTTTTTGTTGGGTTTCTCACCTTACTGAGCCCTGCCTGAAAGAGTACATTGTACAAGTCCACAGGTGAGCTTGGCTCAATGGTAATTCTCAAAAGACAGTGTTTAATAAACTTCAGAAACTGGAGCTCATAATCAAAACCGACATCTCAGTCCAACACTGAGGGACTGCTACATTGTAAAATGTCCCATTTATTTGTGCAAAAAATCCTATGAATAGGAGCAGAGATGGTTTCCTTATGTTCTGGTAACATTCATCCCTCAGCCACATACAAAAACATATGATCTGCTCATGTCTGTTGCACCTTGCTGTGTCCTAATTGTCTCAGACATTTGTCTGCATTACAATTTTGACTGTACTTCATTGGCTTTGAGATACTTTAGAATGTCCTGAGGACGTGAAAGGATCTGTACGTACACAATTCTTTTTAATCCTTTCAATAAATGATGAATTTCTTGATACTGTGAAATTGGACGATACTTACTTTAATGATGTTATGTCCTGCTCTGTAAGCTCCTAGTCCTTTCAGCTTCACCCCCGGTGCATGCTCTCCCACTTCATATCCTTCCACAGCTGTGGACTACAATGAAAAATACAGCACTTTATAATCAAATGGAATCAGTTCCCACTACTGCCACTATCCTACAAAACCCGCTTCGGAGATGGGATGCTGTTGATGTCCCACATTGGAGGTTCAGAGTGTAAAGCACACAGATGGGAGACAGGCACATGCTTTCCAACTTCACTTCTGTCTGCAATCAGTTAGAGGAAAGGGCAAGAGGACAGCAGGGGAAGAAAAATCATCATTCTCTTCAGCTATCTGCAAAGGTTAGTTGATGAATATCTTGTATCAGAAAATCAGAGATACCATTAGCAGGATATCTGCCCGTTTTGAACTGAAGACTGGCAAATGGTGACGGATGGGAAAACATTCATCTAAATAGAAAGTGGAAATTTATTATCAAACACAGTTTTGTTATATTTTAGGCTTTATTACCAATTATTCAGAGGTAGAATAAGAAGAAATCTCAAATAAACTCCACTTCAGTCATTCCCAAAATCCCAACATTGCTGGTTTTCAGAGATTGCGCTTGTGTTCTGCTTTTCAAACCTCTCGCCTCCTGAACTAATCAGGATCACTCTCAGCAAGTTGTGCTGTCTTTCAACGTGTGATTTAACAGGAAACTTCTTAACAGTTCCGGTCCAACTATATCAATAAAACTAGGGTGGTTTTTTCCTGTAACACAGGGAGAAAGGGTCCTTTCTGGTGATCCCAAAGATCCTGGCAGCAAAAATAAAGTTACGTCAGAGATAGTGAATAACTAGAGTGTCCAAGATGTCTGTCTCCATGGTGATGTAATTGCCAATCACAGAGCTATGCATGTCTCAGATTAAACTCGTGCATGTGTTCCTGTCAATATACAGGTATCTCAGTCTGCCAGTACCAGCAATTCTTGTGTGTTCTGACCCAGGATCAACGAGTCCAAAAGCAGTTCTTTTTTGTGGACAGAATTTACACAAGATAAACTAGCGAGTAATAGAGAAAGACTACAGATAGGCTACAGACTGCAGTCAGGCCACTTCAGTACAGAGTATGAAATATAATTATTGAGTTTGGAAGATGTTACTTCATCTACTTATAAAACTGTTCACATAAATTAAATTAATTTTTGGTATTTCAGGTGTGTTTTGATGCAATTTCATTCCTTAATTACCATGTTACACACAGAAGATAAATTGTAATGGGTTGGCTTTAGCTAAAGAAATAGTTTTAAAAGTAACATTTTTAAAAGGCAGGGTTTGACCTCAAAACATCATAATGCTTTTAAAAATATTATATGAGAAAGTAAGAAAATGTCATAAATTTATGCAATGTGCTGTGTGGAAAATGGCTGCAATTTTGCCTCCATAACAAGAACATTTTACTGCTCAGTTCATGGATATGAAGCATTTTAAGATATTGATGACAGAAGTGAATAAACATGATGTCAATGGAAATCCTTTCAGCCCCTGACATGGGAACATTGCGAGGAAATTGACAATCCTGTTGCAAAGTTACCACACTCTGTTTCCAATTTTTAGAGATCCAAGACTTTGATCATCGGTTAAAACATGACCTAATAAGAATCTGACAAGGAAAGGTTAGCCAAATAATTCAGAGACCGTGATTAATGCTCTCTGGGTTCAAATTCAACCTCAGCAGCTGAAGGAATTTAAGTTCAATGAATAAATAATCTAGAGTTAAAAAATACTCACATTATTGGTGTATTACATCATACTGGAGGACTGCAGACTGCACAGGACACCATACTTGCAGAAGCATGTTAAAGTATTGGAAGCAGTTCAGAAAAGGTTTACTAGACCACTGGTTCCCAACCTTTTCAATACCAAGGCATGTGTATATGTTATGTATATGTAAATAAAATGACAAACAAACTTACCTCTGAGTTTAAATGCAACCGAGGTGCATTACAGAAGATCTACCGTTACTTGCCAGGCATAATAAGCAGCTATTCCTACCTTTTTTCAGAAAGAAGACATTCATACATAGTGGTGTGGGAGATGTTCGTAATAATGTTTAAAGGCCAGTTTAAGAGAATATGACCAAAGAACATATTGGCTATAATTGGAAGGAAGAAGACAGTGCCACAGGCTAATATCCAACTGTACTTTGATACATGAACTGAAAACATAGTATCCTTAGGAACCCCAGAATATAAAGATTTTTGTACCCAAGATGGATATGTAGATCTAAATTGATCATCACGATACCTTAGACACAGATGTAAATCTCAATCCATGAACAGGAAATAAATGAGCTGAAATATATAAAACTGCAATCTTTAATATTAATGAAATTAAATCACACTGCAACATGAAACGTACCCAAGGGTTATTGAAAGTAATCCAGTGTTTCACCCGGTCTCCAAACTTCTCAAAACACAAGTTGGCATAATCATTGAAGAAGTCAATCAGACTGCTATTCTGCCAGCCTCCAAATCTATCTTGCAGCACCTAAAATATCAAAGATGATCAACTGTAATCAGATCCAGAAAGATACGTCCATATGAAAATGTAATTTGACCTATCACATTTGCTCCTTCCAGAGTTTAATCAAACACTCCCGGGACTGTGTAAAAAGTCGACTTTCAAGAAAACAGAATCATTTCCTGATGCTGGGGCCTGGAACTAGACTGTACCAGCTGGGAAGCTCAGAGCTTCAATTTCCACTGGGAGTACAGACTGTGGCAGGGGAAGGGTGGAAATGGTACAAATAGGTGCTACTATGGGCTTCAGTGCTGAATCTTACAGAGGGTGAAATAAGGCTCCTCCTCCTGACTGCTTGCCAGTAAATATCACCAGTGGGTGAGTCTGTGGTTTTCTGGAGAGTATATGATTGGAAATAACTGTAATGTACATTAACCGTGGTACATTCCTGTGTGTAAGTGCAATGCTGGACGAGATCATAGAGAGTGTGGGGTCGGGAGAAGCTTGTGCTTAGCACTCAGCTGCAGAGCTGCAATTTTATAATTTGGTTTGTAATTATCTGGGAACAGTAATTGACTGACTGAATAACATGCAGCAGGTTTCAACAGGGATGTAGAATCTTAGGTAACAAGTAACACTTCTGTGTCTTTTACTGGATGTCAGAGACAGCCACATGGGAGAGGCAACAAGGGATATCCAGTATTCATGCAACTCAAGCCTTTAAATGTCAAAATTCAAAAGAGGAAATAAATGTTGGAATAAAACCTTACAGAATTTGTAAGTATTGTTGATATTTAGAGTTTACCCACGGTTTGGGATGTAGAACATAGAACTGTACATCATAGGAGGGGGCCCTTTGGCTCATGATGTTGTGCAAAACATGATGCCAAATGAAACTATTCCCTTCTGTCTGCCCTTGGACCATATGTCTCCATTCCTTGCATATTCATGTGCTTACCTAAAAGTCTTTTAAATGCCCCTATTGTATCTGCCTCCACCACCACCCTGACAGCACGTTCCACACTCCTACCCCTCTCTGTGTAAAAACCTTGCCCCTCACGTCTCCTTTGAACTCCCCCCCACACCACCACCTTAAATACATGTCCTCTAGTTTTAGACATTTCAACTCTAGGAAAAAGATTCTGACTGTCAACTCTATCCATGCATCTCATCATTTTGTAGACTTTTATCAAATCTCCCCTCAGCCCCTGCCACTCCAGAGAAAACAAGCCAAATTTTTCTAGCCTCTCCTTATAGCTCATACCCTCTAATCCAGCCAGCTTCCTGGTAAACCTCTTCTGCCCCCTCTCCAAAACCTCCACATCTTTCTTGTAATGTGGCTACCAGAAATGAACACAGTACTCTTAGGTGTGGCCTAACCAAACACTCATAACGCTGCAATATGACATCCTGACTCTTGTGCTTGATCCCCGACTAATAAAGGCAAACATGCCATACGCTTTCTTTACCACCCTATCTACTGGCATTGCCACTTTATTATTGATTTTCAGGACCACTGTCAAATCTGGCATTTACTGCTGCTCCCTATCTAGGCCTAAAAAGGTGGTAGCACACAGTCACCTGGAACCTCACTGATTGCCATGACACACACACACACACAGGCTTTAGCAAGTTACAAATGGTGTTCTAACATTCCACACAGACCTGGGGAAGATCCCCATGGTACAGGGTCACCACAGGCTGGATGTTGCTCTCCAGGAGGGTATTTATTAGCTCGTCGTAATGCATAATTCCTTTGTCATTGATTCGCTCAGCTGTATAATACAGAGAGATAAGAAACAAAAAAAACTGACTTAAAAAGGAAACAAGTTACTTGACAACAGTAAATATTTTCTCCCCACCCTTCATCTTAGTATTTCCCCTCCAACCCTCTTGTGCTGAATACACCTTTTTATTTGTGAAGACCTCCTCCCACAACTGCTTCGGGACAGCTTTATCATCATTAGTGTTGTTTGAGGGCAATGCTGAAGGGATCAGCCTTAAATGTGATGGGAGAAGGAGAAGCTGGAGGTCAGTGCTGAGCTGTGAATTTGTACCTTTAAGTGGAGTAAAGTGGAATCTCATTCCGAGAAGATTAGTAATCATCTGGAACGCAATGACTGACCCTTAGAGAGTACAGGAAGTAAGACAAGACTGGGGCATTGCAGGTTACCTGAGCATGAGAGTAACAGAGCTGTTTCTTCTCAGTCAAGAGACAGGAAGGTGTGAAAGAGGATACCAGGTCCTCACCATAATGCTGCTTTCTCATGATATTCTGCCCAAGTGCCTTATCCCTACTCACTGTTCGCTTACTGAGTGACTGAGGCTAATTTCTCCCAGGGACACAATCTTTAGGAGGATTCCCAAACTGTTAAAACAATATATCAGTTGGACTCTTAATACAAAATATTAATACAAAATGAAGAATGCATTTAGTGGTAAAGGTGGTAAAGGTCATAAAGTGGTAAAGTGGTAAAGTCATCATTTTCTGATGAAGGGTTTAGGCCCGAAACGTCAAGTTTTCCTGCTCCTATGATGCTGCTTGACCTGCTGTGTTCATCCAGCCCCATGCTTGTTATCTATAATGCATTTAGTGGATTAGGTTTAGGGTTAGGGTTAGGGTTAAGGTTAGGGGAGATGATAGTATTGTAATATTTTCACTGAATCAGTAATCCAGAGGCCCAGGCATAGGCTCCGGGAATGTAGGTTCAAGTCTCACCACGGCAGCTGGTGGAATTTAAATTCAGTGAATAGAATTGGGAATATAAACCTGGTCCCAGTCATAATGGACATGCCAATTATGGTTCACTAATGTCCTTTAGGCAAGGAAACTGCCATCCTTACCTGGTCTGGCCTACAGGTGACTCCAGACCCACAGCAATGTCGGTGACTCTTAACTGCCCTCTCAAGTGGTTGAGCCAGTCACTCAGTTCAAGGATAACTAGGGATAGTCAATAAATGCTGACATTTCCAGTGACACTGTCATCCCACAAAAAATCCCAAATATTTTCTCTACTTTGGGCTGGCCCATCTCAATCCCTAACAACACAGAAAGTGCTGGACACACTCAGCAGGTCCGGCAGCTTCTGTGGAGAAAGGAACAGGGTTAATGTGTCAAGTCCAATATAACTCTTCTTTAGACCCTAATTCCTGTCTGACATCCCCCTCAACTTCTCCCAGCTCAGTGCCAATCTGTGGATCCAGACACTCAGCTGAATGAAATTAAAGTCAGTTTTCTTTCTCTGTCATGAGTAGTGTAGACTGGTGTAGGTGTACTCCACTCATTGAGTTCAATAAATGCGAGAAACTTGTCTTTAGGAGAAGACGTGATCTGAGCATTGGCTGAGGTTATGACTTCTCACATTGTACCATCGCAAACTGAGAGATATTACCTTTAATCCCAGTTGGCAGAATTCGAGGCCAGGAGATAGAGAAACGATAGTGATTAACTTTTAGGTCCTTCAGTAGGGCAATATCCTCCTGGAAGAGAAGCCAGTGTTAACCAGACTTTGTACAGGAGGAGATTTCCTCATTGGAGGAAACATCAAAGTAAAACCAGGCAGTAAGCAAAGCGAAAAGGAGAGGTTCATGTTTCTGATAGCAGCCCTCCTCCAAATGGAAAGTGGGGCACGGATAAAGAGAATGCTGTAGCCAAATAAAGCTATTTTTTTATCGCTAGGCATTGGATCTGAATTTAGACAAAAGGATTTGATGCTGTTTGTGTCTTTTTTACCAGTTATTACACTATAAATGCAATATGTTAATGGAATTGGTTCTGGACAGCTTATAATCAAGCAGATGTGAATTCTAAATCCTTTCTAGTAAATTATGAAACTGAATTCAAGATCTGGGTAACCTATGGGGTGAACAATGAGAAAATATGGATTATTGCAAAAAAATCCAATTTGTTAAATAATATTCATCAGGAATGAGAATGTGATGGCTGAGTCTGACCTGCATGTGACTTCAGTCCATGTTACATGGTTGACTTTTAATATCACAGAGGAGAGCAACGACAGCAGCATTTGTCTTTAACAGCTACATCCCAAATCCATAAAACAAAAATCCAAAGGCCAATATCTGTTTTAGGCAGCTTTTGTTTAGCTCGTAGATGGCTGAAAGTTAGGGCACAAAACTGCCAATAATTTGACAGTAATTTAACAATATTGCACAGGAAAGATGGTTGCTATGGAGATTGGAATTGTAAACAGAGAATGCTCTCCAATGGCTGTAGTTTACACGTGTCGTTGGGACAGAACAGAGGAAGCTGCTTCATCATATCCCCTCTCAGTGTTGGTGTTCCAATAATAAATACAATCTACCTTCCCAAAAATGGCAACGTTGTTTAAAACAAACTGAATCCTATTATAAGATAACAAGGTGTAGAGCTGGATGAACACAGCAGGCCAAGCAGCGTCAGAGGAGCTGGAAAGCTGACGTTTCGGGCCTAGACCCTTCCGAAAAGTCAGCTTTCCTGCTCCTCTGATGCTACTTGGCCTGCTGTGTTCATC
>JAHRHZ010000047.1:17810181-17838412 GCA_024137785.1 Ginglymostoma cirratum | reverse complement strand
AATTATTTCCAAGAATTATTTCTGTAAACTTTCGTGGCCAGTTCAATCCAGGAAGCAGATGAATTAAAAACAAAACACTAGTCATTTATACATGAGAACCACTCACGAGTTGTACCAGTGCTACACACACTCCCACTCAATCTCCTCCCTCTCCCACTCAACACGTCCTCCCACTCTACCCTCAATCCGATTCTATACACCTTCTCCCACTCTATCCCCTCTCCCACTCTAAAAGACCAAATGACATAAAAGCAGAATTAGGCCTTTCAACACATCAAGTCTGCTCTGACATTTGATCATGGCTGATATATTTGCCCCATCTCCCAATCTACCCCATCTCTCACTATAACCCCCTCCTCTCACTCTACTCGTTCTCCCACACTATTCCCCCTCCCATTCTACCCCCACCTCTCACTCTACCACCTCTTCCACACTATTGCCTCCCCAACACTACCCCAACTTCCACTCCTCTCCATCTCCCACTCTACCCCCTCTCTCACTGTACCCCCTCTCCCACACTACTCTCTCTCCCAGAGGCAGCTCTCCAATTATTCAGAGGAATCAGAAGAGAAAGAGTGAGATAATGATGGAAGAGTTGGACTGTGGGAAACAATCAGACAGTTTGAATATTCTCGCTGAAAAGGAGCTGCTAGGGAAGGCATCATCCTCTGACACTTCCGCCATCTGCAATCAGACCCCACCACCAAAGACATTTTTCCCTCCCCACCCTTATCTGCCTTCCAGAGGGACCACTCCCTCCACGACTCCCTTATCCGCTCCACACTCCCCTCCAGCCCCACCACACCCGGCACTTTTCCCTGCAACCGCAGGAAGTGCTACACCTGCCCCCACACCTCCTCCCTCACCCCAATCCCAGGCCCCAAGAAGACTTTCCACATCAGGCAGATGTTCACCTGCACATCTGCCAATGTGGTATACTGCATCCGCTGTACCCGTTGTGGCTTCCTCTACATCGGGGAAACCAAGCGGAGGCTCGGGGACCGCTTTGCAGAACACCTGCACTCAGTTCGCAACAAACAACTGCACCTCCCAGTCGCGAACCATTTCAACTCCCCCTCCCATTCCACAGACGACATGTCCATCCTAGGCCTCCTGCAATGCCACAGTGATGCCACCCGAAGGCTGCAGGAACAGCAAATCATATTCAGCCTGGGAACCCTGCAGCCCAATGGCATCAATGTGGATTTCACAAGCTTCAAAATCTCCCCTCCCCCAACCGCATCCCAAAACCAGCCCAGCTCATCTCCGCCTCCCTAACCTGTTTTTCCTCTCACCCCAAGCCACACCCCCATCTCCTATCTACTAACATCATCCCGCCCCCTTGACCTGTCCGTCCTCCCTGGACTGACCTATCTCCTCCCTACCCCCCCACCTACGCTCACTTTTACTGGCTCCATGATTGTTGTGATTGTTGTTTTTGGGGTTGTAAAGAGATTGATGATGTCATCAATAACAAACTGTTTCACTTGGGTGAAGTTGAATCAGGGACATGATCTACGTAATAAAAATGGTATTATCAAAACAAATCTGTAAAATCTACTTGGAGTTTTGTACTCCTCAGTGGCTGCCTTACCCGGAGGGAAAGTCCCATAGTAGAAAGATCCTCTGTGGTCTTTTTTCCAGTCAAACTCTCGGGACAGACCCAGAGGTAACAACATCAGAAAGGTCTGGGATGCAGTAAGTAGGACTGAAGGCTGCATTGTTCTTCAGTTAGTGCTGATCACGTGCACGGCCATCTGCACCATTCAACAAACTGTTGGCACAAATAGGGCAGGAGGATCATTAAAACAGATAGGAATTCAGGAGGGAACAACAATCACATTATACAAACACATACCAAAGGAGCAGAAATAGGCCATTTGCCCCCTACCCCTGAGCCTGTCCTACCATATAATTTTAAAAAAAATTTACAGTTCTGTCTTTAATTCTTTTGTCAACCAAGAATTGAGTGGAAGATGCTCTAAAACTATTCAATGAATCCTCTATCATCATCTTCTGAGGCAAAGAACACCAAAGTCACTTAACCCTGAGAAAAAAAAACTCCTTATCTTTGGTCATTAAAGGACGACCCCTAACTTTTAAAAACTGTTGCCTTGTTCCGACCCACAAAAGGTAATATCCTTTTTTTTGTTCACCTTGTCAAGACCATTCAGGATCTTATACACTTCAATCAAGTCACCCCCTCACTCTTCAAAACTCCATTAGAAACAAGCCCAGTCAGATTAACTTGTCATAAAACAACTCACTCTTTCCAGGTATCAGTCTGGTAAACCTCCTCTGATTTGTCTCTAATGTATTTACATCCATCGTTCAATAAGAAGGACCAAAACTGCACCCAGTCCTGTGGAAGTGTATCAGAACCTCTTTACTTTTATATTTTAATTCCTCTTGTAATAAAGAAAAGCATCTCATTAGCTTTTTGATTACTTGCTGTATTTACAAACTAATTTTTTGGGACTCATGCACCGGACGCCTAAATCCTTCTGCATCTTGGATTTCTGTAGTTGCTCTTAAGTTAAGTAATTCTCTGCTTTTCTATTCTTCCTGCCAAAGTGGATAATTTCACATTTTCCCACATTCCTCCATTGAACAAACTGGAGACCTTCATTTTAGAAAATAGCAGACTGAGGGGTAAACTGATAGAGGTCTTTAGAATTTTGAATGGATTTAACTAATAAATTCAACGGGGAATTCAGGAGAAACTTATTTATCAGAGTGGTGAGTGTGGGGGTGGAGGAGGGTGAGTGGTGTGGTGGTGGCACGGTGGCTCAGTTATCAACACTGCTGCTTCACAGTGCCAGGGACCTGGGTTCAATTCCAGCCTCGGGCGACTGCCTGCGTGGAGTTTACATGTCCTGTACATGGCTGCCTGGGTTTCATCTGAGTGTTCTGGTTTCCTCCCACAGTACAAAAATGTGCAGGTTAGAAGGATTAGCCATGGGAAATGCAAGGTTACAGAGGTAGGATAGGGAGGTGGACCTGGATGGGATGCTCTTTGGAGGGTCAGTGTGGACTTGATGGGCTGAATGGCCTGCATCCACACTGTGGGGATTCCACGATTATATTATACATGATGAATATGCATCTTGCTACCATAAAGATGGCTGATGCAAATAACTTAGGTGCATCAAAGGGGAAAGTGGATAAAGGTACCATGGTCCCTCACCCTTGTTAGAGAGATATCCGGTCATGGTTTAACCTGAGGGGAGAGGTTGAGAAGTACAGCCCTTCAGGGTAACCCCAGTTGGTACAGCAATTGAACCCACACTGTTGGCATCACTGCATCACAGACCAGCTGTCCAAATTAACCAACCGCCTGAAAGTAGATAAATACGTGTGAAATAAAGAAACAGAAGGATATGTTGATGAGATTAGATGAGGAATGGAAATGCAGTGCAGGTTTGAGGGGAGACGTTGGTGGAACATTAACACCACCAACGGCCAAGTTGGTGGGGTGGTCTGTTCCTGTTGTGTAATATAAATTTGTTGTAAATAGTAGCCAGCAGGAAGTATTAACTACCACATGTTCAACAAATGTAACAAATACCAAACCTGTATATATCTGCATGGCTCTGTAAATAAATAGTTACTTTGTTTTGTGTTATATTAAGAGGCAGATGACATGTCAAATAGGCACATTTCAAGCATTTGGCCTCACTTCTCATCCAGAAAGCTAGGATAGTTCCTCATTTCAACATCTAACAGCCTCTCTACTGATCCATACCCCAGGCTGCATTTACCTTCAGTGTAGAATTTTCAGGGGGCTGTTGGGGAACATTTGCACAGGTAGTCAAACATGTCACTTGATTCACATGGC
This sequence comes from Ginglymostoma cirratum, assembly GCA_024137785.1. Classification (NCBI taxonomy): domain Eukaryota; kingdom Metazoa; phylum Chordata; class Chondrichthyes; order Orectolobiformes; family Ginglymostomatidae; genus Ginglymostoma; species Ginglymostoma cirratum. The sequence goes on along the minus strand of JAHRHZ010000047.1, from coordinate 17,834,574 downwards.
TGCATGGCATCCAGGTTATAAGACGGTAGAAATTAGCATTTTTTGACATTTCTCCACATAAAGAAACAGGTAAAGTTCAAACAACAGTTTCAATTTAACAGAAAACATAGAAATTAAATGATGAAATATTCATCCATCCCGATGTTAAATGTAGAAGTTCACAACACATATGCTTCCCACTTGATAAATCTGAGCAACTTTGAATTTATTTACATTTCAATGTATCAGATTACAACTCTGCTACATTACTGCTAATCTGTCATAACAGGAAATGTAAATATTGTGCATTTGTTTTTAAAATAAAATTTGCTGTAAAGAACAATAAACTACGGAATTTCCATGAAAATTCACATAGAGTCAGAGATATACAGCACAGAAACATACCCTTTGGTCCAATCTGTCTATGCTGACCAGATATCTTATATAAATCTAGTCCCATTTGCCAGCATTTGGCCCATATCCCTCTGAACCCTTTCTGTTCATGTAGGCATCCAGATGCCTTTTAATTGTTGAAATTCAACCAGCCTCCACCACTTCCTCTGACAGCTCATTCCAAACGCACATCGCACTCTCTGTGAAAAAGTTGCCCCTTGGGTCCCTTTTGTATCTTACCCATCTCACTTTAAACCTATGCCTTCTAGTTTTTGACTACCTCACCCCAGGGAAAATGCAATCTATATGGACTTCAGTAAGGTGTTCAAAAAATTGTCTATTTATGCTGTCCATGACCCTCATTATTTTATAAACCTCTATAAGGTCGCACCTCAGCCTCCGATGCTCCAGGGAAAATAGCCCCAGCCTATTCAGCCTCTCCTGACAGCTCAAACCCTCCAAGCCTGGCAACATCCTTGTAAATCTTTTCTGAACTCTTTCTAGTTTAACAGCATCCTTCCTGTAGCAAAGAGACCAGAATTGCATGCAATACTCCAAAAGTGGCCGAACCAATGTCCTGTACAGCCGCAACATGACCTCCCAACTCCTTTATTCAAAACACTGACTAATAAAGGCAAGCGTACCAAAGGCCTTCTTCACTGTCCTGTCTACCTGTGACTCCACTTTCAAGGAACCATGAACCTGCACTTCAAGATCTCGTTGTTCAGCAACACTCTCCAGGACTTTACCATTAAGTGTATAAGTCTGGCCCTGATTTGCCTTTCCAAAATGCAGCATCTCACATTTATGTAAATTAAACTCCATCTGCCATTCCTTGGTCCATTGGCCCATCTGATCAAGATCTCATTCTACCTGAGCTAACCTTCTTGCTGTTCAGTACATTTCCAATTTTAGTGTCATCTGCAAATTTACTAACCATACCTCCTATGTTCACATCCAAATCATTCATTAAATGACAAAAAGCAGTGGTCCCAGCACCAGTCCTTGTGGTACACTGCTGGTTACAGGCCTCCAGTCTGAAATGCAACCCCCCCACCACCACCCTCTGTCTTCTACCTTTGAGCCAATTCTCTATCCAAATAGTTAGTTCTCCCTGTATTCCATGTGATCTAACAAGCCTACCATGCGGAACCTTTTTGAACACCTTACTGAAGTCCATATAGATTGCATCCACCACTTTGCCCTCATCAATACTCTTTATTACTTCTTCAAAAAAAAACTCAATCACGTTACTGGGACGTGATTTCCCTCGCACAAAGCCATGTTGACTATCCCTAATCAGTCCTTGCCTTTCTAAATACATGTAAATCTATCCTTCAGGATTCCATCCAACAACTCGCCCACCACAGATGCTAGGCTCACCGGCTTTTCCTTACCACCTTTCTTAAACAGTGACATCACGTTAGCCAAATTCCAGTCTTCTGGCACCTCACCTGTGTCTTTTGATGATACAGATATCTCAGTAAAAGGCCCAGCAATCACTTCCCTAGCTTCCTAGAGTTCTAGGGTACAGCTGACCAGGTCGTGGGGATTTATCCACCTTTATGCATTTTAAGATGTTATCACCACCTCCTCTGTACTAAGGACATTTTTCAAGATGTTGCTATTTATTTCTCCATGTTCTCTAGCTTCCATATCCTTCTCCACAGTAAACACTGATGCAAAATACTCATTTAGTATCTTCCCTTTCTCCTGCAGTTCCACACATAGGTGGCCTTGCTGATCTTTAAGGGGCCATATTCTCTCCCTCGTTACCCTTTTGTCCTTAAAGTATTTGTGGAATCCCTTTGGATTCTCCTTAACCCTATTTGCTAAAGCAATTTCATGTCCTTTTTTGTCCTCCTAATTTCCCTCTTAAGCAAACTCCTACTGCCTTTATACCCTTCTCGGGATTCACTCGATCCCTGCTGTCTATACCTGACATATGCTTCCTTCCTTTTTTTGACCAAAACCTCAATTTCTCTAGTCATCCAGCATTCCCCACACCTACCAGCCTTGCCCTTCACCCTAAAAGGAACATACCGTCTCTGAAGTCTCATTACCTCATTTTTGAAAGCTTCCTATTTTCCAGCTGTCCCTTTACCTGTGAACATCCACCCCCAATCAACTTTTGAAAGTTCTTGCCCTATACTGTCAAAATTGACCTTCCTCCAATTTAGAATCAGATGTACATCCAAATTGATCAGCTTTGGTAAATTAATAGTAAAGGATTAACACTTCAGCTCCTGAGCGCTGGATAAGGCTCCAGATTTTATCTTACCTGTTATCCCTTCTTTTTGTGTGTAGAGTGGGGAGAGAACATGATCTACAAGCAACTTACAGTGTTCAGAGAATCAACTCAAACAGATCCAAAATACCTCGCAGCCCCACACAGCTCCAAATCTAGCAACACTTTGAAGAACAATCCAGCACATTATGCATTGAGAGCACTTCTTTTGGAATTCAATGATGTGTTATTGAAATTAGCTGATCCACACACTTTTCTTTGTACATAGTGAGTTTCCTGAGGTAAGCAAACATTTTGCTGTATTTAAACCAACAACTCATCTATTTTATTGTTTGATGACATTGCTTTACAAAGAGAAGGGACAAGCTCTCCAGCATTTGATTGAAATAGTCCTGAGTGGAAGCGAATCCCTTAGAGAGACAGTGCAGTGCAATACATTGCAGACATTCACTGAAAGATTGTAGACTGCAATCACTGAGTAAGTCATTTTTTATTGCACATGACCTGAGCCTGAATGGGATTGATGAACCATTTGGGAATGTAATTATTGTAATTTTTCATTCTTCTGAAAAGTGTTCTTCCACTTTTTGGAAAAATTTGCAGCAAACATGGACTCCCTGTTGTGAATCAGAATGAATTGTTGCTGCCTCACCAATTGGATAGAGGGAATTGTTGTTGTAATTATCTTTAGCTTTTGTTGGTGTTCTAACCCTTCAATAGGTTCAGGAGAGATGCGAGAACAATCCACATCCACTCATCCATGCAGCTGTGTATTCAACCTTAGTCACAGGGTCACAGTCACCATCTTCACTCAAAGTCCCTGAATGACAGAATGAACCAGTAGAGTCATAGTGTTGTACAGCACTGAAACAGACCCTTCGGTCCAACTCATCCATGCTGACCACATATCCTAAATTAATCTAGGTCTATTTGGCAGTGTTTGGCCCATATCCCTTTAAACCCTTCCTATTCATGTACCCAGCCAGATGCCTTTTAAATGTTGTAATTGTACCAGCCTCCACCACTTCCCCTGGCAGCTCATTCCATACATGCACCACCCTCTGTGTGAAAAAATTGCCTCTTAGGGCCTTTATTGTCTTTCCCCTCTCAGCTTAAACCTATGCCCTCTAGTTTTGGACTCCTGGATCCTGGGAAAAAGACCTTGGCTATTCACCCTATCCATGCCCCTCATGATTTTATAAATCTCTATAAGGTCATCCCTCAGCCTCTCACACTCCAGGGAAAATAGTGCCAGCCCATTCAGCATCTCCTGGAAGCTCAAACTTTTCAACCCCGGTAACATCCTTGTAAATCTTTTCTGCACTGTTTTCAAGTTTAAAAACATCTTTCCTGTTGTAGGGAGATCAGAATTGAATGCAGTATTCCAAAAGTGGTCCAACCAATGTGCTGTATAGCTGCAACATGACCTCCCAACTCTTATATTCTATGCACTGACCAATAAAGGCAAGTGTACCAAACGCCTTCTTCACCGCCCTGTCTACCTGCAACTCCACTTTAAAGGAACTATGAACCCGCACTCCAAGATCTCTTTGTTTGCAACACTCCCCAAGACCCTACCATTGAGTGTATAAGCCCTGCCCTGATTTTCCTTACCAAAATGCAACACATGACATTTATGTAAATTAAACTCCATCTGCCAGTCCTCTGCCCATCTGATCAAGGTCTCGTTGTATTCTGAGACAACCTTCTTCACTATCCACTACACCACGAATTTTGGTATAATCTGCAAACTTACTAACCATACCTCCTCTGTTCATATCCAAATTATTTATATAAATGACAAAAAGCAGTGGACCCAGCACTGATCCTTGCGGCACACCGCTGATCACAGGCCTCCAGTCTGAAAAACAACCCTCCTCCACCACCACCAAGACAAATGGTGAGCTCTCCCACATAATCTAACCTTGCTAACTAGTTTACCATGCAGAACCCTGTCGAATGCCTTGTTGATGTAGGATTATGCCTGGGTAGAAATGGTTCTCCTTGGAGATGCTCACATTCCCATTGGAACAGAAAGTACCAGCCTCTCCTAAAGTGAGTGGTCATGGCCTTGTGAACAAAAGGACAACTCGATATCTGGAGATATTGCTCTGTGTGGCAACAAACCACAAATTCAGTCTGAGTTACCTTAGAGTCAACCAGAGACTATAATTTCACACTTGGATTTTCTAAATTCCAAAGCTGAATTTTGGGGTAATTTTCTTGCATTTTTATGCTTTTGTGTTATAAATGCTATTTTCAAAATTAAGTTCTCAGTGGAGAATATTAACCAATTATTTGATTCACCTTAGTGTTATTGGTAATCATCGCTGACTGCCATTTTTTATGCAGAACGTTTATCTTGAGATTTGTGGTTTAGAATTTTCATTCCCACTTGTACATGTATCATCAGTTTGTCATCTTCTTGTGGCTCTGTTTACAGTAGGCTGATGACAAATAGTTTTATAATGACAGGTGTACTGTACCAGTTGTCAGTGCCTCTGCAATTTTAACTCTCACTTCCATCAAAATCCTCAGAATTTAATTATTTAGTCAGAAAGTCTTGCATATTGTAAATACTTACCAGATTCAACTTCAGGTGAATATGTGCTCAAAACTAAATAATTAGCTTGTTTTGTTCTGCATCAACGTGTCCTGCAGTCTGTATGTGACTACTTATTGTTTTATTGTTGAGATAGATAGTTTAGTGACTTTCTCTGTCGTTTTTACACAGCAAACTGGGTTCTGTACTCCAACATGCTTTCTACGGATCTGGTGGCTGCTTAAGTAAAAACCAGAAAATGCTTAACTAGCATTGACATCCTGAAGATTGATGGAGTGATTTATTGTCACGTGTACCAAAATACAGTGAAAAGCTTTGTTTATGAGCAGTACAGGCAGATCACAGCATGCAAAGGACGTACAGATCAAAAAGACTTAGAGGCATACAGATCACATTGCAGGTTATATTATTTGATGCTAAAGTTCATTCAACAGTCTGATAACAGCCAGAAAGAAGCTGTTCCTGAGCCTGCTTGTGTATGTGTCCAGGCTTCTGTATCTTCTGCCTGACGGCAGAGATTGTGGGAGGTCATTACTGGGGTGCAATGGGTCTTTGATGATGTTGGCTGCCTTTCTGTGGCAGCGAGCCGTGTAAATGGAGTCCGTGGATGGGAGGTTGGCTTCTGTGATGGACTGGGCTGTGCACACCACCTTCTGTAGTTTCTTATGGTCCTGGGCACAGCAGTTGCCACACCAGGCCGTTATGCACCTGGACAGTTTGCTTTCAATGGTACATCTGTAGAAGTTGGTAAAGGACCTTATGGACATGTCAAATCTCCTTAGTCGCCTGAGGAAGAAGAGGCTTTGTTGTACCTTCTTGACTGTCGCATTTACGTGGGAAGTCCAGGACAGGTCTTCAGTTATCTCCAAGGAACTTGATTCTCTTCACTCTCTCAACCTCAGCTCCATTGATGTAAATGGGGGCATGTTCTCCTCCTTTCTTTCTGAAGTCAATAATCAGTTTTTTAGCTTTGCCAATGTTGAAAGACAGATTGTTTTCATTGTGCCACGTTACCAAGCCCTCTATTTCCCTTCTGTACTTTGTCTCGTCATTGTTAGATATCCATCCCACTACAGTGGTGTCATCAGCGAACCTGTAATGGCATTCATTCGGAATTTGGCAACACAATTGTAGGTGTACAGGGAGTACAGAAGGGGTCTGGGGAATGCATCCTTGGGAGGCTCCAGTGTTGAGTGTTATTGTGGAGGAGGTGCAGTTACCTATCCTCACTGATTGCGGTCCATGGGTCAGAAAGCTGAGGATCCATTTGGAGAGGTCAGAGCCAAGACCAAGGTCACGCAGTTTTGAGACCAGTCTGGAATTCATGCACATTGTAAAATGCGTGTCAGATTTAACTTCGGGTGAATATGTGCTCTCCGTGAAGTAATTAGCTTGCTTTGTTCTAAATCAATATATCCTGCAGTCTGTATGCATCTATACATTGTTTTAATGTTGAGATAGATATTTTAATGACCTTCTCTGTTATTTGTGCAATCACTAATGTCTCAATTGTTACAATCCAACCAAGTGACCCTATATGCAGTAAGGTGTATAAACAGAAATTGCTGAAAAAAACAATCAGCAGATCTGGCAGCATCTGTGGCGAGAAATCAGAGTTAATGTTTCAGGTCCAATTCTGATGAAGGGTCACTAGACCCGAAATGTTAACTCTGATTTCTCGCCACAGATGCTGCCAGACCTGCTGAGCTTTTCCAGCAATTTCTGTTTATGTACCTTACTGCATATAGGGTCACTTGGTTGGATTTCTGATTTCCAGCATCTGCAGTCTTTATTTAGTAGTAACTGGCATCTGCCCAAAGGTGTCAGAATGTAACTTCCCTGAGAGATGCAATTCTGTGCAGGTGGAGAGTGGGGTGTAAGTAGTGTTATGGGTCAGACCAAACCCTCTCAAAACATATTAAGAAGATAGCCTAGACCCTATTTTTTTCTTATTTTAAAGGCAAGTGCCAGGCAATGCATTCCAGATGCAGTTTGATTGGTCAAACTACCAGCGTTGAAGCAAAACACACCTTATCCGTACACTATTGTTAAAATGCAACAAAAAAAAATTAGGATAATTTAACTGTTAATTTTATTGTCACATGTACTTCACAGTAAGAATACAATAAAATAGTGAAAAGCTTTCATTGGTCACCATGAAACTGCCTTGCCAACAACCCCTACATCCTGAGAACGAATTCTTTAGTGGCTTTCTTGAACACAGGTTTGGGCTCAGGCTGCGATGATTTCTTCAAATGGAAAGCTATTGGGATGCTATTTATTACAAGAAGAGTTGAACCTATAAGCAAGGACAGGAACCTTGTTGTGGTGCAGAGGTAATGTCCCTACCACTGAACTGAGACACTTGGCTCAAGTCCCATCTGCTCCACAGGTGTGTAATGACAGGTTGATTAGGAAAATAGGATAGGAGCAAGGACGTTCTGCTTCAGTTATACCAGGCATTGGTGAGACCACATCTTACATAACGAGTCACTTGTCCTCCTTATTTTAAGGATGGATGTGTATCCATTGGAAGTGTTTCAGGGGAAGTTTATTTGGTTGATACCTGTAACAAGCAGGTTGTTTAATATGTAAAGGTTAGAGTGACTGAGCTTGTTTTCACTGGAGTTTTGAAGAGTGAGGGGGCACTTAACTGCACTTTAGAACTTGAACAGGCAGCACAAGATTAACACAGAAAGATTGCTTCCACTTGTGGGTGAAACCATTGATAGGGGACACTCCCAGAAGTGTGACTCCTACTTTTAAATAGAGATGAGAGTTTATTTCTTCTGACTAACACCTGCTACAGTGCAGGCACTAAATTCTTTGGCTTCCTGTTGTCAACAATTGGGTCAGAGATGAGGATGAAAAATTACAGTGGTTGCCAGTACCTCTGGGACATGCATGACAAACAAGAATACAGCAGCTACTGCGGTTTGGCACATCAGACATCTCCTCTGTGACAGCCCTGAAACAGGTGGGTTCAGAAATGATCTGATAATGTTGCATGATGCACTAAATTACCAGCTATCAACAAAACCATTATTCAGTAAAATTCCATTACACAAGGCAGCCATTGAAAGCTCAAAAATTTTCATAATAGAAAGAACTTTGTGATAATCAAAAACATAAGTCACTTTCTTTATCAAACCGTACATATCAGTACTAAAAGATGGAGGTTGATAGTGAAATAATATCTCACACCAGACATCCTTGAGCTTTAATTTGCTTTGCTTTGTCAAAGATACCAATTGGAGGTCAATTGTAGATGTGACCATAGCAACCTAAAGTGACATTTGGCTTGAAACAGAATGGACAGAAGTTGTTCAATTCTCACAAAACAAGGTTTGTTGTAGGAAAATGACAGCATTTTGTCAGTCCGAGATAGCAAGAATCATAATAGAATCCCTACAGCGTGGAATCAGGCCCTTCAGCCCAACAAGTCCACACCGACCCTCAGAACATCTCACCCAGACCCAGCTCCCTATAACCCAACTAATCTATACATAACTGAACACTGGGCAATTTAGCATGGCCAATCCACCTAATCTACACATCTTTGGACTGTGGGAAGAAACCCACGCAGACACAGGAAGAATGGTATTGCATCACCAAATCACCCTTTATTTACTTGTGCCAGCTCGGAGTAAGTTGCCTGGACCGAGGAGATTCCCACTTCCTGGTAATATTAGTTAGCCAGGGCTTTCCCGGTTGATTGGGGTTGTTAATGTGGGCCATTGACCCCGTAGTCAACGGTGTGTACCAGACTGTAGCCTATCTCTTGCGTCTGGAGCATCTCGGGAGAATTTCCTCCTCTTCTTCTGATGGTAATGGTATCAAGGCTACATTCATCTTGGACTCTGAAGTTTGCTTCATAATATACAGAGGGGAGAACCTGCACTTTCTGACAGGCCTTCTGGCTGTTCTGGGGGGGGGCCAGGTATGTTTTGCTCCTGCCCCGTTTGCAAGGTAACAGCTTTCAGGTGATCCTGCTGCCATTTCACCCTTACCACTTCTTCCCACCCCAGGTCATGTTTAACCTAGTGCAGAGTCTTCTCCCCAGTAGTAACTCTGCTGGAGCTATCCCAGTTGTTGAGTATGGGGTATTGAACAGCAATTTGGACAGTTTGGTATCAAGTGATGCTGTGGGCTGCTTCTTTAAGCCTGCCTTCAACATTTGGACCTCTCTTTCCACTTGACCATTGGACGATAGATGGTATGGAATTGTCCTTACGTGCCGAATGCTATTTGACTTTAGGGAATATTCAAAATCCCTGCTGGCAAATGACATCCCATTGTCCGTAACCAATACTTCTGGGAGACAGTGTATCGTGAATGATGCTCGTAGTTTCTTAATCGTCAACCCTGAGTTTGCCAAACGAACTTTATGCACGTCCAACCACTTTGAATGCATTCATGATGACCAGGAACATTGAGGCCATGAAGGGACCAACATATTCGACATACAACCAAGTCCAGGGCTTTCCCGGCCATTCCCACAAATGTGGGGGCACTGCTGGTGGCCATTTTTGTCCTTGTTGGCACTCTAGGCACTGCCCCACCAACACAGCTATGTCAGCATCCAACCCCAACCACCAGATATAGTTTCTTGCTAGCATCTTCACCTTGGAAACCCCTGATGATCCTGGTGGAGTTTGGCCAGTATCTCGTGGTGACTTTTGCTTGGGACAATCACTATTGCTCTCAAAAACTGCAGATGCTGGAGTCAGAATCAAGACCGTGTGGAGTTGGAAGGGTCTAAGCCTGAAGCATTGACTTTCCTACTTCTCTGATGCTGCCTGACCCACTGTGTTCCTCCAGCATTTTGTCAGTGACTAACCCAGAGGCTGTAGTGTTAGATTGAAGTTGACCATCTCTTGTTCAGCAGGGAAGCAGGTAAAGAAATATTTTATGCAGAAAAATAAGAATGAATTAAAAAAAACTGCAACCATTGACATTATCAAACTGTATCAAATATCTTTGTGCCTTGAAACCAATAAGGAACATTCACCATCTGAAATCTGCTTTTCTGGAAGGAAGGTTACATAACAGGCACCGTGCTTCAGAGGTAATTTATTGTTCAATGTCAAAGTGTGAAGCTTTTATGTAATTCCGGTTCTTAATTATTTCAGTCAAAATATTATCCATATTACCTGTGCACATGCTGAAGATTCTTAAGCTTATGGCACAGCGGTAATGTCTATATCTCTGAAGCAGGAGGCCAGAGTTCAAGTCCCATCTGTTCCAGAGGTGTATAACATCTCTGAATAGGTTGATTTAAAAAACAAACTGAGGAAGTGAAGAGAGGCTATGCCAAACACCTCATTGTACTGAGCTTCCAGCTTTGATACCTTCGATTTTGGCTGCTTTGTGTTAAGGGCTCCCATGGTGCAGCGGTACCTCTCTGGGCCAGGCCTGGGTTCAGATCCCACATGCTTCAGATGTACATCATAACACATGCACCCCTTTTAATCGAAGTATCTAGATTGAAGATGTCCAACTGTTTCCGTCCTTCAGTAAATTGTGACCAGTGGTGGGACTCAACTGGTGCTTTTGATAGTCACCATCACTGGGCTAGTTGAGCTCACAATTAAACCTGATCCCATTCTCAATAGGGGGAAATCACTGGATAACGATCAGGAGTAGAAACCTTAGCTGACTTTTTCCTCTCTTGTTGGATCAGAGATTAGTAACCACTTCTTGAAACCGTGAATTAAGATCAGCCACCTTAGTACAAAAGGGGAGTCAAAACACGAGCCATAGTGGTCAGTCTAGTCAGTGCACTTGACACAAGACGCAAAGTCCGATTTTAACAGAATATTGTCTAATTTCCCACCTTTCCGCAACCAGCACTAACTTGCTGACAAATGAGTGCGTTTCACAGTCAATATGCATCATCCTTATCATACATTGTGCATCTAGAGCAGGAAGCACGCCTTTAAAGTGAATTGCAGGGTCAGTGTATATTTGATTTTCTTTTCCATTTCATCATAGGTGGGTAGCCCATTGGGATGTAAATTACCAAGGCCAACATAATATTCTGAAAAAGAGAAACTTCAGTAATTATACGGAGTGGGGAGCACTGCTGCCACGGTGGTCTTCATTTGTCATGGACATTTCCGTTTTATTCATAAATGAGTTACTATTACTATCACAAGAAACAATCAATTTTATTATTCATTAACTTTGTAAGAGTGCAACTAATTAGCTGCAAAAATCTTTCTCAATTTTTCACTTAAAGGCCTACACATTTATCTTGCAACAATACTCAAAATATGTCAATCGGCTTTCAGTCAGAAAAATACAACTACTATGTGTGTCCTGAAACAACTTGACCAGTCTGGTGATAAATACTAGCACTATTATTCTCATCTCAAAATTTCTTCAAGTACCCCCAACTCCTCAACAAAGTCTCGAATGGCCAGCTTTACAAACCCTTCAGCAGCCTTTGTTAATTCTGAGTGTGCCTGCCAGAAGGGAGAAGAGCTTTTGTCAACTTTGTTTTCAGTTTTACCCACCATCTCTTCAGGAGCAAAAAAATCACAAAAATGCAATCCATGTTTAGCTGGCTCTAAAACAAGTTCACTGTCCTGGCATCACCACCTTTCGAGCTCATTTCTGTTTGCACATGCCTTCATAGTGAATACTGCAGCTCATCACTAGCTCTCATTTCATCAGCCAGGATACTGCAGGTTGGTGTTAACTATTGGCCACATACTTTAACTGATGAGCTCAACTTAAAATGAACTCTAATGAAAAACAAAACACAACATGCATGTTATTTTCATTGACAAAGAAAAGCTGTTCACTGGCCATTAAGATGTTACAGGGCACACATTTTTCTTCTGTATGTTTTCCCCAGTTTTACAGTGTTTTAAAAATAACTATTACATTCACAGTTTCAAAATCAGGCAAAAGCTTAAGAATTCTTTTGAAGCTGCGAGGCAGTATCTCAAGATCTTGACCATAATAATCTAAAAGCACATTCATGGATTTACTGATAATGCTACAATAGTAAAATAATAGATGTTTATAAAGCAATCATTAATCCATCTCCTATGTATTAAGAATCTGCATACACTTGATGTCAACTTATTTTCTCCATTGTAAATTCTTGCGTCCATGTCGATAATTTAAAGTTTTAATCATAAAATGTGCCACATTGAAGTTATACATACCTGCAATTGGAGGTCTTGCAGCATTACCACTGCCAGGACACTTTAAAGACAGTGCATTGTATTTAAATTGGAATTTATAGCGGATATATAAAATAAAAGCAGAATTTGTAACTTCAAAGTAGGCATCAAATTATCTCTCCTTCTGTCAAATTATATTCCATCTTCTAAACCTGATTTCACCTAAAGACAAATCTCTTAAGGTGTTACCATAGGAAACCCACTCTTTCAAAATAAATCAGTTGAGGGCTACCCACAAAGGAATATCATGCAAATATATCATTTTACTCTTAAAAAAACTAAACGAAAACCTTTTGGATGGTTTCAGACACAAGAGAAGGATCATTTTGCTTGCAGTACCTTAAAGGGATCATTAATCAAAATATTCAATTTTGGAACTAGAATGCTCAAATATGCAGCTTCATACCTAATGTTATAGAGTCAACATTCGGTGTGGTTTGAATGAGCGCAGAGAGCCATGGTGCATTTCATTCAAGATTGAATAGTACTTCTCATCAATGGCTTCACGAACCACTGAAGTCCCACTTGATCTGGCACAGCGCCATCTCTATTTTAAAAGGCACACAAAAAGTCAACCAAATGGTGACTCTTTTGAAAAAGGCGTGGTTACAATATAAATGCATCCCATACAAACATTTTCAGCCTGACTAGTGGACTCGATGGAAGAGGCCACAATGCTGGGAACTTAGGAGATAACTGCATTTTAAAAACACAAGCGATAACTGAATTAAACTCAGCGTTGAATAACTCTACACTCCTGCTCTGCTTGTTTGGAGGCAAATCTCAGTAACTGACACTCACATTGTCTTGGAGTGAGGCTCCATGAATTCACAAAGTTAACCTACAGGTGCATCCACCTGTTCACTGCAAATTAGCTGCATTTGTGCAAGTCAATAACAGAGTGATTGTGGGTAATCTCAAATACAGCGACTGTGAATCACAGTGAAAAGACTAGCTGACTGAAGTTGACGATTACAATCTTATATTAGGAGGCTGCAGTAACACTCTTCATGGCTTTATAAACAAAAGAAAACAAAGTTGTCAACATCTTGTAGAACATTAAAATCTCTTCCAAAACTCAACAAAAAATGTATCCATGCAGAAGCAAAACACTGAACCACATCCAACTCACCCTCATTATTAAATACAACCCTATTACTCAACATATTTAACACTATTATTTCAAAGGCATATAGCTCAAGGCCAACAATCTTCAATTCTTTTGTAGTTCTTTTACGTAAGAATGTTTGTCACAAAATACTGCTGTGGTATCAGTTACCCACCATTAGAGAGCCACAGTGAGGCTCACAAACAGTAAAGTCTCAAATTAGCTGAGAACAGATACGACAGGATTCATACATACTCCACAGACCTAACTGACTTTTAAATTTGCCTGTTATTCTGATGTTCTTACAACAATTCTTCAATAAAAGCTCAGCACTGCAGAATCTCAGGTCCACTTTTATTCCTCAGCCACATTGCGGCATTTCAGATTAAAATTTTCCTAATCCAAAAATTCTTCAATGTTTTGCTGTATCAAAAATGTTCATGACACTTAACTTGCTGTATAAAGGTAACAAGTTCCCATTTTCTTTTCAACTTCAGTCTTTCTTTCTGTTTCTCTCAAGAAAGAGGCATAGCAAGGAGGACAACTATTTCAAATGCACTCAATATCGCAGTAGTTAGCAAGCTGCAGGCTCAGAGATGGCAGAATCTGTCCCCTGAGGTGACCATCTTTCCAGTGTACACATATTGAAAACTATGAGCGCTGATACACTGTTGTAAAGAATGAAGTCTCTGAATACAAGTGCAGTTCAACACTTCACCTTAAAATGAAATTTTGTTTGCACAACTTCTTTGCATTCTTTTCTGAAAATTGACCCATTTAGGAGATGCATTCTTCTTCATCCTCCTCCTCTTCCTCTTCATTTTCCTGCGAAGCACTTCTAACAGACTGTAATGTGCTCAACTGAAGCTGGGTTTGATTGATAACACTTGCATCATCTACCTGCATTGAGGACTGCAGAAAGAAACAAACACAGTCATCAACTGAAATATATCACAATAGTGATTCAATGGCAATGTCAGACCAGGTTAAAACTTTAACATCTCTAGTTTCTCATGTGCTGAGAATACTACTTCTTGACTATCATTCTGGTGTAAAAGATTATACTTCAGCATCAAAGTAAATGCCCTCCCATCCTCCTGTTCAAAGATGCGCAGGTTAGCTGGATTAGCCATGGGAAATGCAGGGTTACAGGGATACTGTAGGGAGGTGGGTCTGGGTGGGATGTCCCTTTTGAGGGTTAGTGTAAACTTGATGGACCAAATGGCCTGCTTCCACACTATTAGTCCACATTGTGGACATTAGTGAACCAGATGGACGTTGAATTAATGGTTATCATTAGACTCGTAATTACAGATATTTATTAAATTCAAATTCTACTGTCTATTTCAGGGTTCGAACCTGGGTCCCCAAAACATTACCTGGGTCTCTGGATTAATAGTTCAGCAATATTACCACTAGGTTGTTGTCTCCCCGTAATTAGATGATAGGTAAAAGAACCAGAAGGGAAATAATTTTAAAAAAAACACAGCTCAGCTTTTTCAAAGAAGAATCCTATATATCATATTTCACAGTATTTTTTCCCCTGGAACCCTATCATTTTCTCAGAGAAGAAGTAGAGGACAGAGTGACCAAATGATGGGTGGAATGAAGCAAGGACAGCACAAGCCAATATCAGATGGGGATGTAGAATTAAAAACATAAAAGTTATTCAACATGCATTTGCAGAGTGCTGGTTACCTGAAATTTTAAAAGAAAAACATACTAACATTGATAGCCCAGGTCAGATTTCTCACCTCTACAGGTTCAGCTGCTTGACCACCGTTGTCATTGTCGTCATCACCATCTTCCCTAGTCATGATCATCGAGCGAAGGGCCAACTCTTCTACCTAAAAAGGTACACACATACCCACTTACCATAAGGATACTTTCCAAAAGAATGCTAGCATCCAATATTGACAATCTACATTCATGTCGTGTCTTTAAGGTACCAAGCCTACCATGACACCTAGACAGGAATAAAGCTGCACTGAGCTATGGGAAGGGACTAACAAACAAGAAATCATGCAACCTCTAATTTAGTTAGATCACTGCAGGTCTGTATCTTAATTACATGTATGTGTCTTTTATGGCATCATATCCCACTACCAGCTGCAGATTAACGCAGTCGATTATTTGGGTAGCCCTGTCAGCGCCAGGGCATTAGAATCCCATAATCCATTACAGGCAGGTGGGCTGGGGCACCCAAAGCTTTGAAATGAATAGCAAAAGGTTTGGAGGGATATGGGGCAGGAGCAGGCAGGTGGGACTAGTTTAGTTTGGGATTATGTTTGGTGTGGACTGGTTGGACTGAAAGACCTGTTTCGGAGCTGTATGATTCTATGGGAACATGCTGCTTGACATCAAATCAGAATTTAGAATCAGAGTTCGACTTCTCTGCAATGTGTCTAGCTTTCCACTGATTGACCCTGAAGCAACACTAACCATTAAAATCTCACACAACTTGTTACCTTTACTTGAAACAAAATCATTTCATAATCTTCCAGTGACTCTACATATCTACAGTTTTGTTTGGGGCTGGGGGGAGTGGTGGCTTTTCCACTACCCTCTTTCTGAGTAAATGTTCACTGATATTGTTCTTAAATGATCTAATTTTAAGATTAAAATCCTTTTTCCTAAATATCCCCTTAGATGCAATTGTTTTCCTGTGTTTAGATTAGGAGAGATTAGCTGAGCTAAATTCCTGGCTGCTGTGCAACAGGAATGACTTAACAGTTTGTTTACACTTCAGGATGGGGTACAGCCGAACAGGATTTTAAGGAACACCTGCAGCCAGTCGCTGGCGCTGTGACGTTTGTAAAGATGTAATCAATTAGGAATTTAATGCCAGCTCAGCTCAATTTATAGCAGCAAGATTACTCTTGTAAGAGGGTACTGCACATTTAGAGATCCTGACTTTATGATAAGACTCCCACTACCGCATAAGTTTGACGTAAAAGTTTGACATGGCACTGCCGGTGAGTGCTGCTCAGCATTTCTTCCTCAACCAGAAACTTGCTAGGTATAAGACCGTAAGAAAAAGGAGCTGGAGTAGGCCATCTAGCCCACTAAGTCTGTTCCACCATTCAGTCAGATCATGACATGATCTTTTCGTGACTCAGCTCCACTTACCTGCCCGCTCAGCATAACCCTTAATTCCTTTACTGTTCAAAAATCTATCTTTTCCTTAAAAACATTCAACGAGGTAGCCTGAAATGCCTCACTAGGCAGGGAATTCCACAGATTCACAACCCTTTAGGTGAAGAAGTTCCTCGTCAACTCAGTCCTAAATCTGCTCCCCCTTAATTTGAAGCTGTGCCCCCTTGTTCTAGTTTCACCTGCGAATAGAAACAACCTTCCTGCTTCTATCCTATCCATTCCCTTCATAATTCTATTTGTTTCTGTAAGATACCCCTCATTCTTCTAAATTCCAATGAACATAGTCCCAGTCTACTCAATCTCTCCTCATAAGATGAGCCTCAACTCCAGATTCTGTGTTTCCCTGGAATAGCAACAGTTAGTCACACATGGGCAAGGTCCAGAAACACCAAGACCTCAGAAGAATTATAAACTGCAAGCTCCCAGTGAATGAATGGCACAAACATGGAGAAGTGAAGAAAACACCTTTTAAAATAAAGTAAATAATTCAATGTTCTATCCAATCCGATCTGTAGCTTGTTTATTCTTATCCCATCAGAGGTGAATGTATATATCAGCCCTATGCAACACTGCTGGATCTGCTGATATACAGTTACTGAAATATACTACAACAAAGCAAATGCAATCAAATTAAGAAGTTCAGGGGCATTGTTATTTTAATCACAGGAGAAACAAAGACTAAGACTTAAGAGTGTGTTTGAAAACAACAAATGCTGGAGATCACAGCGGGTCAGACAGCATCCATGGAGGGACAGCAAGCTAACATTGCGAGTCTAGATGACTCTTCATCGGAGCTGACATGATTGTTGGATGGGACAGCATTTATGCTATAGTTTTTTTTTGGGGGGGGCATGTGGATGCAGAGAGTGGAGAGTGCTGATGGAGAAAAGATGTTGATAGTTCAGATTAAATGATCAGAAGCACCTCCCACCCTAAATTGTCTCAGTGCAGCAGGAGCAAACAACGTCAAAAATGAGGCAGTGGATTTGGGGAGGAGGCGGTCCATGAACTTTACTGCCTGTCTGTGCTATACCTCACCAGGAAACATTTGTTATGGCCCTGCTTGTAAAGGCACTTCATCCACCTACAAGGAACAGCAAAATGTAAATATTTTAAAAAAAAAATGGGATATTTGTTGTATGTAGGTATACCTTGAGTCGGTTCAATTGATCTTGTAGAGTGGTTTTGGCTTTCAGTAGAGCTTCTTCTTCTTTCTTCAACTCCTGCAGTCGGCTGAGCATTCTGAGTCCTTCGGAGTTTTAACGTTCACCTGCAGGAGAAAAAACTGCACCTATGGAGAATGGTGCAACAAGATTCTGTGGATTGTACATTGCACTCTCTGTAACAGCAGCAACCTCTGAAAACCAGGATACAGGAGAAATAGTGGCTTTGAGCACTGCACACTGCTAATGAAAATCAGAAAGGGGCATCAAATGAAACAGAGATTCTCACTGCCAGGCCAGTCAACATCTAGAACAGAAAGATACATTAGCAGTTTTGATGGACTTGTGAACATAATGCTAACTAATTTTTTATATCACTCTAGCACACTGGTCATTTACACCATTTTAAAGAGCAAAGGCATTTACACCCCACCTACACCCTATCTTGTCTAAACGAACGCCTCTTAAACACGTAGATAATGTCTAGGATTTCCCCACCATGCTACCAACCCCAGGTTTAAAAGATTCATGGATAATCTAATTGACAGGTATAAAATGATATGTTAGGGTCAATGGAAGGAAGATATTTACTATAACCAGAAAAATGGGGATGCAACCTTAGAATTAAAGCTAGGTAATTCTGGGGTGAGATCAATAAACAGCCTTTTTCACACTAGTCACAGGCCTCCAGTCCAACAAGTATCCTTTCACTATTACTGCCTGCTTCCTACCATCAAGCCAACTGTGTATCCAATTTGCCAGCTCTCCCTGGATTCCATGCAATCTAACCTTCCACAACAGCCTATCATGTGGAACCTTATTGAAGGCTTTACTGAAATCTGTGTAGCCTATGCCTACTGCCCTGTCCTCATCAACCTTCCTGGTCACTTCATCAAAGAATTCTAAGAAATCTGTAAGGCATGATCTCCCACGCACGCAGTCATGCTGACTACTCCTAATCAAACCCTGTCTTTCTAAATGCATGTATATCTTGTCTCTCAGAATCTTCTCAAGTAGCTTACCTATCACAGGTGTTAAGCTTACTGATCTATAATTCCCAGGATTTTCTTTGCAGCCTATCTTGAATAAGGACACAACGTTTGCTACTCTCTAGTTTTCCAGGACCTCATTCGTGGCTATCAATGTTGCAAATATATCAGCCAGGGGCCCTGCAATTTCTTCCCTAGCCTCTTGTGGGGTTCTTGGATATATCTGATCAGGACCAGGAAATTTATCTTCTCCTTCATACATTCTAATACGTACAACACCTCCTCTACTGTGATATGGACTGTGCCCAAGAAATCACCACTAACTTCCCCAAGTTCACAAGTCTTCATATTTTTCTCCAAGGTAAACACAGGAGAAATATTCATTGAAGGCCTTGTCCATCTCTTGCGGTTCCACACATGTGTCTACTTTGGACCTTGAGGGGTCCTATTTTTTCTCTAGTTATTCTTTTTCCTTTAATATACTTAAAGAAACTCTTTGGATCCACCCTAATTTTCTCAGCCAATGCCATCTCGTGCCTCCTTTTCGCCCTCCTGATTTCTTTCTTCAGTAAACTCCTGCACCCCCTGCATACCTCCAGGGATTCCCTTGATCCTAGCCGCCTGTTCCTCAGCCATACCACCTCCTTTTTTCCGGTCAAAGCCTCAATATCTCTTGTCATCCAGGATTCCCTACTCTTGCCAACCTTGCCCTTCACCCTCACAGGAACATATAGACCTTTAATTCTAGCTATCACACTTTTAAAGGCCTCCCACTTGTCTGAGGTTCCCTTGCCTGCTATCAAACTACTCCAACCAACTACTGCAAGCTCCTGTCTAACTCCATCAAAATTCACCTTATCCCAATTTAGAACTTGAACCTGTGGACCAGTTTTGTCCTTCTCCATAACTATTTTAAAATTCATAGAACTATGGTGACTGGTCCCAAAGTGCACCCCCACCATCACCTCAGTCACCTGTCCTGCCCTATTTCCCAAGAGTAGGTTGGGTTTTGCCTCTTCCTGAGTAGGATCCTCTAGGTACTGCTTGAAGAAACTTTCCTGAACATATTTAACAAATCCTATCCCATCTAAGCCCTTAAACACTATGGCAGTCCCAGTCTCTGTTCAGAAAATTAAAACTCCCCACCATGACAATCCTACTGCTCCTGCAAGTATCCCCAGTCTCCCTGCATATTTGTTCCCTTAATTCCTGTTGACTGTTTGGGGGCCGACAGTACAACCCCAATGATGTCACCATCCCCTCCTTATCTCTTAGCTCCACCCACAAAGCCTCACTAGGTGGTCCCTCAGTTATTTCATCTCTGACTAATGCTGTGATACTCCCCTTAAACAAAAACGCAACTCCCCCTCCTCTCTTTCCTCCACCTCTGTCCTGCTTAAAACACCTGTACCTTGGTACATTAAGCTGCCAATCCTGTCCCTCCCTTAGTCATGTTCCTGTAATGGCTATAACATTCCAGTCCTACATATCTATTCACGCCCTGAGTTCACCAGCCTTACCTATCAGCCCTCTTGCATCGAAATAGATGCAATTTAATCCAATAGGCATTCCTTGCTCCCTGTCCTGTTTCAGCCTGACTTGTCTCTTCAACTTGCTATTTCTGATTACTGTATCTCCTTCCAGCCTCTCACTTGCCTCCCTCCTATTGAGGATTGCAGCCCCCTGTCAATCTAGTTTAAACCTCCCCTTGCAGCGCTAGCAAATCTGTCCGCCAGATACTGGCCCTCCTCCACTTCAGATGCAACCCATCCCTCTTGAACAGGTCACGTCTACCCCAGAAAAGATCCCAATGATCCAGGAATCTGAATCCCTGCCCCCGGAACCAATTCTTTAGCCACGCATTCATCTGCCATATCCTCCTGTTCTTACCCTCACTAGCACGTGGCACTGGAAGTAATCTGGAGATTACTACCGTCAAGGTCTTGGTTTTTAAACTTTATTCCTAGCTTTCTATAATCACTCCACATGACCTCATCCCTATTTCTACCTATGTCATTTGTGTCAATGTGCACAAATAAGTAATCTGTGATACCAGGCCCACAACAATCCACTCCTCAGTGTGGGTAATAGCTTCCAGGCTCTAATGTAAACAATAAAGTGTTACCTCTCCTTCTTGGTCACCCTCTGCTGGATGGTTGAGGTACAGATTGGATATAAAAGAATGGTGGAAATGGCTCAAGAAGCCAAATGGTCACTGAATACGCTCTACAAGAATCGCAACCATGAATAGGAGCTATGAATTTTGGCAAAGTTTTGTCTTCAATTCGTTCGTGGGATATGGGTGCTGCTGGCTATGCCAGAATTTATTGCCCATTTTTATTCATCTCGGAGAAGCAGCACATTCCCTTTTGAACCAATCTGTCAGGTGGAAGGAACCCATAGTACTGTTGGGAAGTTCCAGGATTTCAGCCTAGTGACAGTGAAGGAATGGCGACATATATCCAAGTCAGGATGGTGAGTGGTTAGAGGGAATCTTACAGGTGGGGTTCCCATGCATCTGCTGCCCTGTCCTTCTAGATGGTGGTGGTCACAGGTTTGAAAATTACTGACTAAGAAGCCTTGATGAGCTGCCATGCACCTTGTAGATAGTATACACTGCTGCTGATTGGTGGTGGTGTTGGGAGTGAAAGTTGGATGGTGTACCAATCAGCATGCTAGTTTGTCCTGATTTGTGTCAAGCTTCTTGAGTATTGTAGGAACTGCACTCATCCTGACTTATGCCTAGTAGATGTTGGACCGGCTTTGGCGAAACTGGAGGCCCCCACTCCTCAAATCTCACTACACATTTGGAATTGACCACAATTTTTCACTTTCACTATGTGCTTCTCAAGAGACACTCCATCATGGATTGCCTCAGCTGTTCCTGTTCTGGTTGATCAACCGCCTTTCCTAAATCTATGCTCTGCACTCCCTCATTCACCAGCAGCTAGCTTTAGCAAACCAAAACTACCCTTGCATTTCATCTAAGCTCTAAGCTGGCTAAATCAAACACTCAGTGAATACTGCTTGTTTTCAAAATCCCGACTCACTCACCTGTAACATATTAATGTTCAAAAACTTCTTCTAATCCCACTGCAGTTTCCCCAGCACACAGCTAGTAACCTTCCCACTTTCTCAGCTCTTTAGAAGTGCTCAGTCCTGTACTTAGCCATCTCCTAATACTGGAACATTTTCCTGAATTCTAACAGCACAGTGCATCAAGCTGCTGTCAATTTATCACCGAGTCTCCTACACAGGATCAGTATAGTTCACAGCAGTATAGCTGACTGCTACACTTCTAGCACAGTATATATCAGTTTGTCTCTTTCTCCAACTAACTGTAACCTTTGAAATCTTTGACCCCAAACTGTCCTGAGTGGCTTCCACAGTACAAAGAAATACTTACAAAAAGGAGAATTTATCAAAGACTGATTATCAAAAGATGCTAGACGAGGCTTTGTCCTGAACGGTATAACTTTGAGTGTTAGAATCATAGTTGGAGCTACACTCACCCAGGAAAATGGAGAGTATTCCACTGCATCTGACTTGTGCCTTGTAGATGGTGGACAGGTGAGTCCACTCACCACAGAATTCCAAATATCTGATCTGTTCTCCTTATTGTAGTATTTATATGCTTGTCCAGTTCATTTTCTGGTCATTGGTAACTCCTAGATTGTTGTTAGTGTGGGACTCGATAACGGTAATGCGATTAATTATCAGGCATGAAATGGTTGGATTCTCTCTTGTTGGAGGTGGCCATTATCTGACATTTGTCATTGCAAGATGCTCGATGGAATTTAAAATTTGACATAAGTCAGACAAGGGAATTATTAAAAGAGGTGATTAACACTGAGGAAGAGAAAGTAATGACCCCATTAAATGTCTATATGTTACATATCTGAAAGTTGCCAGGAGTGGAAACCACGGTTAGATCTGCCCCCATTCCAGGATTGTGGAACAAGAACTTGCATCTATATAACACCTTCCACAATCAATGACTCAAAGTTCTTTACAGCCATTAAGTGTAGACCCTAATGTAACATAGGAAATAAGGCAGGTCATTTGCAGACAACAGAATCCCACAGCCAGTAATGCAGTGATGGCCAGGGAATGTGTTTTTTGCAATGTTCATTGAGGGATAAAAATTGGCTAGACCACCAGAGTGTTAAACATTCCTGATCCCTTTGAAATAGTGGCAGTGGAATATCTTGTATAAATCCATGTAGGAAGGTTGAACATTTAACCTGAATGACATTAGCTTTGACAATGAAGCACTCCCTCAGATTGCAGTCAATTCTTGGGCTCGGATTTGAACTCTTAAAGCTTGGTACTAAAATGTGTTAACACCAGAGCTCCAGCTCAAAGTGGGGCCTGCATTAATAACCTAGAGCTCTGATATACCTTCAATTTCACTTCAGCAAAGTAATCAAACCAATCTTGAACACTAACCAGTCAAACTTAACCCTCAGTTAACCATGAGCCAAACCCACTCCCCCATCCTTCAACTAAACCAATCCCAAGAGGATCCGTCCCATCTCTCAACCAAACCAGCCCCCCCAACCCCAATCCCTGAACCAGTCCCACCCTCTGACCTCAGGTGGACCATCGAATTCCAAGGATGAGCTGCCGGCATTGCCCAAATAGCTCCCTGGTGCAACAATCTATGCCTCCTCCTGCATTTCCGCCGCCATCCATATCCTTCATCCTTCCCTCACCTCAATCTCAGTCGATTCCGGTCACGTAACGTCACTTCCGACGATACACACACGCGCAGTAACGACTTCTCGACGGCGATATGTTCAGGGAGAGCCCCGCCCCCGATACACCAGGCCCCACCCAGTGCGCACCAGACTCCGCCCCCTGAAGGAACGGACCCCGCCCCCGACACACCAGGCCTCGCCCCACGAGCACCAGACCCCGCCCCTGATGGAACAGACCCCGCCCCGACACACCAGGCCCCACCCTGTGCGAGAGATAAAAGGTACTGCAGATGCTGGAGAATCCGAGATAACAAGCATGGGGCTGGATGAACACAGCAGGTCAAGCAGCATCATAGGAGCAGGAAAACTTGACGTTTCGGGCCTAAACCCTTCATCAGAAATGGGGGAGGGGAAGAGGGTTCTGAAATAAATAGGGAGAGAGGGGGAGGCGGATAGAGGATGGATAGAGGAGAGGATAGTCCTCATTCTTCAAGGACCGCAACTTCCCCCCCACAGTGGTCGAGAACGCCCACGACCGTGTCTCCCGCATTTCCCGGAACACATCCCTCACGCCCCGTCCCCGCAATAATAACCAAAAAAAAAATCCCCCTCGTCCTCACATACCACCCCACCAACCTCCGGATCCAACGCATCATCCTCCGACACTTCCGCCATCTACAGTCAGACCCCACCACCAAAGACATTTTTCCCTCCCCACCCTTATCTGCCTTCTGGAGGGACCACTCCCTCCGCGACTCCCTTGTCCGCTCCACACTCCTCTCCAGCCCCACCACACCCGGCACTTTTCCTTGTAACCGCAGGAAGTGCTACACCTGCCGCCACACCTCCTCCCTCACCCCAATCCCAGGCCCCAAGAAGACTTTCCACATCAGGCAGA
>JAHRHZ010000047.1:17709435-17794085 GCA_024137785.1 Ginglymostoma cirratum | reverse complement strand
GAGATGGTCCAGGTGAACTTCAGGTTGGGGTGGAAAGTGTTGGTGAATTGGATGAACTGTTCGAGCTCCTCGTGGGAGCACGAGGTGGTGCCGATGCAGTCATCAATGTAACGGATGAAGAGGTGTGGTTTAGGGCCAGTGTCGGTCTGGAAGAGGGATTGTTCCACATAACCTACAAAGAGGCAGGCATAGCTTGGGCCCATGCGGGTACCCATGGCCACCCCCTTTGTCTGTAGGAAGTGGGAGGAATTGAAAGAAAAATTGAAAGAAAAAAAAAAGACCCAATGTAGAGTTCAGCACATTCTGCAGCTGTCATTTTCAATGTATACTGAGCCTTTGGGACTTGGGCTGGTGGTTTAACCCTTCTCCAGACCTGAAAGTTCAGCTTTCCTGCTCTCCTGATGCTGCTTTGCCTGCTGTGTTCGTCCAGTTCTACACCTTGTTATCTCAGATTCTCCAGCATCAGCAGTTCCCACTATCTCTGGTAGTCTGTTGTTGACTGGGCGTCAGACTATTTCGAGAGGGAAAGGTGCTGGAATTCTTCTGGGGAAACTAGAGTTTTAATAGATCCTGTGATTGTTGATGATGTATGCTGTGAGGGTTGTCAAATCAATTTGCAAGTTATATGTTTGTTGTATCTGTTTATTAAGGCATAATTTATGGCTTATAATCAACCACAATTTCCTGTTAATAAAAGAAGTGCTGGAGATCACAGTCGACCAGGCAGCATCCATGGAGGGAAAGCAAGCTAATGTTTCGAGTCTAGATGACTCAGAGCTGAGGTGAAGTGTGGAGGGGGCAGCATTTTTGCAATAGTGAGAGGCAGGGAGTTGGTGTGCTGGGGCAGAAAGGAAGTCAGTAGTTCAGATTAAGTGATCAGAATGTGAGAATGCAGTAATTTGCTCCTACAATTTCCTGTTAATTGTTTTGGCTGGAGTTGATTCTGGATGTTTGTGAAAATGATTATTGTCTAAGATATTAGATAAACAGAATACTGGAGAAACTCAGCAGGTCTGGCAGCATCTGTGGAGAGAGAAAAAGAGTTAATGTTTTGAGCCTGGTATGACTCTTCAGAATTGTAAGCAAATCTTGCCCTTTTCTGGCACACTATCTCACTCTGCAGCAAATGCGACAGAGACTGCCATGCTAAAGTAGTGCCCTTGAGCCATATGTTTAAACAATTGCGACCATAATGCAACTGAGACAGAAGGCTGCCACATTTTAAAATATTGAGTAGTGTCTGATCGTTCTTGATTTATCAGCATTTTATGTTTTGGCTCAGAACTTTTTCTTTTGCCTCCTTATGAAGAAAGAGGCATGATATTTACAAAGTGCCATGTCATCTGTACAAGTGCCAAGATCTTTCATAACTAGATAATCTACATCATGATAACCAATCTATAAACATCAAAGTTGGCATGAGCACATTGTTTAACTTTCCTAGGAGTTGCAAAAAGAATTTTGATAAGGAAACATCCTATTATTTCACAAACATTCTTGTTTAAGTCAACCTGACAGTTTTGTAATAAAATTTGATCTGAAAATATGGGTGGCATGGTGGCTGTGGTTAGCAGTGCTGCCCCATGGTGTCAGGAACCTGGGTTTGATTCCAGCCTTAAGTGATTGTCAGTTTGGAGTTTGTGTGTTCTCCCCGTGTCTGTGTGGGTTTCCTTCCATAGTCAAAAGATGTGTAGGTTAGGTGGATTGGCCATGTTAAATTGTCCCATAGTGTCCAGGGTTAATGCAGGCTAGGCAGGATAGTCAAGGTAAATGTGGGGTTACAGTGGGGTGGTGGGGTTGTTGGGTTGTGGTGGGATGCTGTTGGGAGAGCTGGTGCATACTTGATGGGTGAAATGGTCTCTAAGTCTGTTTCTCTAGTGTCCAACTAGATTGTAGAAACATGGGAACAGGCCTAGGCTACTCAGCCTACTCCAGTCTTCTCCATTTAATATGATTTCGACTGATCAAATGCTTCAATGCCTTTTACCTACACTGTCCTGATAACGCTTTCTGCCATTGGTAGTAGAAATCTGTCAACTCACACTTAAAGACTGAGCTACCACAGACTTCTGGGCTAGAGAATTCAAAGATTCACAAACCTGAGTGTTTAAGCAAACGCGCCCCTCCTCATTCTCAGTCCTAAATGGTGTCCCCTGGTTCCAGACACCCCAACAAGGGGAAGCATTTTGCCTGCATCTATGTTGAATATCCCTTTAAGTATTTTGAATGTTTCAGTAAGATCACTTCGCGTTCTTCAAAACTTGTCTGTTATTACATACTGTAAATTGGGTGTAACTCAGATTTTTGAGTCAAGCAACACACAGTAAGCTTCAGCAAACAGCAATATAATAATCTATTTTGTGGTTATGATGGGGGGATAAATACCAGCTAGGACACTAGGCAGAGCTCCTCTTCACAGTAGTGCTATGACAGTATTATAGGCTCACTGTTTGGAACAGTGTATGAAATCATAACTCTGAGGTGAAATTGCAATAACCGAAGGAATAGTCCCAAGCATTCACATTGTTGTTTGGGGGAGCAGTTGAAAAGTACTTGCAGTGGGAGCAGGGAAGTTTTCCTTTATTGGTGCTAGATCTGCATATAGAAGATAGAAGATAGCAAGAACTGCAAATGCTGGAGTCAGAGTCAATACAATGTGGAGCTGGAGAAACACAGCAGGTGAGGCAGCATCAGAGGAGCAGGAGAGTCATCGTTTCGGGTTGGGACCCTTCAGGGTCAACTCTCCTGCTTCTCTGCTGCCTGACCTGCTGTGTTCCTCCAGCTCCACAATGTATTGACTAAATCTCCATATATAAAGGATCCCCCTGCTTTCCGGGATGTGTCTGACTTCCTGCTTTATTCTGCACCCTTCAACCACTGAAAGTGGCCTGTTTCTTTGTAAAGGCAAAGATGCCATAGTCTTACCAGACCATAGGGTTGCTCTGGCATTAGAATGAGGTGACTGAAGGTGGCTTGACCTAAGGGCCACCACATTTGTAACTTTAACTAGCGTGGGAATTGAAGTCAAGCTGTTGGTATCACTCTGCGTCACAAAGCTGTCCAGCCAACAGAGTTAATGAATCCCCCTTACCTACCTCTTGAAGAAATAACGGTCATTCCATGTGGCCGCTGGCATATTGTACTAATTGCTAGACTCTGTCTGCATGGAGTCCCTGTCTGCTTATGCACAATGGCATATTAATATGAATGCCTGAAATGTATCTTTTTTTCTCCTAGAGACTTGTTGTTAAATGAGACAATAAACTTTAGCAATATACCTTGAGTGTTTAACTTCCTGGTGGTGATCTATTCCTGTTTGTCAATCCCAGTTTGAATGGTTTGCAAGTTTTTCTTTCTGTCCTTCAAAGTGTTATTGTTTGTCTTTAAATTCACAAAACCGTTCAAATTACTCTCTTTTTTTGATTTTAATTAAGATTTAAATTTTCCTGGGATTTTATCTACTGCCACTATCTACTGATTCATGCCCTAATTTTGGGGATGACATTCTTTTGCATCAATTGATTCCTGTTTTATGCTGTAAATATTTTGTGATGCTTGTAGGTAATTGAGTTTATTAATTATTGACCTCTTGTGTTACCTCGGTTCTTTGCTGACTGCATCAGTTAGATTCTAAAACTAGTTGAGCTACTATGGTGTTGTTATCGGGCAAAAAGATGAAAAATCTGTGTCTTGTTCAGGATAAGCCTTTAAAATCTACATACTTGTCCCTCATTCTGTCACTATTCTGGTTCTGCACTTTCCAGTTTGTTGGGTGGGGTGGAGAATGGGAATAAAATGCACTCCCTTATCCTCCTCGTCCTCTCCTCCCATCCTCTTCCCAAACTCAGTGTTTCTAACTCTGTCTTCAGTTCGTTTGTTTTGTATTTTTTGTTTTCTTTGCTGTAACAGTCTCATTAAGTAAATTTCCTTCTCCTATTCCTAAGCCTAGCCGTCTCCAATCTCCGTTAAGGAGAAGAAATATCCAGGCAAATACACTAGCAAATGATAGCGTGGGTTTATACCAAAGGATTAAATCTAGAGGACTGGACTAATCATTTGGAGATGCACATTCAAATTTCATCATTGTGGCCGGGAAATTTAGATTGTTCGTTAAACCAGTCTAAAATTAACAGGTAGTTTCAATATTAGTGACCGTGTAACCATACGATTGTTGTAAAAATCCGCCTGGTTCATTGATGTCCTTGAGAAAAGAAAGTCTGCCATGTTTATCTGAACTGACTTCTATGGACTTCAAGTTCAAAGCAATTTGGATGACTCTTTATTGCTCTCTCAGCTTTTTGCAAAACAGCGTTCTGTCTGTTCTCCTCTTTGTGCTGTTGTGGCACCCCCGTACCCTTGTACTGTTGCTCTGCCCTCGTGTTCTCTTGTTTTACCTGCGTGAGAACCTTCTGTCACACACCATTTCTGGAAGATCTGCAGTGCGGCAGGTGACTTTAGTCTCTAAAGCCTGCTTTCTAAATGGGGGATACTATGGAGGTTGGTGTGTATGAATCTGAAGAAAAGTCACAAGACTCAAAACATTAATTGTTTTCCTGCACAGATGCAGCCAGACCTACCAACAATTTTTGTATCTCCAGAATCCACACTTCTTTGTTATATATGCATAGACTCCTTGTGTAGTTGAATGGATAAATATTCTTATCTCTTTAGCCAATTTCATACATGAGAAAGGTTAATTGTGACTGTCCTGTTGTTTTAATGATTCTACAGGAATTGGGCTAATTTTTGTAAGACGATGGTGTTCTGGTGGGGTTTGTAAGAGTAAAGCACAACTGGATGGAAAAACAGTGATCGTTACTGGCGCTAATGTTGGGATTGGAAAGGAGACTGCCAAAGATCTTGCTCGGAGAGGTAACCCTGCTCTTTACAATAATGTTTTATTTTGTGTGTGGCTACTTGTTGCTTTTATGCCAATCCGTATGACAATTAATATTTGATTATCTGAGACTGAAAGTGCATTTCTGGTTTGCTGTGACGCTGCATGCCCTGTTGTTCCATCTTGATAATGGTACGGGAAAACCACAACCTGTTTTGATCTTGAGCAGTCCCAAAGTGCTTTATAACCAATGGAGTCATTGTCAGCACTGTTGCAATGTCAGATGTACATGTTGGAATGTACTGAACTTTGATTTCTGGGACACTGCCTTATTACATATTTGAAGATAAAAGTTTGCAGAATTGGTAGAGTGAGAGTATAAAATTATCTCAGTCGTTCCATCAGATAACCAATATGAGGGCTAAATGTTCACTTCATTCACTGTTTTGCTGTAAGTTGTCTTGCTTAATGAAGAGAATTCTAACAGCCTCCCTTTCTGGTTGCAGGGGCACGTGTAATATTAGCTTGCCGTGATTTGGAAAAAGCCAGTAAGGCAGCTGATGAGATCCGAAAAGAAAGTGGGAATGGAAATGTCCTGGTGCAGAAACTGGATTTGTCGTCACTTAGGTCTGTGCGTTCCTTTGCAAACAAAATTATAGAAACTGAAACAAGCCTGGACATCCTCATCAATAATGCAGGTAAGAGTAGTTTAAGGCACTAGATAAAGAAAAATAATTTTATTCATAGCAAATCTTTTAATTTTTGGATCGTTCAAAATGCTTTTCAGCCAATTAGTTACTTTTGGAGCATACCTTTTCGTTGGCATGTGTGTGTTTGAATTAATATAAGTTATATAATTTTTAAGGTGGGAGCATTGTCCTAACTAAAATTCTTGAAATAACCTCAAGCCATTTAGTTCAGATTCAAATTTAACACAGATGCACCCATCATGCAAGTCAAGGCACTGCATTAATGAATATTAGCAAACTTTTATGAACATTTGGATTAAGAGCAGAATTAGGCTATTCAGCCCCTCTTGCCTGCTCCACCATTTACTAAGATCATGGCTGATCAGATTGTGGCCTCAAATCAGTGTTCCTGTCTACTCACAATACCCTTTTGGAGTGTAGTGAAACAAAACATTTGCACTCCTCTAACAACTTAGGGCTATTTAAGTTATTTTAAAAAATACAAAGCTTTACAGTTGTCATGAACAGAGGACAGATTCATTTCCCTCTTTTAGCCAGATATCCAGAACCCAGTTTGTAGACAGCAAATCTTTACTTCGTTGAGGCAAGATCCCTTCAGTTTTCATGCTGACAGGGGTCTTTGCCCTGGAAATTAGGCTTTCTTAGATTCATCTATATTCCAGCCCTGAAGTAGGAATGTGCTCTGACTTTCTACATGACAAAAGAAGTATTCAACATTGTGGCTCCTGGAACTTTATTTTTAATACCCACTTTGGGATTAACCCACCCGAACTAACAGTTATTGTTGAAATCTAATTTGTTCATAATGTAGTAATAGTTAATTTTGTTCACTTTGTTAGTGTGCATGCATTGCCTTAAACATGAAACAGTGCAGTGATCTGGAGTTTTCACTTTGTCTTCAAAATTAATGGGCCACCACTCTCTAGTGTAATGACCATATCTTTACGTTTTCTTTATTTCTGGATTGTGGAAAGTACTGCCCTATCAAGGACACTATGGAGTGAGAATGGCAGCAATTTTAAAAGTTATGTTTAAAGGAGCTGTTTGCAGCATTCAAAGCAAATGGAGGCAACAGGTACATAAACAATGGGCAGAATTCAATAGGGACCTGAACAAGGTGGACTATGGCAAGAAGTCAGTGAGGCCTATCTCGACTTTGGGAGCAACTGCTGCATCTTTTAAGCCCCAGGCATTGAAATGTGATTCTCACTAGGAAGTGGTGATTTGTTTATTATGGGGAATTATTGCGTGTTACAACTCTATAAACGTCACATCTTGCCTCATTAATATGTAGCTTCTAGGCCTACCATCTGTCGCGAGCAAACTAGATGCTGAAAGTTCTAACGTTGCTAGCCAGAGTGCATACCTGGTGACTTTGGCTTGGTGCTGGCTGTGAAAAGCCTCTGTATTGCCTAAGCAACAGCAATGCAGGGCATGATCTATGGGCATCAGCTTCATGTAGCTCTCCTTCATGGACATTGGCGTCTGATATTTGCCAACCCCTCAGGATCGTTGTGGCACCTGTCCGATCGCAGGAGTAGGATGCGTAGACATCCCACAGTTGCATTACACTGCACACCAGCAGCTAGTATTGAAAGGCTGCTGCAAGGACACATATCTTTCTGGATAAGGCTGGTTGTTTGCTGTCATAGCGCTTGCTGACTTAGCACCAGCCTCATGCTCACAGCATCCCTACCCTTTTTTTTTTTGGCCTTGCCTTGCTGCACTTATTAGCACAGTTAACACAACCAGGCAAATTGTCTTGCTGCGTGACAACTATTTCAATTTTGCATCTGCACCGTCCACCAACATCTTACACAGCAAAAACACTGCATGTCTGGCAAGGAAACAGCTATGCCTCAGTCTTAGGGGCCTAATTTTCACCAAGGTCCATGAAGTACTCATCAGTCAGCGGATCCCACCACAATGTCGAGGTCTGTCTGTGATACCTGTCCAGGGGATTTACTATGGTCAGGCATGTGGTTGGAGTGTACTTGGTTAGGGGTCTGCCCTCTGCCACTGGGGAGTGGATGACACACGGTTCTGTGGTTCCATTGTGATCAGGCTGGGGACTAGGGCCAACATGGCTGGGAATATGCAAGGCAGCATTCGGGGGCTCAGCATTTCTCATTGATTGTTTTGGTTGGTTAACTAATGGGGTGGGCCACGATCAGTCTGACTGGACTAGGTGGACTGCTGCTGTGTGAAAGGGCTTTGAGAACCTGGTTGCAGGCTGGGGGATAGTCATGGGGAGAGGGTAAATGCGGTAATGCATAGATGAGTGATGTAATATTGGGGGGGAGTGGCAGTGTGACGACGACATTTGACATGGTCCCCTCATGTTGGGTGGGAATCTGCCGAGGTGTGAAGCCCGTGGGGTTCATAAGAAAAGCCATCAAGATTGGGATCTGGGTGTTTAGGGCCTCACTGGCAGAGGCTGGAAATCACTTCCTGAAGAGCCTTCATTCCAGCCTTCCATTGTACTGGAAATCAAAACTGTGCACTGTGGAGGGAAAAAAATGATTGTGACTCTGCCTGGTGTAGGTGTAGCAAGTGTCTTCTCCTCTGAGGGAGAGGGTTGCAAAACCCACTAGTATGAGGCCCTTTAGAAGGTAAGAATATTACACCCAGACCTATGCACTGTTTGGAAGGCAGATGTGTGGGTTCTCTAATCCCTAATGCATTGGTTGCATGTGTGCTGTACATCTTCCTGCTCCACATGTTTCTGACCACTTTGTAACCAATGGTTAGAAATGGTGCTTAATGAAGAACACTGACAGTGGGGTTAATATGGGAGTTGCATTGGAATGATGAAGGGTTGGCAGGATATGGAATTATTTCAGGATTCCTGCGGAAGTGCTTATGATTTTTCTTTTCCGCCTGGGTAATAGGATTCCCCTCTGCTAGTGGCTGAGGTGATGACATAGTGGTAATGTTACTGTACTGTTGGCTTTACAATTGCCAGGATTTCATAATTAGTGATAAGAAGTGATGACGTTTGCTGCTGAATTGTATGAAAACTGTCTATGAAGATCTAAATTCGTGTAGTGTGTATTTCTCTTTTTCTTTTCTAATCCCTCTTGCTCTCCTAACCTTTCCCTGACCACCTGTCCTGTTCCACCTGATCCTTCCCACCTTTCCAACAGCATAACACCTCATAACTTTTCCATCCTTCTCATAGAATCATCTTGTATTTGAATTGTCAGTTCTTTTGCTGCCAGACTTGCTGAGTTTTTCCAGAATTTTCTGTTTATATTTCAGATCTCCAGTGTCCAGAGTACTTTGCTTGATTTCACTTTTCCTGATGCTGGTTTAAATCTGACGTCATGTCAGATGATCTCCAGCCATCTAGCCAGTTATGTCAGTAAGCCAATCACAAACATTTTCCAAGACAGTGAAATGTGCTGATTTTTTTTTTTTTTTTGCTTTAAATTTAAATTTTATAGATCCCAAAATGAATGGGACATTCACGTGTGTTTAAAGCAGGCTGAAATATTATGTACTAAATATTATATTTTTAAAATGTTTATGTAGAATTATATAATGTAAAAGTTTGATTATTAAAACTATATTAGCTTTGCAGAGCCAGAGGGTTTATCAGAAGAAGTTATGAATGTATTCCACCATTTAAAAACCCAGTTTTAGCTCATTAGCTGATAGTTTTGCTGTCATTACTCCAGGCCAACATAAAGTTACATACAGCCTGGTCGCACAAGAACAAAATGACTAAAGTGGCCAGCTAATCAGTTTTAAAGATGTTTGTGGAATTTTGCATACTAGACAATACACCAGGACTGCAATATTCTTCCAATAGCACCAAGAGATTTTACATTTTCCTGAGAGGATAAACAAAGCCTTAGTTTTGCATTGTATCTGGTCAGTACAGCATGTGTTCTGTTAGGATTTTACGGTCATTCAAATCCTTTTATCAAGAACCTACAGCTCACACTTTCTTTAAAGTACAGTATTGACAGCTTTTATTTTTAACTTTTGATTTGAAATAATCCTTTACACATGGGAAAGTACAGGCTAAAACTGATGTACATTTTGCTTTACTGCTGCTGGTTTTTTTCATTTTGCGAGTCTGCTATCTAGTGCACAGAATGTCTTGTTCTCACATGATGTTTTTATTTGGGTCTCCAGGTATCATGAGGTGCCCAAAGTGGAAGACTGAGGATGGGTTTGAGATGCAGTTTGGAGTTAATCATCTGGGCCATTTTCTCCTAACGAACCTCCTGCTGGACCTGCTCAAGAAGTCTGCACCGAGTCGGATTGTTACTGTGTCTAGTTTAGCCCACATCCGTGGTACATTTACTGCTTACTTGCAATGGTGTGGTGCTTCGTGAAACCCTATAGACTAGGAACATTCCAGTCATCTGCCCGTGCCCCCCTCCCTCCAAAAATCTTACTGAGTAGCTGATTTTGGGGATAGAAGTCAGATCTTTGAAGCTGGAGTTTCAGTAAGATGGGGAAAGCAAGAGGTGGGGAGTGAGTAATTAGCTAGGCTCTGCATCAGTTAACCAACCAGCCTGATTAACAGTGGCAGGCTGGATTTAGCTTGGCTGCAATAGTACCTTGGTTTGAACAACTTGTGTGCTAACAGTTACTATTAAATTCTACTGTAATTCATTGCCACTTTGGCTACATAAAAGTTATAACTGTGGGGTCTTAATCTAACAAAGCCAGGAAGGACAGAAAGATGAAAATGCATGAAGGCAAACAGCAAGGACAGAGATCTCTCAAAATATACATCTCCAAATCAAGGCCAGAGATAGAAGTCACTGAGGCCCAGTGCAGGTCCTGACCCAGGCATTTGGGCCCAGACCCAAAGACGTCTTGCCTCCAGAGCTTCTGTCTCTAATTACTACTCTCGCATCCTCCCCCTCCATCAACTTCCTCCCCACTCCCCCCCCCCAAAAAAAAATGCATGGAGTGCGGTAAGCTAGCTAAATTAACACTTTGTAAAATGGAATAGCTGAGAAATTGAAATAATCCACAAGCTGTTGATGCATTCTTACTAAATGCACAGGTTTTTGAATGCAATAAATGAAGGAACCTGTCACCTTATTCACGTCTAAGTCAACATTGCAAATTCCTTATTCTTGTGTACTGCACTAAAAATTTAAAAAATAACCACTGCACCACTGGAAGCCCTGAACACTGGTCAACATAAACTCCTTCACACCCTGTAAGGCCAAAAGCTGGGGCTGTTTGGATAGAAATGTAGATATTAGGAGTAGGAGTAGCCCATTCAGCTCTTTGAGCATGGTCTACCATTCACTATGATCATCCAATTCAGTCACCTGTTCCTGCTTTTTTCATGTATCCTTTGATCCCTTCAGCTCCAATTTCCAAATCCAGCTTCTTCCTGAAATCATACAATGTTTCGGCCTTGCCTGCTTTCTGTGAAAGTGAATTCCACAGGCTTACCACTCTCTGGATGAAGAAATTTCTCCTCATCTCAGTCTTAAACTGTTTATTCTGTGTCTTAAGCCGTGGCTGTTGGTTCCCCCACCATCAAGAACATCCTACGTCTGCCATGTCTAGTCCTGTTAGAATTTTAGAGGTCTCCATCAGATTCCCCCTCATTCTTCTAAACTCCTCCAGTGTATATAATCTGAACCAATTCATCCTCTGCTGATACATCAGTCCTGCCATCCCCGTAATTAGTCTGGTAAACCTTTGCTTCACACCCTTGGCTACAAAAACAACCATCCTCTGATAAGGAGACCAAAACTGCACACGATATTTCAGGTGTGGTCTCACCAGGGCTCTACTTATTGGAGCAAGTCATTCCTGCTCCTGTACTCTAATCCTCTCGCAATGAAGCCCAACATACCATTTGCAACTTGCACTCCCTGCTGCACATATATGGCTACCTTCAGTGACTGGCGTACTATGGTATTCGGGTCTCATTGCACATTCTCCTCTCTCAATTTATAGGCATTCAGATAATAACCTGCACTACTTCAGTTTCTGTTACCGAAGTGGAATACCTCACATTTAGACTAATCATACTGCATCTGCCATGCATTTGTCCGCTCATCCAGCTTTTTCAAACTACATTGAAGCAGGTAGCACCACCCTGCCCCTGGCATGTGCCATTTGCAAATTTTTCAATATTACATGTAATTCCCTCATCAGATCATTAATATATATCGTGAAAAGCTGGTGTCTTAGCACTTTCTTGATGAAAATTGATTTCTTTCAGTACTTCCCTCTCAGTAAACCCTGTGTTCCCAACATTTCTCAGATGTTATTTATGTTCTCCTTTGTGACCATAGAATCAAATCATGTAATTAGTTGGTCAGCCATTTCTTTGTTTCCCCTCCCTCCCCATTAAAAATCCCTTGCTTCTGACTGTAAGGGACCTACGTTTGTCTACAATCCCTTTCTCATTACAGATGTGGAAAGCTTTTACTCTGTTTCTATGTTCCCTGTAAGCTTATTCTGGTACTCTATTTTCCATTTAATCAATCCTTGTGTCTTCCTTTGCTGAATTCTAAACTGCTCCTGCTCCGCGGGTCTGTTTTTTTCCTGGCCAATTTATATATCTTGACCTTGAAACAAATACTATCTCTAATTCCTGTTGTAAGCCATGGTTTGGGCACCTTTCCCATTTTACTGTTTCACCAGACAGAAGTGTTGCAGTTGTCCCATGTGCTGTTTGAATGTTTGTCATTGCCTTTTCATTTTCATCCCTTTAAGTAATGTTTCCAATCTATCATAACCAACTCGTGGCTCACACCATCATAGTTTCCTCTACATTTAGATTCAGGACCCTAATTGCCAAATCAACTATGTTACTCCATTTTGATGAGGAATTCTATTATGGTCGCATATCCCCCCGTGCAACTAGATTGTGCAATGAGAAAGGAATAATTGACAATACCCAGAGTAGGATAGCCTGTTCTCTAATTGGTTCCTCAACATATTGATACAGAAAGCCATCCTGTATATACTTAAGGAATTCCCTTTCTGTGGTGGTATTAGTAATTTGATTTGCCCAATCTACATGCAGAGTAAAGTCATAATTGTGGATGTTCCTTTATTGCTTCGAGCTCTAATTTCCTGTTTAATGCCATTCCCAAAATCACCCCTACAGTTTGGGGGTCTATTTACAACCCCACTAATGTTTCTTGCCCCTCTGTGTTTCTCAGCTCTTCGTACAGATTCCACGTCATCAGAGTTAATATCCTTCCTCGCATTTTTGGTTTAATTTCCTCTTTATTGAGCAATGTAATACCATTGATTTTCCTTTTTGTCTGTTCTTCCTAAATGCTGACATATTTGGAGCTTTAATTTCCTAAGTTATCAACTTCTACTAATTTCCTTAATCAGCATAGAGTTTTTAAACAGGGAAAGCGGTTTTTACTGCAGAAACTAACAGGTCTTATGCTGAGTTTTAAAACTCCTAGTTGCAGAACTGGTAAACTTTAGTTTAATATTCCAGATTCTTGAATTGTCCCAGTGGTTTACATGAAGTAGGTGCAACTCCACTCTCCAAGACCAGTGAAGTAGAGAAAGCATGAACCTTGGCCTAATTTATTTGACATCAATAGTAAGGAAGCACTAGAATCTTATCATTTTTGCACTCTGCCAAATCATTTTAAGATTTTGAGTCAGCATAATCTTATGAAAGCAAAATCATGTTTCACAAATGTATTAGTGTTTTTTTTGAAAGTGTGGCTAGTAGGATAAATAGAGGCACCAGTGCATAGACTATTTGTGGAGTTTCAAAGGTGCAAAACAAAAGATTTTACACAAGTAAGGAAACATTTAAGAGGCAATATATCAGTGTGTATTTGGACTAGTTAATGGGTTGAAAATAAAACAAGAGTAATTGGGTAGTTTTTGGATTGGCAGGCTGCAATTAGTATTTGTACTTCAAGGATCAGTGCTTTGTTCTCCAATATTTCCATTATATTAGTGACCGAGTATGATGTTTTTATGTTTGTTTACAATATAAAATGAGCTGGGAAAGTAAGCTGTCGAGAGGACACACTGGAATGAAGCTGTTGGTATGTACATTAAAGTTTACTTTATTGACCAGTTCTCTCATTCTGAAGAATGGTCATTGGACCCAAAATATTAACTCTGCTTTCTCTCCACAGATGCTGCCAAACCTGCTGAGTTTTTCCAGCAATTTTTGATATTGTTCCCTCATTCCAAGAATTAATGAGATGAAGTAGTGGTCTCATTCCAATATTTAACATTGAGTGGTCTTCACAGGACAGGTGCTGAGAGTTTATTTTCCCTGCCTTATGAATCTAGAACTAGAGGTTCGGATTGCGAGGAGGAAAGACTTCTTGGGGTGTAATTTTGAAATCCTCTGTGTCAGACGGTATTCTGATGTGATGATGTTTGGAAGCTAATAAAAGCAAGTATCAGGGTGGGAAAGTGGAATTGAGGTCCAAGATCAGCCTTAATTATATTGAATGGTGCAAGTTCAAGAGCTTACACAATCTACTTATGCACCTTCCGAGGAAGGGTCAAACAGATGCAGCCAGACCTGCTGAGCTTTTCCAGCAATTTCTGTTTTTGTTTCTACTCCTACTCTTGTTTCTTGTGTTAATTTGGCTACCTCTTGTTTCGAGACTTCTCTTGATGTGGTTATAAAATAAACGTTTGTTAGATCCCTTGCAAATAGCTGTGTTATTTCCATTATACTCCTTGTTCTCAATTATCTCAGCTTCCAGTAATGAAAAATTTGTGCTCTCTTGTGTCCTCACGATTCAACTACAACTTTAACTAAACCCAGGAAATTAACTCCAAAGCCTACTTTAGTGTTTAATTAAAAGCTTTCAACTCCTGAAGTGACGGTGGCGGGGGGGGGGGAGGAGAGCACTGTAACTGGAGCATGCTCCAAAATATGAGCATGTAGATTAGAATATTCCAGTTTTTTTGTGCTGAGTGGAGTAGAATTGTGGTCTCCATATCAGGGAACGAGGGACTTAAGAATCTCCTTTCCACCATTAATGTAGTGAGGTTTGAGGGAATTCCTATATTACAATGATGAGTGTAAAGAACCATTTCAAATAATCATCTTATTGCTGTAAGAACAAAGAAAATTACAGCACAGGAACAGGCCCTTCAGCCCTCCAAGCCTGCACCGATAAAGTTGATGGTGTTTTCTTAAAAAGAAACAAGAAATCTGTGGGAGCACAGATCGAGGAAAAAGTGAATCTGGAAATTCCTGGGCCTGGTTGGAGGGCCTGTCCTAAATCCCTGAGTTTAGATCACTAAAGTCACAAGCTTCTGTATTTACTGTATAGGGCTCCCCGAACATTGTTTTGTAATGTTGGGTTGAGGGATAAAGAGTGGGTAGAAATCTTTTATGCTCCTTTTTTTTAAAGAAAGTAGGAACAGGAATAGGCTGTTCAGCCCATCAACCTGCCCTGCCATTTAAAATGATCGTAGTTGATCAAACACTTCAAATACCTTTTACCCACCCTGTTCTCCATTATGTTTTCCACCACTGATCAAAAATTTATCAACCTCCACTTTAGATATACTCAAAAATTGAGCTTCTGCAACCCTTGGGTAGAGAATTCCAAAGATTTTCTATCTTCTGACTTAAAAAAAAAATTCTAATCTCAGTCCTAAATGGCATCTTCTCTTATTTTCAAATGGTTCCCCCCAGTTGTAGACTCCCTATCTGGGGAAACATTTTACAAGCATCTACTCTGTCTATCCCTTTTAAGTATTTTGTAGATTTCAATTAGATCACCCCTCGTTCTTTGAATCTAGAGAATACAGGCCCAGCTTTCCAAATCTCTCTCTGTAGGACAGTCCTGCCGTCTCCAGGAATAAATCTGGTGAACTTTCATTGCACTTCCTCTATTGAAATAATGTGTTTGCTGAGATAGGTAGACTGAAACTGTGGACAGTACTCCAGATATGATCTCAACAAGCTCCTATGCAAAGACTTCACTATTCTTGCACTCAGATCCTCTAGCAATAAAGGCCAACATCCCAGCACCCTTCCTAACAGCTTGCTGCAACTAAATATTAACCTTCAGCAACTTATTGATAAGAGTGCCCAAGTCCCTTTTTTACAACTACATTTTCCAATGTTGTTATTTCAGAAATAGTCTGCACATCTGTTCTTCCTACCAAGGAGGATAACCTCACACTATATTCAATCTGCCATGTTTTTGCCCAGTCACTAAGCCTGTCCAAGTTTTCCTGAAAACGTTTTACATCTTCCTCACAGTGGACATTCTTAGCTTTGTATCATCTGCAATTTTGGAAATAATACATTTGGCCCCCATGTCCAAATTATTGATATATATTGTGAACAACTGGGGCACCACGTACTGATCCTTTTGATAGCCAACTAGTCAGTCTCCTGACTTAATCTCATTCTGTTTGTCTGTTAGCCAATCCTTCATCTATGCCAATATATCCCATGTTCTCAAACTTGCCAACCAACTTCCTTTTGAAAAGCCTTCTGAATATCCAAATATCCATTGGCTCCCCTTTCTCCTCTCTTTTGTTCGTACCAATCCTCATTTTTAAAACAAACTCCATTTGTCAAAAGACATTGCCCAATTAGATTTCAATCCATTGTTGATTTATCATGTTCTTTATGATAGATTCTAGCATTTTCTCTACGTAAGGCTTGATGGATCTGGAGTTCCATATGTTTTCCCCCTTACTCCCCTTTTAAATAAAGTAGCATTTGCGGGCTGCTAATGTGCAGGAATCATTCCAGAACGTATGGAATTTTGGAAGATGGTTACTAATGCATGGCTATCTCTATAGCCATCTCCTTTCAACACTTAGGAGTGGAGATTATCAGGTCATGAAGGCTAATCAACTTTCAGCTCCACTTTCTCTATTTTTGCTAATTTCTTTCAGTGTCTTTTTCTCCTGAGTCGCTTGGGTCTCTAATTCTGGGAAATTACTTCGTTTTTGCTGATGAAGATAGAAGAAAACATTTAGTTTCTCTGTCATTGCTCTATTCTCCATTATGCATTCTCCTGACTTTGCTTCTAATGGTCCCATTTTAATGTCCTTGTGTTTTCTATTTACGTATTTGAAAGCTTTATTATATTCCACAAATGTCCAATCCTCGATATTTCTGGCTACTTTATAAGTCTTTTCTTTTGATCTTACACAGTGCTTAACTTGTCAGCCACAGCTGACTGACCCTTTGGCAGTTTTTGCTCCTTGAAGGAATGTATAGTTGCTATAAACTATGTAATATTTCTTTTAAAGCACAAGCAAATCTCCCTGCAAGGATACTGGTCCCTGTCCTATTAAGATGTAACCTGTACAGCAGGTTTTACTTTGCCCATAAGTAATGCCCTCCCTCTAACACCATTGTCCAGCACAAGTTCAATCTATTGATCCTCCCGAGTTTATCTTCATTAGCACATGGGATTACTGATCTTGGAAGTCCAGCTTTTTAATTCTTCTTCCTGAATCCTTGAATTCTGCTTCAAGGTCTCACAACACTTCCTCCTTATACCATTGGTACCAATGTGGACTATGACTTCTTGGTGACTCCCTGTCCCCCAGAATGACATAGTTAACTCTGGCACCAGGGAGGTACTGTACTAGCCTGGAGTCACATTTTATGCTGCAAAAAAAAAATGCCTGTCGGATCCCCTGGCTATGAAATCCCCTATGTATGGAATTTTAGAAGATGGTGACTAGTACGTCGGCTATATCTATAGCCATCTACTTTCAACACTTTGGGATGGAAACTGTCAGGTCCTGACGACTTATCAGCTTTCAGCTCCATTAATTTCTCCATTTTACGAATACTAATTTCCTTCAGTTCCTGATTCTCCTAAGTCACTTGGGTCTGTAATTCTGGGAGATTTCTTGGATCATCATCAGTGAAAACAGACACAAACAGGCACCCTTCCATTCTTCTTTCCTTCTTGAGTATGGCATTGTGCGCATGTGCGTAGACTCCTCAGACCTTTATGCCATGTACTTGTCTGTGACCACACTTCCCTGTGGAAATATTGTCATCATTAGCTTCCAAAATGGAATGCTGTTCCTCAAGTAGGATAGACTCGAGATTCCTGCACAACCTGCCTGACTTTTTTGACTGCCTGGCCAATTCCCTCTCTGCTTGCTTGCTTCTAATCTGCAGTGTGATTGCCTCCCTGTAAGTACAGTCCATGTAGTCCTCTGCCTTGTGGATGCACAACATGATCCAGCTGCTGCTCCAGTTCTAAAGCCAGAGCTCAAGCTTGTGTAGCTGGTGACATTTCCTGCAGACGCTTGTCAGAGGCACATCTCATCTTTGTGACTTTGCATAGGATGTACACTCCATGTCCTGCTGACTTGCCATCCTATTTCTTTGAAAGTTATTTTACATTTTATTCTGCTCATATTGACTTTATTTTACTTTGGTTTTACTTTATTATTTGATTTTACTTTGACTTAAATTTACCTCCATTTTGCTACTGTTCCTTACTAAAATCTGAGAAACTCCTTTTTTATGAATTCTTTTTCAGTTTCAAGCTTTTTCGATGTACTCGGTAACAACTAATCAACTAATTAAGCTTAATAGTTTCCTATAATCTTGCTGTTGAATGTTTTTCACATTCAGCCTCTCTGCTGTGTTCAGAATGAAGCCACTGTCCTCTCTGCTCACTGTATTTAAACACGCCCCCTCACTTGATGTTTTGTTCAGACTGAAGCAATTGAAATAGTGTTGTGATCCTTCATATCCGCAAGAGGGCATTCAGAACTTCGCTTTAACAGCTCATCTGAAAGCCTGCTTATTTAAAAGTGCAGCACCCCTAAAGTACTTAAGAGTATCAACCTTGATTATGCTGAAGCCAATGGAGTGGGTCTTTGAATCAAGCAAAATTGCTACCATACTAA
The DNA here is from genome assembly GCA_024137785.1 of Ginglymostoma cirratum. Lineage (NCBI taxonomy): Eukaryota > Metazoa > Chordata > Chondrichthyes > Orectolobiformes > Ginglymostomatidae > Ginglymostoma > Ginglymostoma cirratum. Next base: position 17,775,686 of record JAHRHZ010000047.1, on the reverse strand, counting down.
TGCACACCGGACTCTTTGTAAGTCAGATTTCTGCAAATAGGCCGGAGTTTCCTGTAAGCTGAACAATTAGAGGTGTAGTGGACAGCGAGGAAGGTTGCCTCTGAACACAACAGGGTCTTGATCAAATGGGCCACTAGGCCACTGAGTGGCAGATGGAGTTTAATTTGGATAAATCTGAGGTGCTGCATTTTGGAAAGGTCAATCAGGACAGGACATATACACTTAATGGTAAAGTCCTGGGAGTGTTGTTGGACAGAGACCTCGGAGTGCACGTTCATAGTTCCTTGAAAGTGGAATCACAGGTAGATAGGATAGTGAAGAGGGCACTTGGTATGTTTGTCTTTATTGGTCTGTACATTGAGTATAGGAGTTGGGAGGTCGTGTTGCAGGTGTACTGGACGTTGGTTCGGCCACTTTTGGAGTATTGTGTTCAATTCTTGTCTCCTATAGGAAGGACGTTTTGAAACTAGAAAGGGCTCTAAAAATATTTGAGGACGTTGCCAAAGTTGTAGGGTTTGAGCTATAGGGAGAAACTGAATTGGGTGGGGCATTTTCCCTGGAGTGTCAGAGACTGAGAGGTGACCTTTATAGAGATTTATAAAATCATGAGGGGCATGAATAGATTAAATAGGCAAGGTCTTTTCCCTAGGATGGGGGAGTCCAAAAGTAGAAGGCATAGGTTTAAGTTGGGAGGGGTAAGATATAAAAGGGACCTAAGGAGCAACTTTTTCACAGAGAGGGTGATGCGTGTATGGAATGAGCTGCCAGAGGAAGTGGTGGAGGCTGGTATGATTTACAACATTTATCAGGCACCTGGATGCCTACATGAATAGGAAGGGTTTAGAGGGATATGGGCCAAATGCTGGCAAATGGGACTAGATTTATGTAGGATATCTGGTTGACATGGACAAGTTGGACCATAGACTCTGTCTCTGTGCTGTATATCACTGTCTCTGTGCTGTATATCACTGACTGTATGACCTAATTCATTCATTGTTTTCTAGGGCCTGTCCCTAAAATAGATTTTAACTCTGACCAGGTGAACTCGTTTGGTTTTTTCTTTCTGTCTATCCTTTTTGAGGTGATACTTGTCCTGGTGAGATAAGTATACTTCAATCAATGTTCTCTATTTAACCTACTGTCTTGGCCATTACGGCCTAGAGCTGTTATTGCAAGACTATTAATCCAGAATTCGGCTAAGGACTCCGGTTCAAATACAGCTATGGCAAATGGTGGCATTTGAGTTCAATTAAAAGAAAGTGGAGTTAAGAATCTACTGATGACCATGAAGCTATTTTTGATTGTTGGAAACACCCATCTGGTTGACTAATGCCCTTCAAGGAAGGAGATCTACCATTCTCATCTTGTCTGGCCTACATGTGACTCCAGACTCACAGCAGTGTGGATGACTCTCAGTGGCCCACTGAAATGGCCTAGCAAGCCACTCAGTTGGATTAATTACTATTAAATCTCAAGGAAATGAAACCGGACAGCCTCTCTAGCATTGACCCAGTCATTGGAAAAGACAGCAACAACAGAAACAGTCCTGTTGACTGTGCGAGGTCCTCCTCACTAACATCTGGGGGCTAGTGCCAAAACTGGCAGAGCTGTCTCTTAGACTAGTCAAGCAATAGCCTGACATAGATTACAGACAATTATTCTATATGTATGACTATGTCCCAGACACCACCATCACTATTCTACCAGCAGGACAGACCCAGCAGAGATGCTGGTACGGGGTATATAATGGGGAAGGAATTGCCCTGGAAGTCATCAACATTGACTCCGGCTTCCATGACCTGTCATGGTTTCAGTTAAACGTGGGCAAGGAAAACTCCACCTGGTTACCACATACTGTCCTCCCTCAGCTGATGAATCTGTACTCCTCCATATTGAAGAGTATTTGGAGAAAGCGTGGAGGGTGGTAAGAAAGCAAAGTGTACTCTGGGTGGGGGCTTTAAATGTTCATCACCAAGAGTGGCTCAGCAGTAGCACTACGGATTGAGCTTGTCAGGGCAAAAGGACATAGCTGCTGTACTGGGTCTGCAGCAGCTGGTGACAGAACCAACAAGAGGAGAAAAGCGTACTTGACCTCTGCAGATTTATCTATCCATGACAGTATTGGTAAGAGTGACCACTGCACAGTCCTTGTGGAGATGAAGTTATGCCTTCACATTGAGAATCACCCCCATCACTATGCTAAATGGGACAGAATTCGGATAGATCCATGAGGTGCTGTGGGCCATCAAAAGCAGCAGAATTGTACGCAATCTGCAATCAAGCCAGGGTATCAACCCTGGTTCAATGGAGAGTGCAAGAGGACATGCCTGGAGCAGCACCAGGCATACCTAAAAATGAGGTATCGACCTGTTGAAGCTTCCAAACAGGACTACTTGCATGCCAAACTGCATTAGCAGCAAGTGATGGAGCTAAACAAGCCCATAATCAATAGATCAGATCTAAGTTCTGAAATCCTGCCACATCCACAAATAGCCCCATCCTCAATGATGAAAGAGCCCAGCACATCTGTGCAGAAGATAAGACTGAAGCATTTGGAGCAATCTTCAACCAGAAGTGCTGATGGATGATCCATCTCAGCCTCCTCCAGTGTCCCTGAATTGCAGAATAACAGTTTGCAGCCATTTTGATTCACTCCACATGATTTCAAGAAACAGTTGGAGATACTGGATACTGCAGAGACTATGGGCCCTGAAAAGATTCAAGCAGTACTACTGAAGACATGCTCCAGAACGTGCGGCTTCCCTAGCCAAGCTCTTCTGGTGCATTTACAACACTGGCATCTATCTGATAATGTGGAAGATTGCCCAGGTATATCCTATGCATAAAAAAGGACAAATTCAACCCAATCATTTACTACCCCTTGAGTCTATTCTCGATCATCAGCGAAGTGATGGAAGGTATCATCAATAGTGCTATCAGGCAGCAGGTGCTCGGCAATAACCTGCCTAGTGATGCCCAGTTTGAGTTCTGCCAGGTCTACTCAGCTCTTGACTTCATTACCGTCTTGGTTCAAACATAGACAAGAGCTTAATTCCAGAGGGGAGGTGAGAGTGACAGCCCTTGACATCACAGCTGCAGTTAGGCGGCGAAAAAGGTGTGGCATCAAGGAGCCTTAACAAAACTGGATTGAATGGGTATCGGGGGTAAACTCTCCTCTGATTGGAGTTGTACCCGTCACCTAGGAAGATGTTTGTGGTTATTGGAGATTGGTAATCTCTGCAGGAGTTCCTCATAGTGGTGCCCTGGGCCCAGTAATCTTCAGCTGCTTCATCAATGATCTTCCCTCCATCATAAGGTCAGAAGTGGGAATGTTTGCTGATGATTGTGCACTGTCAAGCACCATTTGCGACTCCTCTGACTGCTTCAGTATCTATGTTCAAAATACAAAATCTGGATGATATCCAGGCTTGGGCTGACAAGTGGCAAGTAACACTCACACCACACAAATGCCTGGCTCTGACCATCACTGCCTTGACATTCAATGGTGTTACTATCACTGAATCACCCACTATCAACATCCTGGGGCTTACAACTAGTCTCATCGCATAAAACAGTGGCTATAAAAGCAGGTTAGAGGCTAGGAATACTGCAGTGAGTAACTACCGTCCTGACTCCCCAAATCATATCCACATCTACAAGGCTTATGTCGGGAATGTGATGGAATACTCCCCACTTGCTTGGATGGGTGTAGCTCCAACAACATTCAAACTTAACACCATCTAGGACAAAGCACTTGATTAGCAACATGTCCACAAACATCCATTCCCTCCACCACTGATGCTCAGTAACAACAGTGCAGAAGTTCATCAGAGATCCTCAGACAGCACATTTGAAACCCATGACCACTTCCTTGTAGAAGGACAGGGGCAGTAGAAACGTGGGGACACAACCACCTGCACGTTCCTCTCCAAACAACTCACTGTCCTGACTTGGAAATAGATCGTCATTCCTTCGGTGTGGCCAGGTCAAAATCCTGGCATTCCTTCCCAGAGGAACTGGTGGACTGCAGGGTTTTAAGAAGGCAACTCACCACCACCTTCTCAAGGGCAACTAGGGAATGGGCAATTAATGCTGGTTCAGCCAGCAATGCCCACATCCCATGAATGAATAAAAAAAATCTAGTAATAACTACATTTTGAGAAAGAGCAATCCATTTTTTTTACCCAGTGAGTTTTGTTTCTTTGTGGTCTCTAGTTTGCAAGTTTTCATTCTAGCAAGTGCAAAATATTGTAGACCTAACCATCTTCAACTGCTTCGTCAATGACCTTCTCTGCATCATAAGGTGAGAAGTGGGGAAATTTGTTGATGATTGCACAACATTCAGCACCATTTATGTTTACTTGGAGGGGGTCCATGTCCAAATGCAGAAAGACCTGGTATCCAGGTTTGGGCTAACAAGTAGCAAGTATTGTTCGCGTTACACAAATATCAGGCAATGACAATCCCTGGTAGGAGACAATCTAATGATTTCCTTGACATTCAGTGGCATTACCATCACTAAATCTTTCACTGTCAGTATTCTGATGGTTACCATTGACCAGAAACTGAACTGGATTAACCATATTAATGGCTACAAGAGCCGTTCTTCAGTAGCTAGGAGTCCTGCAATGAGTAACTCACCTTCTGACTACCTAAAACCTGTCCACCATCTATGAGACATAAGTCAGGAGTGCGATGAAAACTCCCCACTTTCCTGGTTGAATGCACTTCCAACAACATTCAACCCACTCCATTGACTTGAGCATAATTCAAAGCATTCAAAAATTTGACACCATCCAGGACAAAGCCCGATTGATTGATGCTGTATCCACAAACATTCACTCCTTCCACCACGGACGCTCTGTGGCAGCAGTGTTTAATGTCTGTAAGATGTACTGTAAAAATTCACCAAAGCTTCTTACGACACCACCTTCCTAACCCATAACAATTACAGTCTAGGGAAGCAGATATATGGGAACTCCACTACCTGCAAGTTTCCCTTCAAGCCATTCAACATCCAGACATAAAAAAGTATTGCCATTCCTTCAGTTGTACTTGGTCAAAATCCTGGATCTCCTTCTCAAATGATATTGTAGTTTTATCTACACCAAATAGACTGTAGCAGTTCAAGAAAGCAGCTCACGGCCACATTCTCCAGTGTAGCTAGGGATGGGCAATAAATGCTGGCCCAGCCAGCGAATGCCATTAATGTGAATAAAAATGCTTCAGTTTTGAAAGTAAAGTCTGTTCATTTCCTTTCATGTGCTGCATTAAAAGAACCAAAGGAACGTGATTTGTTTCCAAATAATCTGGAAAAGGATCAGAAAGATTTTTACCTGAGTCACATACTCAAAGATAACAATTGCTTCTTATTCATTTACAAAATGTGATTTAATCAATAATCTGAAGTTAATATATGGGTTACTGATTTCTTTTCCTCAAATACAGGGAAAATTAATTTTGATGACATTAATTTGGAAAATTGTTATGATCCTGCTGTTAGTTATGAACAGAGCAAGCTGGCCAATGTCCTGTTCACCAAGGAACTTGCAAAGAAATTAAAAGGTGAGTGTTGTAGAAAGATACCAGCATTGTCAGGGAAAATTGAACTGGCTGGGGCTCCTTTTTCTATAACTGAGACTAGTGAGGGGTGATCACCTAGAGAATGCTTAGACTACACATTTGTTATCACGGAACCACTGAAGTGAATCGCATTGATTTTATAAGAGCCAAGCTAGTAAACTTATGGAAGGAGCTAGATGAAAAAAGGTGAGTGAAGGTTCATGTAGAGTATAAATGGATTAGCTAAATCAAACAACCTGTGTATGCGTTAAGTACATTAATAACAGTACTATGTATTATGTTCAGAAAGATAATTAAACTATTTATGATGCCTGAAGCCAGGGGTAGTGCTGATAATTGTTGGGACAAAACATCCAGTTATTTAGTTATTGGCCTTTAGGATCCTAACTAAGTATTTGTGGGTTTCTTCTTTATCTTTGCTTTTTTGAAGTTGAAGGATGTCTACTCGTGTGAAATGTATTTAAATTCTGTGCTTCCAAGTCAACAATATCTTTTGTTTGGATGCATAAAAGATGTTTATACTGAGCATTGACTTGCATTGTTTAAGCCCAAACTCTGAAAAGTGCCTCAAGCATTTCCACTTTATGCACTGACATTGATGGCTGCCAAACTATTGGCAAGTTTTGCAGATCTGTTTGTTCTGATCGGAATCCTAATTCTCAGGGGACCAATCCTTAGCAAACTGGTTTTGAACATATATCCTAAATTTCACATTTTTGCCTTCATGATTGTCTGTCTTTATTTTAGGCACTGGAGTTACTGCCAATTGTCTCCATCCAGGAGTAATAAAGACCAAATTGTTACGTCACATGTACCCTACTCTGTCAATATGGTTGAAGATTCTCCTGGTTCCTCTATCCATTCTCACGTTTAAGAGTGTATGGCAGGGAGCTCAGACAAGCATCTATTGTGCAGTTTCTGAGGAACTGGACGATGTTAGTGGCCTGTACTTCAGGTGAGGTTGCATTCTTTATTTTGTGTCATGTAGCCTAGTTCTTGAAACAGTTGAAAGTGCCTGATTTAAAATTTTAGTTCCCTCGATGTTCCTGCCAAGATTCCTGTGATGGTGAACATAACGACTTGTAGGTAAAGCAGGTAATAAAGAAATAGTTACCGACCAATTGCGCTCTGGCTTTTCATAATCTTGGACCATTTATTCAGCAGTGTCAGCTTAGGGGTAGCGGATAGTATTCTTACCTCCAAGACAGTAGGTCATGGGCTGAAGTCCTCTTCCTGAGACTTAAATCTAAGATCTAAGCTAAGAATTAAGTGTGCTCCTGAGGGAATGTTTCTTATGGATAATGTTAAAGCAAGGGCCTATTTGCGCTCTCAAGTGGACATAGAGGTCTTAGTGCACTATTTTGAGAGGAGCAAGGATCCTCAATAATATCTTTGCCAAATATTTACTCATCAGTCAACATCACTGAAAAAGATGATAGGACCATTATCAACCTGCTGATTATGGGATCTTGCTGTGTACATTCTGAGTACAATCAAACATTATGACGGTGACCATCTTTTCTCATTATTTATATTGCACAGACATTTTAAGGAAGTGAAACTGCTTCATAAATGCAAATGTATCTTTTTTACACTTGCTGCTGTATTGCAATTTAACAGTGTATCACATTGCTTTGAAATGTTGTATCAAGAAACATGAATGTGTATACAGCCCTCCTCCAAAAAAAGTGAAATCAATAAGAATCATGCAATTGTACACTGATGTTACAGCACTGTGACTATTGTGCATGAACATAGTCACCACAAGGTCATGTGACTGCTATACACAGATATTCATTGTTTTCATCTGAAACTCTTACTGTTGATGCTTACAGGTGCTTAGGAACAGTGTGAGAATCTTCACCCTGTAACCTGTGTAATCCCAAGGAGCCAAGGATTTTTTGAGCCAGTCAGCTGGCTGTGTACATTTTGGGAATCTTTTCCATCAGTTTGTACCAACAATGGTGTTGAAACTGAATAATTTGCAACTTCACTAATGTAAAGGTCTGCAGAAAATACTGAATCTGTGCTTCCTGAGTGGGAGGGTTGTGGGGGTGGGGAGTTTTGGCGTGTGCAATGTCATGGAAGGAAAATGCGATGAAAGAAGAAGTGTTCTGACCTCATGAAAGACTAAAAGGTTGATGGCTGTGGATGAAAGATCTGTTCTGTTCTGTTCTGTTCACATATCCATATCATCAGGAATGGGAAAGCCAAAAGCCAAAAGATTAAAAAGAAATTATGTATTTTGGGGTCAGTTTTTGACTGTGGCATGTTAGGAGACAGTTTTGCAATTGGCCCTTTACACCATTGCACAAAGCCAACACCTCCTGCATTGTCACCCACTGGACCATCTACAGTTAATACTGCATGCTAGACTAATTCCAACTTGTTCATTTTGACAGTGATTGTGCTGTTAAAGCAGCTGCCCCTCAAGGCAGAGATGATGAGGCTGCGAAGAGACTTTGGGAACTCAGCGAAAAGATGGTGGGTCTAGAATCTGAAGGACAACAACTTCATGTTCCTGAATCCTGAGATGTTAATCCATTTGTCTTTATTCTACATTCCTGATTGAAACTTCTTATATACTTCTTATATGTGGTGGTGTTTCGGAGTATCTTAATATGCAATATTATCAGTTCTGAGAGAAAATTATTGTCACTGTTTTAGGATGTTCTGGCCTGTGGTTTGTGCAGATTTTGAAGTTTAGACAGGGTCAATTAAATCATAGTATCTTTCAAGACAATAACATTCAGTAAATTTCAAAATGTTGCATAACTGTTACTGATTTCAAACGTGCAGTTTGTAGGGAGAGGAAATGCAAAGGTCATTCTATCACAGGCGCGGTCACTGGCTTTTATTTCAGATGGAAAGATCAATGTCATTCCAACATACAATTTCAAAAGTTAGATAAAAACTCATGAGTAAAATGGAATGACTTATTTGATGAATACAATGGCCTGGATATTGGGAAGCAAGTCATGATTGTAGTGTATGAAAATTATATAATGGGTCCAGTGAAATATTTTACTGTTATTCCAACCTTGTAACATTCTAATTATAATTATGGATGCAAGAATTTGTAATGGAAACTTGACACACTGCAAGTACACCTTCCCATTTGGCAGGAGCATATGATCCCAGTGTGCTAGTTAAAATATTTATAAATCTGAATATGAGAATGCAAACAGAATAATAATAGCATAGGATTCTGTAAAATGAGAACTGTAATACATCTGTACTTCCTTATCCGAAATATTGCACACCCTCTAGCCCCACCTCACAATTGCATCCCAGGTTAGGTAGGTAATGCACTCACTCTTTGTTCAGGAGGTCATTGGCTTCAGCCTGACTCCAGAAGATACTTCATTTAAAACCTGTCCACCATCTATGAGACATAAGTCAGGAATGCCCGAAACGTCAAGTTTTCCTGCTCCTATGATGCTGCTTGACCTGCTGTGTTCATCCAGCCCCATGCTTGTTATCTCGGATTCTCCAGCATCTGCAGTACCTTTTATCTCTGATACAAATGCAAATGTCTTTTCTTGCTTTATTCAGAAACTGCAATAGTTATTTTTAATACAATTCTGCAGAAGATTAAACTAGTTTTGGAGGTGAGCAAAGAACTCAACATTCTTATCTGAAAAATAGGAAACATTCCTCTAGTACTAGACCTCTAGTACTAGAGCAAACAATGGTCTGAGTAACTGAGTTTACAAATCTCAGGCCCATTCTGCAGCAATGCATAATTATCTGCTAAGCCTAAATCCGCTAATGTGGGCTGTTTAAAAAAAATTGCATGTGGGAAATTGGGTTCACCCATTCTTAGGCTTGTCTCTGTTGGATTGCCAATTGACACACCATTTTCAAATTGAAAGGAATTTGCTTCACTACAGTGTGAAGGAGGCATTTAACCTGTGATCCAAAACTTGCTGAAGCATTTTTCAGATCTTGCGTTTTCAAAAATAAAGTTGATTCATTTTTCTGATTTCATAAAGTAAGTCTGATTAGAACCAGAAGTTCTGTCTTTAATCTTAGTCTCGTTAATGTAATACATGGGTCACCATAAATCTCTAAACAAGAATAAAATGTCTTTGATCATCGTGAGTGACAGTCTGTACCTGTTGATTGATGGAAAGTTTGTAGAGTTTAAAAATGTCACATTCTGTCCTCTGCAATGTATACTCATAGCCCTGCATTAACATATGAGTTTTGTACACAAAGCCTTTAAAATGTATTATGCACTGAAATGAATTTGACTTTTTAAAAATTGTTCAGTGAGTGTTGAGACTGAAGAATCTGCTTGTAAAGTTTATAAAGCATACTAGGTATTCACTCGGAGGTGGGAGCCACATTCTGCAGCATTCTCCCTCTGTCACTATCCACTGTAACTGTTTTTATCTCTCCCTTGTATCAGACTTGTATCTCTGTACTTACGAGCCCCCCATTCATTTGGTGCATTTAATCCGTGATTTGTCCCAAATCCTTATTAACACTGATAATAGAGATAATAGGAACTGCAGATGCTGGAGAATCCGAGATAACAAGGTGTAGAGCTGGATGAACTAGGCCTGAAATGTCAGCCTTCCTGCTCCTATGATGCTGCTTGGCTTGCTGTGTTCATCCAGCTCTACACCTTGTTATCTCCTTATTAACACTGTTTGCTAGATCGAGTGGCCTATTTCTCCTATGTAGTGTTCATTAAAGAATTAAAGGTTTTGTGTATGTTGTATAATTCTCTTCAGGAGAACTGTTCATCTCTTGAATGAAGAATGGTAGTTACCTCTCTTGTGGGAACTCTGACCACGGATGTAAACTGTAGTACTACCCAATTGATAATCAATTTGAACCATTGCTTGTTTTGAATTATTCTTGCCAGACCCTTTGAATTCCTCCTGCCAGTTGTAACTGAGTCTGGGCATAGAACCATAAAATTGATCATTTTCGTATAGAATCATACAGCATGGGAACAGACCCTTCGATCCAACCAGTCCAAGCTAACAGTAATCCCAAAGTGAACTAGTCCAAATTGCCTGCTCCTGGCCCACATCTAAAGTGAAAGTGGGCTTCACGTTTGTTTACTATAGCATTGTTGAATAGAGGGAAATTGTTCTCTAAAATGCAATAGAGAGGTTTTGCTCTTCAATATTTTTGTAAGATTTTTGTCCAGTACAATGCAATGTTACATGCCGCAGATAATATACCACTCATTTATTTTATGAAAATACTCTTGTACACAAGATGCTGTAACAATCTGCTTACATTCTGTAAAGAAATGCTTGCTCTTTCAAGCGATAATTTAAATCCTAGAACAGTCTCTGAACCTTCAGTGAAGCTCCAAATGACGTCCATCATTTAGACAATGTGGGTTAACATTTGCAAGTTCCATCCTGGGAAAGTTGCTTATTTACAGACATTAAATTTAAAATATTAAGAAAATACATATCATGTTATTTACACATTGACAAAACACTAAGCAGAACAAAGGACAGAGTTAGACCAATAAGCAAAATGGCTTCCGCAAATTGTAATTTTAATCAGCTCAACACTTCCTGCTTCATTTGGTTTAACAAACTTAGTCCAACCATCATTCAGAATGGAAGCTTTGGATTTGAGGGAGTCTCACCTCTGACAAAACTTTTAAGGTGCTTTAAACAGAGAAACAAACACATCTTAATGCACTTCCAGTTGGCAAACTGCTAATTATAATGGTTCACATTCTAAATTTATTTCCACAGAAATACACAAATATTTACTTGAACAATATATTTTCTCAGAATTTAAATTTATATTTACTCACACAATACTCTGCAAAACCAATGCTAATACTTGTTTATGTTATTGTATTATTTTAGTCTATTCATGTAAAGTATAAGATAGTTACTTGGACTCTATTTTGTAACTTTAAAGTTTGCGATGGTTCAATCTTCGTGGATTTATAACCTTGGTAGAATGAGTCAGATTGGTGACTTTTAAGTCTTCTGCCCTTTTCGTTTGATGAACTGATGTCCTTGGATAATGTAGGTTAATATTTGATTATTAAATGCAAATACACAAGAATTGACTATTGTGATTCAGAATCCATGTGATGGAGGGAATAGAGTTCAGGAGAAATGGAGATGAGACATTTGTAATTAGGTGATTAGTACTGAAATGTATTTAGAAAAAAAAGCATTTTTGACATTGGTCTAATTTATTTTACCAACTTTAGTTTCTAATGTTTATTCTTCATTTTTTAATATATAAATCCAAATGACAATAGTTGTCACTGCTCCACAGCCTGTATGCATTTCCCTGATGGGAGAAATCGAGGTCCTATTTGACCTGTTTGCTTGGGGCACATGGAATCCCATGGCACTGTTTCAAAGCAGAGCAGAGAGCTCTAACATCACTAACACACGTTGCCTGGTTATTGCTTTGCGTGGGGTCTGGTTTTTAAGCAAATTGGCTGCCATATTTCCTGCAAGACGACAGGAATTATATTTCCAAAGTATTTAATTACCTTTAAAACGCTTGGGGATGTCCTGAGGTGGTGCAAGGTGCTATATTAATGGTCAACCTGACATGAACACTCAGGCCACTAACTGCCCAAGTCAAAATAAATGCTAACTGTTCCCAGTAGACGTCTTCAAGTGGATTCATCTAGCCAGAAGGATTACTGATAATATACGATACCGTCAAGTTGGATCAAGGAAAACCGCCTAAGCTGGAGATCCAGTCAGAGAGCATACAAAAATGGACAGTAGTAAATGGTCTTATTGAAATAGTTGAATTCTGCTGCTGAAACAATAATCAAGGTTGCCTTTCTGATTCTGGCAACCGTTTGGTTTATGTACATGGATACACCGTCTGGTTGCGGCTGCTGTCAATTCACTGACCATGCATAAGATTTCCAGGTAGAAAACCTGTCTTCTGTCACCTCTACCCTTCTGATTCCATCATAACTCTTGTCAATTGAAAGTAGGATCTTACGTTGATATCTTTAAGAATAATTTAAAAACCGTCCGAGGAGTACGCAGGAATTTCCGCTAGTTAGTTCCGCAAGTTGGAATTTAGGTAGAGTATTAAATCCGTCACAATTGATGAAGTATTTACGATGATTGGCTCGCCGGAAACTGCTTTCTTAATGCAGTAAGTGTAAAGGCAACAAAATCTAGCATCAGCGTGTCTGTGTGCGGCTTGGGGATTTTGAGGCTTCACTGAAACCAAAACAATACGAGCACTTTGGTTATGTCGGGAGTGATCACATATTTTGGCTGTTAATGGGAGACGGGGTAGTGAGGAAATGCCCTTTGAAGTGGAATTGGTAGTTTTCCTGCCATTAAAACCTGGATCTTGGCTATCGCCATTGGAAAGGCTCTATCCATTGGACCCATTTCGTTGTAAGCAGATCAAACACAAAACCGGCCCCAGTCTCTTCATCCCAGGCTAAGTGAGGAATGTGAGAGAGCAGCACTCCCAGCGGACGGTGGAAAGGAAGGAACGGGATGTTGGTGGTGAGCCACTGATATCTCCGCCGTTGTTGAAATTGCGCTCATTTCGGTCCAATTGTATCCCAATAAAACGTGGCTCACTAATGTTGCCAGCTCAGCTCCCCTGGACACTGGAAAGGAAAAGACTAATCTAGTTTATTGGTTTGTTAAACTATAATTTTGAATTAATTTACATTCTCTTGGATATCTGAAGGTGAGATCGTGGTGTCAGATGCACTAAGTGTTCAGCTCCTCAAAATCCGAGAGTTGCTTCATCTGCTCCACCTGCATGGAATGCCTCCTCACCAGCTTCTTTTTGGTTTTCGTCTCGTTTCGTTTTGGTGAAGATGGTGCCACAGGGACCAGAGATTTCAGGCCCATAGTTAAAGGCGATGACGGCTTGCTGTTGCAGCCGATGTCAGGGATGGGCGGGTTGGGGTTGACATTCAGTGGGGGGAGGTGGCCTGGCCTCGTGTGGGAGATGTGATCGAGTAGGAGAGTCCCAGAGCCTCTCCTCTCCAGGAGACCAGGGGGCCTGCGGCGGACTGAACCCGGAGATGTGCTGGCGATACTATCCAGGGACTCCCGGGAGCTGGTCAGCAACGTCAGCGGAGAGGTGTTATGCTTCTTTCTTTCAAACGTGATTTTTATCGACTCGAATGGATTGGAGATCGAGTCAGAATAAAGCTGAGAGTCTGAATCATAATGGTCATTGCCCAGCCTCCTGCGGTGGACTGTGTCCCTCAGGCTGACAGGGCCAGTAGCAGCGAAGCTACTGACCGTGTCCTGCTCCGAGGGTAGGGTGCTCCTCCGGGCTAGAGGCTGGTGTTGGCACTGGCTTTTCTCATAGGATTGTTTCCGGGAAACTGGTGCGGATGTGGACGGAGTGCGAGAGGTTGGATCTCCCACAAATGGGAAGGTGGACGGGTCTTTACTCTCAATGCTGTCGGTTCTGGACAAAGTGGTGCGCTTGGGTAGCGCCAAGCCATTAATGCCCTGAATGAGCTCCTCTTCAGGACTGGCCCGTTTACACTCCTCCTGGTAGGCGGCAGCAGCAGCCAACACAGAGGGAGCGATCAGCCCCCAGGGCTCCGACTGCAGCCTCTTCAGCTGAGGCAGGCGGGTCCCCATTCTCTTCGGGTTGACCTTCCTGGTTGGGGAGCTGGGCTCATTGTGGGGTTTGCTAGTGTAACCGCCGCTCTGATGTGACATCACTTGGAAATTAAAGCTCTTCTCGCTTTCCTGGTCATCAGTGGGAGATGGAGTCAGCGATGTCTTGAGTTCAATGTCAGACGGAGACATACAGAGAGCAGGAGTGTGCCTCTCCTCTAGTTCCGGGGAAGGCGGCACATTTAGATACTGCTTAGTTGTTTTGGTCCCAGAAGGAGATTTGTCAGTAGTGATGATGATGACCTCCTTACCTTTGGCTTTGCAGGCATTTAGTAGACATTTTAAAACTTCTTTATCATCGGTGTTGATTGCGTAAACCAAGGCAGATGCCCCGGAGTGGTCCTCCAGGCTGGGGTCTGCCCCATTAGTGAGTAGCAGGGAGACCGCCTCCTCTCCGGCTCTCTCAATGCAGGCGTGCATTAGCGCGGTTTTACCCGCCTTGTCCTGAATGTTTGGGTCCGCCTGGTTTTCCAGCAGATACTTCACCATCTTGGCTTTGCTCACGCTCTGTTGGTCGACGTGCCTGGTCATACACGCTACCATCAGGGGGGTCTCCCCTCTCTCATTGCTCTCATTAATGTACGCCCCACCTTCCAACAACAGCCTGGTCAATCTCAACCTTCCCAACCAAACCGCCTTCAGGAGGGAATTACCATCAGTCCGGAGCTCGGGAGCATCATCCATCCTCGGTGTGACCGTTACTGTAGCCTCTTTAGAAACCGGAAGGATGTGAGAATCTGCGGTAAGAGGGAAACAGAAAGAAAACCATTAATGTTTCTGCAGTTAACAGTTGACTTAATGCGCACTAACTGTGTTCTGGTGTTTCTCATCACTTTGGCTGCCCAGAGTTGCAAATTAACAAGTTCATAACACTGATTTCTGAGGATGCAGTTTAATTACTGATTGTACACTGTAGGGCCATGCGGTACATCACGGAAGGATGGTGCTATGTTAACGGGGCTATCTTTAGAATACGATGTTACAGCAATTCCCAATCGGGAAAATGTGAAGTTCTTCATTTTGGAAAGGAGAACAAAAGAACAGTATTATTTAAATGGAGAAAAACTGCAGAAAGCTGTAACACAAAGGGATTTGGGGGAACTTGTGCATGAAACATAGAAAGTTAGAACCCAGGGGCAACAGGTAATCAGGAAGGCTAATGAAATGTTGGCCCTTATTTCAAAGGGGCTGGAATATAAGAGTAAGGAATTCTTACTGCAACTGTACAAGGTGCTGCGGAGACCACATCTGGAGCACTGTGAGCACTTTTAGTCCCCTTATTTAAGGAAATATATCACTTCATTGGAGGTAGTTCAGAGAAGGTTCATAAGGACAATCCCTTGAATAGACAGATTGTCATATCAGCAAAAGTTAAACAGGTTGGGACTGTACTCACTGGAGTTTTGAAGAACGAGAGGTGATCTCATTGAAATTTACAGGATTCTTAAGGGGCTTGACAGGGTCAATGCTGAGAGGCTGTTTCCCCTTTGGGAGAGTTTTGTAAATTTTTGTTTATTCATTCATGGGATGTAGACATTGCTGACTGGACCAGCATTTATTGCCCATCCCTAATTGCCCAGGGGGCAGTTAAGAGTCAACCACATTGCTGTGGGTCTGGAGTCACATGTAGGCCAGACCAGGTAAGGATGTTAGATCTTCTTCCCTAAAAGACATTAGTGAACCAGACAGGTTTTTCCTGATAATAGTAATGGTTTCATGGTCATCATTAGATTCTTAATTCTGGATTATTACTGTAATTCACATTCCATGACCTGCCATAGAAGGATTTGAACCCAGGTCCCTAGAACATTACCTCAGTCTCTGGATTAATAGTCTAGCAATAATACCACTAGGCCATCGACTACCTGTCATCTAAGAGCAGAGGGTATCGTATCAAAGGGGCACCAATTAAGACTGAAATGAGGAGGAATCTCTTCTCTGAGGGTTGAGAATCTTTGGAATACCATGCCACTGGGAGATGTGGGCACAGAGTCCTTGTGTATATTTAAGGCTGGTATAGAATTTTGATCAATCAGGGAATCAAGAAATACGGAGAAAGGGCACAAAATTAAATGTGAGGAAATTTGGATTATCCATGATCCTATTGAATAGTGGAGCAGGCTTGAGGAGTTGAATAGCCTACTCCTGTTCCTATTTCCTATGATCTTATGGTCTTATTCTCCTCTCAAACAGACATTAAAGATCACATGACACTATTTAAAGGCAATTTCTGTTTCCAATGTTTAACCCTCAACCAATATTCAACACAAAATGCTGCCCAGCCATTGCTGCACTTGAATCGGTTGCTTCTTTTCCTGTATTACATCTGTAATAACATTTCAGAACAGAAGTACTTAATGTTTTTGGATAGCCTGAAGTTGTCGAAGGTGCTATATAAATACATCTTTCAATGTTTTTCATGACCAGCGAACAGTGCTTTGCTTTGGAAAGCACGAAATTGAGTTTGCATTGGGTATAACTCCAGTCTAATATAAAATTTGTCTTTTAGAAATTAGACTCCTTTGGGAACTGTAGAAACTCATTTTCTATTTTTATCTTTCAAGAAGGATGATTACCCTCTTCTCCCACTCTATGCTAATATTAGACATCAACTGAATTCTTTTACATCTGTACAGACAGACATGGAGCTGCTTGTAATTAAATTTTAGCCCAAGGGTTAGCTAGCATCATACCAACAATAACAACAGCTTGCCCTTCAAACTTGGAAAACAATCCAAGATATCCAATACAAAACAATGGTACCCAAACAGACAATGAGAAGGGATCACAAAAATAGTATGTTTTCAGGATGGGCTTAACCTTCTTTGCCACACTCTTGGTGATGGTAATTCCAGAACTTGGAGCATTGATGACCAGAGTCACAGCAGCCTATGGTAGAGAAAGGAAGTGGAATGTGGACAAGAGCCCAGCAATGTAGGAATCCCAGAGGTTTCTGGGGTTGAGTGAGGTTACAGAGAACAGAATGGGGTAAGGTGGCCATGGAGGGATTTGAGCACAAGGATCAGACTTATACAATTAAAGCATTGCCAGACAGACAGCCAATGTGGAGGGAAGACAGATGGCCTGGACTTGGTGTGAGTTAGGATACAGGCAGCAGAGTTTTGAGTGAACTCAGGTGTATTAGCTGAATATCTCGTTGAGGTTGTTGACGTGCTCGCCGAACTGGCTTGTTTTTGTTCAGACATTTCGTCACCTTGCTAGGTGACATCATCAGTGGAGCCTCCGATGAAGCGATGTTATTCTACTCAGCTTGGAATTTATACTGACCGGTCCGTTATGGTGAGTAGTGTCATTTCTGGTTTTGATCTGTATAGGTTTGTAGATGGGGTGCAATTCGAAATGTTTGTTAACTGAAGTATGGGTGGAGAGCCATGCCTCTAGGAATCCCCATGCATGTCTATGTTTGCCTTGGGCTACTATGGCTACTTTGTCCCAGTTAAATTGATGGCCTTCATTGTCGTACCAGTACGTAGACGACACATTTGGCAATTTTAAACGCAACAAATTAAAAGAGAAACTACCACCTCATCAACAGTGTATTCACAGGGATTAAATTCACAAGGGAAGAAGAAAACAACAATCAACTTCCATTTCTGGATGTTAAAGCAGAGCGATTGACAAACAGAGTTCCGAACCTCAGTTTACAGAAAAGCAACCCATACAGATCAAATTCTCAATTTCCACAGCAACCATCCCGACGTCCACAAACCAAGCTGCATTAGGACACCCTTTAAAAGGGCCAGGACACACTGCAACACTCCAGAACTACACCGGGAAGAGGAAGAACACTTGTACAAGATTCTCGCTTTAAACTGAACCCCGCAACTTCATCCACAGATGTCTACAAAACAGACAACAACAGGAGGACACAGTACAACCTAACACACCACACTGTCCTACATCAAGAACATATTGGAACTGACAACAAGGCTCCTAAGACCACTAGGAATCATAGTGGCCCGCAAGCCCACAGACACTTACAAGGATTAAAGACCCCACCCCACAACATGCAGAACCAACATGGCTTACAAAATACCATGCAGTGACTGCCAGAAACATTACATCAGACAGACAGGAAGGAAACTAGCCATCGGAATACATGAACATCAGTTAGCAGCAAAATGCCTCGACAAACTCTCCTTTAATATCTGTACATTCAGACAATGAAGGCCATCAATTTTAACTGGGACAAAGTGACCATAGTAGTCCAAGGCAAACATAGACATACACGGGAATTCCTAGAGGCATGGCTCTCCACCCATACTTCAATCAACAAACATATCGAATTGAACCCCATACACAAACCCACACAAATCAAAACCAGAAATGACACTGCTCACCATAACGGACTGGACAGTATAAATTCTAAGCAGAGTAGAATAACATTGCTTCCTTGGAGACTCCACTGATGATGTCACCTAGCAAGGTGATAAGATGTCTGAATGAGAACAAGCCAGCTTGGTGAGCAAGTCAACAACCTCACCCACAACCCGAGCGACAGATCTTTGCCAAAACTTTGAATATCTCACTAAGCATGGACTAGTCTGAGATTGCTGGTACGATATGACCCTGGGTTAACTGGCATACTTAGGATCTTTATAAAAACTAAAACAAAAATTGCCACTAAATAACTTAGCACTAAATTGTTAGTCTCACTTGCAACAAGAATGTAAGCAGGATTCTGTCAAATTGTTCAACCTGTGCAATTATATAAAATCCACACACAATAAATACTGTCCTGAAAGTTGAACTTTCATATGCTTTTCACCCTTCAACTGCAAATTCCCTCATAACTGCTGCAGGCTCCTTCTGCATCCTTTTCCATTCCTATAGCTACCCTACCCTCAATTGGGCTCCAGTCTCCTGGTCTCCATCATTAGTGTTTGTGTTGTATGTAGTCATTAAACTCCTTTTCTTGCTTTTTATCTCCTATCTCCAAATGTATAAACCCCTAAAATCCATCAATTTAATATCACCTTTGCTTGCCTTCTGTAATTTTTCTCCTAGTTCCTGCTTTATGTCTGTTTCCATTCCCCAATCCATCCTTGTAAGGAACCTTGGAACTTTTTTGTAGGATGATTCAGCCCACGGTGTCTGTGTCAGCTTCAAAACAGCAATCCAATGAAACCTCCCTATGTTAAAAGTTCTGTAAATAATTCTCTGATGCAATGCATAGGGAGATGGTACGGCTGTTATGATGGAGTAGCAGGTGTCCTTGCCTTGAAGTCAGGAGGCCCAGGCTTAAGTCCCACCTACTCTAGAGGTGTGTAAGAACATTTCTGAATAGGTTGATGTAGAAAATATCTACAGAGAGGTGATTCCGCTAAGGATGGGACTGAGTATTCTTGGGATGAAAAGAAATCTTGTCAAAGGAGCCAAATTCATCCAGATACTCGAGGAATTATCTGAACTCACTGTGAACATTAACAGTCACCAGAAGGTTGATAAACAATTGCTGGATTTTTCAGGCACACATTGAGCAGCATTTTAAATATTTGAGAAGGCTCTGGTGAAGCTGGTCACAGACCTGAAATAAATTCAGAGCTACATTCATGTCCCCACTTTGGAGTAAAGGTTTCAATGAGGTTTGATACACAGTATATGATAATGAGCTTCATTTTCCATTTATTTGTGGTGCTGCTAAGTTTCTTCAACAATAGGCAGCTTGGTGAGTGTTCCCAAAATGATATGTTCCGTTTGGAAAGAGCATTACATTAATGCTTAAAGAACTAAGTAACTGAGGGGAAGTAGTTCTATTGCACAATAATTTGGGGCTTTGATTTGTTTCTCTCAATGGGTGTGGCCTCAACAACCATTATTTATGACTTAACCATAATGACTCAACAAGTCCTTATTTACAGAAATAAAAGGAAATTAATTGACTTTTCCAGCCATTTATTGACAATGTCTCCCAATGAACACTGTTTTATAGACTTGCAGCAATTGACAGCTGAATGATCTGGACAGAATGCTTCATTATCCTTGGGCAGCTGAGAGCATGGTGATGATAAGATTCATCAGAAGATGTGTTTGCACATTTTTGCTAGAAAGTTGTGAATGCCATCTTGTCTCTTTATTGATACAGTCTTGTAGGGATAGACTGGAGTGTTTGACCCAGAATCTGGTTTGCGCTTTGTTCATTAAGAACAAGCTGCATGCAAGAATGCAGAAGGTGGAAGCATACTTCCTTCACAAGAAGTGGCTTCTGTTATCTTAAGCCTTGTCACATGTCACCAAATCATGATTATTTTCAAAACATAATCACACTCGTGATACTCCAGCACAGTTCTGAGGCACTGGTGTGACTGTTGGAGCTGTCGTCTTTCAGATGAGACACTAAACCAAGGCCCCTCTGCTTCCTTGGGTGCATGTAAAACATTCCATGGAACTATTTTGAAGAACAGAGGAGTTACCTCTAATGCCCTTGTCAATAGTTATCTCCCAATCAACATCACTAAAAATCTGGTTATCTGATAATTATTGCAAAATTGTGCTGTATGCAAATTGATTGCTGTGATTCCTACATCATAATAGTAACTATACTTCAAAAGTACTTAATCAAAAATAAAGTGCTTTGAGATATCTAAGATATTTTCCAATGAAGGGCCAAGGCCCGAAACGTCAAGCTTTCCTGCTCCTATGATGCTGTTTGGCCTGCTGTGTTCATCCAGCCCCACACATTGTTATCTCTCGTGCTTTGAGATATCTGGTGGTTTTGCAAAACATCATTTAAATTCAAGTTTTCACTTTTTATATGTAAAGTCCTAAATCTTCAAAAAGTCGTAGTCAAAATGCAGTGGCGTTTTCAGATTGAGGTCCTTACTGATTGTGGGCAGTAGATGGCACAATAGTGCATGTGACCTAAAAACATTCCTCCAAAATCTAAGCTCAGAATAGACAAGTGGTTGCAGGTTAGCTGCCAGCTGCTCTTAAAGAAGATGATGAAGATTTTGTTTGACAATATGTTGTGTGAGACATTTTTGCACATCACACTCTAAATATATTTGGAAGTGATTTGGCAGTTGACATATTGCTGTGACTGTAATACAAGTGCATCAACTTATAACACTTCGTTAGTCGGATACTAATGATTGATAACTAGATTAGGTTGAAGAGGTTCATTACTGTAACCAGGAGTGGATTATACTGTTACGGGACAAATGTTAGTAACTCACATTGCACTGTTTTCCAAACCCTTATCTTCATTTACAATTCCCTCCCTCCCCAGTACTTCTGTAACTTGCTCCAGAATTTTCTGGCCACTCTGTCACCAGTGACACAGATTTCAGAGATCTCTGTGTTTCATTGCTTAAATTTCTTTCTAAACACTCCCACACTGCTACTTCTCTTTGCACCATGAAGGCTCCGTTTCTTCACCTGGGTCCTGTTTGTGCCCTATTGTCACCCCTCCACTTTTGTGGAACACTTCGGGGTGTAGTTATACATGAGCACAGGTCGCTTTTGTAACAAAAGTGATCACGTAAAGAACAAAATCATCTTTGATATCCATTATTTACTGTATGTGTTTAATATCTTGTTCGGATTAACTTGTGCTTTAAACGTAAATTTAAATATTTAGTTTTAGAAGAATGAAATAATTTTAACTTTTAATAACAAAGCAGTATTTAATTCTGAAAGGAAAAACGGTGCGATTGTATTTTTTTCCTACAGTGCTTTGCATAAATCTACAACATTGGACTAAAGCTTTAATATTATGAAAATTGCTCTGATTTCGATTATGTAAATGCAAATAAAGAAGAAATGAAAGCGCTATATTCAATCCAATGTGGCAAAAAATATTGTTGAGAGGATGAAGTGGACAGTCAGCCCCGCGGTGCGAACACAGGAAGAGCTGGCTTAAGGGAATAAGAAATAGAGACAGAGACATAGCAACGCAGACAGATAAACATGTTGTCCGACGGACAGACCCAGAAACACAGAACAGGAGAGACAGTGCGAAGCCGAGAGACCGCTTGAGAATTATACCGCTGTCCATGGTGCTGATTCTGCCTCCGCTGTAACGCTGTGGGACTCTGGTATAATCATGTTGACATTTTCATGAAAAGTCATCGACCTGAAATATTAACCCTGTTTCTCTCTCCACAGATACTGCCTGACAAGCCGAATATTTCCAGCATTTTCTGTTTTTATTTCAGTTTTCCAGCATCCGCAGTTTTATGATTTTCACTATCATTTTCCTTCCCCTGTTCCCCATTCGCTGTTCTACGTTCTCACAATCTCTCATTCCTTATCCCTCACATTCTCTCCTCGCTTTGCGTTTGCCCCAGTGTCTGGTCTCTAAATGTCTTACAAACTCGTCTCTCCCAGATACAGCATGTTATGGTCGGATCTGTCTCTCTCGCAGAGCGGTTTCAGTACTTTCGTGTAACGCTGTGTCTCTGCAATCACTCCCTCTGTGTTCCTGGCATTCTCTCTCTCTCTCTCTCTCTGTATGTGTCCCTCTCTCCTCCATGGATACAGTCAGGAATCTCTGGGTGAATTGCACTGAGCGGTGCCGCGTTGCTCTATCTGGACTTCACTCACCGGTTCCTGCGTGATGAACAAACCGGTATTTCGGGACACGCAACAAGTCCGGTAGAGTCCTGAGCCGGGCTTCGGGCACCCCAGGCCGGGGTTCAAGCGCTTGGGGCTCGATGCCTCGGGGTGGCAGGAGAGAGGGGTCTGGGTGTGTTTATTTCTTTTTACAGAGAGGGCAGCCAGGGGGTGGGGGTGGTGGGCGGGCGGTGGTGGGGGTGTCTGAGAACCTTAACTGGAGGAGAAGCGAAAGAGAAATGATCCCGGGGGAAGAGGGAGGCGCGGAATTCCAAAACACCTTCCCTTCACACCTTTACACTTCAGTGTAAAAGCAAGGACCTGAGCCCCTGGTTGGAAATACTCCATCCTGACAGGTATCCGGGGAAGTTCACGGTTGAAATGTTTCTGTGGGACTCCAAATCTGGGGCCTTTCAGTTGGTAAATGTGAGGCTGCCCATGGCCGAATATCCAGTTCAAGTGAAGATATCTGAAGCAAGTGCACCATTTCAACCGTGAAGAATCCTCTCGAATTCAACAAAATAAAAAGGAGTTTAAAAAAACCCCGCGTGGATCAAAATGCAGCGATTTCCCGAACTCTGCAAATGAACACCCCCGTTGGAGTGTGTTGCGGTGGGGTGGGTATTTCAGTCTCTCTACATAAAACCAACAGCAGCCCACCAAAGCGGTTCGTGCATCATTTAAGAAAACCGGAATGCAGCATTTAGACAGTGTAACAGATGAATGTATTTTAAAATCTTCAGTGGCAGATGGATCTGTACATTTTAACCTGTTTCCAAGTTGTAATCAAATGCCAATGTACAAGGAAGAACAAGGAAGCCTTACCGATTCCGAAGCAGCCCGAGCCCGGTGCAGGCTCTGATAGCAGGACATTGTGCAACCGCTTCGACTCCCTTCATCTCCATCCAACCTACTCCCTCTCCCAATCCGAAAATAAAGCAACACTGGAGAAGGTTTATTTCCCAACTGCGGCAGAAACCGGAGCGGGGGATAGCAAAGCTTCTGCAGATTCACAATTCCAACTCTAACTCAGATGTCATTCTATTTTGCAAAAACAGATTTGAATTAAAGCCAGGAGGATTTGTGTGGAGTTTAGCCGAGGGGACTGTGAATGCCGGCACCCTGCAGTACTCAACTCGGTCTCACTGTTTTTTTTTGTGGTGTGGTGGGCTCAGATGGAGAGATGGAGTTTATAAATAACCTTTTTTTTCATTTGTCAGAAAGCAATACGATTGCGTGCACGTCATCAACGTCATCCCCAAAATAACCACGTAACTATAATGGTGAGAATTCCCCCACCCTCAGCATCTCCAGCACTCATGCCTTCCTGTTACATTGTGTAAGCGCCTCTGGTCTGCAGGTGTTGAGGGGAGAGTGACTTCTGGTCAACATCTCAGGGCTCTACTTAAACGAATAACATCGATTGAAGTTTGGGAAATTAAG
This sequence comes from Ginglymostoma cirratum, assembly GCA_024137785.1. NCBI lineage: Eukaryota > Metazoa > Chordata > Chondrichthyes > Orectolobiformes > Ginglymostomatidae > Ginglymostoma > Ginglymostoma cirratum. The sequence goes on along the minus strand of JAHRHZ010000047.1, from coordinate 17,751,447 downwards.
GAAATCTGACTGGAAACCATCCATTTCCAAAATCAGAGATAGTAGGAACGGCAGATGCTGGAGAATCTGAGATAACAAGGTGTAGAGCTGGATGAACACAGCAGGCCGCGCAGCATCATAGGAGCAGGAAGGCTGACGTTTTGGGCCTAGACCCTTCTTCAGAAATGGGGGAGGGGAAGGGGATTCTGAAATAAATAGGGTCTAGGCCCCAAACGTCAGCCTTCCTGCTTCTCTGATGCTGCGCGGCCTGCTGTGTTCATCCAGCTCTACACCTTGTTATCTCATTTTCAAAATCAATAGTGTTGGGAAAGGTTCAAATATTTTCTGTTCCATTTCTCAGTGACCTGAAGCATCCCCAGAGCTATCGGCACAAGGGTATGAGTAAGAGATGTGGCCTGGGCTGATCATGAGAGAAACCAATGTTTTTGGAGCTCCTTTTCCCCAATTTCTCACCCACTGGAGGTGTCTTTGATTCTTGTTCTGACTCTGTTGGAGCCTCAGGAATGGAGATGAATCACAGTGATTAACAGCAATTCCATTGTCATTGTCATTGTGTTAACTGCGATGTGCCAAGTTTCAGTTGCTAGCACAGATCCCCTTCAATCTATAGGCAGTGGAATCATGTCCCAATCCAAGGCTGATGTTCTGACAATGCTGAGGGAGTGCTGCACCATCAGAGGAGCTTTCTCCTAGGTTGAACTGTTAAATCAAGGACTTATCTGCCCTGTCAGAGACAGAACAGTCACTATTTAATCAAGATCTGGGAACCTTTTTCTCCGTATCCTGGTCAACAATTCCCTCCCTGCATGCTCTTTGGTCAGACTGACAGCTGCAGGAAGATTCAGTTGTGAGAGTTTCCAAACCACTTTAGAGTTTGGTTGATACGTATTGGACATCTTTCTTTGTGAATGACTGTCCCATCATCTAGTCCAGAGAACTGAGGTACAGCTTGGGAAATGACTCCGCTAAAGCACCCTTAAAATTGTACTGCCTTGGCTAAAACCAACAACCAGCTAAAACTCAACAACTAACTGACACTGTAGTAAACTTCTCTGCCATGAGATAAATTGTAGCCAGCCTATTAATTGGTGAAGTATTCTCAAAGGTTATATGGAGCTGGATGAATCCCAGAACTCAGTTTCCATCAGTGTGTCATATTGAGTGGCCAAGCCTGAACAGCGCTATAGATTATTGTCATACATTCAAAGATAGTCAGGGCTGCTCCAATCTCCCATTGCCAGGCGGCTCAGCGTCAGTTCCACTCTGGAAACTTTTTTAAAATTGAAAATAAATAGTTGGAAGTTGGAAATGCTGGAAACAATCATGAGGTCAGGCAGCATCTGTAAAAAGATGAATGTTGGATTAACATTTTGGGTCTTTTGGTAGAAGCTCAGTCACAGATGAACAACACAGATCGAAAGCCTTGCCAAAAGATCATTGACATGAATCTGGGAATAACTGAGGATCTGACATTGAAGGATTCAACAGGTTCATCTATTCCCATTTGTTACAAATCCATTCTAAGTGCAATATGGAGAACTCTACTTTCTGAGTTTATTAAGAAAGGAAGAATTTAGAATTTTTAGCACCCCCCATGTCTTCAGGACATCCTATGTCTTGCTGTAAATTGGCTCCTATGAAGCACCTTTTAAACCCATAATCTCTACCATCTCGAAGGACAAGGGCAGCAGATACTTGGCAACAGCACCTCCTGCAAGTTTTCCTCCAAGCTACTCACCATCTTGACTTGGAAATATATTGCTGTTCCTTCAGTGTCACTGGGTGAAAATCCTGGTGTCCCCTCCCTAAGGGCATTGTGAGTTTACCTACAGCACATGGACTGCAGTGGCTCAAGAAGGCAGCTCACCACCACCTTCTCAAGGGCAACTAGGGATGAACAATAAATTCTGCCCAGCCAAAGATGCCTACATCCCATGAATGAATATATTAAAAATAATTTTGAAGTATAGTTACTCTTGCTATTTGACAAACAGAACAGCCAATGAAATAAATGACTAATCAATTTGTTTTAACTTTGTTCACCAGAGAATAAATGTTTGGGGTGTCAAGGAAACTCTCTTGCTCTTCTTCAGAAATGTGCAGTTTCACCTTTAACTGAAATCTCTGTTTGACCTTGTTTTCCCAAATAACAACACCTCCCTCATTAAATTCAACTTCAATTGTCTGTTCCTCTACACAGTCACAGGTATGAACTGCAAAGTCCATCAGGAACAATCTTAGGTTACAAAGGAAGTTCATATCAACATTGAATGAAGGCAGGATCTGCACTTTTGATTGAGTGATAGACCGATAGACATGTATCGGAGTACAGTGAAAAGTTTTATCTATGAGCAGTACAGACAGATCACACTAAGCAAGCATGTACAGATCAAAAGTTGTGAAAAACTTAGGCAGAGGCATACAGGTTACATCGCATAGGGTGCGCACTAGGTGAGATCAACATTAGCAAACAAGTTTAAATGTGTAGAATGGTTATAAGAAATGTTAGAGTTAGATCTGCTGTAGGGCACTCGCAAGGAGTCGCATGGTGTAAGAACCATCTTGAATCTTACAGCTGGAAAGAATAGATATCGTGGTTGATATTTCAAAAGTGGCCAGTTGGACAGGGCAGAAACTAAGCAAATCGTACATTCAGGAGAGGAGAGAAGAAAAGGAGTAAAAATTGAAAATGAGAAAGCTCTGGGCCTTAAATAGAATAAGGTTAAATATTAATGGCCTGCTGTGAATCCTATATCTAACAAACGCATCAATGATGTATCAGTTGACTATAATATCTTGTATATAGCTATTTATATGGGATATCACCCACATAATATGTTTTAGCTATTAAACACATTTCCATAATCTTTTCTGGCCATGGACTGAGCCTTTTTTCTTACCCACTCACTGCCAGTTTGTTCCAAAAATAGACTTTTTTTAACAATTTGCTGCAGCAGTAATGTAAATCTCTCACTGTGACTCACTGTAAATATAAATATATTTATAGCACTCTCTGAATTTTTTTTTTGCCATTCAACTGTCTCTAGATAAATGATATATTCAGAAATGGGGACATGTTGATTTTGCACTCCAGATAATACCTCAGCAAGCCCTAGAAAATATTAAATATTCATAATTATTCTTAGGGTTTCATCTAAATTCTGTGACACATTGACACTCTTAAAGAGAAGAATGATTTAAGGTGGAAATGCTAGTAAAGGACGAGTCCTGTGGCCAAAATTATGTGAAAATTCAGTTATGTATAAAGACTGAGAGGCTGGGTGAGTTTAACTGAGAATAAGGAAAGTTAAGGAAGATTTCATAGGGAAGTTTGAATCATGAGGAGTTTTAGTGGAGTCTGTAAGGAGAAACTGTTTCCAGTGGCAGAAGTGTCAGTAAGACACAGTTTCAATGTCATCAGTAAAAGAACCAGGAGGACGATGAGGGTTTTTAAAAATCCAGTGCATTGTTATGTTCTGTAATGTGCTGCCTGAAAGGACAGTGGAAGCAGATTTAAAAGTAACCTTTGAAAAGGAATTGGATAAGTAGGTGAAGGATTGAAAACGCAGGGCTATGGGGAAAGAGCTGCAGGCAGGGTTTAGTTTAATAATGCTTTAGCAGTTTCTAGCTGAGGTAGGACATTGTGTTCCAGGTGGCCAGCACCCTCTAGCACCTCCTTCATTTTGAACCTGTTCAGGTATTTGCTGTTGTTGTTACTGCAGCAGGATCAGTCCTTGGGACTTGAGGCTGTTTTCGTTAGAGAGAAGAAAGTTAAGAGGTGACTTAATAGAGACATACAAGATGATCAGGGGATTAGATAGGGTGGACTGTGAGAGCCTTTTTCCTCGGATGGTGACAACCAGCACGAGGGGACAAAGCTTTAAATTGAGGGGTGATAGATATAGGACAGATGTCAGAGGTAGAACCTTTACTCAGAGAGTAGTAAGGGCGTGGAATGCCCTGCCTGCAACAGTAGTAGACTCGCCACCTTTAAGGGCATTTAAATGGTCATTGGATAAACATACGGATGATAATGGAATAGTGTAGGTTAGATGGGCTTCAGATTGGTTTCACAGCTCGGCGCAACATCGCGGGCCAAAGGGCCTGTACTGCGCCGTAATGTTCTATATTCCAGGTCCAAACCCAACAATATTTCCATTGTGCCAGTATTCCTGTAACCAATGAAGTCAGAACAGACACCCATTCCTCCTGCGATCAGTATCAATTTTTAGCTGGCATCTTTAGTCTTTACAATTCCAAATTTCAGGGATTAATTTTTCTGCTTTGAATCTTCTGGGACCTTGACCAATGTAGTCCCTTAAATATGCAAAACATAAGATAGCCTTTAATAAATCAATCAGGGAGTTTAGCAGAAACTTGGTGAGAGAGAAAAGAATAGAGAGATATGTAGAGATAAAGTGGGTGAGAGGATGCTAGAGCACAAACACCGGCATGAATCAAATGACGGAATGGCCTATTTCTCAGTTATGTAGGTCTGGTAATTCTGTGTAACCAAATTTTAGTCCTCCAATTTGCATCAAAAGTTCAATGAAGATTCCCAGTATTGGAGAAACCAGCCATGACATTTCAGAAATGTCCTTTCTACGGAGGTGGGAGATTGAGTCAGCTATTGCAGTGTCAGGCCTACAGGTTAAAAGAATATTCCTTCCCGGGTTGTGCGCATTGCTGGCTGGGCCAGAATTTATTGCCCAAAGATAATTGCCCTTGAGTAAGTGTGGTGAAATATTGCAATCCTTGGAGAGGGGTGGGGGTCAGACATAGCCGTTCAGCTGTCAGAGAGAGAGTTCCAGGTTTTTGACAGTGGAGGAACACAAAACTGTTCCACAATACTGTCAGGATGATGTGTGACTTGAAGGGGAACTTGCAGGTGGCAGTGTTCCTATGCATCTGCTCCCCTTGTCCTTCTGGATGGTAGAGATCCCCAGTTTGGAAGGTGCTGTCTACAGAGCCTTGGTAAGTTACTTCAGTGCATCTTGTAGGTGGTACACTCTGTGGCTAATGCGGATCAGTGGCGGAGGGAGTGAACATTGAAGGCAGTGAATAATTGCCAGTCAAGAGGGCTACTTTGTCCTGGGTGGTTTAAAGCTCCTTGAGTGTTGCTGGAGCAAGTGGGGAGTATTTGATCACACTCCTCATTTGTGCCTTATAGATTGATCTTAGATCCTTCGGTGAATATCGGTTTGGGCTGTGGTTCTATACAAGTGGAAACATTCTCCTTTTCATTATCTTAAACACCTCCATCAGATCACATCTCAGAGTTATACTTTCTGGAGAAAAGAATCCCAGCACATGCTGTCTTGTCTCAAATTAAAACCTTACAGTTCTGGTATCAACATTGTAAACTTTTATCAAAATTGATTCAGTTAACAAGTTACATAATTTCAAGAATTTGGAAACAGTTCATTTCTTGGTCTTGGTTGGAGACAGATTAACATGGAACCTAGTATTGCAAGCAGCCAGGGTTTTCCTTTGCTTAAACCAACTCAACCCCTCAATTATATTATGGCTTGTAATCACTGCTCAGTGATATTTTCTAATCAACCTGTACAGGAAAGTTTTTACCCACTTCTGGAGCAGATGGTACTTGAACACAGACCTTTACAATTCAGTGACAGGGACATTACCACTGTACCGTAAGAGCCTGAAAATCACCACCGAGTAGCTATCAATCCGTTTATCAATCATCTGATTCCTTGGGTGGTGGATTAGAAAGATCTTGGTAATCTCACCCTTGAAAACAATCAGTATTCAACTAAACATGAAGTCGTGAACATAAAGATGTTGCCTATAGTTTTGCAATACACAGGAGATGCAGAGCTGTCAGGGGAGATAGTTAAGGATCTAGAGAACTGTAAATCTATTTAATACCTTTTGATTACTAAGAGGTCAGACTTGTTTTAGGGTGGATTTGCATAAAGTGTGGCCCCTGCTACTTGTACAACTTTTAATATGTTTTATAAATACAAAGTAATAGAGAAAATTAATTTATTTTGTGTCCATTACATCTCCTGAAAATGTTTCAAAGCTTGTTTCAAAGTATTGACTACTTTTGGCAATTGTGATTTTTGGACCTTGGTCACAATCTCCCAATAGTCTGATGATGGACACTTGTTTATTCTGGGCCCAGTTAGTGGATAGTACTTAGTCTGAATTGTTCTTGGTTTTAACGTTTGTGCAACCTACTTACAGTAATATTTTCAGAAGAATCTGAATATCTAATTTTCATCACCACCCCTAAATTAGTAAGTTTTTCCACAAAGTACAAGGAATTAACAGTTGTGATATTTAATATTTCATTAGGTGTGATTTAGAACAAGTGAAATGGAGAGATGTTTGTTAAAGACCTTCATTGATTAACGAATCAATTTTTCTCAAAACAATTCCTACTGGCCTCTGACTTGTTTTAATTGAAGTGTTGCTGCTGCTCTCTCTCTACACTGTCTCTCTACAGCATCAGGTAATAGGTGACATTTATGTACAGCTGCTTAACCTGTTCACGCATTATCACATTGTCCCAATTTTAATAAAAACATTAACTCATTTATTTTAAATTGATCAATGCTTTTATTAAAATTGCAAGCAAACAAATTCAAACAAACACGTACTGAAATTAAATCATGGAGTGTTACTGGTACAGACACTTAAATGCGTTGACCATAAATTTGTTCAAAACATTGCTGCCCTGTTTTTTTCCCTAACTTGCACCAAGTCCTGTTCAACAATCACTGACCTACATTGGCCAGTGTGCAACAATACTCTGATTTTAAAATTCTAACCTTGTGTTCAAATCCCTCCATGGCCCTGCTTCTCCCTATCTCTATAACCACAGCCAATGCCTCTGAGATTTCTGTGCTCCTTCACTCTGCACCCTTTGTACATCCCTTTCCCTTCACTCACCTTTGGTGGCTGCACCAGCATTCCTTTCAGCCCGGAACAGAAATCCCTTCCAAAATTTCCTTGTCTTTTCTCTGTTTTTCTTTTCCTTTATGATATTTCTTAATACTCTTAAAGTCTCTTTCTTTGACTTGGAGTTAATTATTGTTTGATAATGCTCTTGTGAAATGCACTGGGACATTTTCCTGCATATAAAGCACTTTTGCAGAGAGCCAGTATTAACTTGATGGGCCAAATGCCTTCATTCTATGCTGAACCCCTTCCATAACAGAATAATCACAAGTTGTTGTTGTTAAAATTTCTCTCTCCTCTAATTTATAGATGGCACTGGGCCCCTCATGTTAAGTAGGTTAGTGACTGAACTAAAACAGCTCCAAATGGAAATTCATATGACTGTGTTCATTATCACATTTGAGGCCCAAAATGTTCACACAGGCATGGCTTTCTAGCTAGGATAGGCTAATGTCCAGTCTTGGACCAGGCAGTAAATTGTTAGAGTGATGTGAAGTGCACGGTGACTCAGTGGTTTGCACTGCTGCCTCATTGTGCCAGGAACCCAGGCTTGATTCCAGCCTTGGATAGCTGTCTGTGTGGAGTTTGCATGTTCTCCCTGTGTCTGTGTGGGTTTCTGCTGAGTGCTCTGGTTTTCCCCCATAGTCCAAAGATGTGCAGTTTAGGTGGTTTGGCCATGGGAAATTGCCCTGTAGTGTCTAGGGCTGTGCAGGCTGGGTGGATTAGCTATGGAAAATGCAGGGTTATAGGGATTGGAGGAAATGGGTCTGGGTGGAATACTTTTTGGAGGATCAGTGTAGACTCAATGGGCTGAATGGCCTTTATCTACACTGAAAGGATTCTATGATCCAAAGTCCTGAAAATGTAAAACTAGAGACTAACAATCTTTTTTTATTAAATAGAAAGCGATACTTTCCAGGTATTTCTGCATTTTGTGATTTGTTGGGTTATGTGTTAATGTTTGATATCAGCAGAAGCAGAGGTTAGATCTCAGGACTGTAATCTAATCTCATCAAAACCAGGTCTGGTCCATGGTCAGAAATAGTCCTGGCAGACTTCTGCAATGTTATTGTTCAGCCTGACTGAGAACATTTGTAGGTCAGGGCGTTTCTCAGAAACAACAAAGGAACGGAAACATTCTGTCTTCAAACAGAGAAGGGCATCCTTTCTACTGTTCGCTATTGTTTCTTCAACAAATTTCTAGAGGTGATACAGAGCTTGCCAATGTATTGAGGTCTGTCTTGCTTTTCATTGAGCACTACAGCGAACCTCTGGCATGTCTGCAGTGCAACAAAGAATCTGTGCAATGTGCTCGGGATAGAGACAAGTACAATTTAAGTACTACCATAAAATTAGACTAAAAGCTCTGTTTGAATAGCTGTGAAACTGCAATGGTTAACAAACAATTGGTCATATAGAGACGCAGAAAAAAAAATAATGATCTGCAGAGAACTGTAATTGGAGAAGTTGTCTAAGTTTTGCTATAAATAACTCCTTGTGGGTTAAGTGTTGCTGAGTTTCCCATTTCGCAGAAACGATATTTCTTTTCATTATAGACTTGGATGGAAGCCATTCAGTTTGTCAAGATTAGGCCAAATCTTTGGAAGATCTGTCCAACCAATTCCAATCCACTACTTTTACTGCACAGTCCTGAGAAAGTTACCTTTTCAAGTACACAAGCAATTTTCTTCAGAAAGTCACTATTGAATCTCCTTCCAGCATTCTTTCAGGGACCTTCAGATCACTGTGACTTGACATGCAAAAGAAATTCTCCTCGTTTTCTCTTTGGTTATTTTATCAATTATCAATAATCTTAAATGTGCGTTAATGGTTACACATGATACTGAACTAACAGATTTGTTATTCTGGTTTTGAAGAATTAAGTTATCAAATTGGAGAATAATAGTGTTTACAGTACAGAATGAAGACATTAACTGCGTGACTGTTGTTTTGTGTTGACTGTCTGTAAGAGAAACACATCTAATCTCATTACCAACTTTAGCCATAACCCAGCAATTTTTTTCTCTTCTGGCCATTATCCAATTTCCTTTTGAAAACTGTGACTGAACTTGCTTCCACCATGTTCTCAGATAGTGTGTCCTAGATCCTAACCACTCACTGCATCAAAAATAATTTCCCCACCACAGCATTGCTTCTTTTGCTAATCATTTTAAATTGGTGTCTTCGGTTCTCAATACTTCCACAAATGCGAATAGTTCCTTTCATCCAGATGCCTCATGGTCCCTTCTTGGTCTTTTCTTCTCTGAGGTGAACTATTCCAATTCTCCCAGCTATCCACAGCTGAGGTGTGTCCTCTCTGAAATCATTCTCATGAAATGTTATTGCACCACCTTGAAAGCTTTTACATCCTTCCTGAAGTGTGGTAGCTAGGAGTGGACACACGACTTCAAATAGGTCTGAACCAATATCTTATTAAGGTTATCGTTCTTCTATCCGGTAATAAAATCCAGGGTCTCCCTAATGCTGCAAAGCACTTTCTCAACCTGTCCTGCAGCTTCCATTATTAATGAAGAGGTATCCTCTATTTTATGTGTCCCCTCGCCATTCTTCCAATCAGAAACGGAATCTTCCTTGGTAAAGATTGTACTGTTGGAATGAAAGTTTCCAAGATTTGGAAGGGTGTTTGAAAGAATCAGCACCTTTAGGGGAGATGGGAAGAATGTCTATGAGAAAAGGGCTTGATGTTGGAGGTGCTGTCATGTTCCTGAAACTTTGTTTCTCTTCCATTCAAACCAATGTTTAAAATTCTTGCATCAAATTCTAATTGGCTTCTAGAAACAGATAAGAAGCTCTTGATATTGAGAGATATGAAGCACCGGCTGAATACAGTCTGTTACCTACAATAACATGGCTGTGCTCTACTTTATTTTATCCTCACTCCATAACTGTATTAATTGATTTTGAAATAGGCTTTTTGCTGTTTGCACAGTGACTGCTGTTAATTTGGACGATGAAAGTGTCAGCTGCAATAATGTGTGAAAATAAAAAAGCAGTGAATGGACTACTATAATTCAGTTCAGATACTGCAGTGCAATAGAGAAAAAAATAGGAATAATTAACAACAACTTTGCTCTTCAAGTGATCAGATTGCAGATAAGTGTGCATCCAGGACTTGTCATTTTATCATTATGTTCCTTTAAAATATTAATTAAGATGCAGCACAGTTAATTGAAATAAACAAAATGGTGGCTTCTGATGGATTCTATTGTGATTGTGCGTTTCACCCAGTTACTTTGGAAGCTAGTAGATAATTACAGTGAATGTTGGTTTCTAAACTACCAGTGACAAACAATAGTGAGAACAACAAGGTATTGAGATTTTGAACGCTCATGATTTAGGAAGCTAAGTGCAAAGAGCAACCATTTGAAAGATCAACGACAGAAAGTGTAAGACACTCAACATATAAATAGATGTCAAATTGTTAATGCCAACTATTGAAGTCCTCAAAGCAAGTCAAGGTTTTATTAAGATCACATTGCAAGAGAGGTTGTGGTGAAGAACCTTCCTCCGGACTCTCTATCATCTTCCTACCCCGAGATCACATGGCTCTCCCTGAACCAGTTCCAGATGTTAATGTTCCATCATAACCCTGGTCTTCATTCCTGTTGCCAGTTCATCACATTATTGGATGCTGCATGGCTGGGACCAGCTCACTGCACTCGATGAGCTACCTACTTATTCCACCATCCTCTTTAATGCAGGAATCTCCAAGATCTGATTGGTCGAGTGTGGCACAGGAAAATGACTTTTTAGTCCAGTGTGGAGGGTCATTAAGATTCAGATGGAATTTAATGGGGCTCTGCACAATGTGGACTATGGTGAGCTGAGGGGCAAAGTTGTGAGGGAAATTTAGTTTCTGCTTTTCTCAGGCAGTGTGGTGAGTTTCTCCCTGGTCAGTGGTGAGTTGCCGATGGACAGTGATTAACTCTAGTTAAGGTTGTGCTGATAGTCTGACTCACATCATTAATATTCCGGATGTTGCAGGCCACTCTGTCCTTCAGAGCTGCCCCTCGGATTGCCCCGGTGGCTCTCATTGTAACGTCGCAGCAAGGACACTGTGTGCTGAGGGACACACCCCCAGCTTAGGGACTGCACCAGGCTGTATCTCTGGGCCCTTCACTCACTGTCAGAGCCCTCACTCACTCTGAGCTGACCCCGTTGCCCACAGCATCCCTGCCTTACAGGGTCTTGGCTGTTTGTGCTTTGTCCTCTCAGCCAGAGAGACCAGGCTGACAGTGCTGCCTCGCTGTTTAGCACAGACTCAAAGCCAGGAAGCTTCTCATTGTTGTCAGCAGATCTCAGTCAATTCAAGGGGGAACAGCCTCCAGTAATGGGATCTCAGCACAGTAAATCCAGGGCAACCTGGACAAGAAAACTGTAGGTGTTGGAATCCAAGGTAGACAAAAAGGAGGCTGGGAGAACACAGCAAGCCAGGCAGCATCTGGAGGAGAGGGGCGGTCAACGTTTCATATCCTTTCTTCAGGATATCTGATATTAGTCCAGGTTCTGCTGAGGCCAGTCAGAGTCAGGAACCTTTCCACTTTTGGGTTGAGGAACTTAACAACAGCAACACACCACCCATCTTGTATTTTCCTGCCTTGTTGTGTATTGGGGGAGATGGAAATGGGTGGCACAGCTACGCAGTTGGTGCAGGTGGAGATGTGTCCTGAGTGAGTGAGCAGGCAGCACAGACGGCATGCACAGTTAGTGGTGTCCGGGGTTGGGGCGGGTGATGGTGAGGGATGGAGGGTGTTGCGGGCAATAGTGAGAATTTTACACCATGAGGCCCAGTGTGAGGTGGGTGCAGGATCAGAGAGAAAGTGAGAGTGAGGTATCAGGGAGAAGATGGTGCCAGTTACCCTGGTGGAGTAGGGAAGGACATTGACCTTCTTCCTACTGCACTGGGCATTCCTCCAGACGCTGAGACCGCACTGACCCCCAGCAGGGGGTAACCTCGGACCAGGGTAAGCATGGCCCGGTGTTGGGACCTCCTCTGCCGGTCCCTGGGGGAAAAGACCATCCCACATCAGCACCATCCCATCCCAGCAAGAGCTCCAGGTTCCTGCTCACAAGAGGGAGAATAACAGTGTTCTGAGTTCTGGCTGGATTTGGGTGTGGTTCATAGCCAGTAAACAGTCCTTTGGGATTGAAGAACCCATTTCGCATCAGGTCCATGTAGCTATTGATAAAGATGTTTACCCCATCCAGCAAGGACTGATTCAGGTCCAGGATGTGGTAATAACAGTGCAATGTACTAATCCACTCTGGCATCTCACAAACCCTTCCCTTTATCTAACTGCCTGAGTTACAACACTGGTGACCTGATTGCTCCTGTACCTGAGCCCACAGCTCTGGAATTCCCTACTGAAACCTCTCCACCCCACTCCCTCCTTTTCTTAGATATTTTGGAGTCAGCCTTTTGGAGATGTTATCACAGCCCGCTGGAGCAGGTGGGACTTAAACCTGGGCTTCCTGGCTCAGAGGGAGGGACACTACCACTGCACTACTAGACCCCTTCATACTTCCTGTTTTTGATATCCAGAAGTGCTCTTGCACACAACTGAGAGTTTGTTTTCCCCTGTCACCAACACACCTCATCTATTAACCACCACCAGTAAATTACTAATGGTCATCTCTTCCTTTAAGATATTTTTCTAATCAACTTGATTCAGAGATGTTATCACACCCCTCAGGAGCAGATGGGACTTGAACCTGGGCCTCCCGGTACAGGGAGAGGGACACTACCTCTGTGCCACATGTGGGCCTTCCTGGGCCGCGTAAATGAAATTTGAAGAGTTTGATTCACTTGTTCAAATGGCCCTGTATCAAAGTTTTGTCTGACAACTCTCTTGTGCTGTGACTATGGATGTTTTGTCTAGTTAAAGGTCCTACATAAATGCAAGTTATTGTTGTCCTTGGTACATCAATGCACTGGACACACCACAAGTAATGGATGACAGTGAGTCTAAGGCTGGGGCAGGGGCTGAGGCGGATGGTGAGGGAGAGGGTGAAAGTGAGGGTTTTGGTGAGGGTGAGAGGGTGAGGGTTTTGGTGAGGGTGAGAAGGTGAGGGTTTTGGTGAGGGTGAGAGGCTGAGGGTTTTGGTGAGGGTGAGAAGGTGAGGGTTTTGGTGAGGGTGAGAGGGTGAGGGTTTTGGTGAGGGTGAGAGGCTGAGGATTCTGGTGAGGCTGAGACTGATGGTGAGGGTGAAGGGAAGAGAAAGGGTTTACTCTTGTTAATGTTCTCATTGAATGCTTGGTTGTGCAGGAAGTGCTTAAGTTTCTGACGTTACCATGGATATGAACGATAATCCATGAATATAGCGATGAGCAATCAACAGGAAACTGTTTCTAGCCACAGCCCCATTTTATTTTCCTTTAATAAATCACTTGAGAAATTGGAAATCTGGGACATGCTGCATTTTGCTTGACTTGGAGTTGTTCCGATTCTGAATGAGATGCTACCGAGATCTCCATGGTTATTGCTACATTCATTTCTATTTCTGTAAGTCAGATGCAAGTACAGAGCAGTGCTTGTGATTAATTAAGCTGACAAGATCTGGATGTGATTGATGGTTGTGGAAATGAAGCACTGGTTAAAGAGATGACAAAGACCAACATGCATTTTGATCATTATTTCTGCATTCATTTGCATATTCAAAAACCTGAAAAATACTTTTCACAAGCCTGCAGTGTAAAATAAGCAATGTATTGAGTCAGTCAACAATCATTCAACTCAACTAGATCGGGAGCATGGGTTGGAGTAACACTGAGTGAGCTTTTAAGCTTTGATTCAAGTTTTGAACTTATTCCGTTCTCCTTGTTCTATTCCACTGGCCCCACTGATTCCTGAAGGAGCCATGGCTGTATTGAAAGAAAGGCAGGAGTTCTGTTTGTTCCTGTGTCACCATCCCTCAAGTAATTGAATACTGTGCCACCAAGAACAGAGATCTGGTTGTGCACGGCATAAATCTTGACATATTTACCTTTGCAACTGCTGCACAAAGGAAACTCGCCAAGGTTATGTACAATCAGGTTCAGCCTCAGAGAGTTGCTGAACAGATAGACTCAGACATGAGGGAAATGAGATTGTTGCAGGGATCAAACACAATGACTTTGTTCCTCCCAAAGTTTAATGGGAAGAAACATCTGCTCATTCAGTCCTGGATCTGACAGCTCCAAGACAATGGAGGGGGCCAGAAAGATGATAGTGAGGTGTCACAGCACATGTGTAAGAATCAATGTGTTTTTAGAATTTATCACTGAGGGAGAGCATAGAGAAATAGAACACCTGAGGAGTGAGAATACAGTTGGGCAGATCAATAATTGCAGCAAATTTGTGGTGGATGGAACACAAAGACCTAAAAGTTAGGATTTTGAGAATACAGTTGTAAGTGAATCGAGAGAGGGTTTTGTCTGGTAAAGATCCAGGAGGATGTAAAGCAGGAACAAGGAAGGGGGATATGGGTGGAGAACATGGAAGTAGTGAGGCCACATAAGATGACCAGATCAAGGAGGGTGCAGGGCTGGGATCTGTAAATATGGGTTGAGACTTTATTTGGAGAGAGATGTCAGGAAAAAGTGGGAAGTCAATGAACTCAGAGGAGAAAGAGTATGATGACTCAAGATGGAGGTTGAAATCACAATGCTCTTGATGCAGAGCGAGGAAAGATCCCTCAGTGAGAACTTCAGCACGGTTAAAATTCATAATTTTAAATGGGAACCCCACACACAGACACACGCACACATACAGAACACAGACACACACACACACACACACACACACACACACAGACACAGACACGCATACAGACACACACACACACACAAATACAGACACGCACACATATACACACACACACTTATACACACATACAGAACACAGACACACACACACATACAGACACAGACACGCATACAGACACACACACACATACATGCAGACACAGACACACACACATACAAACACAGACATACATGTGCACACACACACACATATATACACATACAGACACACAGGCGCACACACACACACAGATACACATGTAGACACAGACACACACACATACAGACACATACATACAGACACAGACACGCATGTACACACACACATATACAGAGACACACACACACAGACATGCACAAGCGCACACAAACATATACTGACACAGACACAGACACACATGCGCACACACACACAGATACACATGTAGACACAGACACACACACACACACATACACACACAGATGTAGACACACACACACACGCACAGACACACACACACAGACACACACATATACATACAGACACACACACAGACGCAGACACACACACATATACAGACACACAAACACACATACAGACACTGACACGCACGCAAGCGTGCGCGCACACACACACACACACACACACACACATGCAATGTGTGGAGAAAACACCTTACTGCACACACTGACAGAAATCGTACACACATACACAGAAATCACACATGCACACATGCACATGTAGACACACACACATGTATGAAATCACACATAAACAGAAAATACACACACATGAGGAGACAAAAATCAGGTACATACAAACATATGAAGCCAGCTGTGCTGTAACATGTTGAGCAATGTTCCGTTGCATATGGAACAATCATCACAGAAGGTTAAACAGTTTTCAAAATAAATATGTCCTTTTAACCACGTGTATTATCCTTGAATAACCAGCTCAGATTTTTCTTGAATTCAGAACATTGAACAGTGAAATGAATCTTAAATATCAAATACACATTCCTTGAGAAACAATACCAATTATAACACAAACTGAGACACATTGTGCGCAGTGTTTAACATGTCACAGGGTTGTCTACTTACTGCTAACATCTTGAATCTCATTCACTGAACACACTGTGTTTGCAGGAGGAATGAGAGAGAAATTAAAATCAGTCGAATCTTTCTAATGGCCTGCTGGATGAATTTGCCTCCAGTTTGAAACTGACCAATATAGACCCAGGTAAATGACAGAAATCTCTGCTCACTGGGCCTACATTAACTCCTAATCTGTTGTACCTCAGTTTTCAATTTGATTCAATTTGACTTTATTATTCATACAGAAATTCATTTTGACCACATTGCATGTTCACTAAAAAGATTACACATAAATGAACAATAGCAACTAAAAGAAAGATAATTACCCTATCGCAGAGACCAGTTTTAATTAAAATATATCAGAAATTATTCCAATGAAGTAAAAGAATCTGTTAGCATGTCTCAGTCTGAATGCATCTCCTCACCCATTCATTCAACTCTTGTCCAAAGTTCTTATACTGAAGGGCATTAACTTGTTTAGGGACCAGACTGTCTTGCATCTGAGGGAATGGAGCCTTTTCCCTGAAACTTTCCAGGTGTAACACTGAAACAAGAGGTGATTCTCATTGCTCCTGGCACTCTTTACTTGTGTCAAAGTTCTTTGAGAACAGATTTCATCAAGAAAGATTGGTTTATGAAATACTTTTCTGCCTGATCTAGTATTCTCTGTTACTTTAAAGAATATGTTTTCCTAAGGCTGCAAAGTCAGCAAAACTAAAGAACTGATCATGGACTTCAGAAAGAAAGGAGGAAAACTTGTCCCCATCTACATCAATGGATCTGAGGTTGAGAGGGCAGACAGCGTCAAGTTCCTCAGTGTGACCTTAACTGAGAAACTGTCCTGAACATTCCACATTGATGTGACAGTCAAGAAGACACAACACGCTTCTTCTTCCTGAGGTGGCTCAGGTCATTTGGAACGTCCATAAGGTCCCTCACCAACTTCTACAGATATACCACTGATAGCATACTGTCCGGGTGCATAACGGCCTGGTATGGCAACTGCTGTGCCCAGGACCGTAAGAAACTACAGAAGGTGGTCTGCACAGCCCAGACCATCACAGAAGCCAACCTCCCACCCATGGACTTTATTTACATGGTTCGCTGCTGCAGAAAGGCTGCCAACATCATCAATGACTCATCGTGCCCTGGTAATGACCTCCTACAACCTCTTCTGTCAGGCAGAAGATACAGAAGCTTGAACACATGCACCAACAGGATCAGGAACAGCTTCTTCCTGGCCGTCATCTGATGGATGAGTGGACTCTTTAGCCTTAAATAATGCTGATCTTGCTAACATTGATCTCGTCGAGTGCACGCCCTGTGCAACGTAACCTGTATGCCTCTGTCTAAGTCTTTTTGATCTGTACATCCTTGCTTACTATGATCTGCCTGCACCGTTCATAAACGATGCTTTTCACTGTATTTCGGTACACGTGACAAGAAATCAATCAATCAATCAATCAAGACCGTTGCATCATTTTTAAATGTGGATTCTTCAGTTCTTCATATTACTTCATATAAATACTCATAGATTACTGTTAAGCAATGTTTATTAATACTCTGCACATGATGGGAATGTTACAGAGAAGCATGCTCCAAGCTGGACGGGTTCCAACCTTTGAGCAGGATATTAATGTAACTTCATTGGTTACATTACACTGCAGTTTACTTCAAGGCTGTTCTATAGATCCATTAAACCCTATCTTTACAAAGATTACTGTACAGGGAGAGACAATGAACAAGGGTATCACTCATAGATTGCTTTGTGGAAGAATTTCATGACTGGGGGGTCTCCTCAATGTGATTTTAATTCTCTGAGGTAATATAATTGTATATAGACACCACATCTTGAAATTGCTCCCACCAGTTCAACATAACATCCACACTGAAACCTAAATATTTGTAGTTCATAAATACTTCAATGTCCACATCATTGAATCTTTGTGGGAATAATAACAACTCTCTTTTTTCATAAAGTTTGTAACTTTTTCTTTTGTCTTGTTTAGTTTAAGTGCAGCATAATTGCATTGTTTTATGAACCTCCCTGCTATAGCTTGCTTTGTTATCCTGATGAGAGCCACAATTACCATCTGATGAGCAAACTTCAGGAGCTGTTGTGTCATTCTGCTCTGATCAACAATTGTTTCTGTGGAGGACGAATCCAGGACCTTTATATCCAGGGTGTGTAAGTGATTGGGAAATCAGAGGATTACGGGGTCAAAGGACAATATGAAATGTTAAGGAAGATCCTCCCACATGTTCTTGACTGTAAGCATTCCATCATTGAGAAGGAATGGGAATGTGGAGGCCACTGTGTGAAGGGGAGTGGGACTGAATAGTAATATGCAAAACTCTTTTCAAATGTCACCATTGCTGTTTATCAGCTCCAGTGTAATTCTGGCATAAATCTGGTGAACGACTTGGCTTGTAATGTTTACAAGGAAAGTAATGCTATAATTATTTCAGATTGTTTTCTTATTAAATACGTGAATTGTAATCACGTGTAACATGGAAGGCAAATGATAAATACATGGCCTTCTCTGTCCCCTAAAGAGATGGGAAGTTGTATAGAATCAACATGGTTTGTTACTGGCCTGATGTTAATTCTGGTTCACTCTGTGCTGCATTTTTGGGAGTTGACGTCTTTCACATGAGACATTCAACCCTCTCAGTTAAACATACAAAACGCCAAGAAACTATTTTGAAGAAGCATGGAGCAATTGTAAGAGCGGAGGTCATAGAGAGAGATAGAGAGATCGAGACAGAGAGAGAGAGATGAGAGAGACAGAGAGAGACACACATAGAGAGAGATGGAGAGAGACAGTGAGACTGAGACAGAGAGAGTCAGAGAGAGACAGAGATAGAGAGACATAGAGCGAGACAGAGAGACAGATAGAAACATAGAGATAGAGAGAGACAGAGAGAGATAAAGAGAGACAAAGAGAGAGACAAACAGCGAGGAAGTGGGAACAATAGAGTAGGAAGCAAAACTGAGAGGAAATGCAAGTTGGAAGTGAAGTTGGACTTTATTGGCTCAGTTTGTGGATTGAATTCCCAGTGCAAACAGCACTGAACATGTGAGTCAACTCGATATGATGGAATTCTTTGACACAATGTTAACACATCAAAGGGGCTGACATTGAACTTCCGGTACAGAGTGGCCCAATTTAGAGAGATTAACACTTTGTTGGAATATGGTCAAGGAGTGTGACAAGGAGGTAGAAAAAGAATGTTCCTAATGACAGGAACTCCAGAACTAGGAGTGACAGTCTAAGGATATGGACTAAACTATTTAGGACTGAGATGAGGAGAAACCTATTCACTCAGAGACCCTGTGGAATTTCTTCACTCAGAAATGTCTTCACCCTACCACAGAAAGTAGTCAAGACCTGAACAATGCATGATTTCAAGAAGGAGTTGGGTAAAGGGATCAAAAAATATGGGAAGAGCAGGAACAGGCTTTTGAGTTGGATGTTCAACCAGGATCATAATGAATGGCAGAGCAGGCATGAAGGGCCAAATGGCATACTCCTGCTCCTTTTTAGGTGCTTCTATGGCATATTCACATTGAGGTATCAGTTGTGATGACAGGCATGGTGACAGAAGGTTGTTGGTTCAGGATTTGCCTCCTGAGCTAGTCTGACACTCTAGTGCTGTATGAGAGGGTGCTGCACTGTTGGAGGCATCGTCTTTCGGATGAAGTGTTAAGGTGAGGCTGAGTACACAACAAAAAAATCCTACACTAATTAAACTTGCCCTTGGTGTGTGTGACACTGATGCTGGGGACTTTCTCTTTGTAGCAGAGACGGTTAAGAGGAGATTTGAGCGAGGTGTTTCAATTCCTGAATGTTTTCGATCAAACTGATTAGGAGAAACTGTTTCCAGCAGCAGGAGGGCTGACAAAAAGAGAGGGAGCACAGATTTGTGATGTTTGGTAAAAGAATCTGAGGTGATATGATCCTAATAGCTTCCTTCAGTGCTGTAAGGTTCTGTGAAACTAAAACCTAAACAAAATGCTTGACTTTAATCTCTGTAGAGTGGATTAAAGAGCAAGCTACTTATGAAGCCTGCTGTTTTAAAGGTCTATGGTATGTAATGGTTAGATCCTGAGCACCTTTTATGCGATGGATCTTTAATGTTTCACTGCACAATTATAATCCTTTACCTTTTATTCTACTGAAATAATTTCCATTTAATCTTCACAATTTCACTATTTATAGGCCATAAAATGACTGCCATCGAATCATTTATGCTTCAGCATCTGTTCCAGTCATTGTGACTTTAGAATTCTGTCTGTAAAGTGATGGATGAATTAGGTTAGGGGTGATCATTTTGTAATTGATATGAAGCAAGTAAATGCTTTAGTTTTTAGAGATTGCTGTCCCCTATATTGTAGTGAATGACTGTAATCACAAGATATGTGGAGATAATATGATGAATAAACAGAATCCTGTGTCCTTTAACAGGGGCAGTTTATTATACAATGTAAATATGGTTTGTTACTGACCTGATTTTAACTGTAATGGTACTGAGGGGATGCTACATTGTGGAAGGTGCTCTCTTTCAGATGAGATGTTAAACCAAACTCCTCTCCATCACTTCAGGTGGATGTGTAAGAGAATAGATAGCATTATTTTGAAGAATAGTAGGGGAGCACTCCCTTCCGTTCAATATTTATTCCTTAATCCACATCACAAAATCAGTTTACCTGGTTAATATCACATTGCTGTTTGTGAGATCTGGCTGTGTACAAATTGACTGCTACAGTTTCAGATCATAGAATCCCTACAGTGTGGAAACAGGCCCTTCAGTCCAACAAGTCCACACCAACCCATCCCCCTATAACCCACCTAAGCTCTACATCTCTGAACACTACGGACAATTTCCCATGGCCAATCCACCTGGCCTGCACATCTTTGGACTCTGGGAGGAAACCAGAGAACCCAGAGGAAACCCTCACAGACATGGGGAGAATGTGCAAACTCCACACGGCAGTGGAATTGAACCCAGGTCCCTGGTGCTGTGAGGCAGCAGTGCAAACCACTGAGCCGCTGTCTCTACGTTACAATAGTGACTGCACTTTGGAAGACTTCATTTCGATGCAAAGGCACCTTTGATGAATCTGGTGTTTGTGAAATGTGTTACATAAGTGCAAGCTTTTCTTTCATTTTCTTAGTAATTGACTAGCAGAGACCTGGCAAGTAGGTTGGGGCTAATGTATGCTGCTACCCCATTCACTGGATGTGATTATAACCTGCAGATTGTTCCTTAAGCAGACAGACAGGACCCTCAGGAATTGGATCCTGGTTTAAATCTGATCAGATCCCAGTTGTATCATTAAGCCCCTACTGCAAATTTAACTTCAGGCCTGAGGCATAGAATACTACTATTTCTTGGTTTTCATGGGAGGCAGGATATGTCCACTGGACTCCCTCCACACAAGGTGACATTTTACCTCCTCTAGACCCCAAACTTTCCCCTTTCTCCTCAGAGCCCCGTTCACCAACCAATACTAACCCCCACTCCTAAACACTAGCGTCAGAGAAATCTCCATCAAAATCCCACCAATTATCAGCTCAAGTCTGGGTAGGAGTTGCTGGGAGCTAACGTGTCCTGTGAGGGGAGACACTTTGGGAGTGGCGTGGGACAGGGGACTGGGGAGAGGGGAATGGGCATGGAGGACTTGAGGGGTGTGTTGGTCAGGGTGGCATGCATATCTACCTCTGTCAATATAACTCCAAGCACAGGTTATATAATCTATATCACAATTCTTTTACTGCCACTGGGTCAAAATCCTGGAACTGCCTCCCTAACAGCATTGTGGATACACCTGCCTCCCATGGACTGCATCAGTTCCAGAAAGCAGCTCATCACCACCTACTCCAGGGCAATTAGGGATGGGCAATGGACACTCAGATCCTGCAAACGAAAGCAACATAAGCAAATGAACAAGCCCTTTTATTGTAATGATTGGTCATAGACATCAAGAGCCCAACAACAAGCAACATAACATCCTGATAAAGCTATAGTTCTGAATCTCCAAATTCTATCTGTCTATAAATATTGGAATTTTGGGAATAACTATCTTTATTTTGGGATTACACCCTGACAACATTCACAATAGGCTGTTGGGTGAAAATGTTATGTACAGAATACACTATTATTCTGTAATACCTATGCTCTGTTATTCTCTCACAGGGTTGCTATGATCCTGTAGGGAATAAGTGTCTTATTGTGGTCTCTATAAGATGAGTGAGGTATGGAAGTTCCAAATCTATTCTTAAGTCTCAGTCTTTGTTAGTTTTAATTTCAGAAAGGTCAAATATAGTATGAGAGATTCTGGATTTTGTGTGAAATCACTAGAGTGACATGAGTAGAAACCAATGACATTTCCAAGGATTCCAACGTTCAAGATTTTGAAACATAAATACTGCTAAGCAATCACCTGATTTTCGTTTAATTTTAATTAATTTACATTCTCACCCTGCTTGAGTTTCCTATTGAGATTCTCTGAGTGTGTGTAGACCCGACCAGGTATATATCAGGAGCCAGATGGTGCTGAGCCACAGTTTAAATGAGTTTGGTCTCCGGATGTATATCAATGCCCTGACATTATGATCTATGAATATTAGCATACAGATGTTTAAGACCTTTGATGGAAATTCATTTGTGTGCTGTTTTAGTGGAAATGTCAACTGTTTAAAATAATGTCTCCATTCACAATGTTCTGCTAATCCTCAAAGATTAGCGTCTCATGGCCCAGGAGTTGCTGTGACAGGTTATTAGATTATTTTGAAGGTGAATGTTGTAACACATTTGTGCTATTTCCCATTACTCCACAGTGGGATCTTACTCAATAAACCTGCAACACTTGGTCACCACAGGCTAATGAAATTGGAGAACCCACTCCCCTAACAATGGGGAGGCTGAATACAATGAAAATGTTCAGCCCACTGAGATGGCCAGATTTATGTTTGGTTACAGATATGGAGCAAAATCAGTAAATTAAATTTAGGTGCACATCAACGCAAAGCAGGCAAGTGACACTAAGTTCTAATGCATTTTGATGAGATTGTGCAGACAAAATGGGCTGAATGTCCTCCTCCTACACTGTGATAATTCTGCGCTTCATGATCTAACTGCCTAGCAGAACAGGCTCAGTGAGTGGCCTCTTTCAATTCAGTTCCTTAGTATTCATATTTGTAATAAAGTGCAGGTATTCTGTAGGGTGATGGAGTGGCGCAATAACTGAAGCAAATATTTGCAATGCGAATCCATGTGGAGTCCTTGTTACCCATTGCGATGCAATACTGAGACTGAAATGACGAAAATAAGAAAGAAGACTTTGCATTTGTTTAGTGATATGTAGGAGCTTGCTGTGCACAAAATCACCACTGTGTTTTCATACTTACAGCAGTGACTACTCTTCAAAATAACTTAATTGCTTTTAAAGCATTTTGGGACATTTTAAGATCATGAAAGGTGCAATATAAATGCAAGCTGCCATTTCTAGAAACATAGAAACTGGGGATAGCCCATTCCATCCATTGAGCCCAATTCACTATTGGAATTAATCCTGGTTGATTCTGTATCTCAATAGCATACTTCCTTTCCACATATCGCTCAACACTGTTAGCCTCTAGAGATTTATCTATTTCATTCTAAAATATATTCGTGACTTGACAATGAAAATTCCCCAGACTGAGAGAACCACCTTTCATTGGGGAAGGGTAACAATAGATATGGAGCAAAGGCAGGTAAATGAAGGTGAAGTTTCAATCAGCCACAATCTAACAGAGCGATAGAACAGGCTTGAAGGTCTGAATGGCCTTCTCCTATTCCCCTGATGCTCTTATGTTGAACTATCTCGTTACTTTCTTCAGTTGCATGCTGTTATGAAGTAGCACTCATTGGATTGGAGACTCTGTACTAACACCAACTATGACCCACAGTCAGAGTGCAGCATTGGTGAATATTGTTCAACATAACACTGTAGTTAGACCATTGAATGACCTAACAGGACCTTTAAAGATCACAAAGGGCTTTGATCAAATAGACGTGGAGATATTTCTTGTACCTGTGGAGGATTCTTAAAAATGCATTAGACATAAAGATAGTTACGAATAAATCCTAAGTCCAACAGGGAGTTGTGAGAAGACATCACCACAGCGAATGGTTAAGGCAAATGTACATAGTATGTTAAAGGGAAGCTGGATAAACTCAAGGGAGAAAGGAGGAGGAGGATATGTCAATGCGATGGGTTGAGATACGGCGGAGGGTGGGCTGTGTGGACTAAGGATCAGTTGGGCTGAATGGCCTAATATTTGGTGGTATATTGTATAATTTTGATCTTTTAGCTATGCTTTAGACCAAAGGAATATTTTCCTAATCTAGTGCTTACAGATTTATTGGATGGAAAAAACTAGCAATTCCTTTTTATGAACTCTTTAAGTTTCACTGACCTGTGGTGGGATTGAAAGCTTGACCCCAGAGCATTAGCCTCAGTCTCTGGATCACAAGCCCAGTAATATTACCAATACTTCACTCTCTCATCCAGATAAACTATCTTCCAGCAGTGCAATAGGGAATTGTCTCTTATCCATAAATGGATTGAGTTTGAGAATGACTGCAGGTGAGCATTGATGCTGGGCATGTTACACTTCAGGAATGGTTAAGTTGAAACTTGCACAGTCTCTCCACTGATGCAATGGACAGCACATTGTTCAAGTTTTATTATCAAATGAACATGTGGAGCCTCCCAGGTGAAAAATAA
This sequence comes from Ginglymostoma cirratum, assembly GCA_024137785.1. NCBI lineage: Eukaryota > Metazoa > Chordata > Chondrichthyes > Orectolobiformes > Ginglymostomatidae > Ginglymostoma > Ginglymostoma cirratum. The sequence goes on along the minus strand of JAHRHZ010000047.1, from coordinate 17,726,866 downwards.
CGCATTCCTTTTGAGGTGAGTCCTGGGTAATGGGTTGGGGAGGTGTTTGCAGTTGGCAGCTGGGAGGATAATGACTCTTGGTTTTAAACAGCGGGATAGATGTTGCAATCCCATCTGTTGCAAAGTAATTTCCACTGTCAACAACAATATTGAAATAGCTCTTTTCATCTTTCTAAAGGGATCAACAGCTATCTCTGGGGACATTTTCTTTTGAAGGTTTGCAATTATTTTGTATGGCTAAGTAATGAAAAATGGGACAAGGAAAGAAATGAAATGCCATTGATATTTTCTGGGGATAATGAAATGATTGATGGCAGTGAAATTGATCAATAATTGATCAGTGAAGAGGAAAATTGAGAAATCCAGGTATCACAGGTTAAAATGAAAGATATTCTGAGAAAGATGATTATTATGCTTTTATCTAATGAGTGTTACGGGGAAGGGGGGTTGAATTGGATGCTGTAAATAGGTCCATGAGAAAATTAGGTGACTTTTAGGTAAGTTGAGGATTGGGCAATACAGAGAGGATACAAAAATCAGTGGGTTGGATGTTTGTCAAGAAAACCCCTCCATCGTGGAATTCTTATTCTGTCTGTAGAAAAGAAACTGAGCAAGATTTCGTCGAGACCTTCAAGATTATGAAAAGATTTGATAGGGCAGAGGTGAGAAAAATCTTTGAAGTTGTGACAGAGACTAGAATGATGAGCCAGAAATATAAGACAGTCACTAATCAATCCAATAGGAAATTTAGGAAAATCTTCTTTACCCATAGGATGGTCAGAATGTGGGATTGGTTATCATAGAGAGTTGTTGGGATCAACAGACTGGATGGGATTTAAGGGGAAACTGGATAAAAGAGAAAGAGTTGGAAGGATGGGCTGAATGGATGAGATATCTTTGGGTGGAGGAGGCTCTGTGGAACATAAATAGCAGCAATGGCAGTTGGGCCAAATGGTTTGTTTTTTTTGCTAGACCTTCTCTGTCTCTTATACTAAGATACCCATTATCAGAACGGAGCAGCAATGAAGTTTGTATTTGGTGTGCTTGGTAAACACATGGGAGAGCGGAGGATTTACAGCTGGAGTTGCGAATGCTGCTGCGAGTGAGCACTGGTCTTTAGAAGGAATAGTGATAATACTTTTCACCAATGCAAGATAAAGATTAATAAATAAAGCCAAGATTGTTTGACACATCTTTTGAATTGAGCCACTACCCCTTGATACCTGTTCGATGAAACTGTTCCCGTTCCACACTGTGAAGGCATATACAGACACTGAGCTGTGAAAAGATAATCCTCTTATAATGAAAAGAACAAGATATCATTTAAACGATGACTTATCAAATCTGCAGAAATATCTGTGTCCCTTTGTAAACAACAAATTACCTTGAAGAGGAACATCTCAATGTAGTTAAATGTAGTAGCCCATTGTAACATGGTGTGATCCCACAAACTCTGAGATGCAAGATCAGCGAGTGAGCAAAAATCTGGCAAACAGAATATCATGTGGGAAAATGCGAAGGAGTTTACTTTAGCAGGAAGAATAGAAAACCAGATTATCAGTTAAATAGAGAACAACTGCAGAATTCCAAGGTGCAGAGGGATTTAGGGGTTCCAGTGCACGAGTCACAAAATGTTAGTATACAGGTTCAGCAAGTGATTAAAAAAGCAAATGGCAAATCCTTCGTTACAACAGGACTTGAACATAAAATAGGGATGATATGCTTCAGTCCTACAGGGCACTGATGACAACACATCTCAAATGGTGTGTGCTGTTTTGGTCTCCTTATTGAAGGAAGGGTGTAAATGTATTGGGGATGTTTCAGAGGAGGTTTATTGGATTGATACCTGAAATGTGTGGGTTGCCTAATGTGGAAAGACCGGATTTGTTTCTGCTAGAGTTTGGAAGAGAGAAGGATGACCTGGTTGAAATGTATAGAATCCTGAACACACATAACAAGGTGAGTATGGAAATATATTTCCTCTTGTGGTTCACTCCAGAACTAGGGAGCACTGTTTTAAAACGATGTCTCACACTTTCAGGACAACAATGAGGGATGTCAGAGAATTGTGCAACTTTAGAACTCTGCCTCAGCGGTGAGAGCAGGCAGGATCAATGAATAGTTTTAAGACAGAGGTAGATAGGTTCTTGTTAGGCAGAGGGTGAGAAAGTTATTGGAGGTGGATGGGAATTGGAATTTGGAATGAAGACAAATCAGCCATGACTATATTGTTGGGCTACATGGCAACCCACTACTCCTGGCTCATATGTTTGTATGTTCAGTGACTAATACTGACCAGGAACCCAGCAGGAGTGTTTTGGATAATGTTGTGGTCCCTTTAACATTCATTGAATGTGTTTGTATTCTATGATGGTCCTGGTGTGTACCCTTAGATTTGGGCCTGAGTTTTTTCAAAGGTGGAGAAGCGTCCATGCCTAAGGCCAATTGGAGCAGGAGCCCTGAATCCACAAGCCTCACCCCATTATCTGACACCCACCATTTTTATCGGGGGCGGGGAAAATGGGGCAGGTCATATTTTGCACATCTGTACTTCATGAAGACAGTGACACATTTAAAAATGCAATTGTCTTCAGGTAGAAGCAATTTTTTCTACGAGGATTTTCAAAACATGGGGCATGGTATTTACAAATGGAAGGAAAAGGTTTAATTTTGCCAGCTTTCTTCGCAGAGGTCAGATACCACATTGGGATTCTTACTCAATATGAGTTTACAGAGGGGGAGGTGACAATCTAGTGGTATTATTGCTAGCCTATTGACCCAGCTAATGTCCCAGGACCCCAGGTTCAAATCCTGCTGTGGTCAAATTTAAATACAACTGAAAAATCTGAAGACCATGAAAATATTAACAGGGGAAAACTCATTTGGTTCACTAATGCCCTTTAGGGAAAGTGGATGTGAGGAGGATCAGGTATTGAATAGCAGACTAGCTCAAGATGAAACTGCAATCCTTGACCAGTCTGGCCTGCATGTGACTCAAGATCCGCGACAATGTTAATGACTCTTAAGTGTGACCAGGTAATAACTGCTGGCCTAGCCACTAACACCCACATCCCATGACGGAATAAAAAAATGGAACTGTGATATTGTCAAACTATCTAAATCCCCTGCACTTTAAATGTCGGGCAAAATCGTCAATGTGATCAAGTAAGGAACACTGAAACCCGTCTTTGATTAAGTGGATCTTGTAACTTCTTGTTTGTTCGAGGAACTGATCAATCTAAATGTGTACCTTCATAGACATGCATATATGTGTGAAATAAAGAGAACAATTTGCATTTATGTAGCATTTGTCACATCCTCAGGAGTCCTGAAGACGCTGAAAAATTCCTGATACAATGTCATGTCAGTATCATAACAGCCAACATGTGCACAGCAAGACCCCGAAACAACGGTTGACAAATGGATAGTTAATTTGTTTTGTTGGCATTTATTACGGGACAAATATTCATGAGGTCATTGGGATAACTCCTGGATGCTTTTTCAATCCTGCTTTCAGTAGGCACGTCTGATCTAAAAGATAACAGTCCCAAAGGGACAGCTCAGCATCGAGCATCTCTCTAGATTATGTGCTAATGTCTTTTCTAATTGAGTGACTACTGTGGCATATTGGAATTGGCAGCTTTCTGCATATGTGTGTGAGCAGGGGTATGTAGGTGAGTGCATTGGCACAGCTGGCTTCCATTATCAAAGATGCTGGGGTGTTCCAGAGTCCCTTACTGTCCTCACCCTGACATTTCTCAGGTTGTTGCTGCCATGTTAACAGAGTCAGAGAGATGTTTTTGTGTTACTCAGTGTCCTTGAGGCTGGTGGCAACACTATACTCTATGTACCGCCCCCATCCCATTCTAATTCTTAGTGTCAGCATTGACAGTAATTCATGCAGGTTCAGTTAATCATGCATGCTACCTGCACATTTTGTGATTGGCTACAGCAATATCCATGGTGATTGCGAAATGGCTTTGCTGTCATTAGAGTTGCCGTGGAAACACTGGTTGCCAACAAAAAAAAATCATTGAAAGAAAGTCTTGATGTTAATATACAGTGGAGCTGACTCATTGGAGTTTGTTCTTAATCTTCCGTAATCCAGTACGTCCTCCAAAATGCAGTTGTCTCCTGAGAGCATTGTATTTGCAATCCTAGAGGATGTAGTGCTTTCAGTCTGATAGTGAAAACTGCAGGTGTAGTTTGACAACATGAACTGACCTCCTGCTCAGGGGAAAGTAGGCAAGAGTTTCACGATTTCCGGCAAAGATTGGGGGAGTGGGGCAAGGAAGGAGTGAAAATGGAAAACAGAATTCCCATACAGACCAACAATGCAATCCACAGAGGCAAATAATGGAGTGACGGTTATCGAATGATCAGAGTGTAGAACTCATGAGAACATCGAGTAGTCGAAATGAAAAGATGGGTTGTCTTTAAGGGGAAGCGAGATCCACACAAAAGCCTAAAGGAATAGAAGAATGGGTTAATAATGTGAGATGAAGAGGAGTGAAAGGAGGATCTTGTGGTGGATAGACACCAACCTGGCCCCAATGGGCTGAATGGCCCGTCTGTGCAACGTACACTCAATATTCTGATCTTCTACTAGTGCTTTACCCTACTACAGTGATTGTCTGATTTGTAGAAATCATCAAAATTAACTTGCAAAACGAGGACACATAGCCCTTTCGCAGCATTCCAGTGCGAGCCCTCAACAGAGCTGTCCATTCTGCTCCCATCCCATCACCGTTTCTCGGTCTGTTTCTATATTTTTCTTGGTTAAATAGTTACCCAATTCATTTTGTTATGGTGCTATTAATAGGTTAAGTGAATGAGCAAAATTGCTGTCAATGGATTTCTACATAGCCACATGAGAAGTTATGTGCTTTGAATTGAAAAAGAAATCAGACAGAATACTTCTTAAAATGGTACAAAAACCATGGAGGGCCAAAGAGACCGGGGGGTTCAGGTACATTGATCATTAACATCATCTGAACAGGCACAGAGCATAAGGTTCATTAAATGCAGTGCTTTGTATCTGAGGACTAGTCTACCAGGAGGTTCAGCTGTACAAGGCCTGGTTAGACCTTACTTAAAGCAAGATGGGATACAACACCTTAGGAAGGAGATACCAGATTTGGTGGGAGAGATTTGCTGATTTGGCAGAATAATAGCTGGACTCCAAGGGTTCAGTCATGTGGGAAGGTCACATAAACTAGGGCTGTATCTGTGGAATTTCGAAAGTTAAGGGCAAATTTGATCAAAGTCTTTAAGAGACTGAGGGGAACAGTAAGCTCAAATGAAGAGAAGCTATTTCTGCCTTTCAGGAATCTCTGACTAGAGGCCACAGTGTGGAAATTTGAGGCAGACCTTTCTGGAGTGAATTTAGGAAACACATCCACACACAAATGGTGGGAGAAGATTGAATCTCTCTTCTGTAAATGTGATCTCTTTCAGAATAGTGTCTAGAGCAGCTTCAGAACCTCCTCCCACTCAAAGCTATGGAGGAAGAAGGATTAACGAACGATTTGTGTGTCTGTCATGAGACAGGGCATGAGTTTTATGCTGTGGGATCTTTCAGCTAATGCTGTTGGAGATGTGGATGGCAAATCATTGGTAAGTGGATCCCGGCAACATATTAAGACAAAATCATTCATCACAACATCCATTTCGCTTAGCCACCAGCTGATGGCCTATGTAACAGAATCCTGGTTTGAAGATGCCGTCATTTGGGAAACACTCTGACAGGATCGATGTTAATTAAACTAACCAGCTGCAGGGAGCTGGTGCCTGCGTTGGTAACACTCAAAATATTCACTGCCCCACACCAGCTGAAAAGCTCTTTGGTTGGACTGTCACAGGTTTCAGCATAATCCAATGACGACAAGATTTGAAACAATTCCAGAACATTCTGACGATAAGACTTCACCTCCCACCAAGCAAGTTGAGCTTGTGACTTGTTTAGTCTTTCGTTTAACTCTGCAACAAGGATTATCAGCCAGCATTTCATACATGTGTGCACACTCACACCCAAACACACATACTCACACACATATGCACACACACACTCTTACTGACCTTCAAACTCATTCACACACACGCACACATGCACACACACACACACTCACACTCACACCCAGCCCCATACACACATACACCCCACACCCACATACACACCCACATGCTTACTGATCCTCAAACTCAGTCACACGCACTCACACACACATTTTCATGTCAACACACAGACTTATACATACCCACACTCCTAGTAATCATCAAACTCACTCACACACACAGACAATATGCCCACACTCACTCAGACATACCCACACACATACCCACATACATACCCACATACATACCCACACACATACCCACACACATACCCACATACCCACATACATACCCACACACATACCCACATACCCACATACATACCCACATACATACCCACATACATACCCACACACATACCCACATACCCACACACATGCCCACATATGGGCAGCTCAGTGGTTAGTGCTGCTGCCTCACAGCACCAGGGGCCCAGGTTCAATTCCACCCTTGGGTGATTGTCTGTGTGAAGTTTGTACATTCTCCCTGTGTCTGTGTGGGTTTCCTCTCACAGTCCAAAGATGTGTAGGCTAGGTGGATTGGTCATGCTAAATTGCCCATAGTGTTCAGGGATGAGTGGGTTAGACACAGGGGAATGCGTCTGGATGGGATGCTCTTTAGAGCGGCAGTGTGGACTTGTTAGGCCAAATGGCCTGTTTCCACACTGTAGGGTTTCTGTGATTTGATTTTACTTTTACACACCTATGCTCTTACTAACCTTCAACTCAGATACACACACACTCACACATACAAATATACCTCCATTCACACTCATACATACAAATACACACACGCACCATTACACACACACACCCCCAGACCCTCACACACACACACACCCTCCTCCACACACACACATTGATCAAAAGCATGCTCTCCTTTTAAAATTAGAATTTGTCAATCTGTCTAGTGAGAATGAAGGCAACTTGCTGTTACAGAGTTTAATACAAATTCTCACTGTGTTTGACACATCCCAATAGATTTATTTGGAACAAAAAAATTTGAATAACAATTGTGTGAGAAAAGGTAAAATAAAAACATTTTTATTGATGCAATTTGATAGCACACTCGTGTGAAAGGTTCCAAATGGAGAAACAGTGTCTGGTTGGTTACAGATGCTATCCCTACTCTGGTTTTTACTGATGGGATAATTACACCTTCAAAGATGCTTGTGACAGAGTGACACTTCAGCCAGTTCAGTGATTACTGGATGTTTCTTGTAGTCACTTCATTTCCACTTACACTAATGCATGGAATTACTGTAATTCAAACCTTGAACAAGTGACATCAACAATGGGATCAAATTACAGGGATGATGTTTTCAGGGGAAAGAAATGTTTGACAAACTACCTTTCCTTTGCATGGGAAATGGGAAAACCATTTGGAGCATTGATTCTGTATCTGTCACTTGGTTATTGCAATCTTCTCTTGGCTGGTCTCCCTCCGAAAACTTAAGTTTGTCTGAAGTACCCCTGATTTTGTCTTAATGACAGCCAAGCCCTTTGCATCCAGCACCCTGCATGCTTGCTGACTCGCCTAGAATTCTGGTCTCAAATTTCAGACCCAGTCACAGTTTCACCCCTCCCTATCTCTGCAGCCCCCTCCAATATGAAAGCCCTTTGAAATTTCTGCACTCCTCCAATTCTGCCCTCTTGCCCCTCCCTGATTTCCTCTCCCCAAACTGGCGTCTGTACCCTAGACGCCCGGGAGTGTCATGTCCGAAATCCCTCCAGAAACCTCCCTCCCTCTCTCTCCTTCCTCTTTTAGGATGCACTTTAAAGCTTAATATTTTGTCCAAGCTTTTTGTCACCTGCCCTAATATCTGCTTATGTGTCTCAGTGTCAGACTTTGAAAAGTTCTCCAGTGTGAAATCTCTGGGGACTTTCTAACATTAAAGGTGCTATACAACTGCCAGGTTGCAGCTGTTGTGGTCTGTGAGTCTGATCCCAAAGTTAGGAGATTGTCTAAGAAAAGACTAGAACGCAAATGGCTATGAGAAGATCTTACAGACATGTGCAACATAGCGCAGAGAATGGAAACCATCAATCCCAATTACTTTAAATTAAATTGTAGTGATCGAACATGGTCATGTTTATACTCAAACTAATAAAAGACAAATTCAGGGTTGATGTTTTGTAAGAGTAAATTGGGAGAAACAAGAGGGTCAGCGGCCAGCAGACACCAATTTAAAATCATTAACAAAAGAGCCATGGAGAAAATTCAGAGACTTTTTATTGACACAGTGAGTTGTTGTGATCCGCAATGTGCTGCCTGCGAGGGCAGTGGCAGCAGCTTCCATAATAACATTCCAAAAAGGAACTGGACAAATACATGAACTGGAGGTGATTTGGGTGGTATGATGGCTCAGTGGTTAGCACCACTGCCTCCCAGTGTCAGGGACTGAGGTTCAATTCCAGCCTCTGGTGACTGTGTGGAGTTTGCACATTCTCCCCGTGTCAGTGTGGATTTCATCCCACATTCCAAAGATGTGCAGGTTAGGGTGAATTGGCCATCCTAAGTTGCCCCATAGTGTCCAGGGATGTGCAGACTGGGTGGATTAGCCATGGGAAATGCAGGCTTGCAGGGATAGAGTAGGGGGGTGAATCTGGGTGGGTTAGATAGGTTCTTGATTATCAAGGGTGACGGGGAGAAAGCAGGAGAATGGGGTTGAGGAACTTATCAGCCCTGATTGAATGGTGGAGCAGACTCGATGGGCTGAATGGCCTAATTTCTGCTCCTATGTCTTATAGTCTATTGTTCTTTGGAGAGTTTGGACTTGTTGGGCTGAATAGCCTGTTCCCACACAGTAGGGAATCTACGAATTTACAGGGAATGTTACGAACTGCACTCCTTCTCAAAGGACAGCAGTGATGGGTCCAGTGGCCTCATACTGTTTGATGATTTTACTGAACTCTGCCTTAGATAGATATCAACATGAGGAATAAATTGCAAATGGAGTAGTCAACATCATCTTATTGAGTGCTCATTATTTCCTCGTTTACTGCCGGGGGAAACTGAGGGAGAAGGAGGGGACAGCGGAATGTAGTATGCGGTTGCTTCATGCACTGATACTGAGACCAAGCCTAAGAAATCTTGAGGGACCAGCCTGATACCTTGGTGCTGGGTGGCAGGGGCACTGTGCTTCAGTTCATAGAGACTGACATGCAATACCATGTGTGATATATATGCACCATCTCCCAGTCATGTTCCTGGAGGCACATCTCTCTTCTTCAGGACACCCCACCCTCTTCCCCGCACAGTGTATGGGAAAGTTACTAAAACCCCAGCTCGAGAGATATCAACAGCCATTAGCAAGACCAAAGCCCATAGCAGGGCAGGGATGTGGCTGTGATGTTAATAGGAAGTGTAGCAAAGTGGTGAAAGCTCTTGTTCTCAATCTGGAAGGAGGTTTCAGTGCAGATGCCTACAGAAGGGGTGGTTGGAGTGGGATTAGGACCAACTGTCCTTCTGATTATAGAACCTGTGCAGTTTGGAAACAGGCCATTTGGCCCATCAAGTACTGATCAACCCTCCAAACAGCATCCCACCCAGACCCACCCCCTACCTTAACCCTGCATTTCCCATGGCCAACCCACCTAGCCTGCACATCTTTGGACTATGGGAGGAAACTGGAGCACCTGGATGAAATCCACTCAGACACGGGGAGAAGTTGCAAACTCCACACACTCCCAAGTATGGAATTGAACCCAAGTCCCTGGTGCTGCTAATCAGCAGTGCTGAACGCTGAGCCACTGTGCTGCCCTATTCTATTCTATGGTTGATGCTAATGACTTGGGTGTGGGTAGACAGAGTCTCATATCGACATGGGCAGATGACACTAAACTCAGACATGTAGTAGAGAGTGAGGAAGATGCTGACAGACTTTAGGAGGATATGGCCAGAGTGGACCAATGAGCAGGTGCACGGCAGATGAAATTTACTGCAGAATGGCGCGACCTTATTGGCGGTAAGAATAAGCAGTAGCAATGTAAATGGTGAAGTTTAAAGGGAACAGAAAGAGCTAAGGATGGAGATGCACAAAATGTGGCAAATCAATTCAAGGAGCCTGTTCAAAAATCCAGGGTGAGTGTGGCTTTTAAATGCTGAAATATTATGAAGTGTTGATGTGAGGCTAAGATAGATAGGTTCTTTATCAGTCAGGGAATCAACAGTTATGGGCAAAGGGCAGAAAGGGGATTTGAAGAATGTCCGATCAGCTGTGATCCTATTGATGGTGGAGCAGGCTCGAGGGACCAAATGGCCTATTCTTGTTCCTATTTTTATTGCCTTGTAGACCTGGGCTGAGCTTGGGTCCGACACCTTAGGAGAGGTGTCAGGTATAGTGGAGGTTTGCTGCACTATCATACCTGGGTTGCAGATCAGTAATTACTAGGGAGATTGAAGAAGAGGAAATTGTTTTCCTCAGGCACAGAATGGGAAGTTTGGATGTGTGTTCAAAATGATGACCAGTTTTGATTGAGTAAGTCAGGAGAATCACTGTTTCCATTGGTCAGAGGGTCAGTGACCAAAGAGACACAAATTTCAGGCGGTTGCAAAGTAAACAGAGACTGAGGAAAGAAAACATGCAGCAACTTGTTAACATCTCGAGGGAGCTATCGCAATGATAACAATTTCCAAAGTCAACTGGGTAAAGTTGAAAGGGAGAAAAGTTCCAAAGTTATCGGGAAGGGTCTGGGCAGTTGGAATAATTGGACAGTTCTTTTAAAGATGTGGCAGTGTTATGATGGGGCGGATGGCCTCTCTCTCTGTTGTAAGATTCTAAAATATTGTGACTCCATGTAATGTCAGCCTTGGTTCAGGATTACAGATGTTGCTAATCAGAACCTCTTGGATTCAGGACCCACTGCAGGAGCTTGAGCATGAATCTCAGGCTGTTACACACTTGTTGCAGTGCTCAGGGAGTGCTTTACTGTGAGGGACCCATCTTTCACAATGTTCAGCCTGGGATCCATCTGCCCTCACAGTTGGATGTGAAAGATTCTTTGGCACAGTTTCCAGTAAGTGCAGAGGAATCCTTCCAATATTTATTCCTCATCAACATCACTAAATAAACAGACTTTTTTGTCAGAATCTCATGACCATTTCTGGAAGTTTTCTGTGTGCAGGTTGGCTGCCTCATTTCTAAAATTAAAAACCATGATTACACTTTCAAGTCTACCTACTTGACTGGAAGGATGATACTTTGGTCCTGACCCTCATGAAAACAACGTTAGAAATTCCAAAAGATGCATGTAAAATGCATAGGAATTTATTTCTCTGCTGATTTGATATTGATGACCTGAGTATAAACTATTGCTTTCAGGAACAACATTGATTCCATTCCTCACCTGTTACACCAACAACAAGCCTGTATAAAAGCTCAGAGTCCTGTAAACTCTCAAAGAATGGTAGAGGATGTTTTAATATAATTTTTGCCCTGAACTAGACAGGTTTAAACCTGGGCAGTGCCTTGAAAACATTTTATTATAAACTGAACTGAACTGTCTCAACCCTTGATCATTTTACTATAAGATCATAGTTTGAATATACTTTGTGAATCTGCATGTTACACCTCATACGTTGTTGATGTATTAATGAGTTTTCTGAAGAGAGGTGATGTTGGGACCTAGAAGAGAGGGTTAGCATGGGTTTGCATAATTGAGCTGATTATCATTAGAGAATGATTGCAGGCAAGCACACTTCCAGACTTTCAAATGATGAAAAGGATGAATAATGTAAATATTTTAAAAAATACAAAGAATTGTGGATGCTGGAAATCAGAAACAAAAACAGAAATTTCTGGAGAAACTCAAAGGTCTGATAGTAACTGTAGAGAAAAAGCAGAATTAACATTTCAGGTCCAGTGACCCGTCCCCAGAACTGATCAATCAATATTGAAGAATGGTCACTCGACCCAAAAAGTTAACTCTGCTTTCTCTTCACAGATGCTGCCAGATGTGCTGAGTTTTGCCAGCAATTTCTGTTTTTGTTTGTAAATTTAAATATAATATTGGTTTTTAACTTAAACTTGCATTCTAACACTCAAGGACCTGAATACTGATTGACAGCAATCTCTCTCTCTCTCTTTTCAATCTCAGAAAGTAAAGAAGCCAAAAATACAATCTGCTAAACAAGGAAGTGGATAGGAATCTGTTTTTTTTAACTGCATAGTTCTCTGTAAACTACTCAAAATCTAGTTGATCCATCTGGCTCAGAAACTAAACCACTGGTGAACCCCAGCAGCTTTAGCTCACTCCAGTTAGGTAGGTGTCTCAGGGGAGGTGACGGCCCTGTGGTTTTACTACTAAGCTGTTCACCTAGAGACCCAGATAATGTTCTGGAAACCTGGCTTTGAATCCCACCATGGAAGATGGTGGAATTTGTATTTAGTTTTCAAAAAATTGGAATTAAGAGTCTAATGGTGACTATGAAAGTATTGCTAATTGTGGTGAAAAATTTATCTGGTTCACTAATGTCCTTTGGGGAAGGAAATCTGTCATCCTTACCTGATGTGGCCTACATGTGACTCCAGGAGCACAGCACTGTCATTGACTCATAACTGCCCTCTGGACAATTAGGGATGGGCAATAAATACAGGCCTGGTCACATCCTGTGAATGAATTTAAAAAAAACCCACTGGATTCAATGAGTTGTTTTCTTTCAGTTTCTCCCAATTCCTTTTTGTTTGTTGTCGACAAGCCAAGGCTGTTTGTACACTGATGGTGCCTTTCATGCTCTGGGGCAGAATTCTGCCTCTTCAGAATCTCAGAAGATGATTTTCCTTTGTTTTTTCTCTTTTCAACAAGAGAATTTATGAAGAAAGATGAGCGGGAACCAGCAAAGGGAATAGAGTATAAAACACAAAGAAACTTCTACAAGGCACTAGTCAGACCACAGCTGAAATACTGTGAACAGTTTTGTGTCCCTTATCTAAGCAAATATAGACTGGTATTGGATGCAGGCCAGAGAAGGTTCACTTGGCTGATAACAGGTATGGAGGACTCACTACTTGTGAAGATAAGTAGATCGGGCCTGTGCTTATTGGGGTTTAGAAGAATGAGAGGCAACGTTATTGAAACTTACAAGATTCTTAGGGCCTTGGCAGGATGCTGAAAGGTTGTTTCCCTTTGTGGACAATCTGAGACCAGAGGGCATAATCCCAGAATAAGGGGCTATATATTTAAGACAGAGATGAGGAGGAATTTCTTCTGTCAGAGGATAGTGAATCTGTGGAATTCTTTACCTCAGAGATCTGTCGAGGGTGGGTTGTTAAGTATATTCAAGGCTGAGATACTCAGATTTTTAACTAGTTAGGGAAACAAGAGTTGTGGGGAAAAGGCAGGAAAGTGGAGATGAGGATTATCAGATCAGCCATGACCTCATTGAAAGGCAAAGAAGGCTTGATCCGCTGAATGGCCTACTTCTGCTCTGAACATCTTATGGAGGTGGGTGGAACCAGACTGAGCTGTTTGCTGTCTCTGTTCTTGATGCTGCTGTTTTAGTCAACATAGTTGACTTCAAAAAGATGGAGGGAGGTAATTAGTCTGACCAATATTTCAGTTAAACAGGGATTACAGAGACGTGGGGACTTTCCCAGTCAGCTCCCAGTTTACTGATGTGATTGAGGGAATGACCAACTGCCTGAAGGCGAGTAATCAGGAACAGGCTGTCCAGGTTTGTGCTGGTTGGAGGGGGGTATTGGCATTGGCACAGACAGACTGTCAGGGTGGGGGCATGGTGTTGGCATTGGCACAGGAAGACTGTCAGGGTTGGGGGGGCGGTGTTGGCATTGACACAGTCGGACTGTCAGGGTTGGGGGTTGTTATTATTGCCACAGACAGACTGTCAGGGTGGGGTACAGCCAAACCCATAGTGCTCCATTACACCCCTCCCCAATCCCTTCACCCGATTCCCCCGACCCTTGACCCCATGGTGGCCAGCAGTTGTTAGGAAGTGGCTAGGAGCTCCTTTTCAATGGAGCCTGCCCCTTGTCATGCTGCCACCTGTTGCTTTGAGACTGCGCTTCCCCTGATTGGTTGTCCAGTTTTAGGAGCCTGGTCGCAGCCTCTAATTGGACAGGGAACCTGGTAGGCTCTGAACACTCAACTCCTTCACCCTGTCTCACTCTGTAGAGAAAAAGAGTTATTAATTAATATTCATGTCCCTAAGAGTTAAAATGGAAGTTAAATTTTAAAGAACCCTGACTATATTCTTATTGTTCACCATTTTCAGCATTTGGAAGTTTAGAAGTGTGCTTGTCCAGCTCTAAAATCCAGGCCAGTGACAGTCCCCAGGGCAAGTTCAGGACCAGCTACAGCCCTGGTCCCTCTTGCCTGCGCTGAAGTGAAAGGTCAGGCTAACTAGTGGAAACTCACAACCTTCTGTATTTAAACAGCTGCTGGAATTATTTTGAACCATTTGAATACAATGAGAGGAGACTGTGGCCCGAAAGATGAAACAATCATTTCCAAATGGAATTAAAGAATCTGAGAAAACAGACTCTTCTGTCTACAGGTGGAACTGCTGCCAACAGGTAAAACGATACTGACAACAGGTGGAACTGTGCTGACCGTGGTTGTAATTCTGTTCCCTACAGTCATAGCTGTGCTGTGTACAGGTGTAATACTGTTATCTACAGATCTACAGTGAGAACTTTTCTGAAAGACAGGTGTAACTTCTGTTTACAGGTGAAATTCTGCTGACTACAAGTGTAACTGTTGTCTATAGGTCTAACTGCTATTTATGGGTGTAATTGTTCTCTACAGGGGTCATCCTGCTGTCTAGAAGGTTTACCCCTGCTTTGTAGAGGTGAAACCCTCTCTCTTAACTCCACAATTGCCCTGCCTTGTCCCCCCCAACTCCTGACGACCTTGTCTAGTGCCTGAAGTTGTCTGTGGAACACAAGATGAAGTGAGTGCAGCCTCTCCCTGATATTGTGTCACAGATTCTGAGCATCGGAAGCTGCAAACATGATAGGGCTGTCGAGGCAGAGACTGTGGCTTTAAACTATCTCAGACTTGTGATGTGCAAATTCATTCTCAGCCATTCCCCTCCTCCTCGGGTCTCAAAAATCTTTTCTACATCACAGGACTTAATGAGTGACAATTTCCAGTTTATTACAGAAGGAACTCATTGAATTCCATCAGAGTTTGCTCTTTATTCTTTCTCTCCTGGAAAGGGAGAATGCAATGGACATTATTTTCTACTCACAGTTTTGCTATTCCTTTCCAGTGCGAGGTTTGTTTGTTCTGCCCGTGCTGCAGATTGTGAATTAATGCAGACTCCTACACTCAGACTTAATAAAGACCTGGAACAGCAATGTCAGGGGAGGTAGCAGACCCCAGTGTTGCCGTGGCAACTGTCTGTTTAAAAATAGGTCCTCGACAATTTTTGGGGAGTTGCTGATCTGGACTGAGGAGACAGTCAGATCCTTGAAGTAGGAGGTGGTTTGCACAGTCATCCTCAATTGTTCCATCTGCAGCTCATTCTAAACCAATATTACATCAATGGGATTTATCTGCCTCGCATTTTTGTTGCAATTTACTTCTCTCCTGACACTTGCTGAAATCTCAGATGAGTGCATCCTGCAAACACGCAAATAGCAAGAGGGAGGGAGAACTGTAAGTATCCCTCCCCCAACATCCCTAGAGTTTTGGACAGCTCAGACTCACGTTGGGGTCCATGTGGTTGAGCTGAGCTTTTGAGTGACACTTGCTGTAGGAGAGGTTCCCAGCACAATGACCCAAACAACCTTGACCCTGTTAATTTCAGTCCAATTTCAATAATCCCTGTGCCAACCAGGGTGGATCAGTCCTGCTGTTCAGAGCAATCTTTGAGTGTGTTTAATGCTTGAATTGAGGTTTCCTGGTTTGTCACTTTGCAAAACCTATGGGATATCATCCCTCCATGGAGCAGACAGCTGTCCAGCCCCCGGGGTAGAAAGCCCTGGTTCAGGGATTCTCTGAACCACACTCTTACCAAAACCCCCTGCCCTGCCCCGGTCTCTGGCCCCTATCATCCCTAACTCAATCCTGCCCCCACCTTCTCCACACCAACAAGTCCAAACTCCAACCCTACATACCAGTCTCAAGCATCCACATGCTTTTTGAAAGAAAGGAGCAAATATCCATTTATGTGGTGTCACCCTCAAATTATCCCAAAAGCCGTATATCACTACTGAACAGCTTCTAAAGTGTGGTGGGTTTGGTAAATGTAGGAAATGCAGCACAGCAAGCTCCCACAGCCAAATACTTTGAATTTGTGAAGTAGATCAAGGATTTTATCCAGAACATTGGGGAGAACCTTGATATTAATAAATCTGGCACTATAAAGTGAATCTCCCTAATGGTGACCATGTCAACTATGGTTACCTGACTTAAAAAAACCCACCTTGTTCACTAAGGTCCCTTTGGGAAGGAAATAAAACCCTAGGCCATAAGATATTCACAGCCCAAGCAGGCCATTCAGCCCATCGAATCTGTTCAACTGTCCAATGAGATAATCCTCACGTCTACTTTCCTGCCTTTTTCCCATAGCCCTGTCTGTCACAGCCTTGAATATTCTGAATTTCCCAACCTCCTCAGACCTCTGCGATAGAGAATTCCACAGATTCACTCCCCTCTGAGAGAAGAAATTCCTGCTCGTCTCTGTGTCAAATGTGTAATCCCTTATTCTGAGATAATGCCTAGACTGTGCCACAAGGGGAAACAACGTTTCCACATCAATACTACCTGCTCCCCTAAAAATCTTACATGTTTTGATAAGCTGCCTTCAATTTGACTGGGACAGAATGATTCAGTTTGACTGGGACAGAATGATTCAGTTTGACTGGGACAGAATGATTCAGTTTGACTGGGACAGAATGATTCAGTTTGACTGGGACAGAGTGATTCAGTTTGACTGGGACAGAATGATTCAGTTTGACTGGGACAGAGTTATAGTATTAGGACAAACGAGACAAAAACAATTGACTGAGCAAACCACTCAGTTCAAGGACAGTTAGGGATGGGCAACAAATGCTGGTCTTGCTAGTGACACCTACATCCCATGGAAAAATGCCCCAGGATCTTTTACATCACTCAGAGAAAGCAGCCTCTGTTTACCATAAAATTCTAAAGGACAGCACATTTGACAGTGTAGCACACCCTCAGTATTGCACTTAAACATTAGCTCTGCTTTTGGTGTTTGAGTTCAGGAGTGGGCTTTGAACTAGGGACCTTCTGGAACGTTAGTGACTCAGCGTTGGGAGCGTTAGTGACTCAGCGTTGGGGAGTTAGTGACTCAGCGTTGGGGAGTTAGTGACTCAGCGTTGGGGAGT
>JAHRHZ010000047.1:17671700-17684191 GCA_024137785.1 Ginglymostoma cirratum | reverse complement strand
GATTTTCTGATGAAGGGTTTAGGCCCGAAACGTCAAGTTTTCCTGCTCCTATGATGCTGCTTGACCTGCTGTGTTCATCCAGCCCCATGCTTGTTATCTAACATTTACAAGGTGCCTTGTACTGTAGTCTATTAGCTGATTTAACTTCTGTTATGTGATGTAAAGTATGTTATTTATGTATATCTTTTAATATCATTAATTTTAGAGTTTGGATTTTAGCTAGTGGCATGTGGGGTCAGTGCATCTGAAGGGGTTTAATGATTAACTTGTATTTCAGAAGCTGTAATGATTTCTCTTTAAACAGTCTGAGAGAGAGAGAGAGAGAGTTCCTGGTGTGTAAGGGGGTTTGGTTTTCATTGGGGGAGCTCTTACAGGTGAACGAAGTAAACACTTGTGCATTAGGCTTTCATTAAAGAAGGTCAGAAATTGATTTTTTTTCATTAATTAGGGAAACACCCATAGCCTAAAGAAAACTTCTGGGTTTCAGTTTGGCAGTTTTGCAGAGGTCTTAGTTGAAGATGGTGCATAAAACAATTACTCCTGGTGAATCGTGATAGTTTAGAAATAATTTAAGAAATTATATTTTGTTATGAATGTTAAATTTAATCTTTGTGTGAGGAGTTTGATTTTAAAGTTCCAGAAAAGAAATTTTAGGCTAAAACGCAGAAGGGGTTATTTGAAACTGAGAAAATCTAAGTTCGGCTATGTGAAGATTCAAGAAAGAGGTGCACAGAGTCTAAACACCAGGGAATTGAAGCCAGAGATAAGTCAAACCTTATGTGTGATAGAGAAGGCATCTGAATATTGTAAAGAGGATGCTGTTATGAAATTGAAGTTCACCATGTGTTTCAAAATACTTTAATTTGTGCTGTATGTAAATAGTTAGGTTTATTCTATTTTACCTTCTTTTGCATAATAAACTTCTGTTTTGTTGTTAAACCAGTTACCAAACTGCTCACCATTCAGAACGGTAAGTACCTGGAACTGTTAAGTGCTTCTCTTGGCTCTCACCAATGCCCTGATTTTTGGTTTAATCAACACAAGGACCGCTACACCTCAGTCTGAATTCAGTTTAATCTCCTACTCAAAGCCTAATCTGTATTGATGTTATTTAGACTGTTGGTTTCCACAGAAATATTGATTTCCCCTTGATTTCTTTCATGCATATTTTAACAGGTTTTCTCAAGCTCCAGTTTCATTATATTACACAGAATATTGACTGTTATTTAGAGGTAAAATGATAAGTTGCACACTTGAGGGTTGTAGAGCTGGTCAAGAGGGAGATGTTGTTTCTGAGATCCTGGGCTCAAAACATACAAAACAATCAAATTTTATGAAGTGATAGCCTACAACAGTGAAACAGACCCTTCAACCCAACATTTCCACACTCCATCTCTTCCCACAGTCCCTCTTGTCTCACACTATCCTCTACTCTCTCATCCCTGGTGTTTTTCAGGCTTTCCTTTTAATCTATATTGTCTGCCTCAACACACTCCCTGTGCAGTCAGTTCTATGTTCTCACCACTCTCTGGGTAAAGAAGGTTTTTTTCTGAATTTCCTCATGAATTTAGTATCTTACAGTTTTGAGTCTGAGTTTACATCTCCTAAAAGTTTTCTAATTGGGCGTTTTCTCATTGTAAACATCGTTATCGGGTCCCTCTTCAATATTTTCTTTTCTGGAGAAAAGAACACTATTTTTGTTCAAAACAGAAATTGCTGGAGAAACTCAACTACTTTCTTCAACCTTCCTCAATAGTTATAATCGCTTGGTTCTCATATGAATATGGGAGATCTATTCTGCCCCTTCTCCAGTGTCTCAATAATTTTTTTATATCCCACACAGCGAATGGGAATCACTGCTCTAAATTTGAAACACATTTTGTTCTTATTTATTCACAATTTGGTCTAGAAAAGCATTAAAAAAACCCACAATGAATGAATTTGTATTTTAATATGAGCAAATCTTGAAAGCATCTGTTTCTGAATATGTTGCGTTGTCTCATACATTCTCTCAGCATGCTTCAGATCCAGAGATCACTCTTGTCAATTGAATGGGAAATGAGAAACACAGATTTTGAATGCAACATGAGCCTATCATTAATTCCTGTAATTAATCTTCTTTGAACACAATGAGCTGAATCGTGCTATATCGCTCCCCCTGTGACATGACCCCTGGGTTAGACTTGCTTCTCACATCCTTCAATGTGAACATACATTTCCTTTCTAACTGACTTGGAGTGTGATTTGATAACAGTACTGTGACAGCAAAGAGACCTTGGGGGCTACAGTGAACAATAGGACAGCCTTCTACTCTCTATCCTCCGTGAACTTGAGAGATCATCCAAAACTCTGCTGTCCTGTATCTTACAATACGGTGGCTCAGTGGTTAGTAGGGGCTGCCTCACAGTGCCAGAGACCTGGGTTCAATTCCACCCGTGGGTGACTGTCTGTGTGGAGTTTGCCTGTTCTCCCTGCGTCTGTGTGGGTTTCCTCTGGATGCTCCAGTTTCCTCCCATAGTCCAAAAATGTGTAGATTAGATGGATTGGCCGTGCTAAATTATCCATAGTGTCCAGGGATGTGCAGGCTAGGTGGGTTAGTACATGGGAAGTACAGGCTTACAGGGATAGGGTAGGGGGATGGGTCTGGATGGAATGTGCTTCCGAGGATTGGTGTAGATGTAATGGGCTGAATGGCCTGCTTCCACGCTGTAGGGATTCTATGTTCTAAATGAAAATCTCATTCATCACTGTGTTTGCTGATTTACACTGACTGAGGAACACTCAGTGTTAAATCTCATATCCTTTCAATGGTCTATTTGATCAAGTAATCTCTACTTGCCTCTAGCCTATCCCAGAGCTTTCCATTTATTTTTCTGCCCCTTGCCTTTTCAAAAGCATAACTGATTTGTACCTCCTTTCAGCTCTGAAGACAGATTCAAACTGAAACAGTGACTCTGTCTCTCTCACTCCAGTGTTTCCAACAGTTTCTGTGTCTATTTTATTCAAAATTCTCATCCTTATTTTTCAGTCTGTTTCATGGCCTTGCCCTCCCTATCTCTATAATCTCTTCTGACCCTACAAGACTTCAAGATCTTTGTGCTCCTCCAATTCTGCCCCTTTGTGTGTGGAGTACAGTAAGTGTTTAACAGCAGGAGCCTCAGGATGATATTGGAATGATAATGTAACATTACACAATGAAGGGAAAGCAAGCTGGATAGAGATCTCATCAAGGAGACTCTGATTTAGTGCAGAGCTATGACAGTATGTAATGTTAGTCTGTAAATAAAAGATTATTGTTAAAATGTTCCTAGGCTGCTGCAGAATCATTTTTATTCACTTTTGGGATGTTGGCATCTAAGAGGTAACCTTCTATCACAGAAGATGAAACATTGAGTATCTCTGATTTTTAATCACACCACCATCGGTGGCTGTGCCTATAGCTGCCTGGGCCTCAAGTTCTGGAAATCCCTTCCTAAAGCTGTTGCTGTCTGTCTTCCGTTAAGCAGCTCCTTAAAACCCATGGTTCTGGCCAAGGTCACATGACCTGATTGCATATTTTGTGGCTCAATATTGAAAAAATGTTACTTTTGACTGATAATATTGTCCTTGTGATGTTTTACTGTGCTATTCAAATACAAATTATTGTTGTTGTAATATTAAATGAACAAAACAAGCAGGAGCAGAAGTAAGACCATTCAGCCCCTTGTGCCTGGTCTGCCTTTCAGTAAGATCATGGCTGTTTGGATTATGTCCTGAGTTCCACATTCCAATCTCTCCGATAACCTTTGATTCCTCCATCTTAAAAATATTCCCTGATGCCACCACCATCATCTTCTGAGGCAGTAGGTTCCAGAGTCACACAACCCTCAGAGAAAGGGTGGGGGGAGGGGGTACACAGTGGCTAGCACTGCTGCCTCACAGCACCAAGGACCCAGATTCAATTCCACCCTCAGGTGTCTGTCTGTGTGGAGTCTGCACATTCCCCATGTCTGTGTCAGTTTCCTCCCACAGTCCAAAGATGTGCAGGTTAAGTGGGTTGGCCATGGGAAATGCAGAGTTATAGGGATTGGATGGGATGTCTTTTGGAGGAGCATTGTGGATTCAATGGGCTGAATGGCCTGCTTCCACAATGTAGGGATCCATTCTATGAAAAATTCTCTTCATCTCTCTGTCCTGAAAGAATGTCCCATCATTTTAAACCAAAGCTCCCCCGTGGATACAGACCTTCATATAACAATGTTCGAGACTTTAATTGTTCAAGTGAATCCATTATTCTCCAAGATAACAAGGTGTGGGGCTGGATGAACACAGCAGGCCAAGCAGCATCATAGGAGCAGGAAAGCTTGACGTTTTGGGCCTAAACCCTTCATCAGAAATGGATGAAGGGTCTAGGCCCGAAACATCAAGCTTTCCTGCTCCTATGATGCTGCTTGGCCTGCTGTGTTCATCCAGCCCCACACCTTGTTATCTTGGATTCTCCAGCATCTGCAGTACCTTTTATCCCCATTATTCTCCATATGATTCATCAAAATCTTTCAGTTAGATTAGATCACACCATGTGTTCAATGATCTCTGTGTAATTCATCTGATCCCTCCACTGGATTCTAGACTTTTACCGTGAAATTTATGTTGAACAATAGAATTTTTTTTCAGATTGAAAAAAACCTGCTGTCTCTAAGTATCATTAGGTAGATGAATGAAATTGTGTTTGTATATTACACAACACTATCAGTCCATTTAGAAAGCTGTAATGAAGCTATTTCATCAAATAGCACTGAACAATAACTAACTGGGTAATGGTCCTTTCTAGGTTTGGTTAGAATTCCTTTTCAAAATCACTTGGAAGAGAAGAGATCGATACAGCAAGTGGAAAGTCATATCAACATCTTCACACTGATGTGATAGATTTTCAAATAAACTTTGCTGTGCGCTATATTGATAGATCACATTGGGATGTCTGAGCATTTAATACTCATTGTATTTATCTGAAAGTCTTTAAATCAGGTTTAGTGCTGATATTATATACCTTCACAGTCAGAATTATTCTCTTGATTTTAATTTAAAAATATCAAAGTGATAATTCTCAAACAAAAAGGCAGTTTCAGAGAAGTGACTGAATTTGAAGCTGTTTATTTGCCTTGCTTCTTCAGATTCTGTGCTTTAGCTAATCGAGATGTCTCCATAGTGACTCCCTGACGAGGCACTTCATATATAATAGACTGTCATCAAGGAGACAGAATGTATTTTCACAAGGCTCAACTCAAGTGTCAACCATTTATTATATTCATCAAAAATATAGTTCTCTATTTATTCAATGTTACTTTTTAAAAGGATTGCATATTAATGAGGCAATGACACAGGAAACAAAGTTGCTAGCTGGTTAGCCTGATAGTGCTTCACACATATAGTCTTCACTTCAATGAGAAACACCACACGGCTCCTGATAAAAACACAGGAGAAAGAGCAATGTGAACTGACATACTTTACAACAAACATTAATTCTCTGTGACAAGGAAAAATAAACCATACTTCTCTGGTGCTCTTCACAACCAGAGGATATCTCAAAGTGTTTTCTAGACCATCAAGCAATTTTGAAGTGCAGTCACTGTTATTGTACAGGAAGCATGGCAGCATTTTTACAAAATAAGATCCCACAAATATTACTGTGGCAATGATCAGATTTTGGGAATGATGTGGCAACTAACTCACCTCCTGACTCTCCAAAGCCTGTCCACTACCTACAAGGCATGAGTCAGGAGCGTGATGGAATACTCCCCACTTGCCTGGATGGGTGCTGCTCCAACAACAGTCAAGAAGCTTGACACCATCCAGGACTAGCAATCTGCTTGATTGGCATCACTTCCACAAACATTAAATATTCACACTCTCTGCCACCAATGCAGTGTACGCCACATCCAAGATGAACTGCAGAAGTTCACCAAGGCTTCATAGACAGCATCTTCCAAACCCATGACAACTTCAGGACAAGGGCAGCAGCTACATGGAAACACCACCCACTGTAAATTCCCCTCCAAGTCACTAACCATTCTGCCATGGAAATATATCGCTGTTCCCTCATGGTGGCTGGGCCAAAATCCTGGAATTTCCTCCTGAAGGGCATTGTGCACAAGGATTGGAGCAGTTCAAGAAGGTTCTGCTACCCTCTCCAGGTCAGTTAGGGATGGACAATAAATACTGGCCCAGCCAGTAATGCTTGTGACATGAATAATACAAATAAGTTATCATCTTTTGTAATTTGAACATGTTTGGAGACAGGAAACATGCTCACTGAACTTTATTTATTTTCAAGTCTGCATTCAGTCAACTCGTTGCTTTTTTATTGTCTCTCACAATAATATCAATGTTAAGTCAGGCACAAAGAAACCTGAAATAGATCCTGGTGTAATAAAAGAGCAGATAAGAGCAGCAAATCTGGTCAATAATCCATCCCTTTGTTAAAGAAAATGTGTCAAATTTGCAATTGTCAGAGTGCTTTCAATGAAGAGCTCCCAGGTCAGTAATTTTATTTTTGTTGAAAGCCTCACGGCGTGTCCCTCACTGTGACCAAAAGTTGAATGTAATAAAAAGAGAGCAGGGAATGAAATGTGAAATGGAAACAGCTGTACTGTGAGCATCAGTGAAAAGATTAGTTCAGTGTTTCATCTCCGAGCTCTACTGTAGCTGGAGATTGGATGATTGGCGAGTTGCTGACAGAGTTTACATTTCAGTGAAACCCATTTCTGCAACTCAGCAGATTAATAGCTGCTGAACAAGCTTCCAGAAACTGGGAAAATAGGGAAACCTTCTGGAAAGACAGTGAAAACATACTTAAAGGATAAAATAAAATTAAAATCACTGAAATGGAAATTGTGCACAGACACAAGCTGAAAATGGTGGGGAAGTGTTGTGTGAAAGAATTGCTGGAGTATATGACAGCATGCATCTGTTATATGCAATGCAAGTGTCCTGAAAAATACTAACAACAGATTTCTCTCAATTTGTTTTCAGTCCAGCACTTATCGTCCTTCAGAAGGTGGTGGTGAGCTGCCTTCTTGAACCACTGCAATATCAGGTGTAGAGACACATGTCATGTTGGGATGGAGGGAGTTCTAGGATTTTGACCCAGTGACATGGAAATATATCACCATTACTTCAAAGTTAGGACAGAGGATGACTTGCAGAGGGACTTGAGGGAGGGGTGTGGCCTTATATCTGCTGCACCCAACCTTCCACACTAGAGGTTTGCACGTTTGGAAGATGCTGTTTCAGCAGTTTTGGTGAGTTGTTAAAGTGCATCTTGTAGACAGTGCACACGGGTGCAACAGTGTCAGTGGTGACAGCAGCTGGGATGAAAGGTACATGATTAAATGGATATAACTTTTGGAGTTTGGATTTCAAAATAATGGCATATGAGTGTTGCTTATTTTTGTGAATGACTTCAATTAAAAAAAAAAGCTAGGTCTGACACCGTTCCAGAATTAAGTGACTTAATTCAGTATGTTTTAGAGAGCAGGTGACAGTCTGGAGTTTAGTCTGTGAGGTTTGTGACTGGTAGAGTACACATCGAAGGCCTTTAGCTTGTTTTCAGTTCAGAATAATCAAGAATTGACTTGTGTTTAGTCAACCAAGAAACAGAGTTTTTTTAGAACAGTTGGTTGGAGAGGTGACTGGGGTCAGAAGTAAGTTTAGTTTTTTCTCCTGAGAGATGGATTACACAGATACCTCAGAGAAAGTTTTAATGTGTTCAAGGAGGGTTTGGGTAGACATTTGAGGGCTATTGAAAGCATAGAAGGTTGAAGTTCTCAGTTTTATGAGGACTGTTCTAAAAAGACTTCACATTTCTCAGGAAATAAACTGGGGAGAATCAGTTAAATAAAATATAAAGTTTTAATGACGGGAGGGGTGGGTGTTAATTTCACCAGATTCAAAAACTCTCTAATGGTTAGGGTTTGGAAATAGTTGAGATCCACAATGACTGTGGCTCACTACACCATTGCACAAATCCCAAATCAATGCAGAGCACAGATTCAATATCACCTGGGCCTCCAGCTGGGCCTTGGTGGAACAGAATATAGGGCTCGAGGATGCAGCTGTACTGTTTGGATGAGTCTGAGGGGAATTCTCTGATATAGTCCAGGCTGAGTGTGCCACAGTAAGCTAGCTGTGCTCTACACAATCAGAGCAGACAGTGAAGTGATGTGCTGCCACAACCACAAACAAAAACAGGAAATGCAAGAAAAAGCTCAGCAGGTCTGGCAGCATCTATGGAGAGAGAAAGCAGCGTTAACGTTTCAGGTCCAGGGACCCTTCTTCAGAATAAGTCCCAAAAGTTAACTCTGATTTCTTTCCACAAGATGCTGCCAGACCTGCTGAGCTTTTCCAGCAACTTCTGCTTTTGTTTCTGATTGCTAGCATCCACAGTTTTGTGGGGTGTCTTTTTTTGTGAGGTGACGTGCTGGATTTTTCTTGATTTATTCAGGGGATCTGATCATCGGTAGCTGGTCAGCATTTATTACCCATCCTTAGCTGCCCGTGGGAAGTACAGGGTTAGTTCATCTGTTAGAACATCTGCACTCCATTTGGTGTCAGCAGACCCACGATGCTGTTAGGGAGGGAAATTCACCATCTTGACCCAGTGGCAATGAAGCAACAGGGGAACAGGAGATGAGGAACAGGATGCGGACATTGAGGTGTCTCTGTCAGAGCTCAGCTGCTGGGCTGGACAGGACCCCATTAAACTTGGGCTCCAGTCACTGGCAGCTGCAGACCATCATTGAATGCTAAATAGTCATTGGTCACAATAACAACAGTTGGTCTGTATTGTGGAGGTAAACTTAAACCTCTAATCGTTTCATCGTGTTCACTTTTTCCTGCCTGTATGTGCAGCACATGTCTGACTCCTTTGCCTGAATGTAGTGATTCCATACTGGGCCATGATAAACTGTGGGTCTACAGTGAGAACTGGGGACAGGGTACACTGGAGTAGAGGAGATGAATCTATTGACAAATAAATGGTGTGTCCTGGTAGTTACACAGTGACTAGGGTGAGGGGATGGGGCTGTGTGTGTGATGGGATGGGGTTGAGTTTGTGTGTGTGTGTGTGTGTGTGTGTGTGTGAGTGTGTGAGTGTGTGAGAGAGAGAGAGAGAGAGGGGGGGGGATGGGGTTGAGTGAATGTGTGTGTGTGTGTGTGTGAGAGTGAGAGGGGATGGAGTTGAGTGTGTGCGTGAGAGGGGATGGGTTAAGAATGTGTGTGTGTGTGTGAGAGAGGGGATGGGGTTGAGTGTGTGTGTGCATGTGTGTGTGCGTGTGTGTGTGCATGAGAGGGGATGGATTGAGTGTGTGCGTGAGGGGAGATGGGGTTGAGTGTGCGTGAGGGGATGGGGCTGTGTGTCTGTGTGGGTGGATGATGCCAGGCAACATGGGTAACATGGTTTTCTGGCTGTTGTGCCATTACTCTGCTGGTGAGGGGAAAGGCTGGATTGCCAATGCTAATCCAGGGCACAGCGGCCTTTTAAAAATGGCATCAGTGGATATCTGTTGAGGGCCGAGTTTTTTCACATGGTAGAATGGGCTGGCATCAGGCTGGAGGGGTGTCCAAGGGACAGGGTAGGTCAATAACGAGGCGAGTTCAGTAAGAGACAGTGAGAGATCACATCAGAGCTCACCGTGTGAAACCCTCCATGAAACTTGTGGAAACTGACACTTAGCAAAAAAGAATTAAATTCAGCTATTTTTACTAATTGTTTCAAATCCAATGGAAATGGTAAAGACTGTAGTTTGATACAAAGGGGCTTTTCCCAACAGTTGCCCTGTCCTGGTGTTACAGAAGATCATTCATTAAGGAAGGGGTGAGGTCATGAAGCAATCTGAAAAACCTGAGGTTAACTTCATGGAGCTACAGAAAGCAGAGAGTCTGGAATTTATACAAGATGTGTAATCAGAGTGTCATTGCTGCAGTGCTGATCAATCCAAAAAATAAATATGTAGCCATTGCAGTAATTACTAGGCTTTTGAATAATCAATCAAACACCACAGAATAACTCTAATAATCGTCTGCAACTACATGTTCATATGAATTCAATCCAGGCCCAAGCCGGTAGTTCATTCACTTTGCACAGTTTGATCCAAACTAAAAACCCATTTATGACAGTAACAGTTTGGCTTCTCCTGAACACAGCCGCTGAAATTGAGTGTGTGATCTGTCATTACCGGCAGGAGGATGCACAGGGACTAATGTGCAGCTCAACTGGGGAGAAACATCAAAGAAAATTCCCTGGAACAGTAGTTAAGCTCTCAATGACCTCGAGAACATCGTTCCCTTCACTCTAATAAAACAATCTCTTCAACACAAAGGGTTGATCAGATACCAAGCTTCTCATGTAAAATCACCAACCCAATCTGTTCCATTTGTTAAACTGCACAGTGAGTGATCAAAGTCCCTCTTTCATCAAGGATGTTGCTGGGTTGGGAAAAATACCATTGGCTGGAGGCTGTTCTCTTTGGAATGGCTGGGGCTGAGGGGAGGTTTGATTCACACAATGGAGAGAGTGGATGGGAAGGGCCTGCTACCCAAGCAGAGAGGTCACAGATTTCAAATGGTTGGCAGAAAGATTTGCGGGAAGATGAGGAAATAGATTCTATTCCACTTGGAACTTACTGCCTAAAATGGGCAATAGAGGCAGAAACCATCAACTCACTGAAACATTGCCTGGAAATGTTGCTCAAATACCATATGCTGCAGGGTTATAGACCAGCAGGATGGAGAGTGGAATTAGGCTGGTGGGGGGGGGGGAGAGGTGTGTGTAGGGTTCAATGTTCAGGCAGTGCATATCTCATGGGCCAAGTGGCCTCTTTTGTCATTCTGTGAAAGTCCTACGATTCTCTGTGACATTGCTATGTTACTGGGCTTTTAGTCAGTCTGCTCTTCTCATTGGTGTGTCATAGAAACATAGAAACCAGTAGCAGGAGTTGGCCATTCAGCCCATTGAGCCTACTCCACCATTCAATATGATCACGGCAGAATTTCTACCTCAAAGCCATATTCCTGCTTTCTCTCCATACTTCTTAATGCCTTAAATATCTAAAAATAATCAATCTCGTTCTTGACTTGGCCTCCACAACTTTCTGTGGGAGAGAATACCACAGCTTGACCACCCGCTGAGCGAAGAAATATTTTCTCATCTCAGTCCAAAATGGCCTACCTCATATCCTAGGAATGTGACTCCTTTCTCTCAACTTCCCAACTAAGGGAAACATCTTCCCTGCATCTACTCTATCCAGGCCTGTTAGAATTTGATACATTGCAATCAGATCGCCCTCTTGTTTTCCTAAACTCTAATGAATACAGGCCCAGTCAGACCAATCACTTCTCATATGATCCTTGGTATCAGCCTGTGAACCTTCACTGCATTCCCTCTATAGCAAGTATATTGTCTCTTAGGTAGGAAGACCAAAATGAAACACACAGTACTCCAGGTGAGGTCTCACCCAAGGCCCTGGATAAACTGCAGTAAGACATCACTACTTCCGAACTCAGCTCCTCTTGCAATGAAGGCCAATAGACCATTTACCTTCTGAATTCCTTGCTGTACCTGCCTGCTAACTTTCAGTGACTGGTATACATGAACATTCAGATCCCTTTGTATATCCACATTTTCCAATATGTCACCATTTAAATAATATTCTACTTTTCTGTCTTTTACACTGAAGTGGAGAACTTCACATTTAAGCCACATCATACCGCATCTTCCTTGTGTTTGTCCACATACTCAACTTGTCTAGATCACCCTGAGGCCTCCTTGCACCCTCATCATCAATCCACACAGTTTGGTGACAACACAAAGCTTGGAAATATGGCATTTGGTCCCATCATCCAAATCATCTTTTAATTCATCTTGTAATTTGACATTGATATTAAACTGTTTGGAAAAAACATCTGGTGGGGGGAGCGGAATTGGAACTGAAGTTAGGTGAAAACTTATTGCCTTTTGCCCATCTCTCCTGTTCCCTACATCCTCCATATCAGGCTCTATTTCACTCCTTATAGTGCAGAAACAGGTCATTCAGCCCATCCAGTCTACACTGACCCTCCCAAGAGCATCCCATCCTATCCCTGTGACCCTGCATTACCCACGGCCAATCCACCGATCCTGCACATCTTTGGACTGAGAGGAAACCGGAGCACCCAGAGGAAACCCACGCAGACACGGGGAGAATGTGCAAACTCCACACAGA
Organism: Ginglymostoma cirratum; assembly: GCA_024137785.1. Lineage (NCBI taxonomy): Eukaryota > Metazoa > Chordata > Chondrichthyes > Orectolobiformes > Ginglymostomatidae > Ginglymostoma > Ginglymostoma cirratum. The sequence continues at coordinate 17,671,955 of JAHRHZ010000047.1, read as the reverse complement.
CAGTACCTGAGGGTAGAATCACACCCAGGACCCTGGCACTGTGCAGCAGCAGTGCTAACCACCGAGCTGTCTGTCATAATTGCCTTCTTCATTTATTTATTGAGACAGATCAGGGCCTCTTGTCTTACTCTTTTTATCACCAGACTTTGTTTCATCATCCATTCACACAGCTGATCATCGGCACATGAAGCTTCCTATCTCAGGCACCAGTGTGGACCTTTTGAGAAGGTATTGTGGGGGGTGGGGGGGGGGGGG
>JAHRHZ010000047.1:17658193-17671600 GCA_024137785.1 Ginglymostoma cirratum | reverse complement strand
GGGTGTGGAGGTGGGAAAGAGGGTGGGTGGGTGCGTTCTCACTGTGTCCAAGCTGCGTTTTCTGCTCTAGAGAAACTAGAGTAGAATTGAAAGTAGAAGCTCACTGAGTACCAGGCATACAACAATTCATCAAGGAGTTTGGCCAAAAGACTCAAGGCCAAAATGAGGCTGGACATGTCATCGATGACCCATTGTTTGCATTGAAATGATGGTTAAATTGACTGTCAGGGAAATAAACAAATGTTGCAGCAGTGAAAATAGAAGATTATGAGCGTGCAGATGTTTGTCACCCCATCCGACGGAGTGATTGAGACAGTGTTGCTGTCATACAGAGCGCCCCTCCTCAGATGCACACACACACAGACACGCGCACACACACACACAGACACAGACACACGGGTATTATTTATACGATTGCTGGGTCAGGCTGGAATCATCAACGTTACCTCCCCTGCAGCCTCCATCATCCAATCAGTTTGTCCCAGTTGGGAGTGACACCGTTCACTGTTACTCACAATTACAGTTTATTTCCCCGAAACCCCAGGACTTCTGCAAATTACTTGTTGGATAAAGCCAAGGAATGTCTTAGGATTATCGCTCGTTACATGGAGAGACTAGAAACAAAACAAAAACCTGGCAACCTTAGCCTCTCTGCACCAACTACAGTCTTTAAATTCTTAAAAGATTACATGTTAATTTATTTTCATTAAGTGTCAGTTTCCTTGAGTTTTACAGATGGTTTCTCACCGTGATTTCTGGTGTGACCTTTCACCATCTCTTACCAAACTCAGCTCATTAATGACCTACCCTGCCCCTCTGACACCCTTCCAGTCTGATGCTCGCCCTATTCTACTATGAGCTGGGGGAGGGGAGTTTAGTAACAACAGGATCATAGATTTGAAATAATTAGTAAAAGTGCCAGTCAGAGCTGTACAGCACAGAAACAGACCCTTTGGACCAACTTGTCCATACTGACCAGATATCCTAAACTAATCTAGTCCCATTTTCCAGCATTTGGCCCATATCCCTCTAAACCCTTCCTATTCATATACCCATCCAGATGCCTTTTAAATGTTGTAATTGTACCAGCCTCCACCACTTCCTCTGGCAGCTCATTCCATACACGCACCACCATTGATGTGGAATAAGTCACCCCTTAGCTCCCTTTTAAATCTTTCCCCCCTCATCTTAAACCTATGCCCCCCTAGTTTTGGACTCCCCTACCCTGAGAAAAGATCTTGATTAATTACCCCACCTATGCCCCCATGATGTTATAAATCTCTGTAAATGTCACCCCCCAACCTCTGACAAAATATTCTGCAGCAAGTTGAATGTGTGTTGGCTTCTGGTTAAAGAGTATCTCCATTATAAACATTTCATCTTATTTTCAAATCCCTCAATGGTTTCTCCCCTGCTACAACCCTCTGAGATTTCTGCTCTCCTCTAATTCCGCCTTTTATTCATGCATCAATAAATGTCATGATGATGGCTAACAGGTTGAACTGAGGCTGGAGTTCACACTGTCAATTTACAAAGTCTGGCCCTTGGATGAGACAGCAGAAAATTGCTGGTTGCCATGGACGACTTGAGGATGAGGAGCCAAGTGGATAATATTTGGAAAGGTAAACTAAGCCGAAAAAGAAATTACCCACCCCATCATGAGCTGCTAGAAGATGCTGACAGTCCACAGCAGCACTGAGGTGGGGGGGAGGTGTTGGAATGGGGAGGCACTGAGGGGGAGTCTAGCACCCAGAGGGGTTTTGGAATGGGGAGGTCCCCAGGGGGGGGGGGGGGGGGGTTCAGAATGGGGAGGCACTGACAGGGTCACTGCTTTTCGGACAAGGCTCCTTTAGCTACTTAGGTTAATACTGTAAAAGAATCCATGAGACTATTCTGAAGACAGCAGGAGATCCATCCCTCTGCATCCTAGAAGCCCTTCAGTGTGGAAGCAGGCAATTTGGCCCATCAGGTTCACACTGACCCTCTGAAGAGCATCCACTGAGACCCACCGTCCTAACCTCTCCCTGTAACCCTACATTTCCCATGTTCAATCCACCTAACCTACATATCCCTGGATACTATGGGGCAATTTAGCATGGCCAATCCACTAAACCTGCACATCTTTGGACTGTGGGAGGAAACTCCACATAGCCAGTCGCAGAAGACTGGAACCAAACCCAGGTCCCTGGCGCTGTGTGGCATCAATACTAACTACTGTGCCACCCGTCCTGGCCAATATTTATCCCTCAGTCAATTTGACAAAAGCAGCTCATTGTCACAATGGTGTTTTCCGGAACTTGCTGTATATAAAAAAAAGGCCACGCCTACTTTACCAGGGGAAGATGGTGGTGGAGGAGCAATGTCACTGGGTCAGTAAATTAGAGGCCCAGGCTAACATTCTGGGGTCATGGGTTCAAGTCCCACCACTAAAACATTGGAATGTGGATTCTGGTCATAAAATCTGGAAATACTGACTGCGAAACTATCAAATGTAGCAAAAACCCCTCTGATTGTCTAACGTCCTTCAGGGAAGGAAATCTGCCATCTTTACCTAGATGTGATTCTGAGATGATCAGTTCAAGGGGCAATTAGGGATGGACAATAAATGCTGGCTTTGCCTGTGGCACTCACATCCCATCAAAAATGTTTCAATTAAGACAGTGATTACACTTAAAACTAACTTCATTGGCTTTAAAGTGCTTGGAGATAATGGGCTGTCGTGAAAAAAAAAAAATATTAATGCACGCCTTCCTCCCGTCTCTTCTTTCAGTTGTTTCAGTTCACAAAACAATTTCTGCCTTTGCAGCTATTGAATGTTTTTGCAGAAAAAACCTTCACCTTCGTTTTGAGTGCAGTTGAAAATATCAGAGCTCTGAAGGTGAGAGAAGTGGTTGTAGGAACCGGAACAAGGCAGTGGGTGGATAGCACCCACCCCCTCGCTCTGTGAGATTTGTATGGGGGCAGCTGCAACATTTCCTTGCAAGAAGCAACTCTGTTTTTCCAGCTACGAAGTATTGAGTTTTCTGTAAAATAATATTAAAAATCCCCCAGATAACCAAACCTAATATTTTTTTGTGTATAAACACAACTGATTATTTATTCATTTAGCTGCTCGATGAGTTTACTGTCTGTGAGCTGGTGATCCTGAACACTAGATCAGGCGTGCTCTCTATACTGAGCCCTTCCATATTAAGATTATGTTGATTGGAAATTAAAATTGGCAGACCTGCAGGCTTCCTTACACAGAATTCTTCACAACTTTTAAATTCAAATGCTTGTTCGTAAATTGTTCCATGGATTCACCCTATCTCTGTCTCAGTGCTCTCCTTAAAATCTAACTTTCTGATGCCTCTGCTCTCCTTCAATTTCTGTCTTTTGCTCATTTCCAATTTTCTTTGCTCTATAATTGGCTGCCATTCCTTCAGCTCCTGAATTCTGGATTTCTCTCTCTAAACCTCACCACTTCCCCCTCTCCCTTTACAGTGATCCTTCAAACCAATCTCTTTGACTGAGCTCTCGGTCACCTGTTCTAAAGTCTGTGAATATGACCCAGTGTTAAATATTGTTTGACAATCTCTCCTGTGAAGCATTGAGATGGTTTACGGTCTTAAATGCGATTTGCATCCTCCATTCTAATGTAAATCAGCATAAAAATATCCTGAGTTAGGCGAGCAGGATATTTAAAGAAATTTGAATGAAATTTGGGATGACAGAGGTTCAGGTGGGATGCCCACAAACATTCACTCACTGAAAAGAGACATTACTAAATCACAGACTCTCCTTTAAGCTCTGATGAAGAATCAACTAGACTCAAAACATTAGCCTGCTCTCGCTCCATGGATGCTGCCTGACCTGCGATTTCCAGCATTTGTTGTTTTCAGTCTCTAAGCTTTTCTCCTCACTTAAACGCCGGCTTTCCTACAACACAGCATCTCCCCAACAACTAAGACCATAAGACATAGGAGCAGAAATTAGGCCATTCAGCCCATCAAGTCTGCTCCGCCATTCAATCATGGCTGATAAGTTTCTCAACCCCATTTTCCTGCTTTCTCCCTGTAACCCTTGATCCCTTTGACAATCAATAACCTATCTGTCTCAGTCTTAAATGTACTCCATGACCTGGCCTCCCCAGCCTTCTGAGGCAGTGAATTCCATAGATTCATCACTCTCTGGCTGAAGGAGTTTCTCCTTATCTCCATTCTGAAGAGTCTTCCCTTTACCCTGAGACAATGCCCTCAGGTCAGAGTCTCTCCTACCAACGGAAACATCTTTCCAACACCCACTCCGTCCAGGCCATTCAATATTCTGTAAGTTTCAATTAGGCGCCACTCCAACAACACTGAAGTTCAACACCATCCCGGACAAAGCAGCCCACTCGATTGGTACCACATTCACTGCCTTCACCACCGGCATTCAGTCACAGCAGGGTGTACCATCTATAAGGCGCAGTTCAGAAATTCACCAAAAATTCCTTACACAGCATTGACTGAATGATGACTACTGTCTAGAAAGCCGAAGGCAGCAGACACATGGGAACACCACCCCTTGTCATTCCCCTTTAAGCCACTCAACATCCTGACTTGGAAATAGTGGTTCAAGATGGCAGCTCAACACCCTATTTCCCAGGACAATTTGGGAGGGACAATAAATGCTGGCCCAGCCAGTGATGCCTACATCTATGAATGAATTTTTAAAAAATCATATATCCTTGTCATATAACCACACCAGAGACTTAATACGTGGTGCTCTGGCTGAGTCGCTACTTGACAGCGATGACTCTATTCAAACCCTGCAAGATGACAGGGACTTCCTGGGCCTGACTCCCAAGAGTTTCCAAAGGCCTTCACTGTACAAAGGCGGGCCAGGTGGTGTAAAAAAAAGTCATGTATTTACAGCTGTTTTCACTGATCTTTTTTGACGTGGAGGGCCTTTGTTGATGAGTTGAGTTACGCAGCGACCTCCTCAGTATCTCACTGCTCCATTTAATGTCTGGCTGGGTATCGAGTGATGTGCTCATCCTGACTTCACTGCAATGACAAGTTACACAACAGATTGTTTGATTTCACTTGACACCCAAAGGCTTACAAACTAGCTCCAGCTCCTTTGACTTCCCACTTAGTGATGTGTTCTCCAGCTTAGTGGAGGTACACTAGGAAATAGGCCACCAAGGCACAGATCAGCCATAGGCAAGTGGACTAGGCTTGATGGGTTGAAGGGCCTTCTATCCCTCAAATTCTTCTCAGATCATTGCAGGTCTGTTCTGTCTGGCTGAGGTTTTCGTTCACACTCTGATCTACTTCATGACTCCTGGCAAAATTAGAACAAAGAACAATAAAGCCCAGGAACAGGTCCTTCGGCCCACCAAGCCTGTATTGATACATTTGGCCCTTCCATACTAAAGCTGTCTTCAATTACAGGATCCCTATCCCCCTAATCCCTTCTCATTCATGTATTTGTCCAAGTGCTTCTTGAATACTGCTATTGGGTCTGCTTCCACCACCTCCTCTGGCAGAATGCTCCAGGCACTCCCCACCCTTTGCGTGAACTTGCCTCGCACATCTCTTCAAAACTCCAACCCCTCACCAACACACCTTGAACCTGTGACCCTTAATGATTGACCCCTCCACCACACCTTGAGATAAGGCCTCATACTTTCCACTCTATCCATGCCATTCAGAAACTTACAAACTTCCATCATGTCGCCCCCTCAGCCTCCTGCATTCCAGTGAAAGTAAACCCAGTCTATCCAACATCCTGGATTACCTTTTCTGTACCCTCTCCAAAGCATCCACATCCACCTGGCAGTGTGGTAACCAGAACTGTACACAATACAAAATTGAGTCAGCACACATTATGCTGAGATGCCACAGCTTTGATAAGATCAGTATAGCCACCGCACCCTAATTCTTCAGCCTCCCCCAACACCTTCCCCATTGGGAAATATTGGGGCCAATGTTTCTGATAAAGACCAGACAACCTGTGTAAACACAGTACTGAGAATGTGGCCATCACGATCACAGTAAGCAAGGTGAATGGTAGATGTGCAGTGAAGGGGAATCTAGATAAACACAAAGTCAGAAAGAAACAGAATTGAATCAGATGAGGAACATAGGAACATAGAAAAACAGGTGCAGGAGTAGGCTATTCGGCCCTTCGAGCCTGCACCACCATTTAATATGATCATAGCTGATCCTGCAATCTCAGTATCCCATTCCCAACCTCTCCCATATCCCTTGATCCCTTTAGCTGCAAGGGCCACATCCAGCTCCCTGTTGAATATATCTAATGAACTTTCCCCAACAGCTTCCTGTGGGAGGGAATTTCACAGGTTCACAACTCAATGAAGAAATTCTTCTTCATCTCAGTCCTGAATGGCTTACCCCTTATTCTTAGACTGTGAACCCTAGTTCTGGAATTCCCCACCATTGGGAACATTCTTCCCGCATGTAGCCTGTCCAGTCCTATCAGGATTTTATACGTTTCTAAGAGATCCCCCTCATTCTTCTAAATTCCAGCAAATACAAGCCAAGTCAATCCAGTGTTTCCTCATGTCAGTTCTGCTATCCCAGGTGAACCCTTGCTGGAATCCCTCAACGGCAAGAACGTCCTTCCTTGGACAAGGAGTGGCCTCACCAAGGCCTTGTACAACTGCAGCAAACCACCCTCACTCTGATACTCAAATCCTCTCGCTATTAAGGCCAGCATGCCATTAACATAAACGTGGACCAGTTTGGCCAAATCAGCGGTTTGTTGCAAATTTCGTGTAATTCTAGGTAACTGAGGAGGTTTATATGCCTTCAAATTAACTAGTTTGAAATTCTTGGAAGTGAGAAGGAGAGAGGCAAAGGAGAGGTATTGGAGTGTTGGTAAAGTCACTGGGCTGACAATCCAGTGGCTCAAGCTAATGGTTGGAAGACATTGGGTTGAGCCCCACCACAGCAGATGGTGACGTTTGAATTCAGTTTAAAAAAAATCTGTTGGAAAATTAGTTTAATATTGACTTTTAACCAATCTACTGGGGGTGGAAATCTGCTGTCCTTACCTGATCTGGCTAACAGATCCACAGCAAAATGACTGACTCTTAACTGCCCTCTAGGCAATTAGGGATGAGTAATATATGCTGGCCCAGCCAGCAACAACTACATCTTGTTAATGAATTAAAATGAAATCTGTTTGGGGTTGTTTTCCATGATGTAGTAACAGCAGAGAATGGAAACATTTCCATCACACTCCAGTCTGGGACATCCTTATTCCAAAATGGAAATAAACTAGAAACATTTTAAATCTAAAAAAAAGCAATTCTGCCAATTACACTTTCATCATTGAAAACCTGACCCGACAAGCCCTGAAGAGGTTTGAATGCATCTGCAGGCTGATGATAAGGTTACATGAAAGACACTTGCTGCCACCAGAACTCCTCGCTGCTTCTCTCAATTACAAAGAAGAAGCTGAACAACTTAAACTCTTTGCCAGAAGGCACTATTCACATGATCAGATACTCTGGTGGGTTTAAGTGAGATTCAGATGACAGCACTACACCTCTCAAGTTCAGCTTTCATGATTTACTATGTTATCTGAATCCTATAACTGGTTTTTGATTTACTGAAGGGATCCAGTTATACTCTTTACATTCTGTAAACAAGACAATTTAATTTTTCAGCTTGAGGAAAGATGTAAATAGAGTAAGGCACAGCAGGGAGTCCAGAACTTTAGGTCATCAATACAAGTTACTAATAAATCCAAGGGGGAATTCGGGAAGAGATAGTAAGAACTGCTGATGCTGGAATCTGAGATACCACAGCGTGGAGCTGGAGGAACACAGCAGGCCCGGCAGCATCAGAGAAGCAGGAAAGCTGACGTTTTGGGTCGGGACCCTTCTTCAGAAGTGGGAATTCAGAAAAATCTCTTTAGCTAGGCATTGGTGAGAATGTGAATCTTACAGTGGGATCACTATTGACGGCTTTAAGGGAAGCTGGGTAAAGGAATGGAAAGATATGCTGCTAAGGGGAGATGAAATCAGATGGGAGGAGGATTGTAAGTTTGATAAACACCTGAGTAACCTGCTGTTGTCCTTAGAGAAGCTCCATCAAGACAAATTCATACAAATCCTTTATTCATTAACGGGATGAGGGTGTCACTGGCTGGGCAGCATTTATTGTCCATCCCTAATTGCCCAAAGAGCACTTGAGAGTCAACCACATTGCTTGGGGTCTGGAGTCACATGTAGGCCAGACCAGGTAAGGATGGCAGTTTCCTTCCCTAAAGGGGATTAGTGAACCCAGATGGGTTTTTAACCATCTGGGAACAACAATTGGAAATGGATTTATGGTCATCATTAGATTCTAAATTCCAGATATTTTATTGAATTCAAATGCCACCATCTGCCGTGGTGAGATTTGAACCCGGGTCCCCAGAGCGCTACTCTGGGTTTCTGGATTAACAGTCCAGTGATAATACCACTAGGCCATCGCCTCCCCTACAGCAGCACATTCTGAGTCACCCAGACACCAGGCTAAATATTTTTAAATCAACACACCTCTAGGGGAGGTGAGAGTTGAACTCATACCTCCTGGTTCAGAGGTGGGGACATTACCATAGTGTCACAAAGTCCAACCTGAGAGAAGGCTATTCCAGATCTGCTAATGAGCAGCAAAATAGGATTGACATCATAATAAAGACAGCAACAAGGAACAGTGAACAGAACATCACTGAAGTTCACATTCAGCTTGAGGGAAGAGAAGAGTGGGTCCTCGGCTAGGGCTTTAACTTTGAATATATGCAATGATGAGGGTATGAGGACAAAGTTGGCTTAAGCAAACTGCAACATTTAACAGATGAAGTATAATGTGGAAAATGGTGAACTTGTCCACTTTGGCAGGAAAAACAGAAAAGCAGAGAATTATTTAGAGAGATTGTAGAACTTTGATTTAGAGGGAACTGGGTATTCTGGCAGATAAATCACAATATGTTGATGCCAACAAGTGATTAGTAAGGTAAATAACATTGTTGTTTATTGCAGGGGGAATGGAATATCAAAGTAAGGAAACTTTGCCACATTTATACAGCTTAACAATGAGATTTTCATCCGGAGTACTGCATACTGTTTGCATTTTTCAAATAAGATAATCAAAATTGCACCAGAAAGAGTTTCAAAGAAGATTCGCTCAGTTGATTCATGGGATGAGGAGGATTATCTTAAGGAAATGTGAATAGGCTGAGCCAGTATCCATTGGCATTTATAGGACTGAGAAATGATCTGATTGAAACACTAGGGATCCTGAGGGGACTTGACAGGGTTGAGGCTGAAGGATGTTTCCCCTTGTTGGAGAGACCAGAACCAAGAAATAGGGCTTATAAATAAAAAAGGTGTCTCATTTGAGAAGAATAGGAAGAGATTTTTTTCTCCCCCTTTTCTGAAGATCTTGAGCTTTCTGAACACTTTTCCTCTGGGGGTAGGCTTAGAGCATTTTTCAGAAAGAGGTAGATAGTTCCCAACTAACATGAAGCCAAAAGGCATTAGGGGTAGGCAGGAAAGTGCAGCAGGGGCAATGATCAGATCAGCCATGAACTTAGTGAATAGGAAAGCAGGCTGATGGGCTGATTGGCCTACTCCTGTCCCCAATTTTAATTTTGATTTCATTCATTCAGGGGACATGGACATCACTGGCTGGGCCAGCCTTATTCCCCATCCCTAGCTGCCCCTGAAGGTGGTGGTCAGCTGCTTTCTTGAACTGCTGCAGTCCATGTGCTGTAGGTGACCCATAATGCTGTTAGGAGGGCATTCCTTTTGACCCAGTGACACTGAACAAATGGTGATATATTTCCAAGTCAGGATGAGAACTATTAAAACAAAGCATTACAGAAATCTTTAATGTGGAGTGAAAGGCTTGTATTGTAGTGTAGTCACTTGGTAAAAGACCACTGTTAGTAAAACACCAAACTATATCAAGGTGGATGGAGGTTTCGTTGAAATGATACAGATTCAATTGAAAGCACCATGGGACTTTTTGCCTAACACCACCGACTGAGACAGTAAGTGCTGGAGAAACTCCATGGGTCTGGCAGCATCTGTGGAGAGAGAGACTGAGTAAATATTTCAAATCCAGTGACCCTTCTTCAAGACATTTCAAAGAGCCCCGAGACTTTAAACTTCAACTCTGCTTCTCTCTACACAGATACTGCCAGACCTGCTGGGTTTCTCCCACAATTACTGTTTTTGTTTCATATTTCCAGCATCTACACAGTTTTGCTCATTGGGTGGAACAAGCTCCATAAATTGGAGTGATCCCTTTATCTCTGATCAGATTGAATCAAATGATTCAGTCCATTAGGAACAATTGCATAGGGTAGTATCCTTGACTGATGTCAATTGGTGACCAATGATCCTGTTCATTTCTCTTACCCACAGTGAGGGTTGTGGTATAATGGCTGTAGTGAACCAGTCACCCACAACCCTACTTGTGTAACCCAGGGATAAGAATGAAAATCTCACCTTGGCAGCCGATGGAATTTAAATTGTTAATTAAGTAAAACTACAAAATTTAAAAATGCTAGCAATGATGAGCAGTTCTGAGGAAGGGTCACCAGACCTGAAACATTAACTCTGATTTCTCTTCACAAATGCTGCCAGACATGCTGAGCTTTTCCAACAATTTTGGTTTTGTTTCTGATTTACAGCATCCACAGTTCTTTCAGTTTTTATTGAGCATGCAACTACTGGATTAGTATAAAAACCTGACCGGTTCAGCCAGTCCAGACCCACAACATGGACAACTCTTAACAGCTTCTGAAATGGATTGCCAAGCTATTTAGTCATGGTCTACTTACTGTGACCTTTACACCATTTCTGGCAGTCAAGTGACATGTTTAGTGCCCTCAAGGTAACTACACAATAAAGATCCAACAGTGTGCTTCTACCTGTGATGGCTCAAAGGGAGGGTATGGAAAGGGCTAGGGGAATTGACAGACCTTGGAGTGCATGGCTACAGCTCCCAGAAGCAGGAGGACAGGTAGACAAGGTGGTAAAGATTCAGGGAGTTGGTGGCAGGATTAGAGGGGATGTGAAGAAAATCTTTTTCACTCAGAGGGTGGTCGGTGTCTTGAATCTGCTGCCCAATTTGATGGCTGATATAGAAACCCTCAATTCATTTAAAAAGAGGCTGGAACTCCCCTTAAGCATTGCAAGCTGCCAGACTGTAGACAAGGCGTTGGTAGGTGGGAGTAGAATCAGGGTGGGGTGGGTGGACAGTGGTAGTAAGCTGGTTAAGTCAGCTGAATGGCCTCAGTCTGTGCTGTAACCTTTCTATACTGCTATGGTTAAGAACAAAGTCAGCAGGTACACAACAACACCATCCTGATTTGCTGTTCCTTCACTGTTGCTGGGTTAATATTCTGGAATTCCCTCCCTAACACTGTGCGTGTGCACCTATACCACATGGAGTGCACTGGATTGAAAAGGTAGCTCCCCACTCCCTTTGGGTGTAAATTCAGAATCAGAAATAAATTCTGGCAGGGTTACTCACATCCTATTCACAAATAGAAGTCAGTGAGCCACCAGTTACCTTCAGCTACACAAAGCCCTCTTTAATCCCAAACCCAAATGGTAGCTTTTGACAAACAGATTAAAATTAGTGAAAGGAGATTATCACTGAGCTCTGGAACATTCTGGTCAGATTACACACAAATTACTTTAGTAACCAAGCTGCAGAGTTAGACATCACACAGTCAGCAATTAAAATCTGATGGGGAAAATGAAATTAGTCCAAGAGAAGATGTGTAATGTGATCATCATTGTTTCATGGTTTAGTCCAATTCGCTCAAAGGTATCATTTTAGATGATGAACATAATTAGAGATTTGCCAAAGGTTCAGGTTTAACAACTAACTGCACAATGATTGTTAATTATGTAACCAGTGAAGTGGTTGGGGTGGGGGGGGGGTGGAATAATCAGTTTAAAACAAAAATCATGGTTAAAATTGAAACTTGTCAACAAGAAAAACAGACCAAGTCTCTCACTACGTTGAAAGAGAGATGATTTCGCCCAGGAATAGACCTGTGATGCCATCTGTAATAATGAAACAGAAACCCTCCTGGCAGAAAGTTACAAATAATGTGTTCACAAAGGGACAGAGCCTCGAGAGCAAAGTCAGAGCGATTAGTTTACACATTATCCATATTCACACAAATATTAAAACTGAAATCATTGTTTCCACTGAGTCTCCCCCTCAGCTCAGTGCTGGGAGCAGGGCATCTGGTAAAATCTGAAACAGAATTCCTGCAGCGGTGATCAATACAAACTGCAAACAGCAAAGGCAGGAGCACACAACCCAATAGGGAGTTGGTAAGGACATGGAAATTACTGCATTTCACAGACCATTTGCCTAGCTAGTTCATTCCTGTTGCACACCCTTCACGTGAGTGAATAAAATTACCAGGTATTTCATGTTTAGTACAGTAACAGGGCATAACCTCAGAGTAAAGATGTCTCTAGGCAAGAGCAACCATGATATTGAATTTTATATCTATTTTGAAAGGGAGAAGACTGGGCCTAAGATTCATGTTTTAAACTTAAATAATGGCAACTGTGCAGCCATGAAAGCTCTGCTCACTGAAGTGAACACGGGATAACAGGCAAGGAGATAGATCAATTAAGAAGATATGACAGACATTTGAGGGAATATTCCAGAATACTCAGAGTAAGTATATTCTTATTATAAAGAAACATTTCAAGGGGTGGATCACTAAGTTAAGGAAAGCATCAAATGTAAGGAAAAAGCATGAACTGTGCAATTCCAAGTGGCAGGTTAGAAGATAAAGAACAGCAAGGAATGATTGTAAGGTTAATCTTTTAGGTCCCTTTTAAATCTTTTCCAGCTCACCTTAAACCAATACCCTCTAGTTTTGAGCTGCCCTACCCTGGGGAAAAGACTTTAGCTATTCACCTTATTCATGCCCCTCATGGTTTTATAAACCTCAATAAGATCACCTCTCAGCCTCTGATGCTCCAGGGAAGAAAGTCCCAGCCTCTCCTTATAGCCTAAAGCCACCAGCCCCAGCAACACCCTGGTAAATCTGGTTTGCACCCTTTCCGGTTTAATAACATCTTTCCTATATCATGGTGACTTTTCTTTTAGGGCAGAAATGAGGAAACGTTTTCTCCTCAGAGGACTGTGCAACTCTGGAACTCTATCTCAGATGGCGGTAGAGGTGGGGTCATTGACTATTTTTAAATACAGTGGTGGAGAGAGATTCTTGTTGGGCAGGGAATCAAAGGCTATTGGGGGAAAGGTGGGAAAGTGCAATTCAAAACTCAAATTGATCAGCGATAATAGGTACTGCAGATGCTGGAGAATCCGAGATAACAAGGTGTGGAGCTGGATGAACACAGCAGGCCAAGCAGCATCATAG
>JAHRHZ010000047.1:17646895-17657793 GCA_024137785.1 Ginglymostoma cirratum | reverse complement strand
ATCTATTTCTGATGAAGGGTCTAGGCCCGAAACGTCAAGCTTTCCTGCTTCTATGATGCTGCTTGGCCTGCTGTGTTCATCCAGCTCCACACCTTGTTATCTCAAATTGATCAGCCATGTTCTTATTGACCCAGTGAGATAGGTTTGAGGGGCGAAATGGCCTTCTCCTGCTCCTAATTTGTTTGTAATGAGTCAGACTGGATCATGGCCGAGTGGGACTTGCATCAGGGTCACAACTCTAACACCAGGCTGAGTGCAGGCTCTGACAGGGAGCAGAAGGTTTAGTTCCAGAGTCCTGCTCAGTTTGGGGCAGGAGTCACTGCCCAGACTGAGGTGCTAGTCACTTACAGTCAAGTATCTAGCAGAGTGTGGGACAGGTAGGGGTAAAGGGGGTAGGTCACAAATTTCCTCTAGGGAGTCAATGACTTCCCTGCCCCTCCAGGACCTCAAAACATAAACCTAAAGTATTGCTAACTTGACATAGGCTTGTGCTCATTCCTACATCCCACAAGGTTTTGTTTTTTCCTTCTTTATTCATTCACGGGATGAGTGTGTCACTGGCCAGGCAGCATTTATTGCCCAGACAGCAATTAAGAGTCAACCACATTGCTGAGAGTCTGGAGTCACATGTAGGCCAGACCAGGTAAAAATGGCCATTTCCTTCCCTAAAGGACATTAGTGATCCAGATGGGTTATTTTCCTGACAATCGACAATGGATTCACAGTCATCATTAGACTCTTAATTCCAGATATTTTATTGAATTCAAATTCCACCATCTGCCGTGGCGGGAATCAAAGCTGAGTCCCAGAACATTATCTGGGTCTCTGGATTAACAGTCCAGCGATAATACCACTAGGCCATCGCCTCCCCTATGATGATAGAAAAATTCAAAGATCATCAGGCAGCATGTTCCAAACCCATGATCACTTCCATCTCGAAGGACAAGGGCAGTAGATACATGGGAACACCAGCTCCTGCAAGTTTCCCTCTAAGCCGCTCACCATCCTGGCTTGGAAACACATCGCCGTTCCTTCACTATCACTGGGTCAAAATCCTGGTATTCCCTCCCCAAGGGTATTGTGGGTCTACCTACAGCACATGGACTGCAGTGGTTCAAGAGGCCACCACCAGGACAATGAGGAATGGGCAATAAATACTGGTCAGCCAGTGATGCCCACATCCCACAAGTGAATAAAAGTCTTTGTGGGAAACCGGCATTAGCATGCCTGAAAATGAAGTTGTGGGGCCCTTACATTGACAAGACCCTAGCCTGGCTGCAATAAGCCCCTTTCCTGAGACATTGCTATTAATAGCATCAGGAGAAATGTCAGTGAGACACAGAAGAAATCACTTTACATAAACATCTGGATGCTCCCCCCACCGACTTTTTACCAGGACAGCAGGGTTAATATCACACCTTATCCTACCCAATGATTCTTGCATGACTTGGAAGCTGGTGGATTCCACAGGTCCTATTTGCTAATGGCCTTCAGAGATTGGCACTGATAGTTAATGCAGGATACAACATTTACCTTAAACAGTTGGGACTCAGTGGTGGTAATGGTGCTTTAAAAAGGAAGTAGTGAATGTGACCCACTGCAGGGATTTGCAGATTCTCTCAGCTGGCACTTGAACTGCAGCACTGACAGAGTGCAACATTATCATTGGCTCTGTGTTTGGATGAGATTTTAACCCAGGGCCCTGCCTACCTGTGGGGTGGGCATATTCAATTACTATTACTATTCAAACAACTGGCGAATTCACTGCTGTCCCAGCCAATGTTTCACTCTTAAACAACCTCTCAAAAGTCAGGGTAAGCTGGTCATTATCACAAGGTCAGTTGTGGCTGTGCAGAAATAGGCTCCAACATTTCCTACTTTACAACAGTGAAATGTCAGAAGTACTTGACTGGCTGTGGGGGCATTGAGATGTCATGAAATAAAATCACCTGATTAGTAGGGAAAATCCCTTGCTATAAAATAGAACTCAAGGGCTCTTGTTGTACTGGGAATGACCTTACCTCTGGATCAGAGGTTCCAGGGTCAAGTCACACTTACGCTGGGTATGAATCCAAACAGGCTAGTGAAAATCACTATAAGGAACAGAACTCCTGTATCAGTCGGTCTCAATATTAATGACTGAATCTTTAAGCAGCACCAACTAAAGCAGAGTTAATCTGAGCTCGATTTCAGTTTGAATTGTTGGCAGATCGTATTCTTTTCAGCTCTCCTTCAGCTACACTGCCTTCTGCCCCAGCTTTGGTTGAAGGGGGCAGGAGGCCTTTTTAAAAATTGGTAATGGTGTGGGATTGAAAGGTTCTTCATGAGCTTTTCATTATACCCACACGGCTGGCATGATAATTATTGAGAAAGGTTAGAAAATGGAGCAGCGGAAAAGGAAGCTGCAAGGGCAGTTACACCTGCTTTATATTTGGGAGCTTTCGATGCTTCTCAACTAATTCTTCCTGACGGGAGATCTTAATACCTCCTATGCTTTCTGCTGAATTTCTGTTGGATTATAATTACAGAATTAACCCAACTGATCTCTTGCAAACTATCAACTGCAAATACTGTCGGATTCTTAAAGTGTCCATTTAGACAAAACTGAAACCTCAAAAAAGATTTTTGTTGATATTTTTTCCGTATTTGGGTGATTTTTGTGTACAGTCAAATTAGCATTCAAAACAAGCTTGCACTTCTCTAACACCTGGCTCATCCTCAGGATAGCCCAAAGTCCTTTACAAGCATTTAACTATTTCTGAAGATTAGTCATCACTGCAATGTCAGAACCAATTTGCGCACAGCAAGCTCCCATAAACAATGATAACAAGTTATTTGTTTGTATGATATCAAAGGATCAATATTGGCCAAGACACCATGGAGAATTCCCTGGGGACACTGCAGGGAAAAAAAATGATCAGCCAAATCATAGTAAATGGTGGAGTGGGCTTGACACACTGAATGGCCTACTCCAGTTCCTACGTTCCCTAAATCCTCTTGGAAACAGTTGGTTTAAAAAAAAATCCTACAGGATACAGAGACCCTCAGTTTTATGTCCCATTCAAAAGGTGACACTGTTTAAGAATGCAGTATTTCAGTATAGTGTCAACCCAAATGAAGTTTTCAAAACTCTGAACTGAATCTTGAACCCACAACTTTCTACTCTTAACTCGAGTCTACTCTGTCTTTCCTTGAAGTCTACCATCCGTAACCCTCGATTCCCTTCACTCATTGGTCTGCACAGTCTCACTTAAATATATCAACATTGATCTGGGCACCACACCTCAGGAAGGATACACTGGCCTTGGAGGGAGTACAATGTAGGTTTACAACGATGATACCTGGACTTCAGGGGTTACGTTAGCGAGGGGAGATGATACAAATTAGGCCTGTTTGCTTGGAATTTAAAAGGTTAGGGCATGAAGAAAAACTATTTCCACTGGTTGGGGTTGAGGACTAGGGGCATAGTCTGAGAATTAGGCCAAGATTATTCAGGAGATATGTTGGGAAGCACTTTGACACAAAGAGGGTGCTAGAGGTTTGGAACTCTCTTCCATAAACAGCAATGGATACTGGATCAGTTGTAAATGCTAAACCGGAGATAGATATATTTTGGTGAGCCAAGGTTTTAAAGGATATTTGCCAAAGGCAGGTATATGGAGTTAGGTCCGAGATCAGCTGTGATCTCACTGAACAGCAGAACAGGCTCAAGGGGCTAAATGGCCTACTCCTGTTCCTATGTTCCTTCAGCCTTCTCTACATTCTCTAGGTGAAGAGGTTTTTTTTAAAATCCCCACATTGGACACAGACATTCATTAACAACAATTAAAACTGTTTGTAACAAGTTAGAGTTTGATTTTCCCCCACTAATTACTATCACAGCAATTAGACAGGCATATGGATGATAGTATAAGGTAGGGGTGCAGGTTAGATAGATCTTAGGTTTAGGGTAAAAGTTCAGCACAACATCGTGGGTCGAAGGGCCTGTACTGTGCTGTACTGTTCTATGTTCTATGACCATTAACTAGTTTAACATTAAATAGTTGACTACACCTGCAGCAGGATGAGCATGGAATATTGTCGCCATCTTGTGGTCTATTTCATTCACAAGTCCATGCCATTTTCGCGGGACTCAAAAATCATGAAGAATTTTAAAAAGCCAGATATGGCAAGTCAATGGATCTCAGGATACCTGATGAGTGGACTTGACAATTAGTCTGACTACTCTTGGCTAAGAGATTGGAGAATGTGCAGCTCATACATCTCAATTTATCTGGAGACACTAGCGCATATGTTGCGCATTGTGTCTGTGTACACATGTACAGGCTTGTGGTTCGATGTGGTGAGTGTGTGTCTTAGCACCAGAGTTTCAGATGTGTGAGCATGGATCTAGCTATGGTGACCTGTTGGAGACTGTTAAGAAAGGAAGAATATACATTTCTATAACACCTTTGAAGACACCAGGAAGTGCCAAAGCATTTCAGAGAAGTACCTTCTACAAGAGTAGGCATTGTTGTAATGTTGGAACAGCAAGATCCCACAAACAGCATTAAGATCAGTGGTGTTTCCTGATGCTCACTGAGGAATAAAAGCTGTCCAGGATACCAGGAAGAACTCCACTCTCTCTTTTCAAAAGTGTCACAAGATTCTGTATGGTCAGTGGGAGGGCAGTCAAGGCCTGGACTAACACCTCATCCAGAATGGGTTCTCCTGTCAGTGCAGCTCCCTCAGTACTACAGTGCAGGCTGTGGCTGGATTGGAAGAAAATTGAACACATGCCCCTCAGGCTCTGGGTGAGTGTGTTCTCCCTGCACCAAGCAGTGAGTGCCAAGTACTTATGGGCTGGTGGAACCGAATCTTCCAGATTTGAACGTAGGATTGTTGGTCAGTAAGTGTATGGATGATACAAAAATTGGTCAGCTGGTAAACAGTGAGGAGGATAGCCTTGGGCTACAGATGGGCTGGTCAATGGCAAATTGAATTCAACCTGGATAAGTGCAAGGTAATGCACTTCGTTAGAATTCCTACAATTTGGAAGCAGGCCATTCAGCCCATTGAGTCCACACCACCCTTCTGAAGAACATTGCACCCAGACCCACTCTATCCCTGTAAACCTGCATTTCCCATAGTTAACCCACCCAGCCTGCACATCCCCAGGCAGTATGGGCAATTTAGCTTGACCAATCCACCTAACCTGCATATCTTTGGGCTGTCGGAGGAAACCAAAGTGTCCGGAGGAAACCCATGCAGACGCGGGGAGAATGTGCACAGTCCGCAAGGTCACCCAAGGGTGGAATTGAACCTGGGCCCCTGGTGCTGTGAGGCTGTAGTGCTAACCACTGAGGTACTTGTGTAGGGCAAACAAGGCAAGGGAATACATGATGAACAGTAGGAACCTGGAAAGCGCTGAGGACCAGAGGAACCTTGGTGTGCATCTGCACAGGTCCCTCAAGGGCATAAACCTTTAGATAAAGTGCTTAAGATCAGATATGGGACATGCCTTTATTAACCAATTTTAAGAGCAGGGAGGTAGTGCTGGAACTGAAATGATGACAGGCATAGACAGGGAAAATGGCAAGAAACTTTTCCTTTTAATGGAGGGATCAATGACCGGGGGCATAGATTTAAGGCTAGGGACATGAGGTAGGAGATGCGAGGAAAACCTATTTCACCCAGAGGGCGGTGGGAATCTGGAACTCACTGCTTGTAAGGGTGGGAGAGGCAGAAATCTGCATAAGGTTGAAGTGCTGTAGCATTTAGCTGTATTCTTCGGCAATGTAAGTGCATGTGGTAATGGGCCAAGTGCTGGAAAATGGGATGAAAATAGTTAGGTGCATCATTTAGGATTCTGCTGGGGTGGGAGATGGAAAAGATTCTGCTGATTCAGTAAGGTGTAATGAGCCTGAATGTTGGATGTGGGCATCTCGTTGGGGGCAAAGCAGAGAAAGCTCCAGGCTAACCACAGCAACGCACACACTGGGAGTGCTGCCATTCCCAGCATTAAAACAATCTCATTCAAATGGATGTAGATGTCTTCAGTTACTATTGAGACCAGAACTAGGGGCTATACCCTTTCCATAGAGAACGTGGAACGCACTGCCACAGCGAGCAGCTCAGATTTCCAGGATAGATGTGAAGAGGAAGTTGGATAGACAGATGGGGATAAAGGAATAGAAGAATCCGACCCCACCACCAAAGACATTTTTCCCTCCCCACCCTTGTCTGCTTTCCGGAGGGACCACTCCCTCCGTGACTCCCTTGTCCGCTCCACACTCTCCTCCAGCCCCACCACACCCGGCACTTTTCCCTGCAACCGCAGGAAGTGCTACACCTGCCCCCACACCTCCTCCCTCACCCCCATCCCAGGCCCCAAGAAGACTTTCCACATCAGGCAGATGTTCACCTGCACATCTGCCAATGTGGTATACTGCATCCGCTGTACCCGTTGTGGCTTCCTCTGCATCGGGGAAACCAAGCGGAGGCTTGGGGACCGCTTTGCAGAACACCTGCGCTCAGTTTGCAACAAACAACTGCACCTCCCAGTCGCGAACCATTTCAACTCCCCCTCCCATTCCTCAGACGACATGTCCATCCTGGGCCTCCTGCAATGCCACAGTGATGCCACCTGAAGGCTGCAGGAACAGCAAATCATATTCAGCCTGGGAACCCTGCAGCCCAATGGTATCAGTGTGGATTTCACAAGCTTCAAAATCTCCCCTCCCCCAACCGCATCCCAAAACCAGCCCAGCTCATCTCCACCTCCCTAACCTGTTTTTCCTCTCACCTCTCCCCGCCTCCCACCTCAAGCCCCACCCCCATCTCCTATCTACCAACCTCATCCCGCCCCCTTGACCTGTCTGTCCTCCCTGGACTGACCTATCTCCTCCCTACCCCCCCACTTACACTCACCTTTACTGGCTCCATCCCCGCCTCTTCGATTTGTCTGCCTCCTCTCCACCTATCCTCTCCTCTATCCATCTTCTATCCGCCTCACCGTCTCTCCCTATTTATTTCAGAACCCTCTTCCCCTCCCCCATTTCTGAAGAAGGGTCTAGGCCCGAACCGTCAAGCTTTCCTGCTCCTATGATGCTGCTTGACCTGCTGTGTTCATCCAGCTCCACACTTTGTTATCGCGGATTCTCCAGCATCTGCAGTACCTTTTATCCATGAAGGATATGTTGCTGGGGTGAGATGGCGAGGAGTGGGGGCTTGAGTCCAGCAGGAATCCTACAAAGGAATCAGAGGTCTATGGCCTAGTTTCTTGATGTAGGATTTAGGGCGGTAAACAGCACCAAATTTTCAAATCTAAGATCAAATCCTCGCTTTGTCTCTGTTCTTAAAAAAAGTTTAAAAATCTCAAAACTATCAAACAGTGTGTAGAGAGTAACAGAAGGGAGGTTTACCCTTTTTTTTTTAAAGAGAAGGTTGGGGACGGTGACAGGTGCCACTCTCCAATGGTGCCGAAAACAGGTCCGGTCGCTCATCAATCAGAAAATCACTGCTGGACCGTCTCGGCCAGAACTCCACGCAGGTCAGGAAGGAGCGGGTTTGTTTCTGGGGCAAACTCAACCAATTCATTCCCTTCTCTCAACCTCTGGGGAGGGGGAAATTCCGACCAGAGTGCTTTCAAAAATTATCAAAATTGGAGGCGTAGCGGACAGTGAAGAAGGTTATCTCAGATTACAACGGGATGTTGATCAGATGGGCCAATGGGCCGAAGAATGGCAGATGGAGTTTAATTTAGATAAATGTGAGGTGCAATAAGTTGGGAAAGGCAAATCAGGGCAGGACTTGTACAGTTAATGGTAGGACCCTGGGGAGCGTTGGCGAACAAAGAGACCTAGGTGTGCAGGTGCATAGTTCCTTGAATGTGGAGTCGCATGTAGACAGGATAGTGAAGGCAGTGCGTGGTAGTCTCGCTTTTGTTGAGGACTATAGGAGTTGGGACATCATATTTCGGCTATACAGGACTTTGGTGAGGCCACTTTTGGTGTATTGTGTACAGTCCTAGTCACCCTACTGTAGGAAGGATGTTATCAAATTGGAAAGGGCGCAGAAAAGATTCACAAGGATGTTGCCGGGAATGGAGGGTTTGAGTTATAAAGGAGAGATAGGCTGAGACTTATTTCCACTGGAGTGTAGGGCTTTGAAGGATGACTTTATAGAGGTTTATAAAATTATGAGGGACATAGATAAGGTGAATAGTAAAGGTCTTTTCCATTGGGAGGGGTGGTTCAAAACTAGAGGGCATTATTTTAAGCTGAGGGGAGAAAGATTTAAATGGGACTTCAGAGGCAACACAGAGGGTGGCTCCTCCGTGGAATGAACTGCCAGAGGAAGTGATAGATGCTGGTACAGTTACAACACTTAAAAATACATTTGGACAGGTAGATGAATAGAAAAAGGTTTAGAGGGATATGAGCAAAACACAGGCCAGTGGGACTAGTTTGGATGAGGAAACCTGGTCAGCATGGACGAGTTGGACTGTAGGGTCTGTTTCCATGCTGTATATCTCTAGGTCAGGAAAGAGGACCCTTACTTAGTCAGAAAAGCTTTTACAGAGACCTGTGGAATTCAAAGTTTTAATTGAAATAAACACATGAAATTCTATAAAACACATCAGATAGCGACTGAAAAGACAAGTGGATAATAGGAATATTGGGAGGGCAACAGGAGATAACTGCTTATGTGAAAGACAAACATTAACTCAGATTAATTCTG
The DNA here is from genome assembly GCA_024137785.1 of Ginglymostoma cirratum. NCBI lineage: Eukaryota > Metazoa > Chordata > Chondrichthyes > Orectolobiformes > Ginglymostomatidae > Ginglymostoma > Ginglymostoma cirratum. The sequence continues at coordinate 17,649,072 of JAHRHZ010000047.1, read as the reverse complement.
TTACAAATTCTACATAAAGTCTGTGCCTGTCCAATAGACACAGTCTGAGATGTCGAAGGCGCTACATAAATGAAACCCTTTCAAGCGGTTGCAGTGCACTCTGTGTCATTCTGGTTTGAACACCTGGATGAAGAACAGCCTCCAGGAGGAAGCAGTCAAGTAAATTCATTTGTAAACATACCTCAGAAAGCAGGGAGAAGGAGAGGCCAGGACTCAGTGTTCAGACAGAGAGCAGCACGGCCCACGGCGTGTTATTCCCAATATCTGGAGCAGCAACATGTTACTGCGGGAGAGAGAGTGAAACCTCAGCAAGTCAACAGCGTGTAAATCGCACCGATAGACGCCCCCACCCAACCATTCCCCTCTCCGATCCAATAGGGGGGTGAAAAATGTTGGCTGGACGTTCTCTACATGTCAAAGCTCACGCACTTGTTGTTAAAGAGAAAGTTTTACATTTTCTCCTTCCCCGTGAGATACACTCACATCCGAGCAGCAGTGGAGAGTGTCCCAGTTATAGAGTGGCTCACAAATCCCCACTTAGACCCCGAACAGTTCCGGATCTTGACGAGATGTTGTTAATCTGTCTGCGCCAGATTTACAGTTTATTGTACACACAGAGACAGACAGACAGACAGACAGACAGACACACACTGCATCCGATCGGAACAGACTGAAATTTCACACCAACACATGGAGATGAACTGGAAGTTGTGCTCAGACACATGTCCTTATCAGTTCTCCGTCCAGCAGCTCAGACACAAGCTGGTCTGGAAAAGTGATAAGGTGATGGTGCTGGCATTCTCCTGCTCGGACCGGCTCACAGTCCTCTCTCCCGACGCTGCTGCCTCCGGGATCCAGCTCCTGGTCCAGTCCAGATCCGCTCTGGGCGAGCGCTCCGCCCGAGTTTGGTCAGTCCGCCGGGAGCCGCCCATTCACAAACTTCCCGACTCTGACTCTCCGCCCGCCCATTGGCTCCTGCCCCTTGTGATTGACAGGAGCAGCTGCCCCGCCCCCGGGGGGGGGGGGGTGGTTTGGGGGGGGGTGTGGTAGAGAGGCGGGGGGGGGGTCACAGTGGGGTCTGCGGGTTAGGGCTGAGGCTGGGATGTGGGGGCTGGGATGTGGGGTGTGGGGTGTGGGGTGTGGGGGCTGGGGGCTGGGAGTGGGAGGGTAGGAGGTGAGGGTGAGTTGGTTCTGAGGGTGAGGATGGGTTGTGACGGTGAGGGTGAGGATGGGGGTGAGGGTGAGTTGGGTGGTGAGGATGGGGGTGGGGGTGAGTGGGTTATGAGAATGAGGGTGAGTTGGGTTGTGAGGGTGAGGGTGAGTTGGGTTGTGAGGGTGAGTTGGGTTGTGAGGGTGAGGATGGGGGTGAGGGTGAGTTGGGTGGTGAGAGTGAGGGTGAGTGGGTTGTGAGAATGAGGATGAGTTGGGTTGCGAGGGTGAGGGTGAGTTGGGTTGTGAGGGTGAGAGTGAGGATGAGGGTGAGGCTGAGTTAGGTTGTGAGGGTGAGGGTGAGTTGGGTTGTGAGGGAGAGGTTGAGTTGGGTTGTGAGGGTGGGGATGGGGGTGAGGGTGAGTTGGGTTGTGAGAGTGAGGATGAGTTGGGTTGTGAGGGTGAGGGTGAGGATGAGGGTGAGAGTGAGGGTGAGGGTGAGTTTGGTTGTGAGGGTGAGGATGGGGGTGAGGGTGAGTTGGGGGGTGAGGATGGAGGTGATGGTGAGGGTGAGGATGACTATGCGGGTGAGTTGGGTGGTGAGGGTGAGGGTGAGTTGAGTTGTGAGGGTGAGGGTGAGTTGGGTTGTAAGGGTGAGGATGGAGGTGAGGGTGAAGGTGAGGATGAGGATGAGGATGAGGATAGGGTTGAGTTGGGTGGTGAGCATGAGGATGAAGATGAGGATGAGGGTGAGGGGAAGAAGGTAGAAGTCACCTTGTTTCATTGATATCATTCCCACCCCCTCAAAAGCTGAGGGATTTTCAAGGTGGCCATTCAGGGCAAAATGTCAATGAAGAGTTTGATTCAGGCCATTGCTGCAGTTTCCAAGATAACAAGCATGGGGCTGGATGAACGCAGCAGGTCAAGCAGCATCATAGGAGCAGGAAAACTTGACATTTCGGGCCTAAACCCTTCATCAGAAATGGGGGAGGGGAAGAGGGTTCTGAAATAAATAGGGAGAGAGGGGG
>JAHRHZ010000047.1:17581648-17636895 GCA_024137785.1 Ginglymostoma cirratum | reverse complement strand
TCTCCTCCACAGATGCTGCCAGACCTGCTGAGCTTTTCCAGCAACTTTGTTTTTGTTCCTGATCTTGGCTGGGGTTGCTGTGGGTGGTACAGAGAAGGGAGAACAGAGATGGAGTCAAGGCCTCACTCCTAAACATAGTCAAACGACCCTGCAGGAAAGCCGTAAGGCTCTGTTCTAGTGTTCTGTCTCACTGTCAGACATACTCAGGACATCGTTTCTGTATCATAGCATGTGGACTAAGGGTAGAATGACCACATCGTGATAGTGTAGGAAAGGTGGTGGATTTAAGCTCACATTTCTATTAAATCCCACTGATGCCAAAATCTTCAAGTGCCTTGTGTGGCGCAGTGGTTGTGTCCCTACCTGTAAGCCAAGAGACCTGAGTTCAAGACCCCCTTGCTCTGGAGTTGTGTCACAGCACATCTGCACAGCATGAGTAAAATATCTATAAAGGTTGAAAACTCCATCTTAACCAGAAGCGCGGTATGTTCCCAGAAATATACTCTCTGCTATTGAGTTATAGAGCAAGCGATGGCCTAGTGGCATTATCACTAGACGACTAATAGTCCAAAAACTCAGCTAATGTTCTGTGAACCTGAGTTCAAGTCATGGCAGATGGTGGAATTTGAATTCAATAAAAAGAATCTACAATTAAGAATCTACTGACGACAGTGAAACCATTGCTGATTGGCAGAAAAAGCCTATCTGGTTCACTGATGTCCTTCAGGGAAGGAAGTCTGGTATGACTGTTAACCGCCTTCTGACATAGCCTAGCAAGCCATTCAGTTGTACCAATTGCTACAGAGTTTCAAAGAAATGAAACTGGACGGATCACTTGACATCGACCTAGACGCCAGAAAAGATAACAGCAGAAACAGCCCTGTCGATCCTGCAGAATCTTTCTCACCAACACCTGGGGGCTAGTGCCAAAATTGGGAGAGCTGTCTCACAGACTAGTCAAGCAACAGCCTGATGTAGTCATACACACAGAATCACACCTTACAGACAATGTCCCAGACACCACTATCACCATCCCTGGAAATGTCCTGTCCCACTCGGAGGACAGACCCAGCAGAGGGGGCGGCACAGTGGTCAGGAGGGTGTTGCTCTAGGAGTCTTCGGCATTGACTCTGGACCCCATGAAGGCTCATGGCTTCAGGTTAAACATGGGCAAGGAAACCTCCTGCTGATTACCACATACCGTCCTCCCTCAGCTGATGAAACAGTACTCCTCCACGTTGAATAACACTTGGAGGAAGTACTGAGAATGGCAGGGCACAAAATGTACTCTGGGTGGGGGATTTCAATGTCCACCACCAAGAATGGCTCAGCAGCCGTACTATTGATCGAGCTGGTTGGGTCCTAAGGGACAGAGCTGCTGGACTGGGTCTGCAGCAGGTGGTGAGGGAACCAACAAGAGGGAAAAACATACTTGACCTCATCCTTACCAATCTGCCAGCTGCAGTTGCATCTCTCCATGACAGTTATCGGTAAGTGTACCCTCGCACAGTCCTTGTGGAGACGAAGTCCCACCTTCACATTGAGAACAACCTCCATCATGTTGTGTGGCACTGTCACTGTGCTAAATGGGACAGACTTCGCACAGATCTAGCAACTCAAGACTGGGCATCCATGAGGTGCTGTGGGCCATCAACAGCAGCAGAATTGTACTCCAGCGCAATCTGTAACCTCATGGCCTGGCATATCCCCCACTCAACCATTACCATCAAGCCAGGGGATCAACCCTGGTTCAATGGAGAGTGCAGGAGGGCATGCCAGGAGCAGCACCAGGCATACCTGAAGATGAGGTATCAACCTGGTGAAGCCACCAAACAGGACTACTTGCACACCAATAGCATAAGCAGCAAGTGATAGACAGAGCTAAGCGATCCCACAACCTACGGATCAGATCTAAGCTCTGCAGTCTTGCTACATCCAGTCATGAATGTTTGTGGACAATTAAACAGCTCACTGGGGGAGGAGGCTCCACAAATATCCCCATCCTCAATGATGGAAGAGCCCAGCACATCAGTGCGAAAGACAAGGCTGAAGCATTCGCAGCAATCTTCAGCCAGAAGTGCCAAGTGGATGATCTATCTCAGCCTCCTCCAGTAGTCCCCAGCATTACAGATACCAGTCTTCACTGAATTCGACTCACTCCATGTGATATCAAGAAACAGTTGGAGACACTGGATACTACAATGGCTACAGGGCCTGACAACATTCCGGCAATAGTACTGAGGACCTGTGCTTCAGAACTTGCTGCTCCCCTAGCCAAGCTGTTCCAGTACAGTTACAACACTGGTATCTGCCCAGCAATGTGAAAAATTGTCCAAGTATGTCCTGTACTCAAAAAGCAGGACAAATCCAAACCCGCCAATTACCGCCCCATCAGTCTACTCTCTATCATCAGTAAAGTGATGGAAGGTGTCAGTAACAGTGCTATCAAGCAGCACCTGCTCAGCAATAACCTGCTCAGTGACGCCCAGTTTGGGTTCTGCCAGGGCCACCCAGCTCCTGATCTCACTACAGCCTTGGTTCAAACATGGATAAAAGAGCTGAATTCCAGAGGTCAGGTGAGAGTGACAGCCCTTGACATCAAGGCTACATTCAACCGAGTGTGGCATCAAGAAGCCCCAGCAAAAGTGGAATTAATGGGCATCAGGGGGCAAACTCTCTGCTGGTTGGAGTTATACCTGACACATGGGAAGGTGGTCATGGTTGTTGGGGGTCAGGACATCTCTGCACAAGTTCCTCATGGTGCTGTCCTAAGCCCAATAATCTTCAGCTGCTTCATCAATAACCTTTGCTCCATCATCAGATCAGAAGTGAGAATTTTAGCCGATGACTGCACAATGTTCAGCACTATTTGAGACTCCTCAGATACTGAAGCAGTCCATGTTCAAATACAGCAAGATCTGGACAATATCCAGGTTTGGGATGACAAGTGACAAGTAACATTCATGCCACACAAAATGACAGGCTATGACCATCAGCAATAAGAGACAATCTTGACATTCAATGGTGTTACCATCACTGTATCCCCCACTATCAACATCCTGGGGGTCACCATGGATCAGAAACTCAACCGGACTCACCACAAACGCAGTGGCTTCAAGAGCAGGGCAGGGGCTGGGAATACTGCAGCAAGTAACTCACCTCCTGACTCCCCAAATCCTGTCCACCATCTACAAGGCACAGGTCAGGAGTGGGATGGGATACTCCCCACTTGCCTGGATGGGGGCAGCTCCAATAACTCTCCAGAAGCTTGACACCATCCAGGATAAAGCAGCCGTTTGATTGGCACCACATCCACAACATCCACTCCCTCCACCACCGACGCTCAGTAGCAGCAGTGTGTACCATCTACAAGATGCACTGTAGAAATTCACCAAAGATCCTCAGACAGCACCTTCCAGATGCACGACCACTTCCATCTAGAAGGACGAGGGCTGCAGATAAATGGGAACACCACTGGCTCCAAGTTCCCCTTCAAGCCACTCACCATCCTGACGAGGAAATATATTGCCATTCCTTCACTGTCGCTGGGTCCAAATCCTGGAATTCCCTCCCTAATGGCATTGTGGGTCAACCCACAGCAGGTGAACAGCAGTGGTTCAAGAAGGCAGCTCACCACCACCTTCTCAAGGGGCAACTAGGGACGGGCAATAAATGCTGGGCCCAGCCAGCAATGTCCACATCCTACAGGTGAATAAAAGAAATTTAATATTAGTCTAGACATTTAGGTGGTGGAGAAATCACTTTTTAAAATAATAACCAGTTGTAATAAACATTTGTTGGATTCTTCAACATTATGATAACCACATGTGGTTTTTTACGTTACAAGGAATCAGGTAAGGATTGCCACATCAGGTAAAGTGCTGTAATGCAGGTCAAATCCATATCCACGTTTGTCACTTAGGAAAGCCATTTTGTGCATAGTAATCTCTCCCAAAAGCCATGAAAATGATGTAATGCTTTTGAATTTCTGATGTTGACAGAAAGATGGATCTTGATTGTGACACTGCAGGGAACTCCTCTCACTCACCTGCAGAATATTGCCACAGGATTTTATATCTCCACCTGACAGGGGCAGGTGTGGCCTCAATTTAATGCTTCATCTGAGAGATAGTACCTCCACCTGTGTAACCCTCCCTCAGCACCATCATGGCACTGTCAGCTGAGCTTGTGTGCTCACACCTCTGCAGTGGGACTGACCCTTTGGGCTGAGTGAGGGAACTACCCTCAGAACCATCCGAAGGTGAAAACCGGGGAATAAATGAAAGATTTGGAAAAGGGACTCAACGTAACTGTTAGATTTTAGACATGACGTGGAGGTTCCGGTGTTGGACTAGGGTGGACAAGGTCAGAAATCCCTCAACACCAGGTTATAGTCCGACAGGTTCATTTGAAAACACAAGCTTTCTGAGCCTCTCTCACTAACACCCGAGGAAGGAGTGAGGCTCTGAAAGCTTGTGATTTTAAATAGACCTGTTGGACTATAACCTGGTGTTGTGGGATTTCTGACATTAAATTTTAGAAACAGCATTGCAGATATCTCTGATAAGTTACATGTTGTGTTTACCCAGACTCTGCTCTCTCTCACATTCTAGTCTCGGCGACAGAACAGCACTGTGCCATCATTGTCAATGTTTAATCATCTCAAACATTGTGATTCTTCAGAGTGCAGAAATGATGACCTGAATAAGCTGGATGTCGGACAGGAATTCCTCCTTAATCTCCACTGGCAGCTCCCTTTTGTCCAGCAGTGACCGAGAGTGAATCTAATGTGACATGGCATCAACCTAAAAAAAAAGCACACTGAAAAATAAAAGGGCTGAGTTCCGGAGATGGAGCGGCTAGTTCCAACACGATAGCAGTCACTGTCACAACAAGTACGATTTTAATTGACTGCAGCTCATTCCCAACCCCACCCCCTGTACTGACAGGGCAGTCATCTTTTGGATGGGGGGGTGGTGCATGGGCCAATTGATCATTTACCCCTTCACCGTCAGGACAGATTACCTGAAGGTGCCAGGAATATGTTTCGGAGGGGCTGGGACGTGGGCCACAATGTGGGAGGAGCATGTTGCCAAGGTGAGGCAGAAACTGGGCTTTTGGGAGCACTGCTCCCTCTCCATTATGGTCAAAACCCAGGTCATCAGGTGTGATGTCACTCTACTGTTGTTCATGGCTCAGGTCTTGCCCATTCCCCGAGCCTGTGCCATTGCAGTCACCAGGGGCAGCTTCCACTTTACCTGGAGGTCTGAGGTGGACCAGGTTCAAAAGGACACCATGTACAAAGCTCTGGATAAGAGCAGGAAAGAACATACCCAAAGCAGCCCTCATCCTGATGGCCACCCTTGTAAGCAGCTACATCAAGATGTGCATAGACCCTCTGTATGCAAATACCAAGTGTCTCTACGTACTGAGGGTCTAACTGTCCCTGGTGTTGTGAAGGATAGGTTTGGCCTTGTTGATCCCAGTAGTTGGACCATCCTGTATCACCCGTCCTTCATGGAAAAAACACGTTTGACCACACATCTATCAGGACATGGTCAGCACATAGTATCCCCGAGACCATGCGGAGAAAGGAGAGGGTGGGTCCTATCAGGTTGTTCCCTGAAGACTGCCAAATTCATTGGGCAGAATGTCTCATCACCAGCATGTTCCAACAATCATCAACACATTGCTTGGCTGGGGGTGAGAAGGGCACTACCTGTGAGATCCTTTATGTACACCTAGTCTGTCTGTCCCACCGAATACTCCCCTTCAAGCACCTACAGCAGGGGGTAGATTCTGTCACATGTCTCCTTCTGGAATGTGCCTTTGCAAAGGAAGGCTGAGGGAAGATGTAACGGTTTTTGTTGAGGTTCGTCCCAAGCAGGTCCGTGACGTGGGACTTTGTGCTCTATGGTGTGTTCCCACGACACGCACTGAGACAAGCATCAACTGTTTGGCAAAGATGCTCTTTGGTCCGCCCAAAACCTGTTGGTCTTCCAGTGCAAAAAGTTGACTTTGTTCAAGTTTTGCCAACTGACACATTCCAAGATCCAGGAATACGTGCTGAAGGACGTACTAAAGCTTGGGGCAGCTGCTGCCAAGGCACAGGGGGGAAAGACCATTGTCTGAGGTCTTTCTGCCAAAGTACAATGTTTAGTTATTGGACCCTTCCAGTGCCTCAAATATATGTGCGTAGTATAATGCATAAGTAAGAAATGCCTTTGGGTTGTTGGAACTGTTGGGAGAGTCAAACTCTAATGTTTGTTTGTTCTCAGTCTGCAAAGACTGTACATAACCAAACTGCTCTTGTGGCTATGTATATATATAAAGTTATTTTTATGAACAATGTATATTTTTGAAATGAAAAAAAAACAACCAGAGGCTCCATCAGCTGCTTCAGGATGAATGTAGAGGATGCCAGTGTGTTATTTTGAAGGTGAGAAAGGCAAGTCTGTGTGGTGTTTTGAATGAGATAGCTAAAATAGGTGAACTAAGTCCCCACCATCACATTGCTGAGGGTGGGAAGTTACTGTGAGATATTGGGCTGTCACATTTTACATTAAAACAGAGATGTGTCCAAGATGTCATCCATCAGCTGTGAAACACTTTAGGACATCCAAAGGATGGGCATGGTGCTATGTGATTGCAAGTTTTCTCTGTTTCTGCTGCATTGTGATTGCCATGTGACCCCTCCTGATCCCTTACCAGTTATCATTGTGAATAATTCTTCTCCTCTGTCACCCCTCCCCCTTCCTTCCTTTTAACTCTGTCACCATCAACCCCAGTCCACAAGTTTCTCGAGGATAGAGAAGGCTGGGGCATGAGTTCTTGAAAACTCTGAAAAGTTTTGATTGAATGAATTTGGAGAGAATGTTTCCCTTTGTGGGCAAGCTCAGGGCAAGTGTCCATCAAACATAATCCGATAGGGAATTCAGAAGAAACACTTCCTTTACCCAGGATGTGGTGAGATGGTAGGACAGGGTCAGGTGTGGTTAAGGGACAGCAAGCAGATGTGGGAGATGACAACAGGGAGTCACGATAAAAGATGTAAATGAGGAGAAATGGAAGGAGGGTCAAGTAGATCATAAACACCAGGAGGGCCTGTTTGGACTGAATGGCCTGTTTGTGTGTTGAGCATTATGCAAATGCCTGTGCCCTATGGAAACTTGAAACTTAAAACACTTTTAACATCGTAAAACTTTCCAAGGTGTTTCAAAAAGAAAATTTGACATTTTTGGAGATACGGTGGGAAACCTTCATAATAGGGAATCCTTCTTAATAGGTTTCCAAAAACTCAAGCCATGTTACAACTGAATCAGGTTAATACGAAAACTCTGTATTTTGGAAAAACAAAATGAAGATCTAAATAAAGATTTACCTGTTTTGGGAGCCATGAGCATCCCTTCCATCTCCACCCCCACCCCAACACTCACCTGGACCCTGAGAACATAAGAACATAAGATATAGGAGCAGGAGTAGCCATCTGGTCAGTTGAGACTGCTCTGCCTTTCAACAAGATCTTGGCTGATCTTCTTGTGGACTCAGCTCCACTTACCCGCTCACTCACCATAACCCTTAATTCCTTTACTGTTCAAAAGTCTATCTATCTTTGCCTTAAAAGAAGAAAGGAGAATCTGTGTTACATCGAACCATGGACTAACACCCCATAAGAGAAATCTTGGCCAGAGAGATGACCTTCCTGTACTGTTCCCATGGTTGAGCAGCTTCAGTTTCCTGGAGAAACAGAATTATTCTTGTCAGGGCACAAGAGGCTCAGTGGAGACTGAGTAAAGGTTTTGGGATGTTTTGTTTGTGTCAAGAGGCAGCAATTGCTTTCGTGGAACAAGGGCTAGTAATGACAGAAAATGGTTTGGATTATTAGCATCTGAGCCAGAGGGGAACAATGAGGAGAATATGTTTGATGCTGTGAGTTGGTGTGATCTTAAGTGTGCTCCTGAGAGGGCAGAGGAAACAGATTCAATAGGAACTTTCCACAGGGAATTGGAGAAACTCTTGGGAGGGAAAAAAATAACCCAGGAAATGAGGGTAGAGTGGAGCAGTGGAACTAATTGGGAAACCCTGGCAGAGTTAACACAAATACAAGGGGTTGAATGGCCTTCTTTATGCTGTAAGATTCTGAAACACTAATGTGCCCCGTTCTGCCACCTCCCAGCCCCCACTGTGAAATTGTAGCATATTTCAATGCCACAATGCCAGATCCTCGAGTGTTCGTGGCTGGGTTCAGCTCCTCAGGTCAGCTGTTGTCTACTCTCTGATCCTCGGGTTTGTCTCTAAAGGCTGTCTCCATTCATCACAGTCATTGATGCTCAGTTTCACATAGACAGAGCAGGAAGGTGATGGTAACTGAACAAACTCACCTTAATCAGCAAAATACGCGCTTTGCAGGAAAGGGCGAGGCTTAAACAATTTGATTAGCAACAGTTCAATGAAGACATGATGAATTTCTAATTCCATTCAATCTCACACTGAATAGGATAGTCAGATTGCATTAACTCCCTGACTGCGTTGAGGCCTGGTGACAGGGTGGATCTGCACTTTGCTTGCACGATAGATGTGGAAGGTTTCTTTAGAAAGCACCTTCCAAATCCATGACCATTTCTATCTAGAAGGACAAGAGCAGAAGGTAAATGGGAACAGTACACCCTGCAAGTTCCCCTCCAAGCCATTCACCATTCTGACTTGGAAATATATCGCTGTTCCTTCACTGTTGATGGGTCAAAATCCTGGAATTTCCTCTCTAAGGGCACTGTGGGTCTACCTACAACACATGGACTGCAATGGTTTAAGAAGGCAGCTCACCACCACATTCTCTAGGCGGGCAGTTGACCCGGGTTCGCATCCCGGCCATCATTCCAGGGGTGGCACAGTGGCTCAGTGCTTAGCACTGCTGCCTCACAACGCCAGGAACCCACCCTCGGGCAACTGTCTGTGTGGAGTTTGCACATTCTCCCCATGTCTGCATGGGTTTCCTCCCACAGTCCAAAGATGTGCAGGCTAGGTGGATTGGCCATGCTAAATCACCCATAGTGTTCAGGGATATGTAGATTAGGTGGGTTATAGGGGAATGGGTCTGGGTGGGATGCTTGGAGGGTCTGTGTGGACTTGTTGGGCCGAAGGGCCTCACACTGTAGGGCTTCTATGATGATCTATGAATTTGGGACAGGCAATAAATGCTGGCCCAGCCACATTCCCGTGCACAAAAAAAAGACTATGTCAGGAGGCTCACAAGAGTTTCTAAAGGCCTCTAAAAAGGAAAAGAATTAGTACAGTGAATATTGGTCCTCCAGAGGGTGAGAGTAGTGAGTTAATGAAAGATAATGAGATTGTGGGTGAAATGACCAAATAGTTTGCTTCCATCTTCGCTATACAAAGTACAAAAGAAAATCAGAAATAGATGTAATCAGGAGGTGGGGAGTAGCGAGGAACTTCGTGAAATTACAATCACCAGAGAAATGGTACTTAACAAATTGATGGAGCTGGGGGTGGATAATCTCCAGGACCTGATGGCCTTCATTTTAAGGTGTTAAAAGAGGTAGATGTAATAGAGGAGTTGGTGTTAATTTTCTGCAATTTGTTTGATTCTGGAAAAGTTCCTAGAGACTGCAAAGTAACAAATATATTTATTTATTTAAGAATTTTATTCAGGAAGGAAGGGAGGCAGAAAATAGGAAAGCCCAGGCCAGTCAGTTTGATGTCGATTGTGAGGAAAGTGTAGAATCGATTATTTAGGAGATTATACTTGGGCTTTAAGGCTTTCTGTAGTTAATTGGGAAGAGTCAGCATGGTTTTATCATAGGGAAGTCATGGCGAACCAATGTATTGTGGTTTCTTTAAAGGAGTAACAAGAACGATGGATAAAGAGGAGCCTGGAGACCTATTGTACTTGGACTTTGAGAAGGCATTTGATAAGATGACATATAAAAGGTTACTGCAGAAAGTAGGAGCTCACGGTGTAGGGGTTACCATATTAACGTGGATAGGAGATTGGCAGAAAACAGAGTTTGCATAAAAGGGTCTTGTTTTGATTGACAGGATGTGATGAGGAGAGTCCCACAGGGTTTATGCTGGGGCCTCATCTTTTTACAATTTATATCAATGGCCTGGAAGAGAACAAAGAGGCTAAAGCTAAATTTGCAGATGACACAAAGATATGTAGAATGTATGTTTTTATGGTCTTTTTATGTTGTGAAGAGAACTTAAGGACTTAGCAGACAAGTATAGAAGGTTAAGTGTGTGGGCCAAAAATCTGGCAGACACAGTATAAAGTGTGAAATTCATTACTTTGGGGCAAGCATAAAAAGCAGAGTATTACCTAAATGAAGAATGACTGCAGAATTCCAAAACGCAGCGGGATCTGGGTGTTCTAATGTCTGAGTCACACAATGTTAGTTTGCAGCTACAGCAAAGCATTAAGATCCCTAATGTGATAAAGCCCAGGATGTTAAAATACGAACTACCAAAATAGTGGATGCACTGGTAGTAATCTTCTAAGCATCTGATTCTTAAAAATGAAAGATTCTGGAAAGGTCTCGGAGGATTAGAAAACTGCCAATGTAACACTTGTATTGAAAAAGAGCTGGTAACAAAAACAGATAACTGTAGACCAGCTGGCTTAATGCCTGTTATTAGGAAAATGTTATGGTCTCTTATAAAGGATGGAATAGCAAAGGATTTAGAAATACATAATATGATCAAGTAGAGTCAACATGGCTTCACAAAGGGGAAACTGTCTGACAAATTTATGAGAATTATTTAAGGATGTAACAAGCAGAATGGATAAAGAGGAAGCAGTGAATGTAATTTCATTTTCAGAAGGTGTTTGATAAGGTACCACTCAATGAGATAAGAGCCAATGGTATTGGAGGGTGACATATTAACGTGGATAGAGGATTGGTTAATTGATAGAAAAGAGAGTTAGGATAAGGGGGGCATTTACAGGATGATACCCTGTAACTAACTAGTAGTGTATCACAGGGATCAGTGCTGAGGCCACAATTATTTACAATATATATCAATGACTTGGGTGAGGAAAGTGAATGTACTGCAGCCATGTTTGTGGGAAGGCTAGTGGTGAGAATGATGCAAAGAGTCTAACAGGGGATATAATCAGGTGAAGTGATTGGACTAAACCTTGGCTGAGGAAACATAATGTGGCGAAATGTGAGATTATACACTTTGAGAGGAAGAACAGAGGAGCTGCAAATTATTTAAAGAGAGAAAGCCTGCTATAAGTTACAGAACAGAAGGCTTTGGGAGTCCTCAGCCATGAATTACAAAAAGCTAGCATCAAAGTTCATCAGGTAATAGGGAAGGCAAACGGAATGTTGGCCTTTATTTCAAAGGGAATGAAATATATATGAAAAAGGAATGTTGTGCTAAATCCATACAAGGCACTAGCCATACCACAGCTGGAATATTGTGAACAGTTTTGGGCCCCTTATCTAAGGAAAGATATACTGACCTTGAAGGCAGTCCAGAGAAGGTTCATTAGGCTGATCCTGTGTATGGAGGGATGGTCTTATGAGGAGAGGTTCAGTAGATTGGGCTGCGCTTTTTGGAGTTCAGCATAATGAGAGGTAAAATTGAAACATGCAGGATTCTTACCGAGGACCTGACAGGGTAGATCCTGAGAGGTTCTTTCTTCTCGTGGGAGAGTCTTGGACCAGACAGCATCATCTCAGAATAAGGGGTCTCCCATTTAAGACTAAGAAGAGGTGGAATTTCTTCCCCTGGAAGGTAGTGAATCCGTGGAATTCTTTACACAAGAGAACTGTTGAGGCTGGGCTATTAAGTACATTGAAGCCTGAGATAGACAGATTTTTAATCAGTAAGGAATTCAAGAGTTATGGGGAAAAGGTAGGAAAGTCGCGTTGAGGATTGACAGATCAGCCATGATCTTGTTGAATAATGGAGCAAACCTGATGGGCTGAATGGCCTAATTCTGCTCCTACATCTTATGGTCATGTGTTTGAATGAAATGCTACCATTTATCATGAGAGAAATTGATCATAAATATAAGGAATTAACGTTTCAGTTAAACAGGTCATTTGTGAGACTATGGACTGAATCAATGCCGACATTGGTGCTAATGTGGGGGTTGCACCGCAAAGAGTGTGGCTTCTTACTTTGTTGGTGGGGACATGGATGTTTCAGAATCTCTGCAGGAGTGTTCCCAGTCCTGTCTGGTAGTGCCAGGAGCCTCCCTTCATCGGGAGTGAGGAGATGGAGATCAGACACCCCACCACTCATCGTGGTTCTTGTTAGGTAAAGAAATTAAGAGGTTATTGCGGGTAGAGATGTGTGGAATGCAAAACACAGACGGATTAGCCACAGTATTATTGAAGCAGCCCTGAGGGGCTGAATGGTCTAATTCTGCTTCTAGTTTGTATAGAGGTGTAAAACACATTGAGAGACATTCTGGGATACTTTGTCAAGATGTTGCCAATAATCTGCACAATCTGAGGGCTTCACCTAAAGAACATGAGTTTCGTATTACTCCCAGAAATTGGACACTTTATAGGAGTCGCCAGGAGAAAGGAGTGTTTGCTGATTGACATTTTGCTGGGGGCTGTCCTTAGTTTGGACAAAGACTTTGATAAGTGTAAGCCAGGCAGGACAGTGACAATTTCTGCAAGAGAGGCACCCGAGGGTGAGATGGACTTCCCTCTGGTTACAGGACATACTTCTGGCCTGCGCCTGCTGCTTCAGAGAGCCTGGATTCTCCCTTCCTGTGTCCCAGAGCCAGTACAAAGCACTTTTAGCCACATCCACTGTCCCGACAGAAATTAATTCCAAACTTGGTTTCAGAGCAGCTTCTGCTGAGTGCCTCCAGGCACGGTCATGTTATGGTCATTATTGATTGATCCAAAACACTGTGTGCTAAATTTGAAGTTTCAACCATTTATTGCCCATTTTCACCCTTTGGCAAAAATAACCCTCCCCGTGATTAAATGTGGGAAAATAGTTGAGGAAACATCATTGACAGAGAGGATCATCTTCATTATCAGTACCAAACTGAATTAATACTCAGCAGCTCGCAGAACATGACGCTGCTCCATTTACTGCTTCATTGTGGGATTACACCAATGGGGGGCAGTGTTGTTCTGTAGAACATCCAAACTAACACATTCTGACAGAACTGTGTGGCCAGGGTTGGACAGATGGTCACCAAATTTTCCCTTTGCTAGGTTTGCTGGCAGAACAGAGAAAGCAGGGGAAAACTGAGGTCTGTTAGAAAAAAAAATGCCTGATGCAGATCTCCATAGGTGGCCCATGGTAAACAGGCACATTCTGTAGACTTGCTCGCCGAGCCAGTGTGTTTGGTTGCAGACCTTTCATTCCTCTGCTGGGTAACATCGTCAGTGCTCCTCCGGTGAAGCGTTGGTGTTCTGTCCCGCTTGTTATTTATATGCCTCGGTTTGCTGGGGTGGTTGGTATTACTCTCGTTTTGTTTTTCAGTGGTTTGTATATTGGGTCCAGTTCAGTGTGTTTGTTGATGGAGTTCTGGTCGGAATGCCAGGCCTCCAGGAATTCCCTGGCATGTCGCTGTTTGGCTCGTACTATTATGGATGTGTTGTCCCAGGCGAATTTGTGTCCTTTGTCTGTATGCATTGAGACCAGTGAGAATTGGTCGTGTCTCTTGGTCACTGGTCTCACTACACACAGCCAAAGAAGGACACAAATTTCACAGGTATAACACATCCATAATAGCACGAGCCAAACAGCGACATGCCAAGGAATTCCTGGAGGCCAAGTTTTCCAATCGAAACTCCATCAAGAAACATGTTGAACTGGACCCCATATACAAGCCACTGAGAAATGGAACCAGAACCGGAAGTAATGCCAACCACTCCAGCAAACTGAGACATATAAATAAGCAGGACAGAACACCGACGCTTCACGGGAGGTGTATTGACGATGTTACCCAGCAGGGCAACAAAACATCTGCAACCAAACACACCGGCTTGGCGAGCATGTCTACAACCTCATCCACAACCTGAGCTAACAAATCTCGAAAACGTTAGGCATGTGCTGCTGGCCCAGGTCTCCCAGTTGGAGAAAGCTGTGTGTCCATACAGACGTGTAGGTCAGCCAGGCTGCGATCACAGGCAGACATTGGGCTGAAGGACTGGCAGCTCCAAGGTACTTGCTCTGCGTAGGAGAGGACTGACTCTGATAGTGCCATTCAGAAAAAAAGGCCACAGAGATCTGGGGAGATCGTAGGACAAAGGGATTAGTTTGGATTGATACAGGGCAAAGGGCAATGGAGAGATCTTACGATACAATGAGAAGAGGCATGCCCCTGAGCCGGCAACTCCAGGTTCAAGACCCACTCCAGGATTAATGACTGAGGAAGATGTGCTCCCAACAGTGCAAACAGCTCCTGTATCCACTTGTAAATCCTATCAGCTGCAATTGGGTTAGGGCTAGGCTTAGTATTTAGGGTTAGGGTTAGGGTTAGGGTTAGGATTGGGGTTAGGGTTAGGGTTAGGGTTAGGTTTGCGTTAGGATTAGGGTTAGGGTTTAAGGTTAGGGTTAGGGTTAGGATTGGGGTTAGGATTAGGATTAGGGTTAGGGTTAGGGTTAGGTTTGTGTTAGGGTTAGGGTTAGGGTTAGGTTTGCGTTAGGGTTAGGGTCAGGGTTAGGGTTAGGGTTAGGGTTTTGGGTGAAGATTGGGATTATTGTTAGGGTGATGGTTTGGATTGGGTTTATAGTTAGGATTAGGGTTAGGATTAGGGTTAGGGTTGGCGTTCGGGTTAGGATTAGGTTTAGGGTTAGGATTAGGGTTAGGTTTAGATTAGGGTTTGGGTTGGTGTTAGGGTTAGGGTTAATGCACACATCGATGTCAGGCGGTGAGAGTGGAAGATTCCTGGTCAGCCTTGTGATGGAAAGAAAATGGAGCCTCCACCATCACTTTCATAGTTCCATGTCATAATATGACGGATCGGTGTCTGATACCATAGCAACTTGGACCCCTCGGCATACAGGTTGGCTGGATCACTGGTGCGGATCACCGCACAGTTTGGGTGTTGACCCCCATTCTGGTTAGTATGGATTGGACGTTCATCCATAATCAGTCCAATGTGGAGATGTCAGTGCAGTGGGCTGGCCTGGGTTTGAACTGAGAACTCAGGGAAACGGTGGAAGATAGCATAGCGCAGTGGGAAAATTTTGGGAAAATGCAAAGATATGGGGAGAGAGCAGGGTATCAAAGGAGGGAAGAGACTAGCTTACTGGTGAACAATGACATTATTGAACCAAGTAATGGTAGCTGGAGCTCACCTATTAGGATGATGCAGAAACTGAACTGGTCACAGAGATCTGTGCTGATTAATGTAAAGTCAACGTAGTAGTGAAAACAGGCTCACATCCTTTACTCAGACTGGAGAATTTTAATTAACAAATTGGACATACCATTTGACATAAAAATCAAGTTCCATAACTGAGAAAGTTGAAGAACCATCAGCCTTTGTAACACCAGGTGTATTTTATCAATGCTGCTTGGAATGAAAAATGCATCAGCAACATTTCAATGATTAACCAATAGAGACATTGAGGGACTATGTAACTGTGTAACTCCAGCCATCTCCTCTTCACCATGGACATGCAATCCCTTTACACATCGATCTCCCATCAGATGGTCTCAGGATTCACTGCTTCTTCCTGGAAAAAAGGCCTGATTCATCCACATCCACCAGCACACCCCCTCACCTGGCCAAACTCATCCTCACTTTAACAACTTCTCTTTTAAATTTTCCCACTTTCTTCAGGTCAAAGATACGGCCATGTGTATTCACATGAGCCCAGGTATGCCCATCTCTTTGTGAGGTATGTGGAACATTCCTTGTTCCAGTCCTAGTCTGGCCCCCACCCACAAATCTTACTTCGCTAGTTTGATGACATCACTGGCACTACTTCCCTCTCTCATCTGGAATGGAAAAGGTTTTTCTATTTTGTTTCCTATTTCATCCTGCTCTCACCTTCGCCTGGTTCATCTCTGCTCTTTCCTTTTCTCTCTCGACATCTCTGTTTCCATTTCTAGGGATAGACTTGCCACGAATATCCATTCCAATCCCACCAACTCCCACAGTTACCTTGAGTATTATCCTCACACCCTGCTTTTTTTAAAGTCTCTATTCCATTCTCCCAGTTCCTCCATCTCCATCGCATCTGTTCTGATGATACCAACTTCAACAAGGGGGCTACGAAATCTCCACCTTTCTCCTTAACCAAGGATTCTCTAGCACCATTGTTGACAGGGCCTTCAACTGGGTCTGACCCATCTCTTGCACTTCAGCCCTCACCCCTTCTCTTCCATCCCACAACAGCAATGGGGTCCCGCTTGTCCTTACCGACCATCCCACCAGCATCCACATCCAGAAGATGTAAAGCCACAATTTCCATCGCCTCCAGCAGGATGCCACAATCAGACAGATAGTCTCCTCCCCTCCCTTGTCAGCCTTCCGCAGGGACCATTCCCTCCGGGACACACTGGTCCACTCCTCCTTCACTCCCACACCTCCACAGCACCTTTCCCTGCAATGACAGAAGGTGTAACATCTATTCCAGGTGAGGCAGTGTTTTACCTGCACTTCACTCACTCTAGTCTACTGCATTCACTGCTCACAGCGTGGTCTTCACTAAACTGGGGAAATGAAGCACAGACTGGGGGACTGCTTCGTAGAACACCTATGTTTTGCCCACAAAAATGACACTGACCTTCCAGTTTCTTGCCACTTTAACACACCATCATGTTCCCTGGCCAACATCTCTGTCTCGGGCTTGCTGCAGTGCTCCAGCGAAGCTTAGCACAAGCTGGAAGAACAGCACCACATTTTCCGGTTGGGGACACTGCGGCCCTCTGGACTCGATATTGAGATCAATATTTTAGGGCCTGAGTACCTTCTCCCATGTCTTTACTCCAACCCCTGCACACCAGGCCTTGTCATCACGTGGGTTGCTACCACACGCAACTCTTTGCCAGCCACTAATAGTCCCCATTAGCAGCTATTCATTCTCCCAGGCTGACCTTGACCCATACTTCTGCCCAATTATTTTCTCTCTCCTTGGGCTCCATCTCCACTCATCGATTGCTCTCATCCCTCTCTCCACCTCATCTTCTGTATAAAACCCATCCTTTTCCTAGCTACCACTAGTTCTGAAGATGGGTCACTGGATCCGAAACATTAACTCTGATTTCTCTCCACAGATACCGCCAGATGCTGAAATGTTCCAGTAACTTCTGTTTTATGCAGCTGTGTCGTTAACATTGACACTTTGTTTTTACCTAAACCTGGGAAGAATATTTACAGAGATAGAAGGAACTGCAGATGCTGGAGAATCTGAGATAAGAAGGTGTAGAGCTGGATGAACACAGCAGGCCAAGCAGCATCAGAGGAACAGGAAAGCTGACATTTCGGGCCTCGACCCTTCTTCAGAAATGGGGGAGGGGAAGGGGATTCTGAAATAAATAGAGAGAGAGGAAGGCGGATGGAAGATAGATAAAGGAACAGATAGGTACAGAGGAGACGGACAGGTCAAGGAGGCGGGATGGAGCCAGTAAAGCTGATTGTCGGTGGGGCGTTAGGGTGGGGGTTGGTCAGCCCAGGGAAGACGGACAGGTCAAGTAGGCGGGGATGAGGCTGGTAGGTAGGAGGTGGGGGTGGGGGTTGAGGTGGGAGGAGGGGATAGGTGGGAGGAAGGGCAAGTTAGGGAGGCGGGGTCAAACTGGGTTGGCTTTGGGATGCGGTAGGGGGAGATTTTGAAGCTTGTGAAGTCCACATTGATACCATTGGGTTCCCAAGTGAAATATGAGATGCTGTTCCTGCAGCTTTAGGGTGGCATCACTGTGGCATTGCAGGAGGCCCAGGATGGACATGTCGTCTGCGGAATGGGAGGGGGAGTTGAAGTGGTTCGCGACTGGGAGGCGCAGTCGTTTGTTGCGAACCAAGCGTAGGTGTTCCACAAAGCAGACTCCAAGCCTCCGCTTGGTTTCCCCGATGTGGAGGATGTCACATCGGGAACAGCGGATGCAGTATACCACATTAGCAGATGTGCAGGTGAACATCTATTTGATATGGAAGGTCCTCCTGGGGCCTGGGATGGGGATGAGAGGAGAGGTATAGGGGCAGGTGTAGCACTTCCTGCAGTTGCAGGGAAAATTGTCGGGAGTGGTGGGGCTAGTGGGGAGTGTGGAGGTGACAAGGGAGTCACGGAGAGAGCAGTCCCTCCAGAAAGCATATAAGGGTGGGGAAGGAAAAACATCCTTGTGAGTGGGGTCAGATTGCAGGTGGCGGAAGTGTCGGAGGATGATGCATTGAATCCGGAGGTTGGTGGGATGGAACATAAGGACGAGGGGGATTCTGTTTTGGTTGTTATTGCAGGGAGGGGGTGTGAGGGATGAGTTGCAGGAAATGCGAGCGATGCAGTCGAGTGCGTTTTTGGCCACTGTGGAGGGGAAGTTGCGGTCCTTGAAAAACGAGGACATCTGGGATGTCTGGGAGTGGAATGCATCGTCTCAGGAGCAGATGCAGTGGAGGCGAAGGAATTGGGAATAGGGGATGGCATTTTTGTAGGAAGGTGGGTGAGAGGAGGTGTATTCTAGGTAGTTGTTGGAGTCGGTGGGCTTGAAATGGATATTGGTTTCCAGGTGGTTGCCAAAGTTGGAAACAGAGAGGTCCAGGAAGGAGAGAGAGGTGTTAGAGATGGTCCAGATGAACTTAAGGTTTTGGGGTGGAAGGTGTTGGTGAAGTGGATGAACTGTTGGAGCTCCTCGTGGGAACATGAGGCGGCACTGATACAGTCGTCAATGTAACGGAGGAAGAGGTGGGGTTTAGGGCCAGTGTAGCTTTGGAAGAGGGATTGTTCCACGTATCCTACAAAGAGGCAGGCATAGCTTGGGCCCATGCGGGTACCCATGGCCACCCCTTTTGTCTGTAGGAAGTGGGAGGAATTGAAAGAGAAGTTGTTGAGGGTGAGGATGAGTTTGGCTAAGTGGATACGGGTATCAGTGGAGGGGGACTGGTCGGGCCTGCGGGACAGGAAGAAGCGGAGGGCCTTTAGGCCATCTGCATGGGGAATGCAAGTGTACAGGGACTGGACGTCCATGGTAAAGATGATGTATTGGGGACCAGGGAATCGGAAGTTTTGGAGGAGGTGGAGGGCATGGGTGGTGTCATGGATGTAGGTAGGGAGTTTCTGGACCAAAGGGGAGAAAATGGAGTTGAGATAAGTGGAGATAAGTTTAGTGGGGCAGGTGCAGGCAGAGTTAATGTGTCGACCAGGGCAGTCAGGTTTGTGGATTTTGGGAAGGAGATAGAAGCGGGCGGTGCGGGGTTGGAGAACAGTGAAGTTGGAGGTTGTGGATGGGAGGTCACCTGAAATGATGATGTTGTGGATGGTTTGGGAGATGATGTTTTGGTGGTCGGGGGTGGGGTCATGATCGAGGGGGCGGTAGGAGGAGGTGTCAGAGAGCTGGCACCTGGCCTCGACTACTACTGCGCCTCCCTTGTCCACAGGTTTTATGGTGAGGTTGGGATTGGAGCGGAGGGCTGCTCATTCTGTGGGGGAGAGTTTGGAGTGGGTGAGAGGGATGGAGAGGTTGAGGTGATTGATGTCTTGACGGCAGTTGGAGATGAAGAGGTCGAGGGAGGGCAAGAGGCCTTGGGGTGGTGTCCAGGAGGATGGGGTGTGTTGGAGGCTGGAGAAGGGGACAGTAGAGGGAGGGTTAGGCTCACAATTAAAGAAGTAAGCACAGAGACGGAGGCAGCGGAAAAACTGTTCAATGTCCAAGCGTGAGTGGTATTCGTTGACGTTTGGGTGGAGGGGGATAAAGGTGAGTCCTTTACTGAGGACTGACCGTTCGTCCTCAGTGAGGGGGAGTTCTAGGGGGATGGACTTCACAAGCTTCAAAATATCCCTGTCCCTGATCGCATCCCAAAACCAGCCCAGCTCGTCCCCGCCTCCCTAACCTGTCCGTCCTTTCTCCCACCTATCCACTCCTCCCACCTCAACCCCCACCCCCACCCCCTAACTACCAGCCTCATTCCCCCCTCCTTGACCTGTCCATCTTCCCTTGACTGACCAACCCCCATCCTCACCCTCCACCTACACTCATCTTTACTGGCGTGCCAGAGAGTCAAAGTGCATTTGAAAGTTTGAAAGCTGTTCTCATGTTTTAGTGGTGACCATGCAAACTGTCTGCTGCTGCCAGCAATATGAGTGTGAGGGCTGTTCCGCTGCAGGAGGTGAGAGGGACCTGAAACAGCCTGTCAGCTATTTTCCATAGAAACTGACGACAAGTCAATAAAAATATTGAACAACTGAAGTAAAGACTTTGGGTTGAATCTAACTTGTTTTAGGCTCACTGTGAGTTGAGTTTTTGTCTTACCCTGAGGCCTATCAAGTATCCTCTCTGTGTCTTATCAAACTTAGCTCATTAACTACCTATTTAGAAGCTCCACCCCCACCCCCACCATGGTGTCTCCCATATCTAATTCTAGCCCAATCTTCCCATACATCATTCCCAGAACATCTCTCCAGTGCTGGAATATCCTGGACTTGACTAGCATCCCTGCCAACTGCACAATTTGTAAAAGCCTGGTTCCTGTTATTTACCCCAGATATTGGCAGACAGGGTGTATTCAGTGCCCGTCTGTGTGAGCAGGAACCTGGAGCTCCTGCTGGGATGGGCTGTGCTGATGTGGGACGTTGTCTTCCCCCAGGACCAGCAGAGGAGGTGCCAACACCGGGCCATGCCCAGTCTGGACTGAGTTTAGCCCCACTCCCGGGTCAGTGCGGTGTCAGTGTCTGGAGGAATGCCCAGTGCTTTAGGAAGAAGGTCAATGTCCTTCCCTACTCCGCCAGAGTAACTGGCACTATCTTCTCTCTGATACCTCACCCTCACTCTCTCTCTGAATCTGCACCCACCTCACACTGAGCCTCATGCTCTCCCGCTCTCACTATGGCCAACGACATCCTCCCTCCCTCACTTTCACCCGCCCCAACTCCCGACACCACTAACCCTGCATGCCTACTGCACTGCCCATTGGCTCACTTGGGACACTTCATCCATTCCCCACCCCCAGCAACAGCAGCTGTGCTGCCCACTTTCATATCCCATTAATTCCCGCCTCTCTCTCATTTCAGGAGGAAACCAGCCCCTAATGGGGCAGAAATAGTCCTGGCGGGTGGTGGACTGCCCAACATTCAGCTCCTGATCCCCTCATGAGGAGAGTATCCTGACTCTGACCACTCCCCCCACCCCCCGAACGTTTGTCTGACCATGTCCAAGCCCCAGGGCTGAGATCAAAAACAGCCTAGACCCTGTAAGGCAGGGATGCTGTGGGCATCGGGGTCAGCTCAGAGTGAGTGAGGGGTCTGACAGTGAGTGATGGGCCCGGAGATACAGCCTGGTGCAGTCCCTGAGCTGGGAGTGCATCCCTGTGCACACAGTGTCCTTGCGGCAGCGTTACAATGACAGCCACCGGGGCAACCCAAGGGGCAGCATCGAAGGGCAGAGTGGCCTGGAATTGGATCAGAGATGGGCCACGAGGGTCCGCAGGCTGGCACAAGTTAGATGTTAATGTCTGTGGACATGGGGTATGTGTGGCCTGTACCTATAGAGATTTTGGTACCCGGTGACCAACATGGAGGATGTTCCAAGTAAGTAGTGAGTTGAAGTCACCAGGTACCCACTCTGATTTGCATGTTGAAAATTCTTGACGTCTCAATTGTTCAGCGTGTTTGCTAAGATGGGAAGCTGAATTCTCTTTTTTTTATATCCAAAAGTGCTTTCATGTACAGGTGAATTTTGTTCCTTATAGGAAGATGAACATTAATGAAGGGAGCTGTGCTGTTCATAAGACGTTTAACAAGCTACAGTCCCCTTTAACTGGCAACTCACTGCTGCCTCCTGAGAACCTGACCACACTGTTCAGCAAGCGCACAAAGGATGCAGTGAGTCCTTCCTGACATTATGCTGGGTCTTGCCACATTTACCATCTGATTTAACCGCAAATGTCACTGTGGCCCCATCGTTAGAAAGCCTCCACATGATACGTCTTGTGTGAGCCCTGCCTCTTTTTGATGCAGACATCAGCAACAACATGGAAGGAGCTTGTAGTTTCAATGGACCACAATTCTTTGTTGTCCTTGGAAAAATTTTAGGGCAAGGACTTGTGACAGTTTCAATGGAGCATAATTCTCCAGCTGTATAATTTGAAAATCATTCATTTGCCTGAATAAATGTTACAGTAGATCATGATCAAGAGTACATCTGATGGGCACTTAATGATGTGGTCCCCATGAACTAATGTAAAATGTGGTTGGTGTGTAACACACTGTCTGTTTAATGTCAGTATGTTGCTTCCTGTTAGAGTGACAAAGCAATGATGAGTAAGAAAATGCCTGTTATAGGTACATTTTCACTTTTTCTTTGGGGGGAGTTGTGATTTAAGGTATGATTTATATATATTTTACTATAATTTAGTCTTGAGTTTTGATTTTTGGATTTAAACTAGTGGCATATGAATTAATTGTGAGTCTGATACAGTTTAATGATTGTCTTGACAGGTATTTCAGTAACAATGGTAAGACTTTTTCAAAGACGGTCTGAGAGATAGTTTTGAAAGCTGACAGCAACTTCTTTACGTTGGGAGAGTTTATGAGTGAACAATGCAAACAGCACAGGAGATAATAGGTACTGCAGATGCTGGAGAATCTGAGATAACAAGGTGTGGAGCTGGATGAACACAGCAGGTCAAGCAGCATCATAGGAGCAGGAAAGCTTGACGTTTCGGGCCCAGATCCTTCTTCAGAAATGGGGGAGGGGAAGAGGGTTCTGAAATAAATAGGGAGATGCAGATAGAAGATGGATAGAGGAGAGGATAGGTGGAGAGGAGGCAGACAAGTCAAAGAGGTGGGGATGGAGCCAGTAAAGGTGAGTGTAGGTAGGGGGGTAGGGAGGAGATAGGTCAGTCCAGGGAGGACGGACAGGTCAAGGGGGCAGGATGGGGTTAGTAGATAGGAGATGGGGGTGGGGCTTGAGGTGGGAGGAGGGGATAGGTGAGAGGAAGAACAGGTTAGGGAGGCGGGGACAAGCTGGGCTGGTTTTGGGATGCAGTTGGGGGAGGGGAGATTTTGAAGCTTGTGAAATCCACGTTGATACCATTGGGCTGCAGGGTTCCCAGGCACAGTATGATTTGCTGTTCCTGCAGCCTTCGGGTGGCATCATTGTGGTATTGCAGGAGGCCCAGGATGGACATGTCATCTGAGGAATGGGAGGGGGGAGTTGAAATGGTTCGCGAATGGGAGGTGCAATTGTTTGTTGCGAACTGAGCGCAGGTGTTCTGCAAAGCGGTCCCCAAGCCTCCGCTTGGTTTCCCCGATGTAGAGGAAGCCACAACGGGTACAGCAGATGCAGTATACCACATTGGCAGATGTGCAGGTGAACATCTGCTTGATGTGGAAAGTCTCCTTGGGGCCTGGGATTGGGGTGAGGGAGGAGGTGTGGGGGCAGGTGTAGCACTTCCTGCGGTTGCAGGGAAAAGTGCCGGGTGCGGTGGGGCTGGAGGGGAGTGTGGAGCGGACAAGGGAGTCATGGAGAGAGTGGTCCCTCCGGAAAGCAGACAAGGGTGGGGAGGGAAAACTGTCTTTGGTGGTGGGGTCTGATTGCAGATGGCGGAAGTGTCGGAGGACGATGCGTTGGATCTGGATGTTGGTGGGGTGGTACGTGAGGACAAGGGGGATTCTTTTTTGGTTATTGTTGCGGGGATGGGGTGTGAGGGATGAGTTGTGGGAAATGCGGGAGACACGGTTGAGGGCGTTCTCGACCACTGTGGGGGGGAAGTTGCGGTCCTTGAAGAATGAGGACATTTGAGATGTGCGGGATTGGAATGTCTCATCCTGGCAGCAGATGCGGTGGAGGCAAAGGAATTGGGAATAGGGGATGGCATTTTTGCAGGAAGGTGGGTGGGAGGAGGTATATTCCAGGTAGCTGTGGGAGTCAGTGGGCTTGAAATGGACATCGGTTTCTAGGTGGTTACCCCAGATGGAGACAGAGAGGTCCAGGAAGGAGAGAATGGTGTTAGAGCAATGGGCATTTCCAGGTGAACTTCAGGTTGGGGTGGAAGGTGTTGGTGAAGTGGATGAACTGTTCGAGCTCCTCGTGGGAGCACGAGGCAGTGCCGATACAGTCATCAATGTAACGGAGGAAGAGGTGGGGTTTAGGGCCAGTGTAGGTACGGAAGAGGGATTGTTCCACGTAACCTACAAAGAGGCAGGCATAGCTTGGGCCCATGCGGGTACCCATGGCCACCCCCTTTGTCTGTAGGAAGTGGGAGGAATTGAAAGAGAAGTTGTTGAGGGTGAGGACGAGTTCGGCTAGGCGGATGAGGGTGTCAGTGGAGGGGGATTGGTCAGTTCTGCGGGACAGGAAGAAGCGGAGGGCCTTTAGGCCATCTGCATGGGGAATACAGGTGTATAGGGACTGGACGTCCACAGTAAAAATGAGGTGTTGGGGACCGGGGAATTGGAAGTTCTGGAGGAGGTGGAGGGCATGGGTGGTGTCACGGACGTAGGTAGGGAGTTCCTGGACCAAGGGGGTGAAAATGGAGTCTATAATGCAAACAGCATATTGTGTTATACTTTCTGATAAAGGATTCTGGAATTGTTCTTTTTATGTCAGGGGAAATGCCCATTGCTTGGAATAAGGGCTTTGCTTTTCGGTTCATTTTGAGCAGTTCTGCAGGGTCATTAGTGAAGCAGGATATGGATAGCAATTGTTTCTGAGAAAAGAGGAAAATAGTTTAGAATGATTAAAAATATATTACCTCAGTGTAAGGAGTTTAGTTTAAAAGTTCCAGACCAGAAGTGTTTGATTTAAAACCCTGCAGGGGTTATATGAAGCTCGGAAAGTCTAAACTCAATTATGCCACAAATCGAAGAAGAGGCTATCAGATTCTCACTGCAAATTGAAGTCTCACGTAAGTCAAATCCAATATGAAATAGAGATGACCATTGTCTCTGGTGTTTGACTACTACAATGTGGTGCAGTTGTGATTAATTGAGTTGTATTTTTATTGTGTTTTCAAAGCTTTAAACACGTGTTATAAGTAAATTGTTTAGTTTATTCTATCCTATCTTCATTTCTTCTGTATAAAATGTTCTGTTTTATTATTAAACCTGAATCTGCAATAGTGCATGTTTGTGTTTCAGTGAAAGATTTCCTTGTTAAAACCAAACAAAAGCAAATTTGATCTGTCAAGCCAGATGTCAGCCTGGGGTCACACTTGTCCAGTAATAACATCATCTGGGACCATGGCATTGCTGCTGACCAGCATTAGGAAAGCTCCTGGCTTGAATTGTTTGTGCAGGTATGGACATTGAGGATTATACACAGATAGAGGTGAATGCGAGCTTCAGCCAGTGTACTTTAACAGAGTAATAAAGGAGTGCGCCTTCAGGACTGAATCATAGACTCAAGTGTCTGCAGTAAACCTGGCAGAACACATGCCTCTGATGTGCAGCTATGGGTAATGTTGGCCAACCCTCCAGGATTGCCCTGGAACAGGAATTACAGATTCATTTCCAGCAAATAGCTGAGTGTGAAAACAGTAACTGGAGCATTAAAACCGATTTTTATTTTCTGTTTATTGATTTTAAAAATTGTGGCAGATGATTAAAAGAAAGACTGTGCGCCCAGGTGGTTCAGTCGATGCCAGATCATCCAATGAAGCCTCCTGGAATATGTCCTAGAGCTGGTGGGAAACAAGACAGTGACGATTGGGCTAAGCCAACACGAAACAATTCTGTAGGTCAGTTGCAACACTGTTATAGAGTCATACCGCACGGAAACAGTCCCTTCAGCCCAACTAGTCCATGCTGAACATAATCCCAAACTAAAATAGTCCCATCTGCCTGCGTTTGGCCCATATCCCTCCAAACATTGCTTATCATGTACTTATCCAAATGTCTTTTAGACATTGTAAGTGTTGTAGCCAGCCTGTACAGATCATCTATTTACAGATAATCTTAAACCTTCAAACGTCCTGGGCATTTGCAAAGGGATATTACTGGAGAGTAGTCGTTCTCAGAATTTACATCTGCTCATAGTGAATGAAAGTGGGGTTGGAACTGACACTGGGGAACATTTCATTCCTCATTTTCCTGTGATCTGTGATGGCTGAAGGCTGCCAGCATCTGTTTGGGAAGGCACACTGCAGATACTGCTCCTGGCTGACAATATTCCGATTTTGACAAATAACACAAGGTGAGCTGGCATAAGGAGCTGCTTTGATCTGGAATGTTTTGCCTGAGAATGTGATGGGAGCACAGTTAATAGCAACTTTTAAATTAAATTAGAATTTTACAGTTGAAAATTAGGCCTATTGGCTCATCATGCCTGTGGTAGTCCATTCCTGGCTATCCCAATTCCCAGCTCTTTCCTTGTGGCCCTGCAAATTTTTCAGGCTTGCGTATTTATCTAATTTCCTTTTGGATCTGCTTTCACCACCTGTTCAGGCTGCATTTTCTAATTCCAACAACTCTTTGCATTAAAAGAAAATTCCCCTTATCTCCTCCCCTGGCTCATTGTCCACATCCTCTCATGGATCATCCTGCCAGTTTCACTGTTTTCAGAAAAAAAGTATTTTTCATCTTCAGACTAGGCACCCTACAACCTTCTGGGCTCCATATTGAGTTCAACTCCTTCAAATTGTGAACCCATTCCTTCTCTTGCTTTTAGCTTTACTTGTTATGTCTGACACCCTCTCTCCCTTTCCCCCAGCGCAGTGGGACTGTCTGTTCTTTCCAGTCTAGCAGTTGGTAAATGCAACTTCAACGTTTATTTTGAGAGGGCTTGAATGTAAAATTCTGAGGCTCTATAAGACTCTGGTTGGGTCATATTTGGAGTATTGTGTGCAGTTTTGGGCCTCATATCTCAGGAAAGATGTATTGGCCCTGGACCGGGTTCAGAGGACGTTCACAAGAATGGTCCCAGGAATGAAAAGCTTAATATAGGAGGAATGTTTGAGGGCTCTGGGTCTATACTCGATGGTGTTTAGAAGGATGGGGAGGGGATCTAATTGAAACTTACAGAATACTGAATGGCCTGGACAAAGTGGTTGTTGGGAAGATGTTTCCAATGGTAGGAGAAACCAGGACCCAAGGGCACAGCCTTAGAGTAAAGTAAAGACCCTTCAGAATGGAAATTAGGAGAAACTTCTTCAGCCAGAGAGTGGTGAATCTATGGAATTCATTGCCACAGGAGGCTGTGGAGAACAGGTCATTGAGTATATTTAAGATGGAGATAAATAGGTTCTTGATTGTCAAGCGGATCAAGGTTAACAGGGAGAAAGCGGGAGAATAGGTTTGAGGAACTTATCAGCCACGATTGAGTGGTGGAGCAGACTCGATGGGCCGAATGGCTTAATTTCTGCTCCTGTTCTTATGGTCTTATAGACACATCATTGTTCTGCCATTCTCACATTCTGATCACTTAATCTGAACTATCAACATTTTTTCTCTGCCAGCACCCTCCACTCCATCCCCAGTACCCCCCACCACCCAAAATATCGCATAAGTGCTGCCCCATCCACACTTCATGTCAGCGTTAATGAAGAGTCATCTAGACTCAATATTAGCTTGTTCTCTCTCCAGGGATGCTGCGTGACCCATTGTACTCCCTAGTATTTTTTTCAGTATTTTTTATGTATTTTCAGTACAGATTCCAGCATCAGCAGTACTTTGCTCAGACTGGTATTTTTAATCAATCCGTTTGGACATGTCAGGGTACAGCTCGGTGGCAGGTGGGATTTAATATGGAGCTCCTTGCTCAGAAGAAGGGATACTATCCCCCCCCCGCCCCGGCACAACAGCCCCCTGTTCCTCCTTATTTGCTCAATTCAGACTGTGAGGATTTTGAAAATTTTTATTAAATCTTCCCTTAACATCATCTTCTACAAGGAAAACAACCTCAGGTTCTCCAAACTCCCCACGTAGCTAAAATTCCTTATCCCTGATAGCATTCTGGTTAGACTTTAAAAGCACCCACCCCTCCCCCTAAAAAAAGCTATATCTTATGCCATTCACTCCTTAAATGAATCCTTTGTAGCCCAGATAGCTTAATCTCCTCATGAGTAGTCTCTGATGAGTTGTTGATGGCTCCACAATAGTACTAATTGCTGTGAGACATCCTAATCCATTTGGAAGAGATTGTTAATTTGATTCAGGGTATTTGTTGATTGGGTTTAAGCAGAATCACTGCTGTTAATGCAGGAAATCCCTTTCACGTTATTGGAGACTTCATTCTGTGGGTTATCTACAATCTAATTCAGGAATCCCTCTTTCCAGCTTGCCTCGCTGTTATCATTTTGATACAGTTTTCATGCTGCACACATTATCTGTTGTTGGTAAAATAAATTGCATCTATCATGCTGCACCTGATTCTACACCTGGGTTAGGAGCAGGATGAAGCTGCTATTGTACACTTATTGCTAAATTGAAAAGGGAAAAGTGTTTATACGTTTCTGAGGCGAGATCAGGGGAGCAGGAATAATTGGTTGGGTCCTTCAAAGGGCCAGCAGTGGTAAGGCGGACAGATGGGTCTTTTTCTACCATGCAATTCTATAATGGCGTAGAAAATTGAAACAGCAAGCCATTTGGCCCTTCAAGCCTGCTGATCGTACAACTCATTACCTTATCCCCGCATTGTCCCTAACCCTTTGGATCCTTTAGCCCCGAGATCTATACCTAGTTCCTTCTTGAAAACATTCAATGTTTTGGCCTCAATCACTTTGTGTGGTAAAGAATCCCACAGGCTCACCATACTCTGGGTGAAGTAATTTCTCCTCATCTCAGTCCTAAATGGCCTACCCTGTATTCCTATCCTGTGACCCCCTGGTTCTGGACTCACCAGTCATTTGAGAACATCCTCCCTGTGTTTACCACAATCTCAGATGTACAGCCTTCCTACTTCATTGTAAACATGTCCATTTTATGGTCAGAAGCTGACAATTAGTGGTGGGTTTTGCCCAGTTTCATAAAGCACCCTCCCAACCTGAGGTAATGAAAGATTTGTCTCCTTTTCACAAGGTGTAACCTCAATATCAAACAGAGAGGATGTGTTTACCAAGTGTGAACAAGATGACCTATATCTCTGCATATCCTTTGCGGAAAGGTTGGTAGATGAAATAGCTATTTGGAAAATATCAAAAGCAGCAAGGCCACCTGTGGAGACAGAAACAGAGTTAACCTTTTCTGCTCCATTGCTGTCTGACCTCCTGCGTGTTCCCCAGACTCAGGTCTTTATTTCAGATTCCCAGCAGCTGCGTGATTTTACTTCTGTGGTTTCCACCTCCTCACCTTTAGGAATGAGCCAAAAGTAAACCTAAACCGAAATCTTGGGAAATGGTTAACTCTCCTGGCATGCCTCCACTACACAGCAAGAAATGTGATACAAAAGAATCAAGTGTTCACTGCCAATATTACAATGCTATTTTAACAACATTTCTAAAAGTCAAATAGTGCTAAAATTTTGATATAGTGTTAGAATACACTGGATTTGTGATGATGTTTTATTCTTTCTGTTGCTGTGTCATTACTTTGAGGGCTAGAAATTTATCTCGAGTGTATCAATTAACCAGTGATGTCATTTGGGTACATGTACACACCCTGTTACACATAGAATAGGATCATAGAATCCCATAGTGCAAATAGA
Source organism: Ginglymostoma cirratum (assembly GCA_024137785.1). NCBI lineage: Eukaryota > Metazoa > Chordata > Chondrichthyes > Orectolobiformes > Ginglymostomatidae > Ginglymostoma > Ginglymostoma cirratum. The sequence goes on along the minus strand of JAHRHZ010000047.1, from coordinate 17,607,155 downwards.
GGCCATTCAGCCCATCAAGTCTGCACTGAACCTCTGAAGTGCATCCTACCCAGACCCACCCTACCCCAGTAACCCTGCATTTACCAAGGCTAATCCAACTAGCCTGGACACTATGAGGCAATTTAGCACGGCCAATCCACCTTGCTACACGTTCTGCAGCACAGCACATTACATGCTGTTGCACATTCTGTTACAGATCTTACATAGTCACAGAGTCCTTGAGTCATACAGCACGGAAACAGACCCTTTACTCCAACCAGTCCACACCGACCATGTTCCCTAACTAAACTAGTCCCATTTGCCTGTGTTTGGCCCATATCCCTTGAAACCTTTCCTGTTCATGTACTTATCCAAATGTCTTTTAAATGTTGTGACTGTACCTGCTTCCACCACTTCCTAAGGCAGTTCATTTCACACGTGAACCACTCTCTGTGGAAAGAAGTTGCCCCTCATATCCTTTTTAAAAACTTTCCCCACTGACTTTAGAAATATGGCCCATAGTTTTGAACTCTCCCACCCCATGGAAAAGACCCTTGCTATTTACATTATCTATTCCTCATGATTCTATAACCCTCTATAAGCTCACCCCTCAACCTCCTGTGCTCCAGTGAAAAAGGTCCCAGCCTATCCAGCCTATTTTTATAACTCAAATCCTCCATGCCCAGCAACATCCTGGTAAATCTTTTCTGAAGCCCCTTCAATTTAATAACATCCTTCCTATAACTAGGCAACCAGATCTGCACACAGTACTCTGGAAGAGGCCTCACCAGTGTCCTGTACAACCTCAACATGATGTCCCAACTCCTATACTGATTTTTCAAAGAATTATGTACCTGAACCACGAGGTCCCTCTGTTCTACAACACTACCCGTGACCCTACCACTAACTGTATAAGTCCTGTCCTTGTTTGTTTTACCAAAATGCAATAGATCGCATTTATCCAAATTAAACTCCATCCGCCACTCCTCAGTCTATTGAACCAATTGGACAATATCTTTTAGCAGTCTTAGATAATCTTCTTCACTGTCCACTATACCACTAATTTTTGTGTCACCTGAAAACTAACTAATCATGCCTCCTATATTCTCATCCTAATCATTTATGAAAATAACAAACAAAAGCGGACTGAGTACCAATCCCTGTGGAACACCGCTGGTCACAGGCTTCCAGTCTGCAAAACAACCCTCCACCACCAGCCTCTGTCTCCAATTGACAAGCTCACCCTGAATCCCATGTGATCTAACTTTATTAAATAGTATACCATGTGGAACTTTTTCAAAGACTTTACTAAAGTCCAAATAAACAACATCCACCACTCTGCCCTGACCAATCTTTTTGATACTTCCTCCAAAAGCTCACTTAAGTTTGTGACACAATTTCCCTCATACAAAACCATCCTGACCATCCCTAATGAATCCTTGCCTCTCCAAATGCATAAGATTTCCTACTGTTCAGAATCACCACCAACAAATTACCCACCACCGATGTCAGCCTCAATGGACTATAGTTCCCAGGCTTCTCCTTGCAGCCTTTCTTAATTAAAGGCACAACCATTATCCACTAGCACCTCTCCTATGGCTATCGATGATACAAATATTTTTGTAAGGGCCCCACAATTCCTTCCCTAACTATCCTGTTACACCCTCTGTTACACAGCCTACTATACACTCTGTTACATACTTTGTTAATAGGGCACAATATGATGTTATTGAAACACAGACTGTCATTTTCCATTATTTTTCGGTTTACTAAATATTGCCAGGTTTAAACTTCTCAGATGAGAACGTTACTTTAAATGTTACAGAGTTGCTTTGACAGGAGATGACCTACTTAAAAGCTGAATAATGATCAGCTGCTCAGTGACATTTTGCTACTTGGGATGGTGTAAATTCTCCAGTGCAGCTGCCATCAACTTTTTTTATTCATTGACAGGATGAAGGTGTCGCTAACTGGACCGACATTTATTGCCCATCCCTAATTGCCCAGAGAGCAGTTAAGAATCAACCACATTGCAGTGGGTCTGGAGTCACATGTAAGCCAGACCAGGTAAGAATGGCAGTTTCCTTCCCTGAAGGACACTAGTGAACCAGATGGGTTTTCCTGGTAGTCAACAATGGTTTCAGGGTCACTATTAAACTCCCAATTCCGGAACAGTCAGAAAGACAGTCAAGGAGCTGGGCACATTTTGCTGCTGAGATTTTGTAGCTTTCAAATGGTCCATGTGCTTGTTCAGGACTGTCACACCTACCCAAACCTTATATGTCACTGGACCTGACCTCATGTCGACCATGCCTCTTGCCCAGGCAGGGCCATTCCTGTGGTTCCTACACCAAATTCTGTCGCTCTTACTTAGCAGAGTCTTGTGGCAAGAATTCGCTTTCCTGATGCTATTTCACCCCACACCCTGCTGTCCGGAAAGATCAGATTTAACCTGGTGCAGAATCTTCTCTCCATTAGCAACTCTGCTGGAGCTGTCCCTCTACATGCATGAGGGGTTTGTCTTATAATCAAACAGGAACTGGGACATTTTGATACTAAATAATGCTGTAGGCTATTTCTTTAAGCCTGCCTTAAGTGTTTGGACTGTTCTTTCTGCCAGACCACTGGATGATAGATGGTATGGAACTGTCCTTATGTGTCAAATACCATTCAACTTGAAGAAATACTCAATTTCCCAGCTGGTAAACAATGACCTGTTATCAGTGACCAATACTTCCAGGAGTCTGTGTATTGCAAAAAGATCTTTACAGCTTTTCTATCGTCATCCCCGTATTTGACAAATGAACCCAATGCACATACAGCCACTTTGAGTGGGTATTCACAATGAGAAAGAATATTGAGCCCGTGAAAGGACCTGCATAATCAATGTGCAACCGATTCCAGGGTTTATCCAGTCATTCTCACGAATGTGGGGGAGTTGCTGGTGGTAATTTTTGTCCTTGTTGGGACGACATGGCTATGTCTGTTCATACCTCCCCCTGCCTGTGTTGGATTAGAGTCCACTGCAATGTGATTCTGTGTCCTCCTGTATCCCCCTTCTTTCCATCATCCTCCATTTCCTGGTTGTATTTTGAAATGGTACAAACTGTCTTACAATGGTGGGATCTCAGAAGAGATGGATTGTGTTATTGCTGAGGCCAGGACAGGTCACCATCAATCAGCCAGCCTGTGGGACAGGGCTGCCCATGTATGTGTTGGGTTTTATAGCCCCTGAGTTGTACATCGATGCACCTGCATTATTTTGAAGATGAACCAAGTAGATCTCTCCAGTGCCCTGGTTAGTATTTAACCCTCAAGCAACATCCCATAAAAATAGATTATCTGGCCATAATAATGACATCACAGTTTGTGGGATCTTTCTGTGCACAAATTGGCTGCTGTGTTTCCAACATTACAACAGGGACTACATGTCAAAGAAAACTATGTCATGGATAGGGGGTGTGTCTGATTTGTTCTGAGGTTGTGAATCACCATATGGTTACAGCACACAGGGTTGATCCGGCTTGTGTCAGCTCTCTGCAAGAGCAACCCAGCTACTGCTTAAAATCCTGCAATTTCCGACGCCGCCCCCCCACCCTTCAAGTACCTGTCTAGTTCCCCTTTGAAAACCACAATGGGATTTGTCTCCACCACACTCTCAGGCCAGACCCCAAACATTAACTGCAGGGAAACAAATTTCCTCACGTCACCTTTGGATTTTTTTGCCAATCAACTTTTCTAACTGCAAGTCTCGTACCAAGGAGGGAGGGTTGGAGCCAAGGTTGTGATGTTTAGGGAGAGGATTCTTTCACACCTGCTCATTTCCAGGAGACACCAGGCTCCCAGTTGGAGAATCTTCCTTGTATCCTATTTTGCTGGAACTGTCCCTTTTAACCAGGATTTAGTGATTCCACTGCGGAGCGGTAAGAGGTGGAAGAATCATGCTCGAACACACTACAATAGCAAATTCCATTAAGCAATTTGTAAAACCTTTTCTAAAATTCTGTTTCACCCGTTCTACCTTTTGTTGCTAGGTGCCAGCTCATAATGAGAGGTGAGCTGTTTGTACAACAGGAGTGACACATTTGATGAATTTAACAGACAGACTTCACCACAGGAATCTTGACTTGTCACCATCTGTCAGTAACTCTCACACTGCAGGGACTGCAGCAATAATGGGAGCAGCTATTTCAGGAATACTGGCCTCAGGCACTGGGTGGGAGTTGAACTCCGCACTGTCATTTATGAAACAAGTAAGCAACAAACACATCCAGAATCCTGCTCACTTTTCCCTGACAATGTTTATTCCGTTTACAGAGGGATCTTTGTTTCAGAAGAGAATAGTTTGGGATATAATCTTAAAGTGGGGTTAATGAGGGATGGACGATTAAAGCTGGCCCTGACCCATTGAACATCAGTTACGTTTCTATAGAACATGTGTTTCCATGACAACCATCTCAATGCATTAAGATTTGCAGAGAGCTAGGATTCAGGATCGCTGGAATGAGCTGCACGGATTGGTTCAGTCGAGTAGAATCTCCACTCTCCATGTTGCATCCAGACAGACGTTGGCAGACATACTGCACTGAGTCCAGGGAGCCACAAACTCATGGTCACATTACCTTTGAGCCCAGAAATCCTCAATTTAAAAAAAAATCATTTCAAAATGGAACTGCCACTTTAAATTGCATTTTGGGAAATTGATTTTTGCAGAATTATTAGATTCCTTTCAATGCGTATTAGATTTCTCTCCAGCTCATCTATGACTTGTTAAAAATCATTTGTTTCTGTACACTTTTCCCTCAGCCAAACAACTGGGCACACATTTTTGTCTCGTTTATATGTCAAAGTTTCCCAGCTGTAAATTTCTAAGCTCCCGGTAAAAATGGAAATTTCCTGTGTAAACTTGTCACGTAGTAATTTAAAGGGAGTCGGGTGTGTAGTGTGAGGTGGAAATGTTATTAACATGGTAATCCACAGACCTTGGCTAAAGCTCAGGGATTGGGTTCCACTGCAGCAGCTAGTGGAATTTAAGTTCAATACATAAAAGCTGAAAGCTAGCATCAGCACAAAAATTATCGTTGATCATCATTAAAAACCCATCCAGTTCACTAATATCCTTTAGGGAAGGAAATTCTCACCTAGTGTGGTGTGAGCATGACTCCAGACCCACAGCAATGTGGTTGACTCTTAACTGCCCTCTGGAATGGCTGACCAAGCCACTCAGTTCAAAGGCAGATGAGAAGGGCAACAAATGCTGGCCTTGTGGGCAACACATAGATCCCATCATCGAATTAAAAAGAACCACAGTCTCTCTCATGATGATTGTGGCTCAGTTCCTACCAGCTCCTCAGTCTGCACTGCGGAGATATCTCAGATTCTGCCTCTTACACCTCTGCTTCTAGAATTATCTCCAGTTTTGCTGTTTAAAAATCAAATTGTTGCATAAAAATGGAAGTGGGATTCAACCTTAAATGGAGCTGAATTGCATCTGTTTGCCCTGATCTGTAGCTAATCAGTCAGATTAATAACCACACTCATTGAAATAAATAAATGGCGCCTTTACCTCCCATGTCTATGTATCAAGTACATCCCATCGTTGCCTAATACTCTACTGCGTTACCTTTCAGGCACTTTGGTTCGGCTTTTGTCGGACAGTAGTAGTGTCTCTACCTCTGGGCCAGGAGACCATGGTTCCAGTCCCACCTTATCCTGAGGTGCATTATATCTGAACATATTGATTGAAAATATTTATAATAATGCACACAGGATTTCTCTGCCTATAAAAGTCACATCTTGTGGTATGTGTATGTGGAGGGATTCTGAGGTGATGTACTCTATGCAAGAGTTTACTGCCACAGCTGTCTGACTTCTGCTCTCGAACTTCAGGATTTTGGTTGTTGTGTTGGACTTGGAAGGTATAGAATTTTTTACTCCTTTTTGAACAGTTGCTACTGGAAAACCAAATCATGTGGAAGCTGTACATACATAAAACATAAAACATAGAACAGTACAGCACAGTACAGGCCCTTCAGCCCACAATGTTGTGCCAACCTATTATCCTAATAAGATAAATCTACCCTGCATACCCTACATTTTACTATCCTCCATGTGCCTATCCAAGAGTCGCTTAAAAGTCTCTAAAGTATCTGACTCCACTACCACTGCCGGCAGCGCATTCCACATGCCCACCACTCTCTGTGTGTGAAGAACCTACCCCTGACATCTCCGCTATACCTTCCTCTGATCACCTTAAAATTATGCCTCCTCGTAATAGTCATTTCTGCCCTGGGAAAAAGTCTCTGACTATCCACTGTATCTATGCCTCTCATCATCTTGTACACCTCTATCAAGTCACCTTTCATCCTTCTTCTCTCCAATGAAAAAAGCCCTAGCTCCCTCAACCTTTCCTCATAAGACCTGCCCTCCAGTCCAGGCAGCATCCTGGTAAATCTCCTCTGCAACCTCTCTAGAGCTTCCATATCTTTCCTATAATGGGGTGACCAGAACTGAACACAATATTCCAAGTGCGGTCTAACCAGAGTTTTATAGAGCTGCAGCATAACCTCACGGCTCTTAAACTCAGTTCCCCTACCGATGAAAGCCAACACACCATATGCCTTCTTAACAACCCTATCAACTTGAGTGGCAACTTTGAGGGAACTATGGACGTGGACCCCAAGATCCCTCTGTTCCTCCATACTGCCGAGAATCCTGCCATTAACTCTGTATTCTCCATTCAAATTCGACCTTCCAAAATGAATCACTTCACACTTTTCTGGGTTGAATCCATCTGCCACTTCTTTGCCCAGCTCTGCATCCTGTCAATGTCCCATTGAAACCTACAACAGCCCTCCACACTATCCAGATCTAGATGTTGTACATACTGTGTGGAAAATGACAGGATCTGAGCTTAGAAGAGAACGCTCGCTATCAGTCAATGATGAGGTCAACACGCTCTCAATTTGGTGATCTCATCAAAAGCAGCACAGCACCAGGGATGGGAGGGTCCAGAGTTACACAGACTGATCCCACAGCCTGCTTGTATTTTTCTCAGTCACACCAGCCTGTCCAATTATTGACTAGTTCCAGACCAACTCCTGGTCTTGACTCAATGGAATTAATATGGAAGATGTGGAGTGTGTGCGTTTTATAAAATTCAATAGCTTCTACATATTGTACACATTGTCTGATGAATATTCTTATTAAAATTTCATCTCAAATCTGAATTAACAGGTTGTCCTCATCAATGTGAAAATATTAAAGTTGATGAAAATTTGGCCTATTGAGTCTACTCCACCGTTCAACCCCATTCTTCTCACTTCTCCCCATAACCTTTGATCCCATTACTAAACAAGAAACTATTTATCTTCATCTTAAATACACTCAATGACTTGGCCCCAACAGCCCTCTGCAACAATCAGTTCCACAGATTCACCACCCTCTGGCTGAAGAAATTCCTCCTCATCTCAGTTCGAAAGGTTTGTCCCTTCACTCTGAGGCTGAGCCCTCAGGATGTGGTCTGTCCTACTAGTGGAAACATCTTCTCCACGTCCAGTCTATTCAGACCTTTCTGTTCTGAGAAAACGTCACTTGACTGGAAACGTTAACTCTGATTTCTCACTACAGATGCTGCCAGACTTGCTGAGCTTTTCCACCAATTTATGTTTTTGTTTTGGATTTACAACATCCACAATTCTTTTGGGTTTTCTCTCAGTATTAAGCTTCAGTGAGATCTCCCCTTATCCTTCTAAACTCCATCGGGTACAGACCCTGAGTCCTTGACCACTTCTCATATGACAAGTCTTTCAACCCCAGGATCATTCTTGTAAACCTACTTTGGACCCCCTCCAACACCAACACATCCTTCCTTAGATACAGGGCCCAAAACTGTTCACAACATTCCAAATGTGTTGTAACCAAGGCCTTGTACTACCTCAGCAGCACATCTCTGTTCTTGCATTCTAGCCCACTTGAGACTAATGCTAACTTGCATTTGCCTTCCTAACCATTAATTAAACCTGAATGTTAACCTTAAGAGAGTGCAGAAGTAGGATTCTCAAGTCTCTTTGTGCTTCAGACGTTTGAATCCTTTCCTCATTTAGAAAATAGTCTATGCCTCTATTCTTCCTCCCAGAGTGCTTAACCTCACATTTTCTCATATTGTATTGCATCAGCACTATTTAGCCAACTCTGCTAACCTGTCAAAGTCCTTCTGCAGCCTCCCTGTTTCCTCAACACTATTTGCCCTTCACCTGTCTTTGTGTCATCTGCAAACTCACCAACATCAGTTCCTTTCTCCAGATCAATAATGCATAGCATGCATAGTTGTAGTCTCAACACTAACCCCTGTGGAACTCCACTAGTCATTGGCTGCCATCCTGAAGAAGACTTTTATCCCCACTCTCTGCCTTCTGCCAGTCAGCCAATCCTTTATCCATGTCAGTACCTTACCCCTAACACCATGGGCTCTTATCTTATTCAGAGCCTCCTGTGTGGCACCTTGTCAAAGGCCTTTTTGTAAATCTAAATAGATCACGTCCATTGGCTCTCCTTTGTCTAACTTGTTTGTTGCCTCTTCAAAGAATTCTAACAGATTTGTCAGGTGTGACCTCCACTTAATGAAGCTTTGCTGACTCTACCCTATTTCACCATGCATTCTATGCAGTCCAAAATATCAACCTTAATAATGGACTTTAAAATCTTATCAATGTGTGAGATCAGGCTAATTGACCTACAGTTTCCTGTCTTTTGCCTTGTTCCCTTCTTAAACAGGGTATTAAATTAGTCCTCTGGCACTCTCCCTGACTCCAGTGATTCCTGAAAGATCACCTCCAATGTCTTTACAATCTCCTCACAACCCTGGGTAGTAGCTCATCTGATTCAGGTCATCTATCTACATTCTGACCTTGTGATAGGGTTAGGGTTAGGGTTAGCACCTTCTCCTTAGTGATGTCCACTACAGTCACCTCTGTCCCCCAACTCTCTTGAAGTTCTGGTATGCTGCTGTTGTTTTTTTCCCATGTGAAAAGTGATGTAACTTTGTAATACCATTATGTTGGTTTCCAGCTATTCCCCCTCAAGCTGCAGGGTGAATTCTACCCTATTATGGTCACTGTCCTCTAGGGGTTCCTTCACCTCAATGTCCCTCATGAAGCCTGCCTCATTGCATTTCATCGAATTGAGAACTACCTGTTCCCTTGTGGGATCTATCACAAGCTGCTCCAAAAATGATCTTGTAGACTTTCCACAAATTCCTTTTCTTGATAAGGTCAGAAATCACATGACACCAGCATTTCTGATGAAGGATCTAGGCCCGAAACATCAAGCTTTCCTGCTCCTATGATGCTGCTTGGCCTGATGTGTTCATCCAGCTCCACACTTTGTTAACCAGGTTTTGTCCAACAGGTTTATCTGAAATTGCAAGCTTCCGAAGTGCTGTCCCTTTATCAGGTGAAGTGAAAAGAAGCACACAGGCTCAGACTTAATAATCAGAGAGATCAAAGGATCATACAAATGGTGTGAGTGGGGTGTTGACAGGCCAAGTAATAGGTCCCTGCAGATGATCAACAGTGTCAGATGGTGTGCGGAAAGTATCAACAGCTGAATAGCAAGTGAAGGGATGACTTTAATCCGATTAAATGAGGCAGTGAGATAATTACAAAATATTAAAGGTAAAGCGGTGCTGGAGACAAACCAAATGACTGGAATAATGTGATAGGTATAAGAGTCGCATTCCAAGGGTCTAACCAAAGTAAAAAAAATCCAAAACTGTACAAACTAATTAAGGTAGAGAGGTCATCACAAGTTATCAAGGTGATGGTCTCAAAACAGGACGGTAAAGAAGATTTTACAGATACAGACAGTGTGGTGGGGTCACTTGTAGCGTGACATGAACTAAGATGACTATTGAGGCCATCTTCATGGGTCAGTCTTTGCTCGGCGATTCTATGTTGTGCATCTCAAAGTCTATCTTGGAGAACCATTAACCTGAAGATCAAAGTCTGAATGTCCTTGACCGTTGAAGTGTTCCCCCACTGGGAGGGAACATTCCTGTCTGGCGATTGTTATGCAGTGTCCATTCATTTGTTGTTGTAGTATCTGCATGGTTTCGCCAATATACCATGCCTTGGGGCATCCTTGCTGCAGCGTGTGAGATAGACAATGTTGGCTGAGTTACGAGTATCTGCTGCGTACGTGGTTCCCATGTGTGATGGTAGTGTGCAAGTCGATTATCTGACATGTCTTGCAGAGATTGCCATGACAGGGTTGTGTAGTGTTGCGGTTGATCTTGTCCTGAGGGCTGGGTAGTTTGCTGCGAATGATGGTCGAGCCAAAATCATCCCTCTGCCTCCAACTCTCACCTTCAAACAACCATCAAACGTTAAACAGACCAATGTGCTACAAGCTCATTTTCCTTATTTCGGATACTATGTGAGTTTAAGTCCAGTCCTCAGTTGACTGCGGTCCTTCTCCCTTTGCACCCCCCCCACTCCCCTTGCCCCCTTAATTGCCCTTGAGAAGGTGGTGGTGAGCTGTCTCCTTAAACCGCAATGTGCTGTAGGTAGACCCAGGATGCGCTTGGGGATGGAGTTGTGGATTTTCTGCTCCACAGTGAGATCTAAACTGTAGTAAATATATAGCATCTTTCCCCCAGCACTGATGGCATGAATACTAACGTATTTGTTCAGGTTATTACAATTAAGTCTGTAGGTATTTCATAGCTTTGCCACTGGGAGTGGAAAAATGTCCAATTCTGCCTCATAGCTCCTTTCACATCCACAGGAGCAGGGAATGAAAAATGTACAAACATTTTGCCTTGCTGAGTAATTTAAAATTACAGACAATTTAAAATTTTTTCCCTGATGTTTCTTTCAATGTCTGGCTCTCTTAAATGCTCTGAAAATCCAATCATTTTCAGCTACATCACTTGGACAACATGTTGTTCTAAGGGCTGTGTCCTATGGCTGCTCCAGCCTACACGTGGAGCACTTACAATGGAGGTCAACGGCAAGCCAGCCAGCCCACAAGACAGAATTGAATGATTGTTTCTCTCAAGCAACTACACAGGAATAACAATGGCATTGAACACATAGGCCTACTAGTTTATAAGGTGCATTCAGTATGACACCAAGGTTACCAGTTAAAAGAAGAATAATTTAGACCTTATTATGTGCCAGTAACTTAATTGAGGAGATGAAATAGTTTATACGTGGAATAATAGACTCTTGATAATGATTACATGGCTGTAATCTAATTGAGGGGTTCAGATAATTATGTATAAAACACTTGCAAACCTCAGAATCAGTAAAAGGCTGAAATTGAGTGATCCAGATGATTTCTAAATTACTTACTGGCTTTCTACAGGAGATTATAAAACACAATGATCTAATTGAAGGATTCAGGTGGTTTATGAGCAGAGGAATGGACAGCAATGAGTGATTATAAGGTTAAATGGTTTATTCAGAGAATAAACACTATTAGTGTGTAATAATAAGACTGCGGGCTAATTAATGGCATCAGATGGTTCGTATATCAATTAATGATAGTTAGGAGTAATTACGTTGTTGACATTGATTCAAGAGTCCACCCTTTTGATAGTGTGACCGTGAATGATAGAATCTTACAGCATAAAGGAAGGCCATTCATCCCATCATATTTGTGCTGGCTCTTTGAAGAAGCTGCTCAGTTGCTCAGGTGCACTCTTTCCCCCTGTATTTTTTTTTAATCATTTGTCCAGTTGCACTTCAAGGATGCCGTCCAGTCAGATCATTGACAAAGCCCTCTGCAGACTCCAAATTTAAAAGGCTATTGGCATGAGACAGCCACCTTCCATTGGGGAGAGTTGTAAATGTGCTGTTAGAATGATCACTGGCAACACTGGACCTTGAAAGATCAAATCAGAGAAACAGAAACTGCTCCCGCAGAGAGTGAGTCAACCTACAGAACATGGACTGCAGCCATTCAAGAAATCACCACCTTCTCAAGGGTCAACCAGGGATGGGTAATAAATGCTGACCCAGTCAGCGATGCCCACATCCCACAAGTGAGTAAAAAAATGACCTGCTTAAATGGTGTGCTAGTTTCTTGTTAATATGTATGAGGCCACACAAATCCCTTTGTGCTGTAGGTGTGTAGGCAGTTAAATTAATGGCTTTGGTTAGATACATTGAGAAAATTCGCTAGACCTTATAGAGAGAAACTTTCCGTGAAACTGGACAAAATTGACACTTTGCCAAAATGGGTAGGATTCAGGCCTTTGTGTCATCCTCACCAGTTGCCTTCTGATCTATTTTTGTGCCATCCACAAACTTGGCTACAGTACACTCACTTTCATCATCCAAGTCATTAACATAGATCATAAATAAATGAGGTCCCAACCCTGATTCCTGTGACACACCACTAGATATTGATTGCTCTCCTGAAAATGACTCCCTTTTCCCAACACTCTGTTTTCTATTAGTTAGCCAATCCTCTATCTATGCTAATACCATGGACTCCTATCACATTAAGTAACTTATTGTGTGGTACCTTATCAACGTTGGCTGAAAATTCAAATATACTACATCTACTGGTCCTCTTTTATCTATCCTGCTCGTTACCTTCTTAAAGAACTCTAATAAATTTGTCAGACCTAATTTCCATTTCATGACGCCATGCTGGATATGGCTGGTTATACTGGGCATTTCTGAACAGTGTGTTACTTTTAATAGTGGGAATGAATTTTGCTCAGACATAGCATAACCCAGCTTCATGATAACAGTACGGGGCCTGCATGGATAGGGGCTTAAAAATGATCTCAATAGAACTCTATAAACATTCAGTTCTGAAACACAATTAAAATAAAGAGTTTTTTTATTGCAAAAATACACCATATTCATTTTTAAAAAAAACTTTGTCTGCATGCACAAGTACCAGAGCAAGTCTGTAGAGTTTTTGTGTATCTAGAAAAAGGTATGTTGGAATTTGACTTTCCATGCAGTTACAAAGCAGGACAGTATTTACATAGAGATAACAAGGTGTGGGGCTGGATGAACACAGCAGGCCAAGCAGCATCATAGGAGCAGGAAAGCTTGACATTTCAGGCCTAGACCATTCATCAGAAATGGGGGAGGGGAAGAGGGTTCTGAAATAAATAAGGAGAGAGGGGGAGGCGGTTAGAGGATGGATAGAGGAGAGGATAGGTGGAGAGGAGCCATGAGAGAGTTGCAGTGGGAGAGAGATTCCCTGAGGTTTGTCCGGAGGGAGGAGGGTAACTTCTTCAGGGTAGGCATCCTTAGAAGAGGCTTCGCAGTGGGGTTAAAATTGTATCAGAGATGAAAGGTACTGCAGATGCTGGAGAATCCGAGATAACAAGGAGTGGGGTTGGATGAACACAGCAGGTCAAGCAGCATCATAGGAGCAGGAAAGCTTGACGTTTCGGGCCTAGACCCTTCATCAGAAATGGGGGAGGGGAAGAGGGTTCTGAAATAAATAGGGAGAGAGGGGGAGGCGGATAGAGGATGGATAGAGGAGATATACATTGAGGCAATGAGAGGGTCTGATACTGAACTGACCCTCATCAAAAGTTGGCAGAATTCGAATGAAGTTTGGTCAACGTGATTGTGGTGTTTTGGCGTTGAGTGTGTGCATACTGTTTTTGGGTAAATGGATTTGAATGTGTATTTATGTGAATGAGCATGTGCGACTGCCTATTTATTTGTGTCTGTTAGTGTGCTAATATGCTTATGTGTCTGTTTTGAACATTAACATTCCTGGTATCATCAGAACCGGTGGCAAAATGTGACAACATTGATTTTCTATCTTTTTATTGGGACCTGTTGCCATGGTAATCACTCAAAGATGATAAATGCTAATTGGTTCACAAGCATATAGACATCTTATAATTTGCAGTGAAACAGGGAATCCTCCACCTTGAGTACAATTTTATTTAAAAACTTGTTGTCAAAGTACATGATTATTTTTGCCAATTTTTAGATTAGACTTTGACCCAGATATTGTGCATTTTAATCTTGTGATCTTTTATTTAATGGCATTTAATTACCTATGTGTAGGGATGTTATAGTTAAAATGTATTTCAAATAATTTGCAAAGACAGTGATGTGTGAGCAGGAAATACAGAGAGACTATAATTATAAAGCTGACATTTTGATTTCATAGGTGTGCTTTAACTAATGGTAAGCTGGTCAGATTGCTGCAATTTCAAGACTCTCCTTCCTTCCCCCACTTTTCTCATGTCACTGGAATATTGAAGGGTCTCTCACACTTTGCATTGTTCAAGACATAAAATAGTTCCCATTTCTGTAGAAAGAAATATGACAGGCAGGATCCGTGGCCTATCCCATGCTTATGATTGTCAGAGCTTCAAAACTAACTACTTCCTTACCCTTGCCCCTTCCTCTCCCTTCCACACACCCCCACCCACCCTCTTCTCACCGTCCCCACTTTCCCCTTCATTTATTTCCCATTACCGTTCTGCAATTGTCCTCTTGCTCTCCCTATGCTCCTCCTCTCACTTGCTCAGCATTGTCTGGTTCTGTAAGCTCCTGATGTGGAGGTTCCGTTTTTGGACTGGGGTGGACAAGGTCAGAAATCACACGACACCCAATTCTCGTCCAACAGGTTTATTTGAAAACTCAAGCTTTCGGAGCCCTGCTTGGGAAAGCTTCTGATTTCAAATAAACCCGTTGGACTGTAACCTGGTGTTGTGTGACTTCTGACTCTGTAAACCCCTGTCAGAGACAAAGAAAGACAAGGAAAAATCCCAGGATAGTTCTCCTATGAACCCCTGAGACAAGTAAAAGTAGTTCAGGATATAGTTGAATAGAAGTTAGAAACAAAAACAGTTCTGAAGAAGGGTCACTGGATCCAAAATGTTAACTCTGATTTCTCTCCACAGATGCTGCCAGACCTGCTGAGCTTTTCCAGCAATTTCTGTTATTGTTTCGGATTTCCATCATCTGCAGTTGAGTTTTATTGCAAATAAGTTTTTTGGAGTTGATAGAGAAGGAATTTCCTCTCTCAGGGGAGGAATGAGGCTATCTGGGGCTAATATGAGTAAGAAATTCTTCACAAAAAGGTTAGTGGAATTCTGAAACTCTCCCCAAAAGACTCCGGGTCAATTCAAAATTTCATGACTAAAAAGAAAAATTTTTGTAGTATTGAGGATTGCTGTAGCTAAGATACAAATGCAGTTGAGATAGAACAGCCATCATCCAACTGACAGATAGAGTGAATTTGAGAGGCTGAATGGCCTCATTCTGTTCCTGCTTTGCCACCAAGTTTATAACAAATCCATTTTGTTTTGCCATGACCTTAATCTCCCTCAGGTTATTCACCAGCTCAGTGACCTCTTTGACTCATTCTTAGCTTGTTCTTCTTGTTTAACCTTACCTTCCTTTAATTAACCACATTTCTCCAAACCATTCACTGTACCATGAGCAGACCTAATTGTTGTAATTTTGAAAATTCAGGTATTTGTCTCAGAACTATTCAATGCTGTGAAACTGATTAGCTGACAAATTTGGAGATGGTTATTTTCTGTGCTGACTTTTGCTATTACTGAGAGTCTCGGTGGTTGGTGATGGAAAAATTTTCAATCTAAAATTACGAAGTGAAAGGATATTTGCATTTATAACCTGATGTTACTGAATCTCCTTCTTTAGATACAACATGGTACCCGGGCTATACAAGTGAAAGCACTGCGGTTGGGAATAGGTCCGTCATTAAACAGATGGGTCTCAAAGTCTTCAGACGGTCGGACTTGATCGTAAATCAAACCTTCGACTACAGTTATTTTCTCTAAATTGTATGAATAGACTGGGTGCTTACAGTGTATAACAAAAACTACTATTGTGTTACAGAATTGCAATGGCTCAATATCTACCACACTTCCCACTGCAGTCAGTCAAAGGCTTTCCATGTCACTCCATCAGAATCAATCCAACAGATCTTAGCGTCATAGAGTCATTGAGTCGTACAGCAAAGAAACAGGCCCTTTGGTCCAACCAATCCATGCTGATACCGTAATGAACAAAAGAGATACTATTCCAGATTAAACATCCCCACTCCCCACACCGACTGTCACTCCAACTTACAGCAGGAACCCAGTTCCAGCACAGCTGCTGAAACTCACCAAGGTTCCTTTGATCTTGTGACTCCTGCCATTGAGAAGGACAGAAGCAGCAGTGTCATGGGAATGGCATCACACGCCCACCTCACCTCCAAGATGCACCTCAGGTAGAATGGGATAACAAGCACAAAGAGATGTGAAACTAAAGTCACATACCCTGTTATCAGTTTAATGGTAATGTGTGCTGTGGGAGTGTGGGATCCAGGCTCTCTAGGCTGACCTGTGCTGTCATCATAGCTACTCCATCTTGACATCTCACTGGGAAGGTGATGGCCTAGTGGCATTATTGCTGGACTGTTAATCCAGAGACCCAGGCAATTTTGGGGACCTGTGTTCAAATCCTGCCATGGCAGATGGTGGAATTTGAATTCAATACAAATCTGGAATTAAGAGTCTAACGATGACCATGATTCATTGTTGATTGTTGGGGAAAAACCCATCTGGTTCACAAATGTCCTTTAGGGAAGGAAAGCTGTTATTCTTACCTGGTCTGGCCTATATGTAACTCCAGACCCACAGTAATGTGGTTGACTCTTGACTGCCCTCTGGGCAATTAGGGATGGGCAATAAATGCTACCTAGCCAGTGATGCCCTCAACCTGTGAATGAATAAAGGAAAAAAATATATAAAACACGCAAGGTATCAACATAACACACAAGATACCTCATGTGGTGGCTTCAAATGCCCAACAGTGACTTAACAAGAAATACTTTCTTCAGAAAAACTCCTGCAAATCAGATTAGATTTGTTCCTTTATTGATGTGGGTCTGTAGGAGGAGAATGGGAGCGGAGGATAAACACCCAGGATACTGATGTACAGTTTGGATTCCTCTCCTTAAGGAATGGTACATTTACATTGGAAGCAGTTCAGAGGGGTTTTCTCAGCTTCTTCTTGGGATGAATGTGTTGCCTTGTGAGGAACCGTGGGGCAGGTTGGGCTGATTAGAAGATCTGAGGTGATCTTCCTGAAATGTAAGATTGTCAGGGGCTTTTATGGGGCAGATACTGAGGAAATGTTGCCCCTCGTACTGGAAACTAAAGCTGGGGAGCATCATTTCATACTATTGAGTTACTCGTTTAAGACGGAGGTGAGGAGGAATTTTTTTTTTCTGAGAGGGTCCGACATCTTCAGAATTCTCTCCCCTGGAGAACAGTGGCCACTCAGTCATGGAACATTTTCAAAACTGAGACTGACAACTTTCTGAACCAGAGAGGCTGGAGGAACTGGCAGGAAAGTGGAACTGAGGCCAAAATCAGATCAGCTATGTCTTCATGAATAGCTGATGGATCCGAGTAGTCTTCTGCTTGGATTTCTTATGTTCACATGTTCAAACTAAACCCATTCCTCATAGCCTTTAAACAAGCTTAACCTCAAGAGACGGTATTGTTACAAGATGCACTTTAGGTAATGTTTATATATCATCTGGGACATTGTGCTATTTTACATCTGCTTTTGGGATTACACACTTTTTTTTGTATTTATTCAAGCTGTTGAAAAATATCATCGTGCTAATTGCTTCTATGGTGAGATTTGCCATTTTTTTTGATCCTTGGGGAGGACATTGGAAGTTTAATTTTTAAAAGTTTTTAGAATTCTAGAGTTGTGGCAAATTGTAATGTAATTGTTGTTTCAATTTGCAGGTGGAAGGTTTGGGATTTGTTACGAATACTCCAGGAGACGTCTGACTGTGTATCAGAGCGAGTAATTGAAGTGATTTCGACAGTGAAATGGAGGGTCTTCAGTTGGAAACCAGGAGGGTTGTAGCTTCACTTCTGTCCCACTTTCGTCAGGTGTCTCTTGTTGTTCTGGTCTGGTGCTGGCTGCTAGGTCAGCCTGTGGTATTATCAGCCATTGGAGAATGACACTTAATTCTGTAAACACAGCCTCATTGTAAAGCCATTGTGTGACCCATTCTGGGATTGAATGTTCATTTTTCAAATCTTAATTTCAGATTTATCCTGCAGAGGTTTCGTGTCAGTGTGAACCACACTCATTCTGCTTTAACACATTTTCTGATGAATGGTCTAGGCCTGAAACGTCAAGCTTTCCTGCTCCTATGATGCTGCTTGGCCTGCTGTGTTCATCCAGCCCCACACCTTGTTATCTCTGCTTTAACACTCAACTTGTGGGGTAAAAGTATACACAGTGCAGCTGAATGACCACTATCATCTGAAACCACCACACCCCCCAGTTTCCCCCCCCCTCCCTCCCCCCACCCCCCTTCCCCAGTTGGTTGCATGGCTCAGTAGTTAGCATTACTGCTTCACAGAACCAGGCACCCAGGTTCAATTCCACCCTCGGGTGACTGTCTGCGTGGGTTTCCTCCGGTGCTCCATTTTCCTCCTACAGTCCAAAAATGTGCAGGTTAGGTGATTGGCCATGCTAAATTGCCCCATAGTGTCTAGGGATGTGTAGGTTATGTGGATTAGCCATGGGAAATGCAGGGTTATAGGAGAGGAAAGGCAGGTCTGGGTGGGATGCTCTCTGGAGGGTTGGTGTGGACTCAATGGGCTGAATGGCCTGTGACCACACTGTAGAAATTCTATAATCCTTTCTCTTGCCCTGCAAATCAACAGATGGAGAATTATTTTCTCTGTTTAATTTTCCTGTGTGAACAGATCTTGCTTTTGCTCGTGGTGTGAAAGGATGAGACCGTGTTTGATGAGTCCCTGGCAGGGCAGCTGGGTTGATCGAATTGATTTATTTTTGCAGACCAAGGCTCCCACTGGATGCTGTATCGTCAGCCGAATTTTAACATTGTTCTATAATTCCATTGAAATTCTGCACTGGGGGATCATCAAACGCTGTGCTCACACTGCATCTTATTATCGTTACAATTGAATATATTAATATCCAAAAGAGGTTCTTATCAAAGGTTTAAAAAAAAACTTGAAATGGACAAATCCATTCAGAGGGAAAGCAAATGTTTTTGGGAACTGAAGGCTCAAGTTATAAATTAAAAGGGGACAGTGACATGTGTTTAAAGACATGTTCTTGCTCATTTTTGCACTTGAAGTAAAAGGTTTTGCTGTTGCCACCTTCACACTTCCTTTATTCTGTTATCACCATTGGTCAAAAAGTGCTGTGAGAGAGCCAAACTTCAGTCTGTTCCCGAGCTCCTTGTTTATTAGATTTCCAAATTACGCATCACCTGTAAACTTTGAAATGGTGTCCTGCATGTCCAAGACTAGGCCTTTTCTGCAACTCAATAGGATCGTGACTGATCTGACATTCCTCACGTCCACTTTCCTGCCCTTTCCCCGTAAGCCTTGATTTCCGACTGATCAAGAATCTATCTCAGCCTTAAATATACACAAGGAGTCTGCCCCCACAACTCTCTGTGGCAAGAAGCTCCAAAGACTCTCAATTTTCTGCGAAGAAATTCCTCCTCTTTTCTGTCCTAAACTGGTTCCCTTTATTCTGAGATGATACCCTCTGGTCTCCGACTCTCCTACGAGGGGAAACATCCTCTCAGCATTTATGCTGTCAAGCCCCTCAAGACTCTTACATATTTCCATGAGGTTACCTCTCATTCTTCTAAACTCCAGTGAGGACAATCCCGACCTGTTTAGCCTTTGCTCCTAAGACAATCCCTCCATTCCAGGGATCATCCTCATGGACCTTCCCTGAACTGCATCCACAGAAATAATATCTTTCCTTAAATAAGGGGTACTGAAGCTGTCCACAGCACTTCAGATGTGGTCTCACCAGCACCTTGTACAGTTGCAGTAAGAATTCCTTACTCTTATACTCCATGTGTACACTAATATATCCTCTAGGCAACATCACAAGAAGTAGTTAACACAATTAGCAGAGATGCATTCAAGGGGAAGCTAGACAGACATATGAAGTAGAAAGGAATAAAAGGGCTAGGCGATTGGGTTGCAAAGTAGAGAGCAGGACGTCCACGAGAAGTGTAATCATCAACATGGACTGTTTGGGACAATTGGTTTTGTTGCCGCGTTTAACCTTCCTTGCAATTCAATATACATCATTGGCCCAAAGGAATGCAGAGAGGGAATGGGAACTTGTAATATTTAAATGAACTCCCTGACATATCTGAAATTTAACAAAAATAAGCCATATTTTTAAGAGATTTAAAAATATTGGGTGTAAATAATTTGTAATGAGGGCTATAAAACCTTGAAAAATTCCTTTTTTAAAATTTTGTGTTTGTCTTTTTACACAGAGATAAATGACTCTTTTAATTTCATTATTTATTAAAGACCACTTCATATTCATGTGTCCAAGGAGTGAGTATTAAAATAGAAATGAATACTGTGAAACATTTATGTTAAATAAACTGCATGACAGCTAAACATTCCACCTAAAACATTGAGATTAACACAACCACACTGAATAAATGTGTTCTTCAGTAGCCCTTAATACCAAATCATCAATATCCCTTTTACTTGTATCTTGAGCGATCACATGTGGAGATGCTGATTATATTCAATGCCCCATTTCACATTTTATCTTTCCCTCTTGTCTCCCTTTACGCTGATCTATTATAAATCCACTATCTATTGTGATGCTCCCTGAGCAGAAACACACAGTAAGGAAAATTTATACTTTATTTCAAATGTCTGTGCAATCTGTAATTGCTTCAACGGGTTTTTGGAAAGGACTTCTAAATGTTTCCATCAACGGTGAAGAAATCAATTGTAATTTTTGTTTTGAATGAGAAGAAATATTGGTCTAAGTGACCTGGCAAGCCTTGACCTGGAAGTCGTGCCAACAGGAAGGGAGCTAGGATAGAAGCCACATAACCAGACATAGAGGAGTGCTGTAGACACAAGGGAGAGTTACATGCAGCAGAGCTGGAGGTGGAAACAATCTGATATAGGTACAAAGAGAAAGCAAATAGACAAAAATAGCAACACAGATTCTTATGGAGGAAGAGGCAAATTGCTCTCAATTTTATTTGGCAGAAAATGAAAGAGGAGTACTGGAAGGTATTCTAAACTGGCTAATGAGGTCTAAAAACGGAAAGCAGTGTGAATAATTTGGATATGCTAAAGGGCTGTACATTTTCCCAAAAAGTGGTCAAACAGTGAACCAGCATGTTATTGGTGGTCAGTTGAGAAAAGAACTCAAAAAGCATACCATCAGGAAAGGAGAGAGAGATTTTGTCTAAATGATGATAATCATGGACCTGAAAGTTGAGGGTGAAAGCCTCTCTCAGATAGGACTCCAGACATACCCTGTTAAAAATAAACAGCAAATAACTGGGCAGCAAGATGGTGCCATATTTCTAGTGGGGAGTGAAACAAATATTCATGGCTGCACAGACATGTCTTTGTTGTACCAATTAGTTAAAGTGAAATCTATCTTTTGATTTGAAATATTGTTTATCTGTTAATTCATGTATAATTTGTATAGTTCTGATTCATGTAAACATTAAATCTACCAAATGTGGCATCTTGTAAGCCATCTCTACAACTGGGGATTTGGTTATTCTGATTATGGTTCAGAGGTTGTGGACTGAAGTCTCACTCCAGAACCTTGAACACAAACCGTAAACTGAAGCTCCTTGTGCCTGAGGGAGTGCTGCTTGGTTGAAAGTACCATCAAGCAACATTTAAACAAGGCCCATGTCTGCCCTCCCATTGTGGATAAGGAGGTTCCATGGTACTTTCTTGAAGAGAAGCCAGGGAGTTCCCTCAAGTGCTGTGGCCAATATCCGTCCTCAACCAATATCATTAAAACAGGTGAGCTGTTCATTATTACATTGTTGGTTATGGGATCTTGCTTTGTGTAAATGGTTGCCACATTTTCCATGTTAGAATGCCCTTAAAAGTATTTAATTAGTTATAAAGTGCTTTGGGACATCCTGAGACCAAGAATGGCACTAAAGGATTGAAATATCTGCGCAGATAAGAGTCTTCAATAATACAATTGAAGGAACGGAGTCTACTGCAGAACTAGGTTGTGCAGAATCTCAGTATCAGCAAGGACTCCTAGAATAGCACGCTCAAACTGACCTCTCTTCGACTCATCCCATGGTACTGCCTTCTACATATTACATATAGTTCCCTCTCCTCTACATACGGCACATTTGTACAATGTAGTCATGTAAACACCTCTCACCAGAGTTACAGGTTGTAGAATTGCTCAGCACATTCTCAGGGTATAAACTTGTTATTTTTTCTCAGATTATTTCCTACTTCAGCAAACTGGGGTAATTGAATATGCTTGTTACTTAGACTGCTCTTTTGGATTAGAGCATTCAGTCAGCATGATTCAGCATGTTCTAACAGATCAGTTCATATGAATGTGACCAATACAGCCAGTCGATTGGAAGAAAGATGTTTCTCTGCATTCCTCACATTCTCTGAAGCAGCACATCAGATGATTGTCACTCCCTCAATCTGATAAACTCCAGCCCATGTTGATGACAGGAATGTTACTACACTACATTGTTAGAAATTAAACAACTTGCTGCAATTTCTGGCAACATTGTTGTGTCCCAAAACTGGCCACAACTTTCCTCAAAGTGGCATTAGTGAAAGAACGCATTCCTGGGATATTGGTGTAGATGGTGTTGCAAAGTTGAGTAGATTACTTGTGGATTGGAAGGCAGGATGTTAGAATTTGTTAGTAAAATTGATGGGGGGTTGCGGGGGGAAGAATGTGCGGTCCCTTTAAAAGATTATGTGATTTTCTGGGCTTGGAGATTTAAAGAAAACATGTCTACAGGCAACAGCAGATGCACAGAGAGTTCTCAAATTTGAAACATTTGTACCAAAAGGGTGTGTGGTTAGCAACCAGGCAGTGATCTAGTTTTGTTACAAAGATAACCAGTTTGAATATCAGCAATTAATTTAAACCAGGCACTTAGAGAGTGAAAATCAATTAAATTTAAATCTGATGGTTTTGACAACCTAGGACCAATACTATTTTAAGAAATTTATAGGTTATCAAGGATATAAAATAAGACATTATTTGAAAACTGGTGTGAGAGCAACTGCCATCTGTTAAGAGAACAGCTGTCAGCAGCCATCAGCTCTAAAGGAAGAGAAAGTCATTGGCTCTCACGGAAATCTCTAAGCTCTTAGAGTAAGCTCCATCTAAACAAAGGTACTATGGCTCTCCCAGCTAATATTCCTGACACAAAAATTTGACAGAGAAAGGTGTTCCTGGCAGAGGAATTCAATGGAGAAAGTCGTTCCTGACTGGAGAACAGCGGAGAAGGCAAAGAACATTCTGGAAGTCTTACCCTGGCGATAATTGTGAGAGACTAAATTTTAATCTAATTTTCTTATTACTTTGCTTTAAATAAGTGGGACTTATATTTATTGGAACAGCATACTATTAGAATGTTGTTTTAATCAGGAATAGTAGCAGTTAAGGGGGAATTGTTTGGTTTGTTAGCAGTGCTGTTAATTTGTTTACTGTTAGAGTTAGATCAATAAATTGTTACTTATTGATTATAAAGTGAGTATCATGGATTTCTTTCATCTAACCACTCCTTTATAATAGATTGGGGGGTGAGAGGCAGGCTATATCACTTTTCACACTTCCTTTAACAGATTATGAGGTGAGATGAGCACTCTGGGTGTTTCAGTTTTAATTATCAGAAGGACGTTGACCCCTGCATTATAACAATGGCAAAATTGGCATTTATTGCCCAAGCCTGATTTCCCTTGAGATGGTGAATAGCCTATTGCCATCCATGAATGCGAAGGTGATGTTAGGTAGGGAGCTCCAGGGTTTGGACCCAGGAAAGGGGGTGTGGGGGGCTACAGGGGGAACATGGAGGCGATGGTACTCCCATGCACTGGCTTTTCTTGTTCATCAGTATCAGAAGGAGAGTGCTTCCAAATGAAGCAGCAGTAGGCAATTGTTTCGAGACCAGCATTAATGAATAAATAAGAAGGGAGGTTTGCTTCATGTTAGAGTGTATTCTCCCTGGGAATGTTTGAAACTGAAATGAGCTGCCAGAAACGAAGAGAGAATTTTACTTTGCTGAAATATAAATTTCTCTTGGGATGGATCAGTTTTATATAAAAGAGTTAGGAAAAGGTTGTAGTGAAGAACGTAATTGTAAATAAATCCCTGTATATTTCAACGCTTAATCCTATAACCCATTTAATTGCACTAAGGCCCTCACTCCCAACACTATATAACTAAGGGGCACCATTATAATATTTTAATGCAAGCTTTTCTGTCAACAGTCTTGAAACAAGGACATTTATGGCAGTTGGGCTCTTCACTCACCAGAGTTCTGCAGTGACTCAGTTTATAACTAAGAGGACAGATTGCACAGATTAGAAAAGAGAAAAGAATCCACTCTTTAACAGTGTGGAAGTGTTTTATTTGGTAAAGGTGGAGAATATGAGTTCCCTGATTTGGCTGTTAACCTGGTCCAATCAGGGAGCCCTTGTTGACTGACATAATATCAGGGGTTCTGGTCACTCTCGGAGCTGGCTCTGAGCCAGCTGGGTCAGTGTCAGGTACTACGTGCATGTAAATAAAGGACGGTTTGGTGGCAGGATACTGGCCTTCGTGGAGTTAGTTCAGTGAGCGATGAGAGAAAACCATGCCCCTGAAGAGTTTCGCTCACAGTAGTTGTCTTTGTGCTGGGGTAAGCATTTCTGACATCATGCCATTAATTGGGAAGGTTGACCCATTTGATCCTGCCATTGAAGAGTGCGCCCAGTATGTGGAAAGAATACATTATATTTTCTGGGCAAATGACATTGGGGCAGATGAAAATCAACAAGTAATCTGTCTGAAAACTTGTGGACTCACAGATTTTTCGTTTATTAGGAGCCTAATTTTCCCTGAGGCACCAGATGGTAAAACCTTTCAAGAGTTGACAGATTTAGTTAAGGAATATTACAACCCAAAGCTGCCTCGAATTCTGAGACACTGTTGGTTTTACTCAGCTGTTTGAGAACCAGGGGAATCTGCATAGGATTTTTGATGTGGTTAAGACAACAGGCAGAGGCATATGATTATTTTTTAATCTTAAGTGAAAAATTGAGAGATTGTTTACTATGTGGAATTGATGATGTAACTTTGCAAAAACACCTACCAGCTGAAGCCCAGCTGGACTTCAAACAGGCACCACACAAAGGATTTTATCATACAACGATCCAACAGCGAATTCCCAATCTACTCAGAATCCCAACCCTTCGGCACAAGGAGGAGCATTGCTGCTGCATGGGGTAAAGGTGAAGGGGTGTGCCTAAACCCATTAGTTTTACAGGGATAACAAGCATGGGGCTGGATGAACACAGCAGGTCAAGCAGCATCATAGGAGCAGGAAAACTTGACGTTTCGGGCCTAAACCCTTCATCAGAAATGGGGGAGGGGAAGAGGGTTCTGAAATAAATAGGGAGAGAGGGGGAGGCGGATAGAGGATGGATAGAGGAGAGGATAGGTGGAGA
>JAHRHZ010000047.1:17522058-17576008 GCA_024137785.1 Ginglymostoma cirratum | reverse complement strand
CCCCCTACCTACACTCACCTTTACTGGCTCCATCCCCGCCTCTTCGATTTGTCTGCCTCCTCTCCATCTATCCTCTCCTCTATCCATCCTCTATCCGCCTCCCCCCTCTCCCTATTTATTTCAGAACCCTCTTCCCCTCCCCCATTTCTGATGAAGGGTTTAGGCCCGAAACGTCAAGTTTTCCTGCTCCTATGATGCTGCTTGACCTGCTGTGTTCATCCAGCCCCATGCTTGTTATCTCGGATTCTCCAGCATCTGCAGTACCTTTTATCTCTGATTCAGTTTTACAGGGATGTAGGCACGTTCTGACTTGGTATCCGTAGCTCTGAGCCTTTGACAGGTCACAGATTCATTTTGCAGCTGTGATTCAGGTGTTAATTCAAATAGCTCAAGGAAGAAGAAAGGTATGGGCTGGCTGAAAGAGATAGATAAAGAATTGTTCATTGTCGCCGACAGGGTCTACAGCTGAGCCTAAACACAGCCAAAACTCTGAGCTGTATTCATTTTACCCCAATTATTTTATAAAACAGTGTATCATTCCACTGCCAAGGTAACACTCTGTACCTATCACATTTGTTCAGAGAAGTAAAAGGTAAACATTCTGCAAAAACTCAGCAGAAGCTGAAGTGCCAATCCTGTTAATTTAGCCAGCCCCTGGCTGAAGGAGCTAGGTTGGTGTAATGCCCCTCTATTTTCTAAGGATACAAGTGCTGCAAACTGGAACACTTCCTGCCAATTGCAAGCTGATTACCAGCAGCAGAGAATAACTGACTCACATTTTTCCTGGGGTTGCTTTCTTTTGTAAAAGTTGTTTTTTCCACTGTAAGCAAGGGTAAGACTTTGAAAAGTGATAGTTCTGTGATTCCATAACAATTTGAAAATTGGCTGTAAGTGGATCAAGAGTTTGTCACTTGTGATGTGTGATTTTGAACACTCTGCACCTCCTGGGTTTATATTATACACTCGCCGACCAATGAGCGCACTAACCAGAAAGCTTAGGAGGGTGTACAGAAGGGATTGGTTAGAATGGATCCAGGGATGAGAGCTTACAGTTAGACTGAAGACATTGTTCTTCTTGGAATAGAGAAGGTTAAGGGGAGATTTGACAGATGTGCTCAAAATCATGAAGGGCTTAGAGTGAGTAAGTGAAGAAGAAGTGTTTCCAATGGCTGAATGGTGAATAACTAGAGAATGTAGATTTAAAGTAATTGACTAAAGGACCATAAAGCATTTTTCTATGTCATATGTCAGTAAGATTTAGAATAAATTACCTTGCACATGTTGGATGGAGGAGATCCAGTAGCAGTTTTACAAAAGAAATGTGAATAAATATGTGAAGAATTCCAGGAATTTGGGGGTTAGGAGAGAGGGACTACTACATTACTCTTTGAAAACTGTAGTGGTAGGTTGATGGGCCAAATGTTCTCCTTCCGTAGTGCAGCAGATTGTGATATGACATTTTTTCTGAAGAAGGGTCTCCACCCGAAACGTCAGCTTTCCTGCTCCTCTGATGCTGCTTGGCCTGCTGTGTTCATCCAGCTCTGCACCTTGTTATCTCAGATTCTCCAGCATCGCAGTTCCTACTATCTCTGTGATATGACATGTTATATTTACTTGATCGGAAATCCCTCTCACAGTTATTTCACACTAAACTGATTTGGTCAGTGTGGCAGCCTATTGGACAGTTGGGTACATGTGCCAGGCCGGGACAGTGTGTAAACTGTCCCATGGAGTCTTTCATTTTTCCAGTAAATGTTCTTTGTCGCATTTAGCTTGTGATTATTGGAGCAAGCTTTGATTTATTGTGTATTGTGAAAGTAGTTGGACAGTCCACCTCTCTGTGAGATAGTCGAAGCCCAGTAGTTTAGCTTCACAAACAGATTTGCAGAATAGTAATTGTCTACGGTCTCTGGCAGTTGTATACCTGTATATTAATGCAGGTAGCAATGTTTCATTGAACGTTAGTTAACCTCCTGCAAACGTGTTCTGGTACAGCCTCGTGAACTGTTCGTTCCGGTCCTTTCTTTCGTACTTGGGGCTGACACTCTGCCTTTCTTCACATTTCTAGCTGGAGGGCTCCCTGGATTTGGTGCCTGTTAGAAAAAAAAATCTTATTTTAAAGCCATTACCTAATGAAGCACAGGAGACACATCAAAACAAATCTTTAGACAAGAGAGCTGTTGTGATCCTGGATGAGCTACCTGAAAGGACATGGAATTGATTGATTAAGTATCTCCAAAAGTGAACTGAATAATGTTTTGAAGGGAACAATTGACAGGGCTATGGAAGTGGGACGTTTATATAGGTCTTTGAAAGAGCCAGCATTGCCTTAATGGTCTGAGTGGTCTCCTTCTGTGCTGTCTGCTCCCCTCGTCATTTGGGTATTTCACCACATGAAGTATCAGGGAGTAACTGCTCTCAGCCTGTAAGCTAGAACTTGACACCTAGGGAATAATATTGGTTTTATGTTCTGACTGGTGAACCCAATCTAGCTTTTCCAGGTGCATGAGGAACTGACAACAGAAATAGAGTCATAGAGGTCTACAAAATGGAAACATTCCCTTTGGCCCAACTTGTCTATGCTGCCCAGTGTTCACAATTTACCTAGCCCCATTTACCTGCTTGTGGTCCTTTTCCCTCCATACCTATCTCATTCATGTACAATTCCAAATGTTTCTTAACTGATGAAATTGTACTCACTTCCATCACTAGCTCTGGCAGCCTGTTTCAGGTACTCACCACTCTCTGTGTGAACAAATCTGGACCCCTTTGTATCTTTCCCCTCTAATCTTAAACCAATGCCCTCTAGTTTTATACTGTCCTACCATGGGGAAATGCTGTTGGCTATCTACCTTATCCATGCCTCTCATAATCGTACAGGCCTGTGTAGGGTCACCCTCAGTCTCCTACACTCCAGGGAAAAAAGTCTCAGCCTATCCAACCTCTCCTTATAACTCAAACCCTCCAGGCTAGGTAGCCTCCTAGCCAATCTTTTCTGCACTCTTTCTAGTTTAATTATATCCTTCCTATAATAGATTGACCAAAACTGCACGTAGACTCTGAACGTGGCCTCGCCAACTCAATGCTCTGACTGATGAAAGCTAGCATGCTGAAAGTCTTCTTCGCCACCCTGTCTACCTGTGACTCCACTTTCAAGGAGCTATGAACCTATAACCCTAGATCTCTTTGTTCTATAACAGTCCCCAGGGCCCTACTATTGACTGTGTAAGTCCTGCCCTAGTTTGACCCACCAAAATGCAACACCTTGCATTTATCTCAATTAAACTCCATCTGCCATTGCTCAGCCCGCTGGCCCAGTTGATCAAGATTCCAAGATAACCTTCTTCACTTTCCTACACCACCAATCTTGGTGTAATCTGCAAATTTACTAAATGTCCCTCCTAAATTCTCATACAATTCATTTATACAATGGCAAGTAACAGTGAACCCAGCACCAATCCCTGTGGGACACCGCTGGTCACAAGCCTCCAATCTGAAAAACAATCATCAATCACTGCCCTCTGTCTTCTTCCATCAAACCAATTTTGTAACCAATTCACTGTCTCTTCCGGGATCCCGTGAGATTTAACCTTAGTCAACAACCTACCATACATTCCATTGTCAAAGGCCTTGCTAAAGTCCATGAAGACAACATCTACCGCACTGCCTACATCTACTTTCTTGGTGACACCTTCAAAACTCAATCAATACAGTGAGACCCAATTTCCCACACACAAATCCATACTAACACTGTCTAATGAGTCCTTATCTCTCCAAATGTCTGTAGACACTGTTGCTCAGAATCCCCCTAACAACCTACCTACCACTGACATTGGGCTCACCAGTCTGTAGCTCCCAGCATTCATTGCAGCCTTTCTTAAATAATGGCACAACATTAGCCACTCTCCAATTTTTGGGCACTTCACCTATGGCTGTTGATGATACAAATATTGCTGCTAGGGATCCTACTATTTCCTCCCTAGCCTCCCACAAAGTCTTGGGATGCACTTCTCCTCAGACTGGGAGCATGAATGGTGCCAGGAGTGACCTAAGCCTCCAGACTAACCATCGATCTAGGAGTTCCTGATGGGCCGAAGGGCATGAAACTTATTGTTCTTTTTCCTTTCTTTTTCATCTTTTTATTTACTTAATTAATGTTCATATTTAAGTAAATATTTATGTTGTCGTGTCTACTCTTAACTACTTTAACCAAATCCAAAGAACTGTTTGGATACACTCTGTGATCCAAGGGATTCACATTTTGGAGAAGGTCACTGGTGGTAAGGGAACAAAAACATACTAAAATGAAATTAACCAACCAGCAGCCAGGTTTAACCCTGTTTTGGAATTTTATTCCAGAACCTAGCCTATGGAGAGTGGGAAGACTGGAAGCTTGAGACTTTAGAGAACCATGCATGAGGTTGCTAGAAGGATGATGAAAATCTTATGAATCTTTCATCACACATTATTATAATGTATAATTTAATAAGTCCTTAAACTGTGACTGAATATTCGTTCTGCTGTATCACTGCTGTTCTTTCCACTAGCTGACATTTAATCTCTATTTTGTAATAATTAACAACGTGCCACAGCAAAGCTTTACAACTGACCTAAACACATATTAACCTCAGACTATCAGTGGCTCCCTGCCAGTACACACTCTCTCAAACAGGCAGATTTCAATTTGCAGCTTCACAGCAACTTCCCATTATTTTGGTTTGTCTGCAGTTAATATCATGGTTCTAAATAAAAACCAAACAACAAAGGAAAAACCTGAAAAAAATCTTTGTGTTGCTTGATGTTGAAGTTACGGGTTGGTGATCAGCTCCAATATAATCCTGGTGTTTGCTGGGGCAGGGGTGGAGATGACTCTACAGTATCTGTGGAAATCCAAGTTCATTAGTCTCTTTCAACTCTTTTTCTTTCTGCCTCGAATTCTTTCTTTCTTTTATTCCATCTTTCTTTCTGCTTTGTTCCATCATGCTTTCCTTTCTTCCCTCTGTTTTTTATTCTAGTTCTCTTCCTCCTTGTCTGTCTATGCCAGAAGCTGATAAATCCCAGAAAATGCCCTCCTCCAGAGCTGGAAGTGACACATTAGCACAGTTTGGCAACTCTTCTGCCATGTTACGGATGGGAAGGTAAGTGAAGGTGCCGTGGCATGAAAACATTGGGATGTTCCAGTGTCCGGTTAAACTCAGGAATGAGCAAAGACACTGTTAACAGAAGTTTTGACACTGTTTTTAAACTGGTCACATTGTGATCTGGATGTCATACCCATTTCAGTGGGCAGCATTGGCTTCTCTGTGTCAGAAAATTCTTGTCTCCCTGCTATAGGGAATATGTATTTAAGCTTGAAAGGGTTTGGAAAAGAATTACAAGGATGTTGCCAGGGTTGGAGGGGTTGAGCTATAGGGAGATGCTGAATAGGCTGGGGCTATCTTCCCCAGAGCCTCAGAGGCTGAGGGGTGACCTTATAGAGATTTATAAAATCATGAGGGGCATGGATGGGGTAAATAGACAAGGTCTTTTCTCTTGGGAGGAGGAATCCAAAACTAGAGGGCATAGGTGCAAGGTGAGAGGAGTAAGATTTAAAATGGACCTAAGGGGCAACTTTTTCATTCAAAGGGTGGAGTGTGTATAGAATGAACTGTCAGAAGAAGTGGTGGAGGCTAGTCTAATACAACATTTAAAAGGCATCTGGATGGGAATATGAATAGTAAGGGCTTAGAGGGATATGGGCCAAATGCTGGCAAATGGGACTAGACTTATTTAGGAAACCTGGTTGGCATGGATGAGTTGGACCAAAGGGTCTGTTTCTGTGATGTACATCTCCATGACTCTATAACTCATGGGTTCAAGCCCCCTGCACTCTCCCTCCGAGACTGAAGGCTATGTTTGAGACTAATGCTCCAGGTCACAGGGAAGTGTTAGATGTGAAAAGATGGCCCAGTGTAGCTTCCTTGGTTCAACACAAATGATCCTGTTTCAAAGAAGTGAATGGTGGAATCCCAGAGTCCTGGCCAATAGCTATCCTGCAATGATGATCATGGAAATATTCCTCTTTGCTGTGTGCAGCCTAGTTGCTGGAATTGGCTACAAAAATAGTGAATTAGACATCGAGCACTTTAGGACATCTCTATGATGTGATGTGCATTATTTAAATGCGGGATTCTTTGTTTGTGCAACTTGTGATGTTTGGTGTGTGAGACACAATAATGTATGTTGTAAACGTATCCATAGAAGTACTAGTTAATGGAAGCTGAATGATGGGTATAAATTCCAGTCAGTGAGCCCAGAGTCAGAGTTAAATTAATCAAATCCTCTTGACTGCTACACATGGCAATGAAATTTCACTTAAAGGAAGAACAGTGGGAGATTTGCATTTTTAGATGGTAATTTATTCTGTGTATGTATTCATATTCCTATATCGCAGAAGGTAGGGAAAAACCTCACTGCTCTATGTGTTCTTTGCTTCTCAATGCTCCAGATCCAAAGGTACAGAGATTACTGGCTGTGTAACTTAACAACTAAAAGAGAGAATTTATTGTCTGGCAGCAGTATCAGTATATTACAGCAGGATACTCTCCTCCAGAATGAATACATTATTGCGGTTTGGGATTTTTCTCAAGTATGGACTCTCAACACCAGCCTTCAACTTGGTTCAGTCACAGCATGTGGTTTGATACAAAGCACAGTGGGTTCATTCAGATAGAAAAGAAAGGGTTACATTTACATAGCACCTCTCACAAAATCAGGACCCCTCAAAGGGCTTTAAGCAAATGTTGGAATGTAGGAAACATGCTTTACAATTGTCTGCCCCAGGGCCACTGGATGCTCAGCCACTGAGAATATTTAGGACTGAGATTCGTAGATATTGGGACATTGCGAGAACCCAGGGAAATGGGATTTTAGTGAGAAAGTGCAGTTGAGATTGAAGCTCAGTCACAATCTTTAAGAATGGTGATGATGGCTCATAGGGTCACATGGCTTACTGTACATGTCATTCTGATGGTTAATGATGTTCGTGGTAATCTGAAATTAGTGAGATTACTTCTAAGTAATTGGATTAATCTTCAGGATATGTTCAATTTGATGATGAATATCTTATGAAGAGGGATTGGCTGTGTATTCACTAGAGCTTGGAAGGATGAGAGAGGATCTGATTGAAATGTATTCATTTCAAACTGGGCTGGATGGACTGGATGCAGGGAGGATGTTTACCTTGGTTGGGGAGACTAGAATCATCAAGCCCAGCCTCAAATTACCGGGTAGACCATTTCAGACTAAGCTGAGGAAAAATTTGTTCACTTAAAGAGTAGTGAACCTGTGGAATTCCCTAACACAGAAGGCTGTGGAGGCCAAGTCACTAATTATAATCAAGAAAGAGATTGATAAGTTTTTAGATATTAAAGGCATGAAGGGACATGGAGGGAGAGTAGGAATATGGCATTATGACAGAGGATCAGCCATGGAAGGCAGAGGGGCAGGCTCAGTGGGCTGAATGGCCTATTTCTGCTACTGGTGTCTCTACTAGTCAATGGTACTGTAGTGTGTCATACCAAGCCATCCTAATTGGTGCTTCCATTCAATTTTTCCTCAGTAACAGTGATGTGTACCATCTACAAGATGCACTGCAGAAATTCACCAAAGCTTCACAGACAGCACCTTCCAAACCCACGACCACTTCCATCTAGAAAATAGAGACTTTTGAGACTTTATAAAGCTCTAGTTAGGCCCCATTTAGAATTTTGTGTCCAATTTTGGGCCCCACACCTCAGGAAGGACATACTGGCACTGGAGCATGTCCAGCGGAGATTCACACAGATGATCCCTGGAATGGTAGGCCTAACATACGATGAACGGCTGAGAATCCTGGGATTGTATTCATTAGAGTTTAGAAGGTTGAGGGGAGATCTAATAGAAACTTACAAGATAATGCATGGCTTAGAAAGGGTGGACGCTGGGGAGTTGTTTCCGTTAGGTGGGGATACTAGGACTCGTGGGCACAGCCTTAGAATTAGAGGGGGTCGATTTAGAACAGAAATGAGGAGACATTTCTTCAGCCAGAGAGTGGTGGGCCTGTGGAATTCATTGCCACGGAGGACAGTGGAGGCCGGGACGTTGAATGTCTTCAAGGCAGAGATTGATAAATTCTTGATCTTGCAAGGAATCAAGGGCTACGGGGAGAGTGCGGGTAAGTGGAGTTGAAATGCCCATCAGCCATGATTAAATGGTGGAGTGGACTCGATGGGCTGAATGGCCTTACTTCCACTCCTATGTCTTATGGTCTTATGGTCTTATAAAATACATGGGAACACCACTACCTTCAAGCTCCCCACCAAGGCACTCACCATCCTGACTTGGAAACATATCGCCGATCCTTCAATGTCACTCGGTCAAAATCCTGGAATTCCCTCCCTGATAGCATTGTGGGTCAACCCACAGCAGGTGGACTGCAGTGGTTCAAGAAGGCAACTCACCACCACCTTCTCAAGGGCAACTAGGGTTGGGTAATAAATGCTGGCCAACCAGCAATGCCCACATCCCACAAAAATGAATGAAAGAAATTGAATCTTAATTGTACATCATATTAATACGCATTTAGGAAAAATGAGCAATAAATGTCCCCAAATAATTCTTTGTAAATGTACTAGAAGGTGCCAAATGAAACCAAAGAAGGGATTTTGTCATAAGCCCACTTTCAGAAAGAAACTGTGATCCTTAATTTCACTTTTGATGAAAGTCCGTGGTTCGATGGGCAACAAATGGCACCAGCAACACTGGAAAGTCTGACAGGGTCATGATCCTGGCCATTTCTCCAGTGTACATCTCTGGTCACATTGTTGTGGGGACACTGGTTAGGTTTAGGGTCAATCAGATCAGAGATAAAGGAATTCTCCAAACCAGGAAATCTCGGCTCTAGCTCAATTCCATCTAACATCAAGTTTAAAAATGGGGCTAGATTTTCTCAGCAGTTCTTTCCGCAAATGCTGTCAGTGGAGGGCAGCGAGACAGTCCCTTTTCTCCGTACTTACCTTCTAATCCACTCAAGCATGGGAACATTCAGCAATTTCCCACCTGCCCCCCTATCGTTCTCTGAATAACTTTAAATAAAGAAAAGAGCTGAAGGCAGTAAAAATGCACCAAGATGTTCAGATCTTTAGCTTTTCTTTTCTATTAAGACATGACATGAAGTTAGTTCAACAGTCCATTTTTTAAAATTCCCTCTAAAATGTTCACTTGATTTGATGCCTTCCACTTCTGAGCAATCTTACTCTCACAGACTCGAACTAATTGGCAAATATTACATGGGGCTCAGATGTGAATCTCACCTCACCGATGGCACTAGCACTTCGTGTGAAGAAACAGTCAACAGGAGCCTAATGTCATTTCTCTGTTGTGCTGCTACTAATTGGTAGTGTGATGCATCTTTAGTTGTATTCTGAAAATTAATTGAATTGCCTTTCTGCACTTACAGCTTAGTGACACATTGATTGCTCTTCAACTTTCATCATCAATTTAACTCGCACCACTTCCCCATTCTCCCGTGAAGCTCACTGAGGGCTTCATTTCTTTTGATCTTGTTCCTGGGAACAACCCTCACCATGGGATCGCTGGAAGAGACAGTGAGACCTTGCATTTGTATCGCGCTGTTCACAACCTCAAGATGTTCCAAAGTGTTACACAGTCAAGGAAGCATTTTTTGAAGTGTAGTCACTGTTGTATTGTTGGAAACTCAGCAACCGATTTCCACACAGCAAGCTCCCATTAACACAAATGAATTAATGACCAGATAATCTGTATCAGTATCTGAGTTGAGGGACACACCCTGGCCAGAACACTGATAGTGAAGAATTTGCTCTGCATTTCTTCACAATTGTGAAGCCATGGAACTTCCAACAGCTACCTAAAATGGAAGACAGGGCTCTGCTTAAAGTATTCTTCTTCTTCTCATGGCATATGAGTGGCATTGGCAAGGCCAGCATTTATATCTCATTGTCCTCAGGAAAGTGGTAGTGAGCTGACTTCTTGAATTGCTACAGTCCACAAGGTGTAGGGATACCCACAGTTCAGTTAGAGGTGAGCTCTAGGATTTTGACCCAGTGACAATGAAGGATTGGGGATATAGTTCCAAGTCAGAATGGTATGTGACTTGGCAGGGAACATGCAAGCAGTAGTGTTCCCAACTGGCTGTTGTCCTGTCCTCCTAGGTGACAGAGATTGTCGGTTTGGAAGATGTTGTCGAAAAGGTTTGTCAAATTGCTGCAGTGAATCTTATAGATGGTACAAACTACTGCCACTGTGCATCAGTGATGAAGGGAGTGAATATTGAAGATGATGGATGAGGTGTTTGTCAAGGAAATTGTGAATTGGATGGTTTCAAGTTTCTTGAGTGTCAGTGAAGTGGTGCCCATCGAGAGATGTGGAGAGTATTTCATCACATTCTGCCTTTGGACTGGTGGCTGGAGTAGAGTCATTCACTGCAGAATTCCCAGTTTCTGACGGTTCTTGTAGCCACAATATTTATAAGGTTGGTCTAGTTCAGTTTTCTGGTTCATGATAAACTCCAGGACATTAATGGTAGGGGATTCAGCAATGGGAATGCAAAGGAAAGTCAAGGAGAGATGGTTGAATTCTTTCTTGTTAGAGACAGTCATTGCCTGGCATTAGTGCAGTGTGAATATTACTTGTCATTGTCACCCCTAGGTTATCAAGTCTTGATGCTTATGGAGATGCATACAAGCACTGGATGCCTGACCAAGCTCAGATGAAGGCTCTGTCTAGGAAAATAGTGAAGAATTAGCCTGGATAACAAGATCAATTTCTCTGGGAAATTTGAATCCCTAATGTTTTAATGCAAAGAAATAAGAGATGGAAGGACGTGAATTAAACTGACATGTGCAACTAGACTAATTCTTTAGATGGTTATATGTTTCTACAGTAATTAGTGGTTTAGGCCGTTTGAAGTTAATGCACATCTACGCATCATCACCCAACAGATCAAAATCTCATCCAACAGATACTTTAGCAACAGCTGGCATTTATATGGCTTCTTCAATGTAAAAGAAGGTCACATGATATTTCACAATGAGATCCAGATGTTCTAAAACACCATGAACAATTACATCACCTTTTCCTGATTTTCCCTTTCCAGTCATGCCAGAGTTAGTCATAATGACCAACAATATCACAGAAAGGTTAGGTGTCGGTAGGGGCTTCCAAAGGTCAAGGCACAGCTGTGTGAGGCTCAGATGTTTACAGAGGTATTGATGAGTAAGAGGGGGTCCGTATGTGTGAAATCCCCATGAGCAATAGTGAACTGCAGGCAGAGCAGGGCAGAGTGCAAAAGGCAAATGGATTAGTGAGGAGATGAGGCTGAAGGAGATTGCAATGAGTGGGGCAAGTCCATATGGGGATTTATTCATGAGAAAGAGAATTGTAATGTTGATGTGATAGGGACTATTGGGGAAAGAATGTTTGACATGGGAGATCTTGAGATACAATAGGGGGTATGGAGCTTTCAGCGAATTGGAGTTTGGAAGGCCGGAGCCTAGAGTAAGTTGAGCGAAATTGAATAATGGTGTGGAGGTATTGTTAATAAACAGGACCTCAAGAGGGTTTTGGATTTTTTTTATTATGTAGAAACAATGGACAGGGTGTCATGTATAAATCACAGAATGCTTGAATACAAGTTCAGCGGGTAATAGGGATGGCAAATGGAATGCAGGCCTTTATTTCAAAGGAAATGAAGTAGAAAAATAAAACAATGCAAGGCACCATGTCAGACCACAGCTGGAATACTGTGAACAGTTTTGGGTCCCTTATCTAAGGAAAGATATATTGGCATTGGAGGCAGTCCAGAGAAGGTTCACTAGGCTGATCCCAAGTATGGAGGGACTATCTTATGAGGAGAGGTTGAGCAGATCGAACCTGTGCTTACTGAAGTTTATAAGAATCAGAAGAGACCTTTTGAAACTTGGAAGATTTTTCATGGGATTGACAGGGTAGATGCTGAAAGATCATCTCCCCTTGAGGGAGAATCTAAAACTAGAGGATGTAATCTCAGAGTAAAAAGTTACCCATTTAAACCAGAGATGAGGAGGAATCCTTCTCTCAGAGGGGAGTGAATTTGTGGAGATCTTTATTGCAGAAGGCTGTCAAGGCTGGGTTGTTAAGTACATTCATGGCTGTGATAGATTTTTAATCAGGAAGGGAATCAAGGGTTATAGAGAAAAGGCAGGAAAGTGGAGTTGAGGATTATCAGATCAACCATCATCTCATCGAATGGCAGAATAGACTCGATGGGCTGAATGGAATACATCTGCTCCCATGTCTTACGGTTGTATGGAAAAGCTAGGAGTAAATTAAAAGTCTCAGAGAGACAATGCTGACACGATGGGCAAAATGATCTCCTTCTGCAGTGTAATGATTCTCTAGTTCCGTATGCCAGGACCCTCTATTATTGACCTAGAGAATGAGAGTTTCAGATCCACCACATCAGCTTAAACCTTTGAATTCATTTGGAAAAAACCTGGGATCAGTAAAATTGGAAGCTGTTGGTGTGTCTGAAAACACATGTCTCTTTAGGGAAGGAAACCTGCCACCTTTACCAGCTGTGGGTTTATAGAGGCTCTATTTGCAGTCCTGTGTGGTTGACTCTGAGCTGCTGTTGGCACTGGTCTGGCACACCATTCCATCACATTGGTACTGGTTCACCACAAGTTGCATAGGGCGCAGGGTCATCTCCTCAGGACAACCAGCAATGGACCATAAATGCCAGGGACATAAGCCCAAGTCACGTTTCCAACAGTCAATGGATATTTCACTAGTCTTCAATGAACTCTGTGCATTGTATATCCATCAGAATTCTTCCTGTTTGTCAAAGCAACCAGCTCCAAACTTCACAGTTGTGATAGGTTTCACTGGCTCAGGAGGGGCTACAGGCACCAACATTGCCCCCAGGGGATTTAAATGAGACCAAAGCTCTAATTTCAGGCTGATCATGAGCGTGAAGAATCCTGCAGAAGACAAGGAAAGATGACAGCTTCCCTTTGTCTTCACTGAAGCCCATGCACGTTGCAGTTGAGTTTTTCCAAGTAACAAACTTTACTGGGGCCAGGTTGTAAATGAACACTGTAACCTCTCGGCTCGGTGCACCAACTCTGGTGAAGACATTTCTTAAGCAACTTATGATGCACCCTCTGGAGCAGATGGGATGGGAACCCAGGCCTCCTAACTCAGAGGTAAGGGCACTAAGATTACATCAAGAATGGTGGACAGTGAAGAAGGTTAGCTAGGAATACGGCGAGATCTTGATCAACTGGGCCAGTTGGGCTGAGGAATGGCAGATAAGGTTTAATTTAGATAAATGCAAAGTGTTGCATTTTGGTGGGCCAAACCAGGACAGGACTTACACAGTCAATGGTAGGTCCCTGGGAATGTGAAAGAACGAAGAGATCTAGGGGTTTAGGTTTATAGCTCCTTGGAAGTGGAGTCACAGGCAGACAGAGTGGTGAAGAAGGCTTTCAGCATGTTGGCTTTCCTCGGTCAGAGTGTTCAGTATGGGAGTTGGGAAGTCTTGTTGCATCTGTACATTGGTAAGGCTACATATGGAGTACTGTGCGCAGTCCTGGTTGGCGTGCTATAGATAGGATATTATTAAACCAGAAAGATTGCAGAAAAGGTTTGCTAGGATTTCATCTGGACTGGAAGGTTTGAATTATAAAGAGCCGTTTTATAGGTTGGGACTTTTTTCCCTGGAGCACAGGAGACTGAGGAGTGACCTTATAGAACTCTATAAAATCAGAGAGGCATGGTAAATAGCCAAAAGTTTTCCCCATGGTGGGGAGTCTAAAACAAGTAGGTATGGGTTAAAGATGAGAGGAGAGAGATACAAAAGGGTCCAGAGGGGCAATTTGTTCACACAGAGGGTGGTGAGTATCTGGAACAGGTTGCCAGAGCTAGTGGTGGAAGTGAGTACAATTTAAGAAATATTTTGATAGGTACGTGGGTGGGATAGGTATGGAAGGATATGGACCAAATGCAGGCAAGTTGTGAAAACTGGACAGCGAGGATGAATTGGGCCAAAGGGCCAGTTACCATGCCGTAAACCTGTATTACTCTCTGACTTTCATCGCACCACATGACACCTTCAATGTTGCCAATCGTTACTATTATAACAGCGACTAATTGGTGTTGTATAAGGGTCTGAAAGGGTTACTCCTGAGGAGTGCCATAAGCTCCACCCCTATGATGTCATATTGTCTTGTGGGCTGAACAGTTTAGGATTTCAAAGGAGTGAGACTGAATGTTTGGTCACATTTTCCAGTCTCTGTAATGATGTCTGTCATATCAGTGTCACTTGGAATGAGCTGCTAACACACATTTCCTGTAGAGGCAAAAACCCTCTTAACTTTGAAAAGATTTGCCCTTGCAATGCCAGCACACACAAGGCATGGGCAAGGTGCTGGAAAATGGGACTAGAATAGTAAGATGCTTGTTTCTTTGACTGGCATAGACTCGATGGGCCAAAGGGCCTTTTTCTGTGCTGTAGACCCCAGTGACTCTAAAACTACTTTTCTCAGGACTTTCTCAAATTGTTAGACCAATAAGTGATGGTCCTGGACCAAAGAGGCCCTATACATCCTGTACTTAAAGAGGAAAGTGACAATAAATGTGAAGTGGTGACTCCATTTCGCTGCGTGTCCAACAGTGAATATCTTTCTGGGATGTTTCCATCACACGACCACCTGCTTCAAGCCCTCTGCCAACCCTCACCTTGACCGTGGAGGCCGATCCTGACAGCAGTCCATCTTCTCATGGTCATTGGAAGGTGGTGTTAGGCAACTCATTGTTACCTGGGTGGCTTAATCTTGATTGAGTCTGTCCCAACCTCCTTATTATGAAAAATTGCAAGTTTCAGAATGAAATGAATCAAAATGTTTCCATGGCCCAGTGATTAATTTCCTGCCAATAGCACCTTGGCGGTAGATTCCTTAGTCAGGAGTGGTCTGTTTTTATGAAGTGGCAGTGTCTGTACCTCTGAGCCTGGAAGTCTGGGGTCACGTCCAACCTACTCCAGAGGTGTTCCCTATCAGATATCAGTAGGGGAATAAGTGTTCTGGGGAAAGGGCTGGAAAATGGGAGTGAGGAGTATAGGATCAGCCATAATCCTATTGAATAATGGAGCAGGTTCGAGGGGCTGACTGGCCTACCCCGTTCCTATTTCTGATAGTCTTATCTGAACATATTGACTTTTTCAAGAAAATAATTCTCCATCCTAGAGGGTCGAGGACAATTCTGGGGAGTTGGCAACAACTTCTGTTGTGCTCTGCGGGCAGTGAGAGTGAATGGTTAATGATGCCCCAGGATTCTGGGCTGCAGTTTTACACACAGGCTGCTTTGTGCAACTTGCACCATTAGACCAGACAGGCCAGTGACAGACATTGAGCACTGATGGTTAAGATTGGCAGTGATATGTCCATGGGCAATAGCAGCAGAGCAGAGCACCCTTTCCAACCCTCAGAAGTTCATCTGCTTCCTGTCTCTTTTCCTTTTATTCACAACCCTTCTATTTTCCTGACAGAATAATTAAATATAGAAGCAGAGTGTTTATGATTGCAATGTACTGGGTAGCAACTCCGAGTACAACAGCTCCTTCTCTCTCTCGTCTGTCCCCAACCACACCACCACGCCCCTACCCCAAAAAAACACTTGTCATGTCTGGTTGCTAAGCAACTAAATGCAACTACTGTTGGTGAGGCTAAATAACTGCAGATAGATTCTGACATATTTACAGAATGCACCTCTATCAAGCAAGACGCATGCATAAAAGATGCTGTGTATTTTGGGAGAACAGATTTCAGGTAATTAGGGAGTTGTGAAGGCAGGAGACAGAAAGAGTGCAAATCTCATTCCTTCGTTCTCCTGGCACTGCCAACATCAGATTGTTATGACTGCCAGGCAGCTTGTGTAGTGCCTCGGCTTTGTGCGGAATAACGATTGTGTTGACTCTATCATTGCTCACAACCGACTGGGAGAGGATGGAAATAGAATGTGAATGAAGCAAGAATGACTTCATTGCAGCCAGGGCCAGAGCCTGACAAAACCCAATCCATTTTTAAAAGTGGGGATGGTCTCTGAGCTCCTCGGAACACCCACCAGCCCAAGCCCAGGTCACCTGCTAAACATTCCAATCATTGCTCTACAGAGAGAACCAGCCCAGATCTCCTGGCCTTTCCCATGCCCCCTATCCTTATCTCTCAGGATGCAAAACTATCTCAGTGCACCATTTGGTAGATGAGGAGTGG
This sequence comes from Ginglymostoma cirratum, assembly GCA_024137785.1. NCBI lineage: Eukaryota > Metazoa > Chordata > Chondrichthyes > Orectolobiformes > Ginglymostomatidae > Ginglymostoma > Ginglymostoma cirratum. Next base: position 17,559,698 of record JAHRHZ010000047.1, on the reverse strand, counting down.
GGAGGTGGTTCTCTCTGGTACCTTTGTCAATATTTATACCTTAACCAAGCTCATTAAGACCAGTGATCAGATTGCTGTTTGTGAGATCTTGTTGTGTGAAAATTGTCTGCCGTTTCTCCTCTGCTAAAACAGTGACTATACTTCAGGAAAGTTATTATTTCATTGGCCCTCAAACACTTTGGGGAATCCTGAGGTAATAAGAGATACTATGGAAATTCCAGCCTTTCTTTTCCGGTGGAGCAGGTGCACCAATCAGGAACTTCCGAAGTGGAACTGGGGACGTCGAGATTTCCCTTCTTCAACTTGCAAAGACATCAAATTTCCTGGGAACTTATAGTCCACAGAAGATTCCCAATTCCATTGAGAACACCATCAAACTGGGAATCGGGAGCCACCAGTGAGTATATCCATCAGGATTATAGAATCCAATAGAATAGCACGGGGCCACTCAATCCAGCACCACTCATGCTAACCATCAAAAAGAGAATTTTACTTCGTCCCACTTCCCTGCTCATTTGCTGGGGCCTGTAAATTGTTTTCAATTGACCTAATTCCTTTTTGGAATGGCCACAGCAGGTTGATGATCACAGAGGTGATGGATGACATGAGTCTGGACGTAGTTTAAGGATATGAGGAGTAGGGAACCCTGAGCTGCCAAGACAATCTATCATTTGGTTAAGTCAGAATTACAAGCAACTGGGTTTGAATCCCAGTTCTGAGATTAGGAGGTCAGACCAGGTCACTCTCAACAGAGCCCTAGCAACAGAATAATACTCTATACATTGTACAACATCATTTTCCCTGGTCTTGCCATCTTGCCATCTCTCTCATTTTCTCCAGCCCTGCACATCTCAGATTTCTGCACTCCTGCATTTTTGGCCCCTTGGCCCAATTTTAATGACATCACCATTGGTAGCTGGGCTTTAAGATGCCAAAGTCCCAAACTCTGGAATTCCCTCCCTGAACCTTTCCATCTCTCTACTCTCTCTCTCTTTTCTGTCTATTAATACATTTCTTTCTTTCACCTTTTTGTCAGAGTTAACAGGAATTGGGGCATATTGGAAATTTCAAACTTTCCCACCTGCAGTTTTCTTCTTTCTCTCCATTACTCTCTACCTTGCTCTTTTTCTCTCCTCTCCCATGCTTGCTCTTTTTCTCACTCACCCATCTCTCAAGTAAGCCTTGACTGTGGAAGGTTTCAGTAAGTGTGGGGAGTAGCAGCTCACAGAAATTCCTGATTGCTGCTTCAGCAACTTAAGACAGCTAAGTTTCCTTTTTGTCTTATCCACAGGCCCCACTGAGCAAAGATTGACACCTCCTAAAACCGGCTCCCTCAGGGAACATGCTGTCTAAATGTCAGTGAAGATTGGGACTGTACCTCATCCTGAGACTGACAATAATATCTGTACTGTTAGCAGACCCTCACACACACATACTTACGTAGCTGTTGTACAATGAAATCTCAGCAACTAAACATCGCTCTGTCTTCATCAGCTAATTATCAAACAAAAGATCAAACACAATTATGACACAGCAGTTGCAAGGAATGAAGGAGATCAAATGATGAATGATCCACACAATTGATTCAAGTTGTGTCATTTTCCGTTTCCTCATTTAATTTATTCCTTTCAGGGACAATCCAGATATCAGTGGAAGAACCTTTCAATTTGACCTGGGCTATTGGAACAGAATGCACATTTTACCAGAAGATGCAATTAACTCTGAAAGTCACGGGGAACTGCAGTGCCAACTCTCCTGGATGGCCCTAGAGTGTACAGCAAGTTTCACCTCCACGATACTGCTGTGATCCAAAACTCAGGAGGCAGCGGGCAAGCTCAGTGGAAAACTGTTCTAAAAAATTATTTGAACACTTTTGCTTATTATTTGTAAAAATATTGGAAACTGTTGGGGCTTGGACAGTGCAAAGAACTGTTTGATTGACAGTTCGAGAATCATTAGAAAGAGTGTGCAGTTGGGGAGCGGAGAGCAGCTTGGAGATGGATATGTCGCAAGAACATTCATGCCACAGCAGTGCCAGGCAATCACCACCTGCAACCAGACAGTCACCCCATCCCAACATATCAGCATTACAATTGCTAAACCCCCCCGCCATCAACATTCTGGGGGTTATCCAGGACCAAAAATTCAACTGGACTCATCACATAAACACAGTGGCTACCAAGAACAGGTCAGAGGCTAGGGATAGTGTGGCAATTAACTCACTTCCTGACTCGCCAAAGCCTGTCCACTCTACAAGTCACAAGTGTGATGGAGTATTCCTCATTTGCCTGGATGGGTGTAGTTCCAACGACACTCTTCTTTGACACTATTTATGGCAAGACAACCAAATAAATTGGCACACCATCTGTTGATCTCATTCCCTCCACCATCAATGTTCAGCAGCAGCAATGATGTACCATCTTAAAGATGTGCCACAGTAACTCACCAAGGATCCAGCAACACCAGCCTGCAAATCTGCCACTTCTACCCTCTAGAAGGACCATGCCAGTCCTTGGGAAGTCCACCAGTTTCAGTTCCCCTCCAAGCCACTCACCATCCTGACTCTGAACTATATCACCGTTCCTTCAATGTTGCTGAGTCAAAATCCTGGGACTGACATCCTAACAACATTATGGGTATACCCAAACTCTGAGGACTGTAGCGGTTAAAGAAGGCAGCTCACCCCTACCTTCTCCAGGGCAATTAGGGATGGGCAATAAATGTTGGCCCATCCAGCGATGCCCACATCTCAAGAACAAGTTGTTTTAAATGTCACCATTTTTCTGTAGATAGAACGGCAGCTGACTTGCTTCAACACCATTCTAATAAGCAAATCATCTGCAAGCGATTGAGAGATTAATATTCGCCCAGGATACCCTGCCCTCAGAGAGTTCTCCCATTCTTCTTTGAAATAATGTCATGGCATCTTTTACATCTACCTGACAAGGGAGAGTTCAGCAGATCTGAATATTCAGCTCAACCTCAGTATTGCATTGTCTGGCCAGATATCACGCTAAAAGCCTGGAGTGGGGGAGCGTGGGAGTAGACGAGTAGGGGAGTGTGAGAGTGGGTGGGTGATATGGGGAATGGGGGGGCTGATGCCAGTGTGGGAGTGGTGGAGTAGGTCAGTGGGGATGAGTGGGTGATGTGGGGGAGTGGTGGAGTGGGGGAGTGGGGATGAGTGGGTGATGTGGGGGAGTTGGGGGGAGTGGGGCTTGATGCAGAACCAGCTGACCCAAGGGCAGCAGGTTGCTGTACATTGAGCCACAGCTAGCAGTGTCAGATGAGGGACATTATTGGATATCTGCCGTTCCTTATTTGCCCTTCTATTCAGTACAACTGTAGTGGCTTCGGAGAATTCACATTGAATCACAATGACCTGAGCCTGAAATTTGGGATAGGAGGAAACAGGGTGAGGATGGCAATTATGAACCTATTTGATCTTTATACAATCTACTCCCAGCAGTTCTTTTCCAAGTTTAGCTTTAAAACTGAATGGAAATTTTCAAACTGCTATGTTGGATCTAAACATCCAGTACCCCAGTTGTACAAGTGCCCCACCTGTGTAAGTGCGTCCCTATAAGTCCCAAAAGTGCAAAAGAATGAAATCAAGGCAAAAAGGACCTGTTGCTTTAAGCATTGGATGGTGTTTTGTGTTGTAAAAGTGCCCAGGGATATTGGAAAAAGCCGGAGATTGGCACTAGATAATAGAACTGGTGCAGTCATAATGGGCTGAGTGGTCTCCTCTGGCCTTTTATAATTCTGTGATTTTCTTTAGTGGTTTTTGACCCAATACCTCCTCCATTAAGGTCAAAGTTTTCACTCATTTGGAGAAACCCAACCTCCAAATCACCTCTGGATTTGCCCACATTTCCGTGGAATACCTTGACGGAAGGTCCTTGATCTTAATCTCTCCAAAACTGGAAACTGTCTTTCAGCTTTCTAGGTCCTAAGCTGCGTAATTCACTCCTCCTTCTCTCTTCGCCTTTAAGACATTTCTTAAAACCTACCTCTTTAACCAAGCTTTTGATCACCCGTCCTCATATTTTTGTGACTTGACGTCAAATTTACTTTCACAACAGTCCTGTGAAAAGCCTTGCAATTTTTCATTATATTAAAGATGCTTAAAAAAGAGTTATTGTTGTACAGTAAATCTCAATGTCAGTGTTGAAGTTGAATGTGTAGGTTATTCTCAGGAATTCGATGAAAGAAGCATTTTCTCATGTTGCTGATTATTGGGTATATGATCTGACTATTAAATTACTGCCTAATCACAATGAAAATCAGATGGACCTGTTCATTAAGATTCAAATGAAGTTTGTGAGGCTATACATCCCTAATTAGACCTAATAACTGAGAAGGTGAATCATGCATTTTAAATGATTAAAATATTCTTAAGTGATGCAAAGGACAAATGCTTCCTAATCAGCCTGTTATGCTGCAATGCTGTATGAGGTATAACATCAGCATGAAACAAGACAGCTCCCTTGCTTTGTTTAACACAGCAACCCTTTATATATTTGTATTTATATATATCATCAATCAAAGATACGTGGGAGTGATTGCAGGCCAGAATTGAACGGAGAAGTTTGAATCCTTTCTAAATGGAATCTCTGATTCCCGTGTGATCACAGGGGTAGGTGGAGGGAGAATGGGTAAAAGAGAAATTTAAACCCTGGGCTTCAGACTTGCTTAGAGATTCCGACATTTTCTGTTCTTATTTTGAATGGCTGGTACATGGGAGGAGATGATATATTGAAGGATTTGTCAGGACTACTTTAGAATCTCAAACCTCACTAAAGTGGTCAATTATTACTGCAGCAGTGAAGGTTTGAGGTCTGACTACAGCCTACAATCTAAGTCAGATATTGAAATGGTTTATCTATAGAACAACATAAGCCTCATGTAGGCTTATACAGCCTCATACAGCCTCATGTAATTGAAACATTCAGATGATTCCTTGTCAACACAGTTTCAATATAACTAACCTGTCCATTTGCCTTGTATAGAAATGGATACCTGGGAGTGATCACAATCTGAATTCCAACTGTAGCATTCAGCTGGCTTCTATACAGCATGATGTATATTTTGTTGTTATTACAGTCTGTGATCTAATTAAGGTGCTCAGATGGTTCACATGTGGAATAATAATTATTTGGGAATGATCGCAGGCAGCATATAATGAAGGAGTTCATGTAGCTTCCAGATACTGAGATAAACTAATTGATCTCTTCTAGCATCTGAGAGTTAAGACACAGTGTAGTTTGGAGGTGAAGCAGGGTTCGAGGGTACGAGATAATTGGGCTGGGAGCTGCAGATGGAACTTAGACCTCATTGTACATGTGGTCCTGATTTTTACATAACATTTTGATTTGATAATATTTGCAGTTCAGTACCAGGGTGTATGATAACTTGAGAAACTGAGTTCTTTGGCACAGAAATATCTCTGAGAAGAGATGAGAGTCGGATAACGGAGATGCTAGCATACACCTGCTGGCAGGAAGGTTTAATTACAGTGACAGGTTTACATATAGGTATTGCCATTGGAAATGTTGACATCCTCATTTACAATGAGAACATTCAACACAAAGTGTGGCAACAAAAATAGAGTGTAAGACTTTGTAGACAGGGAATGCTTGCAGAGCTTAGGATTTTACTATAGATGCCCCAGTGGTTGGCATCAATTGTAATGTGTTAAATTGCTCAGGGACTCTGGTGAAAAGATATGATCTGACAATCAATGCTCCTAGCATGAACCATGCAACATAACGATTGCGACCTGGAAATTATTGGTTTTAAGTATTTATAAGGATAGTAGGGTCATACCTACAGCACACAATTGGTAGAACCTTGACGGGTCTGAATGACATGGGATATTGTGAATTTTATGGCAGAACCATGTGAGGTGTGCAGTGAGACCCATCTCAATGTAAGGAACATCTCACTCCAACCTTTATACTTTTGACAAACAGCACAGTGAGTTGGCAATTAAGGGGGATTATTGTTCATTAAACGTCTTTGTTAACAGCCCAACCCACCTGATTAATAGTCAGCTTCCAATCTCAGCAACCTCACTGAATAAGTGAGATGTTGAGGATTCTCGACATAGGAATCAGTATGGGTGCCTGGTGAACTCAGCTCGTAGCTTACTCAGAGTGACTTTCATATTGGACACTGGGCAGCGACATCTCGCAGCATGGTCCATGGGCACTTGCCACATGCTCCCCACATCTACAGTCATTGCCATCCAACATGTGTCAGCTTCTATGAACCCTCATGACCCATCTCTGATCCAGTCCCAGGACACTCTGCCCTTCAATGCTGCCCCTCGGGTTGCCCCGGTGGCTCTCATTGTAATGCTGCAGCAAGGACACTGTGTGCTCAGGGACACACCCCCAACTTAGGGACTGCACCAGGCTGTATCTCCGGGCCCATCACTCACTGTCAGAGCCCTCACTCACTCTGAGCCGACCCCGTTGCTCACAGCATCCCTGCCTTACATGGTCTTGGCTGTTTGTGCTTCGTCCCCTCAGCCAGAGAGACCAGGCTGACAGTGCTCGCTGTTTAGCACAGACTCAAAGCCAGGAAGCTTCTCTTTGTTAACAGCTGGTCTCAGTCAATTCAAGGGGGAACAGCCTTCGATGGGAGGGCAAGGTCCCAGCGCAGTAAATCCAGGGCAGCCTCCAATCCCAGTCCTGGGGCTTGGACACGGTCAGACAAATGTTCGGGAGTGGGGGTGGGGTCAGAGTCAGGATACTCTCCTCATAAGGGGATCAGGAGCTGAATGTTGGGCAGTCCACCATCCGCCTGGACTCTTTCTGCCCCACTGGGGGCCGGTTTCCTCCTGAAACGAGAGAGAGGTGGGAATTAAGTGGGATGAAAATGGGTGGCCCAGCTGTAACTGCTTGTGCAGGTGGGGAACTGTCCTGAGTGAGTGAGTGGGCAGCACAGAGGGGCATGCAGGGTTAGTGGTGTCCAGGCTGGTTAATGCAGCAGGTTTTGTAAGATAAGGAGAGAGAATTCCCTAGGCCTTGCTCCAAAACATCTGCTGCATCCTGGACTTAGACAAGAACAATAAGATTCAGTCCAGTCCATGTGATTTTGTGGGGCCAGAAGCGTGATGCCTTGGATGAGACGAAGTTTGCGAGGGAACTTAAATTCTGTTAATTAAATAAATCTAGAAAAAAATACTAATCTTGGTAAATGTCACCAATGCTTTCTCAAGGTCAATTAGCAATGGGCAATAAATAGTGTCTTTGCAAAACCCTCATCTTGCAAATGAATTTAAAAGAAAGCACCTTTATTGGTCAGTGAAGAGTTAGGTCTTCTGCACTGGCTATAAAAGTAATTATATTGACAACTGTTTTATCTGTGGTTGCCCAGGCCCAGCTGCTCAGTCTCAGTAGCAGGAGCTGTGTCAGCAACAATTCACTGAGAAGCTCAGACAGTGTAAACACCTACAATCTGTGGGAAGCTCTGTTCCTTCTACAAGTCTCAGCACTCAGCCCTGCTCCTGTTGCACTTGCATGGTATCACGAGTCAGGTTGAGTGAGGAAGAGATGCAAATAAAAAATAATAATCTGTCCCTTGTTCTCAGGGAAAACATGGTCCCTGATGTGATATGAGAGGCTTGGAGCTGAGTAATGTCAACAGCTATTAGTAGATAAATGCTCCCTAAACTGAAAGAGAGTATGAAAATGTTATTTCCCAAAATTATACTGGTTTTGTATCACTGTGAGCCAAGGAATTGTGAGTTCATGATTCAGGCACCTGGAATGTTTGCTAAAATACTGGATGCAGAACATTAACTTGAAGTGCCGTTGATTAAATCTTGACTTTGGTCAAAGGGGTTAAATGAATGATGGTGCATGGAGAATGCAGTTAAAGCTCTCTCTGATCTTAGTTACATTGAAGTCAATGTCTGCTGGCCTGCTCCTGCAAAGTATCCTAGGTGCAGAAATAGAGTCATGGAGTCACAGAATCATACAGCACAGAAACAGACCCTTTGGTCCAACCTGTCCATGCTGAGCATAATCACAAACTAGACTTGACCCATCTGCCTGCACTTGGCCCATATCCTTCCAAATATATCTTATTCATGTACCTATCCAAGTGTCTTATAAATGTTGTAACTGTAATAACTATAAGAAGTCTAGACGTAAATCTAGAACCAAGCCTGCAAACTTAGGTGTAGCTGTAAGATCGACACTACTCTTAGACCACCATTTTAGAACTGTTATTTACATAGGAATGCGCAAATTAAAAGCATGCATAGGCCATTCAGCCATCGAGCTTGGTCTGCTATTCAATAAGATCATGGTTGACCTGACTGTAAATTCCCATGTCTGCCTCCCCCGATGATAGCCTTTCACCCTAAGGTTAATAAGAACGTATCCAGCTGTATTGTAAAAATATTCGGGGATTCTGTTCCACATCTTTTCAGGAAGGGAGTTCTAAAGACTCATGACACTTTGGAGGGAGAAAAGCAAAGCCTAATCTGTGTTTTAAATGGACGACATAGTGATCCCTAGTGTTGGACTCTCCCATAAGGGGAAGCCTCCTCGCTGTTGCTACCTTGTCAAGGGTCCTCAAGCTCTTATATGCTCCAGCAAGTCAAATCTTATTCTTCTAAACTCCAGCAGATACACACCGAGCCTGTCCAACTATTCCTCATGGAACAACCCATCCATTCCTGGAATTAATCAGGAAAACCTTCTGTCAATTGCCTTCAACACATTCATACCTTCCCTAAATAAGGTCCTGAATACTGTGCACATTACTTGAGATGTAGTCTTGCCGGTTTTTTACATAACTGAAGCATAATCTCCCACTTTTGTATTTAATTGCCTTGCAATACACTGCGTACGTTTTCCTAATTACTGACTGTACCTACACCTTAACCTATTGTGATTCAGGCACAAGGTCACCCAGATCCCTCTTCATCTCAGAGCTCTGCAATCTCTGACCATTTCAACACAACACTTCTTTTTCATCTTTCCTGCCACAATGGACAATTTCACATTTATTCCACAATATTCCCTATTTGCCATGTCCTAGCTATTCACTTAACTTATCATAATATTTTTGTGACCTCCTTGTATTCTCTTCACAACTTACTTTTATATTCAGAGTTATGTCATTGCCTGGCACATGTGGTATAAATGTTATTCGCCACTTATCAGCTCAAGTCTGCCATGGCGATTTGGTGATGGGAACAAAAAACCATTTAGTTGTCTATAAGAGCTTCTTGATATTAAAAAAAGGAAGAAAAAAGTGAAAACAAAACAAAAATCAGCCCCAATGTGGGTATTGTCCAGATCTCCCACCTATCTGCTCCTCCCACCTCACTGACCAATCCCCACCCCCACTCACCTTTGCCAGCTTCATCCCCGCCTCCTTGACCTGTCCGTCTTCTCTCAACCTATCTGCTCCTTTATTCACCTTCCATCATCGCCTCCCCCTCTCTCTATTTATTCCAGAATCCCCTTCCTTTCCCCCATTTCTGAAGAAGGGTCCAGACCCGAAACGTCAGCTTTCCTGCTCCTCTGATGCTGCCTGGCCTGCTGTGTTCATCCAGCTCGACACTGTTATCTCTGACTCCAGCATCGGCAGTTCCTACTATCTCATTGTCCAGATTTGCACGTGAATTTGGTCAAGCAGATTGGACATGATTGTGGTATTGTGTAGTCAGATCATTCTTCATCAACAAAATGACCAATAATTGGCCCTTTATGTCTTCAAATTGACTGTCTGTAATCAACCAGGAAAGCAGCTGAGAGCCTACCTCTGTGTAAATATCCTGATGGCAGGAATAAACCAGGAAACCTTCCTAATGTGCCTCTTGGCATTTTGCCAGTCTGCTGCTAGTCTGCCACTTGGGGGCTGGCAAAATCTGACTTTGATTCATTACGGCTGTCTCACTCTAACCGCTGTGACAACAAGGGATACTCACCCCTTTTACAGTTTCTCAATGGATTTACATTTGTTGATAAGTGTAGAGAAGGTCAGAGAGAGGAGGACTATGGCTCAATTTGGATGGATGGAGAAAACAGCAACCACCTGCAGAGTTTTTGTTCTGAGATACAGCAACAGATTGCATTGATATTGCACCCATAATAACAGGAACGTAAATAAGACAGAAAGTGACGTAAAGCAAGACTTTAAATAAATCATTCATTCTTTCATGTGGGTGTCTTTGGCAAGGCCAAATTGCACAGTTTACTGGATTATTTCAGAGGTCAATTTAAGGTCACCCTGTGGGTCTGGAGTCACAAGCAGGCCAGCAGATTCATGTGTGGACTGAACTTCCGAAGGAAGGGGTGGATGTGGGTACAATTACGACGTTTCAAAGACATTTAGATAAGTGCATGAATAAGAAATGTTTGGAGGGACATGGGCCAAGTGCAGGCAGGTGGGACCAGTTTAGTTTGGGATTATGGTCAGCATGGACTGGTTGTATGTTGTACAGCTATTAACCAACATTCTTTTTACTGAGACACGTTTGACATTCCAGCTTTAACAATTGAGTTTATATTGCATTACAGCTGGTACTGAGATGGGATTTCAACCCATGATCATAGAGATTTGGCCTGGGCCTCTGGGTTACCTGGTGAGTGCTAGCATTGCTGCACCACTCGCTGCACCTGAGTGTCTGATCACATTCAATGGCAGAGAGACTACGGGGTCAGATTTTCACCACAGAGTGCCAAAGTGGCAGAGGTGGTCAAAAATTCTACATTACGTACATGAACATAATCATTCCCATTCCTTAATGGGACAGGAGTATGCTTTGTGCAGACGCAGTTCATCATTTTAAGTCCCTTTCCCTGGTGTGGGTTTTTTTTTGCCTGAGAATGTAAAGCCTGAAATGTGTGGATTAGACCTGACCTTCTAGATTTGCTTCAATAGTCAGGGTATTCTTTGGAAAGGTAGCTACCCTTTTCCATCCTGGGCCTGGGACAGCTTTGAGAGGGTTTCTCCCATTTCTGAAGAAGGGTCTAGGCCCAAAATGTCACCCTTCCTGCTCCTCTGATGCTGCTTGGCCTGCTGTGTTCATCCAGCTCTACACCTTGTTATCTCAGCTTTGAGAGGGGTCGGTTTCCCTTTGGAATTGTTAAACGCAAGCATAAATCTGCATAAAAAGTGCATAAGAGGGGCATGGATACGGTGAATAGTCAATGTCTTTTCCCCAGAGTAGGTGAGTCCAAAACTAGATGGCATAGGTTCAAGGTGAGATGGGAAAGATTTAAAAGGGACCTAAGGGTCAACTTCTTCACACAGAGGGTGGTGCACATATGGAATGAGCTGCCAGAGGAAGTGGTGGAGGCTGGTACAATGACAACATTTAAAAGGCACCCCAATGGGTATATGAATAGGAAGGGTTTAGAGGGATATAAGCCAAATGCTGGCAAATGGGACTCGATTAATGCAGAATATCTGGTTGGCGTGGATGAATTGGAAATAAGGGTCTGTTGCCATGCTGTACATCGCTTTGACTCTAAAAGCATTGCAGTCAACCACATTGAGACAGTCAACAGTCTGTTAAAATCAACAGTCAAACTACATGATATAAAGATAGTTGAAAGTAACAGGGAAAAGGTAACCTAACTGGGAACATTAATAACTTCTACGCCCCCTTCTCTCGGGTATAACTTAATATTCCTCCAGTTTAAAACCGGGCCTTTTTCCTGAAGTACCGACCCACCTGCAGTGGCACTAAGCCAGTCAACTGCCAAAATCCTTCCTCATTTTCAGTCTGTCCAACATTAAACCATAAAACATTAAGATACAGTGGCAGAAGTAGGCCATTCAGCCCATTGAGTCTACTCGACCATTCAATGAGACGATGATTGATCAGATAATCCTGAAACTACTCTCTTGCCTTTACCCCATAACACTTGATTCCCTTACTGATTAAAAATCTGTCTATCTCAGCCTTGAATATACTTAATGACCCAGCGTTGACAGCATTCCACAGATTGACTACTCTCTGGGAGAACAAATTCCTCCTCTTGGTTTTAAATGTGCAACACCTTGTTCTGAGATGATGCACTCTGGTCCTAGACTCTCCCACCAGGGGAAACAACCTCAAAGCATTTACCCTGTCAAGGCCCCGAAGAAGCTTGTATGTTTCAATAAGAAGTTGAATGCCTCTTACTGTCTTCTTCAAACAAACTGCCTGGCTATGGTAGGTGGAATCTCCTGTAGGTAAGGCCCCACCAATTGACCATCAGACCATCAGACCTTCAGACACATCAACCTGCACTGGTTGATCAGGTGATGCATCACGTTTGCCACATGTCCCATGATGGGCCAGAGAATTGTGAGCAGACCCTTCTTCCCTCCCTCTGTCCTCAGGTACCTTGACGAGGCAGTCATGTGATCTCCCGGGAGAAGTGTAACAGAGGAAAAGATTGGGGCCAGGAAGGAAAACAAAGCTAGAAAATTGCTTCTGATGCCCTCAGGCAATCAAAACTACTGCAGGGAATCTTCCGGTCAAATTGTCATCAATCAAGTCATTTACATCTTAATCAAATACAAAACAATGATCACATTTTACACAATCTATTTTGTACATGAGGACATAACTGTGGAAGATCAATGGCATTGTGCATTACAAAACTAAACAACAACTTTCTTCACATGCCAGATATTGAACCCGAACTCTCTCAACCTCTTACACATTACCCATTCTGCTCATGTGCAACTGCCGGCAATGCAGGATTGATAAGTTTCATAAAGCATACGGGGTCACAAGACACACTTAAAACACAGCCTGCTTGCAAACTCCTGCAAGAACTGAGTTTGATTTAATCCCACAGAGACCAGAAGCCTCATAACGTCTTCCTCCAGCTGAATGGCATCCTTACTTCAGGGATCACTAAATGCGAGCTTTAACCAGAGTCTGCACATGCTTCAGACTTGTGTTTTGATGCAGCTTCTGTGACACCTTAGGATTTTATTATTTATAGTAACAGAATCTGTGAATTTTTGCGTGAATTTCTTCTTGCTAAAATGCAACAGGAAGGCCAACGAACTTGCTTGACTGAGTTGAGGGCTCGAGTGCAAGGAAAGCTGACAGGCCATCACTGTGAAAGAACAAGCACATTCCTTCAGCAGATAACAAGGTGTGGGGCTGGATGAACACAGCAGGCCATCTCTGATACATTCCTTCGGCAATCAACATTACCAATTGCTCAATGAATCTTCTGGGTGACTGATCTAATAGATATTTTTCAGTTTGCATCGATTGTCCCCGGAAAGAGGAATTATCAAATGGAATTGTATTACACAGTCTCCCCAGCCTTGCTCAGTCTCAGCCTGTGCAATTGCTTGTAATATTGTGCACAACGCATGAGCTTTTCCAGCCCCTTATAACTGGACAACGTATCAATTTGTCTTTGGTCACTAGCTCAGAGGAAGAAACTGGGAAATAGTAAGAGAAAGGATTTCAAGCTTGGGAAAAAGCAGACAATCATAAGAACAGAGGAACGTAGGCCATTCAGCCCCTCCAGCTGTTACCAGTATTCAATGATATCATGGCTGATCTGTACATCAGTTCCATTTACCAGCCAATGAGATCAAGGATGGAGGCAAGTGAAATGACTCTTGCTCAAGCTCACACTCAGATTGGAGCCTTATTTACTAGTGAACAGCGGGTACTAAATGGGCATGTATCAGAGTCTTTATGTAGAAAATGGTGCCAGCCGATGGGGCTTGCTGTTGGGGAGAGGATGAGAGGCTGCTGGGGGTATGGGAATTAATATTAAGGGTGGCCACAGATGGAAGGTTTCCTACCCTCAAAACATCTGCAATAATTTAAGGATCTCCCATGGTCCCTCCAAGGTTGGAGGGTTACTGAGCTCAACATCTCTTGCGATTGACACTAACATGCACAATGCATGCTCCAGCCTATCATGCATTAAGATGGTAACTGGTGTCCTTCCTTTGGCCTAGCACTGTAGTGTGTCTTGTCTCAGTCAGATTGCTGGCAGCTTGAAAACTGAATCTGGATGTCCACGGATCTGACGGTGAGAACTGGCACTTGCCTCTAGCCCTGCCTGATCTCTCACATTGTGCCTTTAAGATACAGGACTAGATCCTCAGCACTGACATTACTGGTACACACTGAGGAAGATCTGCACTGTCACAGGTTCTGTCTTTCAAATGTTAACCTGAGGCCATGCCTGCCCTCTTAGCTGGATGTGGAAGAGTCTGGAAGATTGCGGGGAGAATTTCCCATTGTCCTGCCTAATGCTTGTCCTCAACCAACATCACCACAGGAAGGATGATCAGGTCTTAACCACATTGTTGCTTCAGAGCAATCTTGCTTTGTGCAAAGTTGTTGTCATGTTTTTGCTTTGCAACGGTTACTATGTTTCAAAAATACTTAATTGAGAGCAAAGTGATTTGGAATGCCCTAAGTTTATGATAAACATTGTATGTACGAAGGATTAAATATTGGAATTATGTATTTAATTATTAATTAAAACTTTGCAAAACTGCAGCCATTATTTTAGGCTGCAGCTCCAGCTTCAGTTCTTTAGCCATCGACTACATTCCTGTCTCCAGCAATAGCCTGACACTGAGCTTCTGTACTTTGCTCACAACCTCGGTGTTCTGTTTGATCCTAAGATGAATTTCTAATCCTATATTCATGCCATCACTAAGAACAACTATTTCCACCCAACATTAGCTGCTGAGCCCCTCATTCACATGTTTGTTACCTTTATTCTCCTATCTAGTCTCCCACATTCTCCTCTTTATAAATTTGAAGTCTGGATCCCAACTTGCTGTAAGCTCCCATTCCTTTATCATCTGTGTGCTCACTGACCAACACAGGCTTTCAGTCAAACAACGTTCTCCTTTTTTTCAAATCTCTACCTGTCCTTTCCTCTGCCTATCTCCTCCAGCCCCTCGCCCTTGTGAGATCTCAGTGCTCCTCACATTCTGGCCTCTCAAACATTCTCAGTTCTAATTGCTCCACCATTAGCTGCCATGCTTTCACCTGCCTGGGCCCCGAGCTCTGGAAAATGCTCTCTCCAGCTCTCTCCCTTCTGACTCCAGTTTCCTCCTTTAAAACATTCCTTAAAAACCTCTATCTTTGACTAAGCCTTTTCTCATCACATGTAATCTCCATACAGAACTTGATGTCATATTTTCTTTTAGAACATGCCTGTGCAGCACCTTGGGATGTTTCATTATGTTAAAGTTGTTCTGTAAATTACAATGGATATAGAGGCATTGGAGACGATACAGGAAGTACACAAGAAAGATATTGAACAGGCTGGGATTGTTTGTTCTGAAAAGGGGAGTCTGAGGAATGGCCTGATGGAAGGCTTTAAGATTATGAAAGGTTCGTTAAAATCAGTGTAAAGAAGATGTTTCTTTTTGTGTAGAGTTGTGTAGAGTAGAGTTATATTGACAAATTTATACTTAACCACAAATATAAGGTGGTCACGAATAAATCCAACAGGGAATTCCAGTGAAGCTTGTCTATGTAGAAAGTGGTGGGAGTGTGGGACTTGCTACCACAGGGACTATAGCAATTAAGGTTAATGTTAGATACATCGAAGGGGGAAGCTGGATAAATACAGGAGGGAGAAAGGAATAGAAGGGTACGGAGATGAGGTGAGCTGAAAAGAGGAGGTTCTAGTGGAGAAGAAACACAAGTATGAATCATCTGGGCCGAATGGCCTGTTTCATTGCAGCAGACTCAATGCAGATTGAGTCAATGTAAATTCTTCCTCCTTTTCTTTCTCATACTATCAATGGCAATGTCTGGTAATCATGCATTCTTCAATCTTTGCAGGAACTGGGGCTGCCTCTAGGGGGAGACTTGAGCTATCTTCAGGCGTGAGAGAAAAGTGACCATCACAGAATGCTGGTGCTGGGAAAAGTCTGTCATGTCAATCCTTCAATCACAAGATCACATCGCCCAGGAGCTGCCGGACTCAGAGCAAGCAGCTCTATCAGTTCAGCTGAATGTTGGTGACCTCAGTTTGGTGATCTGTAGAATCACCTGTTTGTATTTGGAACACTCTTCATTAACAGCATAAAATGAAATGTGAATGTTTCACATGGTGGAATCACTCAGTTATTTTTGCCCACATATTTGTTACTTCGTTGGAATATTATTTTTTAATTTCGATCACTCAGCAAAACCCTACAGTTTCAGGTTTTCTGTGTGGCCAATTGCTGTTTTAGGAATTCCATTAAGTATATCAAAACTTGGGCACTTAGATAGTTCGTCTTCATATCATCCTTATCCTCAGGATCCACCTACAGCCAATGAACTTCCTGAAGCAGCAGGTTTTAGTCTGTTGCTTCCTGCTACAGGAGTGGAATATACAGAGCAGAAATGAGCCATTCAGTCCATCTAGTCCCATGCTATCTTTTATCAGCCACATGAGACTGCATTTCTGGTAATAGTGAGTTTGCTTCATTGTTTCTGGTAGTGACGCGCAACGCAGAGTCACATTGATTGAAATGAAAATAAAAACCACTTTTCATCAAGTGATGGGGAGTAAAGTAATGTTTCCTTTTGGTGAAGAGTCAATAAGAGTGGAGTAAACAACCCTGATCATCAATGAGGAGGAACCCCCAAATATTAAAGTATTCCCAGGGACCCCCAGCAGATACTGTCGTGGTCTGGGAGCCTCTATAATTAAGGACACTCTCCTGGAGAATTCGCAATCTTAATTTCCACAAGGGATTGCTGCCTACCAGACTCTACAAATAAAGTCATACAACATGGAAACAGACCCTTCAGTTTAACTCTTTAATTCCCCTGTTCTGTAAATTCAATGGTTCCAGACAAATACAGGCTCTGCCGATGGTGTGAGGTCTATAATCTCAGGGACTATTCCCCACCCTCTCACCTTCTAACCTCCCATGGACCATAATTTAAAAATGTATTGACGAAACAGCCAACAAATGAAACATTAGTTATTCCCTATATCAGGGGTTAACCCACAAAAGCGGCCAAATCTCTAAAGCAACTAAACATGGCAGAGTATTATCTTTACTCTTTCATGTGTTGTGGCTGTCACCAACAAGACCAGCATTTGTTGCCCATCCCTAATTACCCTTGACTCAAGTGGCTTGTTAGGGCCATTTCCGTGGTCAGTCTAGTGGCAACCACATTGCTGTGGGTCTAGAGTCACATATAAGCCAGACCGGGTAAAGATGGCAGATTTCCTTCCCTAAAAAAAAGGACTTTAGAGAACCGGATGTATTTTTGTGACAATTGATGGTAGTTTCACAGTCACCATCACTGAAACTAGTTTTTTTATATTCCAAATCTATGAACTGAATTCAAACTCTGCCTATGGCCAAGGCTGGAATTGGACTCTTACAGAAGTAAAGATTGTGGGTAACATCAATGTCATATTTTTGGATTATTTTCCTATCAGTATTTATATCAATACCCCTGTTCTAATGCAACCTTTTCAGTCTGAAAGATCTCTGCTTTCCTCCAATTTTGGTCTCTTGAACATCCCCCAATTTTAATCACTTCAGCAGTGTCTTCAGTTGCTTGGTTCTAAGTTCTAGAATCCCGTCCCAAAATCTCTTTACCTCTGCCCCTATCAGATGTTCCTTAATACTTGCTTTGTTCATTAAGTATTTTGGACACCCGCTCCAACATGGGCATTCAGAGAGACCAGCAGCAAAAGGTCACTGAAGTCCAGAAAGTGGGGAGAGCTGGATTCAGACGTGGTCTTGGGCTGCATTGCAAGTAGGTCTGACCTAATCATTTGTTTTTAAATCCCTCCACAGCTTTGCTACTCCCCATCTCTGTTATCTCCTCTAGCCCCAAGTCCTCTGTGATATGCACATTCCTGAAATTCTAGTCTCTTGAACATGCCCGATTGCCAACACTCCTTCAGTTGCTCTGAAATAGACCTTTATGCCTCTTGGTGTTGTTTTTCTTCTTTGAGAAAACCTTATAACCTACCTCCTTGATCAAATTATTGGTCATCTGACCTATTATCTCCTCCTGTGGCAGCATGTCATTGTCTATTTTACAAAAGGTCCTGCCAACTGCCTTTAGATATTTTATGATGTCCAAAGTGCAATTAAAATTGTTGTCTTATTAGGTGCCAAGAAAACAGTGTTGTTTTCCAGAGAGCCAAGTAGAGAAAGAGAAAACTAGAGCCCATATTTACACAGTTATAAGGTTTGATTTTCAGGGGTACACATTATAAACGTTGTCCTTCAAATTCAACAACCACACTCTCTGTTCTATTTTTTTGGAGCACAAGTGCCTCCCTGGTTAATGTTCACCACCTGAACAGAATGAAACCCTCAGTGGAATTTGTATACCTGCTCAGGTCAGTAACATCTGTGTTTCCCCCAAGTGGTGGGTGTTGGGTGCTGCAAATAGTTGCTAGGAAAGTTGAGAATGGAAATTGTGAGTTTGAAGTCAAATTGAAGGAAAGTCCGAAAACCTCTTCAGAAACGCAGCAGGGAGGACACATCCTCCAGAAAAGGCATGAAGCTGAGAGCACAGTTACAACATATTAATTTTGTTCTTTATGGCACAGAAACAAGTCATTTGTCCCAATGGTTCAGACTAGTGTTTAAGCCCCATATGAGACTCCTCCCACCTGACCCTTTCAAAATATCTTTTTATTCCTTCTTCCCAAAACAAGTTTCCCTTTAAATGCATCCAAACTATTCATCTGAACCACTCCAGTTGATAGTGAGTTTTTACATTCTCAGCACTTTCTGAGTTAAGAAGTTCTTTCTGATTCCCAATTGGATTTAGGAGTGATTGTCTTTTTTGTGATATTCGTGGCCCTAGTTCTGATTACCCTGAAACACCTTTGCTACCTCTACCTCTTCCAAACTTTACACAATCTCAGGGATGTCCATCGATGTTTCCCAGCAGGCTATGTGGCTCTTAATGACCCTATGGTAGATTTTCAAAGGCATCACCCAATATCCTGGTCAATGTCCCTCCCTCAACCACCACCAGAAACATGGGTGTTCATCTTTCTGAGGGTTATTAATGGCATTGTGCTGTGCTTTAATAGCTATCGCACTTATTTACCTGATGAAAGTCACCGCATTGAGAATGAATAATTGTTGCGAATCACAGAGATTATTCCAAAAGCTGAAATAATGCATTGTTTTAAAGTAAGTCATTTTTTGCTGAGAAATGCATGTTTTAAAAGACTGTGTATAGTGATTGATAGAAGCTCATTATTGGCACATTCTATAGTATAGACTGTATCGTGCTCGATTGAAGATGCTATAATGACTCCATTGCAGGGAACATTAATTTCTCTTGTATAGTTTTGCTTTGCTGGAAATAGTTTAATTTTTAAACCATTGGAATCCATTTTTCTTTCAATCTGAGGCACCAAGATTCACATTGAAATGTGGAACATTTACTTGTAATAAACATCTTTGAATGATAAGGTTTTAGCCCGATAAACCAAAACACAAATTGCTCTTGTTCTAATTTTGGTTCGTGGCCAAATTGTACTTTTTAAGGGATTTGGGCTCCCACACAGAATGCGCCAACTTGTTACAAAAAAAAAATAAGTCCAGGTCTGTCAGTTTCTTTCTTCTAACAATGCAAACAACCACATTGTGCTCCCACTGTCTTCATAGGTTGCACCTATTAATAGACATGATGCTTTCAAAGCACAAAGCTCTCCAAGCACATCTGGAAAAAATATGGTGACTTGTACCTCTGTTGGTAGATTGAACTGGGTTCAGTCACAGATGTATCTTCACAGGATCACACAGTGGAATTGTACCAGCTAAGGCCAGACCATTCCTCAGAGCACTCTCTGACTGCTGCCTCCCATTCATGGAACTGCTGTCACTTATATCAAAGCCTTGTTTCAGCTAAGCTGCTGGTGGGATGAAGCCTACCTCAATTATGTTATTGATTTTTGACATAGAGTCACAATTTTCAGTTTTATATCACACTGTCAGATCTTCCCCAGTGGCTGTGCAAACTCTGTACTGACAACTACACACCAAAACAAGCACTCTTTTTGTGCACTCCTATACAAACTCCTGTCTGCTCCTACACAATGTTAAGTGTTACTGTACATACCCCTATATCCACTCCCTAAACTGACTTAAAACAGGTGGCTTGAGAAGAGCAACCATCCACTATCCCTCAGCATGGGTTGGTTGGGCTGAATGGCCTGTTTCTCTGCTGTATATCTGATGTAATCTTACACACAGCTTTATACAATCCCACACTGATTCTTTCTTACACCCTATCTCTCACTCACTGACTCTGACATGCTCTGACACACTGTCATATTCAGATGGAACAGACTTGGTGTACTGCACAGTTTCATTACTGCGACCTGCTCGTGATCTTAGTCACAGATTTCAACTGTCCTTTTGATGAACTTGAGTCTTCTGCATTGACAATGAATCAGAGCACATAACTTCATCATCTCAGTCAGATCTTTGAAAATAAACATCAGTGAAACACAAAACTGAAGACCCCAGGCCCTGGATTCCTACCTTCACGATATGAGCTCAAGTTGAGTGTGAACTAATGGCCAGATGGTCTCTGGGTGCTTTGGCTATTAATAGTGTCCAAGTTGAAGAACTGACAGCACAGCATGAGGCTATGATCCCAAACCCTCCAGGACTGATCTGGAAAAGGAGCATAACCCAGGAGAAATGGCTGTAATGTAATTCTTTCCCTGTGTTTTGAATATCACAGAATCCCTACAGTGTGGGAGCAGGCCATTTGGCCCTTCAAGTCCACATCAATCCTCCAAAGAACATCCCACCCAGAACCACCCCTCCTACCCTATAACCCAGCATTTCCCATGGCCAATCCATGTTACCTGTGCATCTTTGGACTGTGAGAGGAAACCCACACAGACACTGAGAGAATGTGCAAACTTCACAATCGCCCGAGGCTGGAATCGAACCCGGGTCCCTGGCACTGTGAGGCAGCAGTGCTAACCACTGAGCCACTGTGCTGCCCTTTGCTTATACTTCTGCCCATTAGTTATAAATATAAGAGGATAATGGTTGACAGTGAAGAAATATCCAATCAAGTGATGGGGAATCCGTTCGTTTTCCAATTGGCTGTGGGCAGGTGGTGGGAGGGGCTACAGTGATGTAGGGAAGTAATGGCAAGAGCGGAGGGGTAGGGCTGTTGAAAGCAGGACATCCAGAGGCAAAATCTGTAGGAAACTGCCAGTGACAGTTAGCTATCCAGTGTAACACTGTCCTGACTGGTGACATGAATAAGTCTACCTGGGGCAGCTGGACATGCCTCTTTACATGGGATAGCTTAGGAGTTAAGTCTCAATGGGTTTGTGTCACTCTAGACCAGGGACTCATTTCTGTCTAAATGGGATGGACCTGACCCAGGAACGTTTCAGTCCCAAATTAGAAAGTGTTCCATTCTCTCGCAAACATCACGCAGACATACATCTGAAGTGCTTATTTCAAACCTACCCAATGCCTCACTGTTTGTGCTTGCCTCTGTGAGAAAATGAATAATCACTTGTCATTAATTGAATAACAAAATCTATTTATTATCCGTTATATTAATGGAAAGAACTGTTACCATGGAGACCCCAAAAACTGTGCAACCTTCATTGTTCAAACTGTAATTGAATTTTACATTTTTGGTCATTTAGAGCCACTTGATACTGATCAAAGCAACTCAGCCATGTGACACCCCTTCGATGTTGCGAAGAGGGACTGTACTGGGAGAGGGGATTGGGTGGAATTTAACCTGGCTCTATTAACATTTGCTGTGTCAATAGTTTGGCAGTGCCCTGGTAAAATGTGGCATTGTGTCAGCAAAGAATGGTGAGCCACCAATTATTCTTGGTCTGTCTCTCAAAGCTCTTAAAACAATCAGTCAGAAAAATAGGGAGATGAATGAATCCTTCTCGTGCACTTCTGGTGTCTATTACAGATAATCATCACATTCATTGTTACGGGGTCAAAGTCCTGGGACTCTCTACTGAGCCCCAGTATGCCACATCATGGACTGCAGCAGTTCAGGAAAAAGCTTTACCAGCCTCCTAAGTGGCATTGAGGGAAGGGCAATACATGTCAGCCATATCAGTGACACCCACACACCAAGGAGAAAGGTTTTTTTTATCTATTTAAAATAAGCAAAGATCAAGGAATATCTCCTGGTCAGGGAGTGATGTAAAACATCAGCTGATGGGATTATGGGGGTGGCAGAGAAAAACATTATAAACTGTAACTGGGTGGGTGGCACTGGAGGAGATGAATATCAATATGTAGCTTCACGACGAAGGTTTTCTTAAAGAGATTGGCTGAAAGAAGCTGGTAAGTGACACAACAAGGTACACGGTTGGTCTTTCACTTCTTGCAACCTGGCTCACAATCCTTTATTTAGTTGACTAAAGAAAAACAAAGTTTCAACGAAATATCTTTAAAAGCAAATGAACTAGTCAATCTTGCTTCAATTAACCCAACCCATTAACCCCATTTAACCCACACCTTTTTTAAAACTTGTTGCCCACTTTTCGTCATCCTGAGATCTAACTGAGTGATTTGTTGGGCTATCAGAGAGGCCAGGTCCAAGATCAAAAATTTTGGTACAGTGTGGAGTCACATATTAGCTCAAACTGGCTAAGGACAGCAGGTCTTCATTCCTAAGGAACATTATTAGCTTTTCATGATAACCTGACAGCTTTACTGAAACCACTTTCAAATTATGCTGTCAAATTGTCATTGGCACAGAAAATGCCAGAAAACCTCAGCAGGTCTGGCAGCATCTATGGAGAAAAGAAATAGAGTTAACGTTGCGTTCAATTTGCTGCCAGACCAGCTGAACTTTACCTGCTCCTTTGTTCTATGAACAGTGATTGATTCAGACATTTATTGCTTCCAGCATCAAATAATTACGCAACGGTAAGAGAAGGTGGTTGTGAACCACCTCCTTACACTGCTCCTGTCAATGTGCTGTAGGTAGACCCACAATGCCAATAGGGACTGAATTCCAGACTTTGACCCAGCGACAGCGAAGGAGCGGTGATATATTTCCGAGTCAGGATGGTGAGTGTCTTGGAGGGGAACTTACAGGGGGTGGGGTTCCCCTTGTCCTTTTTGATGGAAGTGGTTGAGTGTTTGGAAGGTGCTGACTAAGAATCTTTGATGAATTTCTTCAGTGCGTCTTGTATGGTATGGAGTACACACTGCTGCTACTGAACAATGATAGTGGAGGCAGTGGATGGGGTTCTAATAATGTTTGCTGCTTTGTCCTGGATGGTGTCAATCTTCTTGAGTGTTGTTGGAGCTGCACCCATCCAGGCAAGTGAGGAGTATTGAATCACACACTTGAATTGTGCCTTGTAAATGGTGGACAGGCTTCGAGGAGTCAGGAGATGTGTTACTTGTGACAGGATTCCTAGTCTCCTACATACCCTTGTAGCCACAGTATAAGTATGGCTGGTACAGGTCAGTTCAATTCACTTTCAATCATAACACCCCCAGGATGTTCACAGGAGATGGTTCAATAATAGTAATGCTATCGAGTGTCAAGGAGGATGATTAGACTCTCTCTTGTCGGAAATATTCATTGCCTGGCTCTTCTGTAGCGCAAATGTTATTTGTTACTTGTCAGCCCAAGCCTCGATATTGTCCAGATCTTGTTGCATTTGAACACGGGTTGCTTAAGTATGTGAGGAGTCAGGAATGGTGCTGAACATTGTGCAGTCATCAGTGAACATCCCCACTTCTGACCTTATGATGCATCCCATGGACGATTGACCATTTGATGTGGGAGGAAGGGGGTGCCATTGAAATTCAGCAAGAAAAATGATCACAACTAGTAATTGATCTAACAAGATAGTGATAACTTTTCTATTTAATCGATGCCCAATTATTGGAGTATCTACCTCATTCCACATAAATCAAGAACAATGTTCTGCGCAGGATGGGGGGAGAAAAATCAGTTCTGTTTTACAAAACAGCTATTGATACATAACTTGCACCTTGTTTTCTGTTTAATATTTTAGTGATCATTTAGACTGCAGTTCACCATGACAAGAAATCTATGGGAAGGTAACTTTCACACAAAGATTTGACACATGAAACTCTTTCATGCTTCATTCAAATTGAGAGTAAAAGTCTAGTGTGAAGGGTGATGAGAAATAAAAAAAACAAAAAACTGTGGTGGTATTGGAGTTGACCAGAGTAGGAGAATTCCAGGTTTGATGTATGATCTGCTTCAAGGTGGTAGACAGTAACCAAATGAGGTAAGAATTCTTCAGTTCCTGCTGCAATTTATGTTGAATTTTACAGGACAGAAAGAGGCCATTCTACAAGTTATTTATGCTAGACCTTTGAAGGAGTTGGTTAATTAGTCCCACACTCCATTCTTTCCCCTGCAATGTTCTCTTCACCTCCTATCCCTGTCTTTTAACCAATCACCGTTCGTCTGTATCTTTGGAATATTAACCCTTCTGCCACTAGACTAGCTTCTCTTTATTTACTCTTATCAAAACCCTTCATGCTTTTGAACACCTCCATTAAAACTCGCCATAACGTCTCTGCTCAAAGGAGAAGCATCATCGCCAACCTGTGAATCCTTCAGGAAAGACTATGTCTGTAGACAGCAGATGATGCTAAAACTTGATTCAGCTGTGATGCTGTCCACAGTCAAATCGCCATTTCTTTCTGCCTGCATTCACACTTAAAGGATGATCTCTTTGCTGAGGACAACTAGCACTTTCCCGTCACTGCTGCATCCTCTTTAGAGATTTTTTTATCATCCCTTTTGTGTTTCAATGCAAGATCAACACCCTCCGTGTTTTATAGAATCTTCCACGATGTTGTAAACAAGGAGTGAAAGCTAAGTATAGAATTTGGGTGAACTGAGGTAAGAAGATGGGGGTAAAAGTCAGTCAGATGTAATTCAGCTTCATTATAAAGTCACACATTCTGTCCTCATTGTAACGTTTCTGATATAAATTCCTCTATCGATATTTAGAATGGGAATGCCCGCACTGGTCACATTAATTGTACTATTCCACCATTGGTGATGCTGCAGCACCCCCACTACCAGGATTAAATACATTTCATTCTAAATGTGGACTTATATCATGGGTTGCCCAAGTTAACTCCAAAAGTAGAACTTACAACTTTTATGTTAAAATGTTTTATACTTTTCCCACTTCTGACATCTGGACTTAGAATCATTGAATGACGTTCTTGCTCAGACACCCCATGATTTTTACTGTTGTCGAATGCGAATCTCTGAAGTTTAAGTTTAAGGTAATTAGTCCACCACTCAGTATGTCCAGGGGTTTGTCCCAAAACAAGCTGAACAAGCCACTCAGTTCAAAAGCAGGTATGGATGGGCAATAAATGCTGACCAGCTGGCAATGCCCACATCCTGTGAGTGAATTAGGAAAAAACAAGAACTTTGTACTTGAGGTGGAATTTTTTTAAATTTGTTTATGGGGTGCAGGTGTCTCTGGCTGGACCAGCATTTATTGCCCATCTCTAATTGTCCAGAGGGCAATAAAGAGTCAACTAGATTGCTGTGGGTCTGGAGTCAGACATAGGCCAGACCAGGTAAGGAGGGTAGATTTCCTTCTGCCAAAAAATATTAGGAAATCAGATGGGTTTTAATTGATAGCAGCTACCATTATGCAGACTTTTAATTCCAGATTTTTATTGAATTCAAATTTCACCTTCTGCCATGGGGGTGGGGATTTGAACCTTTGACCCCAAGACAGCAGCCTTAGCTTCTAGATTACAAGCTGGTGACATTGCCACTGTGGCACTGTGGCCCCAGTTTGCCTTGAACCTGGTTAGCACAGACTACTGCATCAGTGCTGGTTCCAAACCTTTGCTTTGACTCATGGGGCTATCAGAAGCATCTAGGGAATGACTTCTCGTGTTCTCCATTCCTGATGGTGAGGAGAGCTTACTCAGGAAGGCTGCTGATGAGGGTCAGAGATGGGAGGTGGGCAATGGGTTTTAGCTCAGCTCTTCACACAACGAGACTGTGTTTGCCGAATCCCAAGCTCACACATTGTGGCTATTTCCAGTGTTGGGTCTTGCGTCAGATGGTATAATGTGAGGAGACATCACCCACACAATCGGAGATAGTAGGAACTGCCGATGCTGGAATCTGAGATAGCAAGGTGCAGAGCTGGATGAACACAGCAGGCCAAGCAGCATCAGAGGAGCAGGAAAGCTGACCTTTCAGGTCTGGACCCTCCTTCAGAAATGGCAGAATTCATATTCACTAATCAGTTTTGATCAGACAACATGCAGCAAGTTTTCAGTGGGGCTTCTTTTTTCTCGCTCTAATACAATCCCTGACTTACAGATGAAGAATTTAAAGCTGCTGCTGCATCTATTTCGTAGCTTGTGATGCCTTATTGAACTCCTGTGTTGTTTTCCTTGTAATTCACTGACCGTCTTCAATCATTCAGATCATGTACAAAGGCTCAGGGTTTATGAGAATTGCAGAGTAAGAACTGACTAGCGACATTTTCCGTTTACCCGGTGTGTGTGTAGTTAATGGCAGGTTATATCAGGATGATTTGCTCATGAATAAGCCAACATCCATTTTAATATAAGCTGATTTAAAAGACAGGAGCATCAGATGCCCTGCGTTGTATAGGGTTTCCTATGTGCCAGTCTTGTTCAGTGTCACAATTATTGCTAAGTATTCTAGTTTTTTGTTTAAATGACATCCTTTCTTTTAATTCTGACAAATACAGTTCACAGAAGGACATGGTATTTATAGCACACAGCCAGGCTATTTGTCCCATCTGATCCGTGCTGGTGTTTATTTTTCACACCAATTTCCTCCACCTTTATCTCACCTTCTGAAGATAACCATCTAATCTGCTTGCATGTTATCATTATTCATATTATGATGTGAATAAGTGACTTAGAAAGTGGAGAGCAAGTAGGCCATTCAGCCCCTTGATCATGAGGCACTGTTCATGGCCGAACTTGTGGCTTTATCACTATCTTTCACAATTCTCTGAAATACTTAAAATACCTATCAGACTCTGTATTGAATATTGTTCAACAGCACAACATCCAGAACTCTTGAGGTAGAGCATTTTAGATTCAAAACTTTGAGTGAAGAAACTTCTCATTTCAGACCTAAATGGTCGACTCCTTGTTTGGAGACTGGGATCCTGTGTTCCAGTTTCCTGAGCTGGGAATAATAATAAAACGTTCCCCCAGTATCTTTCCAGCCAAATGCCTTAAGAACATTGTAGAGCTTAACCATCTTCATCTGTGTCATCAGTGACCTTCCCGCCGACATAAATTCTGAAGTGGAGATGTTCCCCGATAATTGAACAATGTTCAGTGTCGTTCCTGTCTTTTCGGATACTGAGACAGCTCGGCCTGGACAACATCCAGGCTTGGGTTACCAACTAACGTTTGTACCACACAGGGTCACTGACTATCTCAAACAAGGGAGAATCTAACCATTGCCCTTTGACATTCAATGTCATTACCCCAACTGAATCCACTTACTCTCAACATCCTTGCAGTTACTATTGGCAGGAAATTGAAACAGACCAGCCATAAATACTGTAACAATAAGAGCGTGTCAGAGGCTGGGAGTTCTGAAATTTGGAAAATCACAGCTGGAATATTGTGAACAGTTTGGGATCCTTATCTATGGAAAGATACATTGGCCATTGTAGGCAGTCCAAAGAAGGGTCAGTAGGCTGGTCCCAGCTATGGAGGGGCTGTCTTATGCGAAGATGGTGAGTCAGTTGGACTTGTATTCATTGGAGTGTGAAAGAATGCGAGTAGACCCTACTTAAATATAGTAGGAGAATGATAGGGTACTGTTGAGAGATTGTTTCCTCTTGAGAGAGTGTCTAGACCAGACGGAATAGCCTCAGAGTAAAGTGTCATCCATTTAAGACAGAGATGAATTCCTTCTCTCAGAGAAGAGTCAACCGTGGAATTCTTTACCACAGAGGGCTGTCAGGACTGGGTTGTTCAGCATATTCAAGGCTGAGAGAGATTTTTAATCAGTAAGGAAATCAAAAGTGATCAGGCTCAAGGCAGGAGAGTGGAGTTAAGGATTATCAGAACACCACATCATCTTGCAGTTGGGAATCTCAAAGCCTTCTGGACTCAACATTGAGTTTAACAATTTTAGAGCATGGGCCCCCTCCTTCCATGTCTATTACTCACCCTCCAAACCCCAGGTCCTGTCATAACATGGGTTGATTTCAATGCAACCAACCCATTTTTAACTACTCATAGTCCCCATTATCACTTATATAGCTTCTCTTCTTCCCTGGGATCTATCAACAGTCATTATGTTTGCCTACCCTTTCTATTTCTCTGTCTCTCTGTGCTCCCTCTCCACTTATCTATTCACTCGTTTCCCCACTACTCCCCATCACCAGCATAAATACCTTTTCCTAGCTGCCATCAGTTCAGAAAAAGGGTCACTGGACCCGAAACATAACTCTGTTTCTCTGTCCACAGATTCTGCTAAGCTTGTTGAGTTTCTGCACGTCTGCAATTCTTTGTTTTAGTTTCATGGTCAAATCTGCCCCAACAAGGGTCTCGAGCAAAGCGAGCAGGTATAGACAGCCATGTGATTTTTAGGAAGCCTTGTTAAAAGAGTATCTAATGTACATTGTGAACTTATAAGTACCTCTTTTAAATCATCAGGTGTTTCCACAAAACTTGAAATAAATCAAACTGTCCACAAATCTCCAAAACAAAAGTCCTCCAAGAAACAAGAAAGTGTCTTTGCAGGAGCAGCCTGATGTGAAGGGCAGAAGCCTCTGCTCAGGTTCTGTGTGATTTCTTGACCTTGGATGGTGATGGGATGGGTATCTACACAGAATCAGGTCCATCAGAACAACGAGTCTCTGTTGAGCATGCAGAAACCTTCCCAACCTTATGAGAGCCACTGATGTATCATTCACCAGTGAGGGGCCAAGGAAGCTGTACCTCCCTCCTCAAGCGATGAGGAAGGTCCCATTGGCCTGTTGGAGGCTGTGCAACAACCAGCCACTCAGGGAGTGTCACCTTCATTTCTGAGGCACCCTTCCTCCCCTCTGCCAGTGAGGCAATCATCTCCATCAGGTCAGGCCACCTACAACTATGGGCCAGACCCTGAGCTAGGAATTCTGCAAAGTCACCTCCTGACACCCCAAAGACTGTCCACCATCGACAAGGCACAAGTCAGGAGTGTAATGGAATCTTCCCCACTTCCCTGGAAGGGTGCAGATCCAACAAGAATCGTGACACTATCCATTGCTTGATTGGCACCACATCCAGAAAATCCACTCCCCACATTCAGTAGCAGCAGTGTGTACCATCCACAAGATGCACTGCAGAAATTCACCAAAGCTCCTTTGACAGTATCTCCCAAACACACAACTGCTTCCATTTGGAAGGACAAGGGCAGCAGATTGATAGGAACACCACCATCTGCAAGTTCCCCTCCAGGCCACTCACTATCCCGAGTTGGAAATATATTATCTTTCCTTGAGACTCGCAGGTCAAAATCCTGGAATTCCCTCCCTAAGGGCATTGTGGGTAAACCCACAGCCCATGGACTGCAATGGTTCAAGAAAACAGCTCACCCCCACCTTCTCAAGGGCAGCTGGGGACGGGCAATAAATGCTGGGCCAGCCAGTGACACCCATATCCCATGAATGAATAAGAAGAAAAAAAATTCAAGCTTGGTTTTTAGTTTGTTTGAATCACAAAGTATGCAAATCACAAAGTAACAAGGTGTGGAGCTGGATGAACACAGCAGGCCGAGCAGGAAAGCTTTCCTGTTCCTATGATGCTGCTTGGCCTGCTGTGTTCATCCAGCTCTGCACCTTGTTATCTCAGATTCTCCAGCATCTGCAGTACCTATTATCTCAAATTACAAAGTAATGTTGCTTTTCCAACAACCAGCTTTTCACCTGTTTCTTTGCAAGCCTTTGACATGACAGCCTGCCTGTTTCTGCATTACCTCACACAATATCTGTGTCATTTGTCAATAACTTTTGTTTGAGCTTTTTTTTTCACACAGACTGCTACAACCCTCCCTTCTTCGTTACACCCCCTCAAGCTCTTATCTTCCAAGACCTCCTTCTCATCCTGCATGGTGAGAGGCTCTCTGCTGGTTGTGTGTTTGTGATAAATCAGTTTCTTTTCATTCTAGTCTCCTGCTGCTCAAAAGGATGATGTGCTCCTGCTGTGGAACTTGTTATCCACTAATTGCTGGAATGTCTTCTAATTAGATTTATTGTCTAAACTGATTAGTGCATTAAGGTCCAGTGTAGCCTGACAGTGCAATGGGTATCACATGTGAATTGACTTGTAATTCCTCACTCAAGAGGCTACAGCTAAAAGCTGACATGCCCAAAGTCCTGCCTGCTCCTGAGGTGCGTCACAACATAATATGGTGCTGGGTGGCTCTCGATGCCTTTAGAGAGAGAGACAAACAGACACACACCACAGGGGAAACAGGGCTTTATTTTATTTCTCCCCTCCAACCCCATTTTGATTTGGTGCCTTCCCTCTCCCCCCCTTCACTTTTCATGGTGTGCATTGCCCATAATGGGCTTTACTTGTAAATTTTCAATTGGCTACACACGTTTTAATTAGTGGTGGATAGTAGTTAAAAAAAATGCAAAAGAAAATGTCAGGCTGATTTTGGGAAGGTTGCTCCATTGTGTGTAATAGCACTTTGGAGTTTGTAAAAACTAATGAGCTGTGTTCTTGCCTAGTGGAGTTAGATTCTTGACAGGGAAATGTGGAAACTGGTGTTCGTGCTAAATTTAAAAAAATAGAAAGAGAAAGCAGGGGTTCTTGTGGTGTAGTGGTAGTGTCCTACCTCTGAACCTGGAGACTTGGGTTCAGGATCCACCTGCTCCAGAGGTGTGTAACAACAAGTTAACCAGAAAATTTAAAAAAAGCTGGTTCCTAGAGGCAAGTACTACAGGGGCTGAGGTGTGTTCCTCATGGTGGTTCTTTAATAAACAATACCTCTGGTGTTGTAGCGATGGGAAAATAAAGTGCAGATGTGTAAGAGCACTTCTGGGTGGGGAAAAAGAATAGAAAGAAGTAAGAAAGGTTGATTAATCTGCTCCTCATGGTGCAGCAAATAATTGGTTGATTGTATATTAAGTCCTATTGCCTGTGACAGCTGTCACACTTAATATGAGGGCCCTTCGTGGTAGTACTCATGATAGTATTTTCACATTGGGTGCCTCTAACTGTATAAAGGGAACTGCGTCATGGCAGGGCTTACTGATATTAAATACTTTGATCAATTGTAATGGATCTCAGGCCAGTCAGAGGGATCCTAAAAGAGAGAATCTGGTGGAAATCCCATTAGAAAAGGTACTTGTTTCATATAACAAGGTGTAGTTTATTATGTGATAACCAGAGGAACAATTACCATTAACTCATTCAGCATAATGTTGACTATCAACACCCAGAAATGGCACATCTCTCTCCATCAGGACTTGATGTTACACTGTCTTATTCTTCACCCAAAGACTTTGTGCTATTATTCGACTGGCTGGAATGTAATGCTGCATCAGCATTAACTCTTTCAGGTCCACTACCTTATACCAGAAGCTTCTTCAAAACAAATGTTAGGAATAGGAGGAAGTCAATCCGATTCTCAAGCTTACTCACTTAGATTATGTTCGATCTGCATCTTAACTCGCTTTTACTCACTTTCACTTCCAATCCCTTAATCTCCTTACAGAAATACACACCCCTGAGCTCTGAAAGTAATATCTCTCTTACACAGATTCTACAGATTTTCAGGTGAGCATTTCAGAATTCTACTGCCCTAAAGTCAAACATTCCAAAGTGTAAAATATACCACGGGATGGAACCACCTCCAGTCACTGAAAATAAGGATTTGAAAACACTCTGGAAAAGTACAGCCAGCTAAAGCTGTGCTGTTTGACTGGCAGAATCCAATATGTTTCATCTCCCTGATCTCTGCATCACTCAGGGAGACAGAAAGAATCTAAACACCATGGTTAGGAAAGGAAAGTGCCTTGGGATTGCTCTTTGAGCCCCAAAGGTAATCAACAAAAACTCCATGACATCAATCTAATATTAACCAGTCTTAACCAGCTGTGTCTCAAAGAAAGCATCCTTTTCAACAACACTAGAGACACAGATTACCCCGAGGTATCCCTGCATCCTGTGACTTCTTTCATAAGAGACAAGTAGCTTCAAGTCAGATGTATCAACTTGGGGTCAAACTGAGGTACAGCAAGACTGTGCCATGGCACCAATGCGCTTCTTTGTCTTCCTCGCTGCACATTCGACCCAATCTCCATGGAGATTTCTGCTGGAGTCCAGCTTCTCCACTCAACAAGCGAGAAACTGTTCAACCTGTCTTTCCTCCAGCTCAGAGCCAAGGCCACCCCACCTTCTCTCAGTGAGTGGCCGTAAGCTGGCGATGTTTGTATGTGTACACACTCAGAGGGTCAGCTCCAAAGTATCATCAAAGTGTGCATGGAGGTGTCAGAATGACTGGGTCATAGGAAATCAAGGGTCCTCTACTGGTCTGTTCCCACCGTGATGTGCTGTCTCCCAACCATAGAGATATACATTGCTTAATGTGAATCAATTCTCTTAACCATGGGAGCCACTTAGTAAGGGCAGACACTGTTAATAAAATTCAACATCATCTCCAATGTTCCAGTGCAGCCTTTGGCCATCTGAAGAACAATGTGTTTGATAACAAAGCCTTCAAACCCAGCACTAAGCTCATGGTCTAGAGGGCTATATTGTTACCTGCCTTTCTGGGTGCAGTGGAAGCCTGGACAATGTGCAGAAGACATCTTAAATCCCTAGAGATATATCACCAGTTTGCTTCTGCAAACTCTTGCAAGTCCAATGGCAGATTAGACTCTTAAATCAGTGTTCTGTTTCATGCCAACACTGTCAGCATCAAGGCACTGATTGCTGTCAATCATCTGCATTGGGCAGGCCACATTGTCTACATTCCTGAAAGAACTTTGAGTTTTGTCACAGCAAGTGGTTACCCGGATGACACAGGAAAAACTTCAAGGACATTTTGGAGATTTACCAGATGTTGCCTGGGCTGGAGAGTTTTAGTTATGAAGAGACATTGGATAGACTGCAGTTATTTTCATTGAAGCAGAGGAAACTTAGGAGGGATATGAACAGGATGGACAGAAAAGGGAAAAAAACCAAAATACCAGCAAATGATGGAAATCAGAAACAAATACAGAAATTACGCAGAAACTCAGCAGGTCTGGCAGCATCTGGGTAGTGAAACAGAGTTAGCAATTCAGATCCAGGACCTTTCTTCAGAGCTAACAGTAAATAGGAAAAGGTTGATATTTGTGCAGAAGATGGGGTAGGGTGGAGAAGGGGCCCAGAGAGAGTGAAAAACAGTTAGAAAAACAAAGGAATGGGTAAAGGTCAGCCTGGGAGAATCAATAGCTGCTAATGGGGATCATTAGTGGCTGACAATAGGTTGTGTGGTAGCAGCCCATGTGGTGGCAAGGACTGGTGTGTGGGGTTAGGGTAAGGACGTAGGAGAAGGTGTTCTCATGCCCTAGAATTGTCGAACTTGATATTGAATCCTGAAGGCTACAAAGTTCCCAAGCTGGAAATGAGGTGCTGTTCTTCCAGCTTGTGCTGAGCTTCGCTGGAGCACTGCAGCAAGCCCGAGACAGAGATGTTGGCCAGGGAACAGCGTGGTGTGTTGAAGGGACAGGCAACTGGAAACTTGTCGCCTATTTTGTGTTCAAAACGTAGGTGTGGTGTGAAGTGGTCACCCAGTCTGTACTTCATCTCTCCAAAGTAAAGCAGACACATTGTGAGCTGCGTAAAACCCAAAAGAACTGCGGATGCTGTAAATCAGGATCAAAAACAAAGTTGCTGGAAAAGCTCAGCAGGTCTGGCAGCACCTATGAAGGAGAAAACAGAGTTAACGCTTCGGGTCCGGTGACCAGTTCTGAGGAAGGATCACCAGGCCCAAAACATTGACTCTGTTTTCTCCTTCACAGATGCTGCCAGACCTGCTGAGCTTTTCCAGCAACTTTGTTCTTGTGACATTGTGAGCTGCAACCTTGTCATCACATGGGCTGCTATCAGACACAACCCCTTGTCAGCTACCAAATATCACCTACTTCACCTGCCCCTCCTTCCTCCCACCTCCCCTCCCTCCCCCACCCCCAACCTGTGGCAGGGTTTGAGGATCTAGTATGGGACTGCTTAATCACCTCAGGACTCACTTCTGGACAGGGAGAAAGCCCCAAGGAAGAAGGAGGAAGGATGATATCAATCTGTTGTTGATTAAGATTTTCCCAACAGAGTCCCCACCAGGTGACAGACTGGGTTTACAGTGGCAGGTGCGTGTATTGAAACATTATGTTTCAATGTGTATTGCCTGGATTGCACAGCACAGAAGCAACCTCAGATCAAATGTAGCCACAGCAGTGTTTCTGCTGCTCAGACACACGTCCTACTCTATTTCATTTCACCCCATCAACACATCTTACCAATTCTTTCTCCTCATGTATTTATCCAGCTTCCCCTAAACACAGCTCTGCTATTCACTTTGACAATTTCATATGGGAGCAGGCACTCTCTGGGTGAAGGCATTTCTCCTGAATTCCCTCCAGAATTTATTAGTGACTGTTTTACATTTACTTATTTATCCATTTCTCTTTTGAATCTGCTTCCATGGGCCCTTTCAGGTAGTACATTCCAGGTAACATCAATCATTGTGTAGAAGTATTCTTGTTATTTCCCCTCTGTTTCCTTCTGTCAATACCACAAATCAATGTCCTCTGTTTAGAGATCTTCATATGGCTGAAAACTGTTTGTCACTTACTTCTCGACCAAAACTATTACTAACTTTAGACAGCAGTAATAAATCTCTCATTAACCTTCACCATTCTTGGAGAACAATCCCAGGTTCTCCAATCTCTAGCCTCACCTCATCCCTGGTCCTATTCGACTAAATCATCCTTTTGAATCTTTTTCTCTACCTGATGTACTGCTCGTCTAATGGAAACAGACACTTTGCAAAAGAGGTTTTATTGTAGCTATTCTGGAAAAATAGATCATTTAAAAAAAAATCCTCTTAGTGAGGTCAGAGTGTCCTCCATACAGAGTACCGACAATTACCACGCAGCTCAATAGGTGATAATTAGCTTCAATGGCTTAAAGTTAGTTTTCTCAGCTCTGAGCTAATAGTTGGAGCCAGCGTCATTCATTAAAATTCTGCCACTGTATAATACACCAAGTTCTATTTTTAATGCTAAAAGTTTTTTTTCAGTCAGCTAAATGTGAAGCAGGAGTTCAGCGGTGAGGGGTTTGGCAGAAATAACCAGCTGAGTGCCTGAAAGCTAATTATAAGGTGGTGATCCAGTAAAGTTATCATTGTGTGGGTTTCTTCAAGAGCACAGGTATTTCTAATAAATCCGTGAATTATTCCTCTGTTGGTCTCTTTTAATTCCATGAATATGATCCACCCTTACACAAATAAACTCAAAAAAACTATTAGAGGAGGGGGTGAGAGATCGTGTTTGGCTTGGTATGACAAAAGCTGAGAAATTAATGTTAAAGTTCTCATCTTCAGACTCCTCCATGGTGTCACACCCCGGCTATCCCTGTAATCTCCCCTAGCCCTAAAATCCTCCAAGCTATCTGTGATCTTCTACTCCTGGCTTCTTGCACATTTTCAATCTCAGACACTCCCTCATTGGTGGTCAGGCTCAAAACTCAGCAAGTTACTTCCCAAACCTCTGCAGCTCTCTGCATCTCACTCCTCTGTGAGGAGATTCTTTAAAAAGCTTACCTCTCTAGCAAGGTGTGGTCTGCTGTCCTGTCTCAATAGATCTGTATCTGAAGCGCTTTAGGATGTTTTATTGGCATTGTGGATCAACCCACAGGAGGTGGACTGCGACAATTCAAGAAGGCAGCTCATCACCACATTCCCAAGGGGCAAAGTCAGAAGTCACACGACACCAGGTTATAATCCAACACGTTTATTTGGAATCACAAGCTCTCCAAGTACTGCTATTTGATCAGCACTTTGCCTGACGAAGGAGCAGCGCTCTGAAAACTCATGATTTTAAATAAACCTGTTGAACTAAACCTGGTTAGAGACAAACGCTGGAATCCAGGTAGACAAACAGGAGGTTGGAAGAACATAGCACACCAGGATTCTTCAAGACTCAGAAGGGTAATCCCCAAAATGTTGACTGCTCCTTTCGTCCAGATGCCGCCTGGCCTACTGTGGACTAAACCTGGCGTTATGTGACTTCTGACTTCAT
Organism: Ginglymostoma cirratum; assembly: GCA_024137785.1. NCBI lineage: Eukaryota > Metazoa > Chordata > Chondrichthyes > Orectolobiformes > Ginglymostomatidae > Ginglymostoma > Ginglymostoma cirratum. Next base: position 17,523,417 of record JAHRHZ010000047.1, on the reverse strand, counting down.
CCACTCCAGTCCAAAACCAGCAATTCCACATCATGGTTCCCAAGGGGCAGCTAGGGACGGGCAATAACTGCAGACCAGCCAGCGATGCCCAAGTCCCACAAATGAATAAAAGAAGATTGGAAATACATTTTTTGTTCCTCAATTCCATGTTGCAGATGCAAAACTTCCCGTTTTCCCAGCATTGCTCCTCATTGTGTTTTTAGCAAAAATATTAAAAAAAATTGAAGAGACACATGTAAATCCTTTGTTCTAAATTTCAGAAGATCTCTGGTAATATCCTTCAAACAGGAGGAAACAGATTGCCCAGAAGCTCTGACTTCCAAGTGACTCCACAACACAAAGCTGACTCTTATTAATCTCTTAACCAAACTCACATTCTCCCAGTAACAATTAAGGGTAAAGCTCAGCTCTGAGTGCAGCTGGGAATAGAGACAAAAATCCATTGAAGTGTAGCAGCTGGAAGGGGTCACTCAAAGCTGCCCCAACATTCTCTTTTCAACTGCATCTCCCCAAAAACCTTTGCGCTCGATAATGAACCTTTAAATTGAACCTCCAGCATCCACAGAATTTTTGGGGAGAAAATGTCATACTTTCATTGCTGATACATGACAAAACACTTCCAGTTTCACTAAATCCATTTTGGTTTAACCTGACCACAGTTGATAGAAATTCCAACAGATTCTGGATGTATCCAGTAATCACAAGAACGGCTATCCTTATTTTGGAGGGAGAATTGTGGTGCAGGGGTAGTGCCTCTACTTCTGAGCAGGGAGGCCTGGATTCAAGTCCCACCTGTTCCAGAGGGCCCAAAGGTTGGTTTTTAAAAAAAATGTCTAATCCTTATTTTGGAATGTGCATGTATTTTGCACGGTTTTAAAATGTACTAATGGTGACCTGCCTTCTTCAAATTTGTGCGACAGTCACATTAGATGGGATAATTCAGCAATTAGCTAATTTAGTGCAATCCTGTTCTGACTCGAGGAGAATGTTTCAGTCCAGAGCTATCAGTTCAATGTATGAGAAGCATCTCATTACCCACACACTGAGACCCACACACTGAGACCCACACACTGAGACCCACACACTGAGACCCACATTCTGACACCCACATTCTGAGACCCACATTCTGAGATCCAGATTCTGAGACCCACACACTGAGACCCACATTCTGACACCCACATTCTGACACCCACATTCTGACACCCACATTCTGAGACCCACACATTGTGACCCACATGCCATGAACCACACACTGAGACCTAAACGCTGACACCCACATTCTGACACCCACATTCTGAGACCCACACACTGTGACCCACACGCCATGAACCACACACTGAGACCCACACATTGAGACCC
>JAHRHZ010000047.1:17496002-17511509 GCA_024137785.1 Ginglymostoma cirratum | reverse complement strand
TATACACATACGTACATATGCGCGCGCGTACCGCACACACGCACACACACGTATACACATTTAAAAAAAAGCATTTTTGTTATTGTAAACTTACAACAGGGCAAATATCTCCTTGCCAACACTCTTACAATTATGTTTGCATGAATTGTAATAAACATAGTCTCAAAAAAGTACAGGCATTTGAGATGCCAGTCAGCCATTGAACATTTATTACACTGGCTAATATATTCCTGCGATCAGAACAGAACCACCGTGTTTTACTTGTTAATGGAGGAACCAGGTTGGCTGTGACTGCAGGAAGATTTCATACTGGTGACTGTTGGCATTGTTCTGTTGGCAGCTCTGTGGGTACAACTGGTCTCATTGTGAAGAATGGAAGGGTGAATGTGAGGAACAGAGAAAATTGGATTGCCAGGGAGTCTGGAAAGCAGACATACAACAATGTGACCGTCTGTCTTGGATCATCTGTGGGATAAAATGTTGTGCCAACATCTCCAGTGTTTGGAGTGGTGCTGTAACAAACAGTGACCCCTCTACTGCTCCGTGACAGCTGACAGACTCTCAGGAAATCTGAGAATGTGCCAATTAGAGAAATAATTCAGGAAATCAGCCCTAGAGTTGCAGGTCTGAGACATATGTACAATTTCATGCTACACTGACTGTCAGTTAGTAACTTCCCAATGTAAAGTTCAAAGCTAACCTCAACATCTTCACAAATGATTTCCAAATATGCCATTTCACATAGAATTAGCCAGTGATTTTCTGGGTGGTCACATCAATGACTAAAGCATAAAGTTTCTCCCGGCACTCATCTATAAAATGCAATTTCACAAACGCCGTGTCTGTTTCATTTCAAGTTTCCCATCTGTGGAAATTTTAAGCTGATTATTTTTCTTCCCTCAGAAGCTCCGGACTGTGATATGAGGTTTGGTTGTGAGGGGATGACCAATGTAACAATTTTAGACTGATGGAGTAGAGGTGCAGATAAATCTAAATTTTAAGACGTGTTTAGGGCTGATTATTGCCACTAACTGCTTTTGGGATCTTGGCTGCTGTGTTTCCTGCATTGTTTTACATCAGCATTGCTTCATTGGCTATAAAGCATTTTGGGGTATGCTGAGGTTGGGAGACGTACTATGTAAACGCAAGTTCTTCTTTATTTGATTCCGTTCAGCAGTTGCTCCCCCACCATACCAGCTGGCATTGTCAATGTCACCTTCACTTACAAAGTAGCACTCAATCCTTATGGTCTTCACTTAAATCCAATAGATCAAAAACTGTGAGTACACTGGCTCTAGACTTCGAGGTGCCCAGTTATAACCCAATATCAGCCAACAATAGGGTGCACTTTAAAGACCTTGAATGGAGTGAAAGATTCTAAGATCCTAACAGCCTGCCGAAAGAAGTTTTAAAGTGTATCTTGAAGGATGACAGAAAGACTGGAGAGGAGATTCCAGAGCCAAAGGTTTGAGTAATTGAAGACATGGCCATCAATCATGGAGCAAAGGAAATTGGGAATTCGTGAGAGGATAGAATTAGAGAAGAGCAGGGATTTCCCAGTCATTGCTGGCTTTGTGAATGAAACATCCTCGTCTCTCATGATCCTTGTCTCAGTTCATTGATTCATGGACAGGCTGTATTTGTGGGTAGTTTGCGACACGAGTGCAAGATTCCACCCCCTTTTGAGCTTGGCAGCCAACAATCAGGAGGTCACCCAACCTGTGCATGTTACAGCCTTGCACGGAGTCAGGCAACAAATTATGATTTTTAAAGTATTTTTGTTTGAAATTGCCACTCAGCCATTTATCTCACCAACAGCTCACTCTACAGCTTTATTGACATTTCTTCTAATTATTACATGCTTTCTGAGGCCAAAATATTGCTTCAGATATCGAAGTATAATAACTGCAAGCATGCTGTGATTAGCTGCCAATTTATCATTTTTGTTAAAAACAGGATGGACTCCCAGGAATAGTACATTTCTGAACAACTTTGCCTGAGTTTTTTGTCACTGAGTCATTAGTTACTTCTTTTTCCTGTTTTTTTAAATTAAAAAGCCATAATGTATCCCATGTGTGTATGCTCCTGTTTCAGTAATGTTTCTCATCAAAGCTTTCTGGGCGAGAAATATTGATAATCTTCTCACTGAGTTCAGGATGTGTTTCTGGTTGTTATTCATAACGATTATCTATATTTAATGAGCAATGATATTGAGATATCAAGGGACCTGTGGGCTAGATGCTCTTGCTTGAAATATGTTACAATTCAATACTTGTTACCAACAAGCTATTGTCTACAGTATGTGTCTACCTTTGTTCTTTGGAATGTGGCATTGCTGGTGAGGCTGCCATTGATTGCCTAATTCATATTTGCCCCTTCAGAAGGTGGTGATGAGCCTTCATCTGGAACCTTTGCAGACCTTTGCATGGTGAAGATGCACTGCCAGTGCTCTTGGGGTGGATGCTCCAGGATTCTGCCTCAGCAATGGTATTTGTCGAAGCTGCGCAGATATTGAAGCAGTCCCTTCCCAAATGCAATAACATCTTGACAACATTCAGCTTTGGGTAACTAAATGGTAATATTCACACCACACAAATGCCAGGCAATGGCCATCTCCAACAAGAGAGAATCTAACTATTGCCCCCTCGTTTCCAAAAATGTTGCCATCATTGAATTCCCCACCATTAATATCCTTGGGGTTACCATTGACTAGAAACTGATCTTGATCTAGTACTGTGGCTACAAGAGTAGCTCAGAAGCTGGGAAGTCTGCAGTGAATAAGTCAAGGAAGACCGGCTGGAATGGAGGCAGTGGGATTGAGATGACTACAGCCAGTTAGGTGGGCCCCAATGATGGGGTGTGTTATTCATATATTAGTTAACTGTATACAGAAAATGAACAACCGTAGCAATTAACAATGGTTCACTATGCCACTGTCCTCAAACAAGCTTGACCACATATTTGTCTACTTAAGGCCCTGTTGATCTTGGGAGTCTGTGTTCAAAGTTACCTACTATAAGCAGTTGGCAAATCGTGGTAATTTTCTGATAGTTTATTGCGTTTATTATCAAGTACTAGTTTAGAAGCAATACACAAGTTATTTGGGTGGTGGTTGATGGGAAAAGTTCATCCTGGAGTTCAGTTACTAGTGGTGTACCGCAGGGATCTGTTTTGGGGCCACTGCTGTTTGTCATTTTTATAAATGACCTGGATGAGGGTGTAGAAGGATGGGTTAGTAAATTTGCGCATGACACTAAAGTCGGTGGAGTTGTGGATAGTGCGGAAGGATGTTGCAGGTTACAGAGGGACATAGATAAGCTGCAGAGCTGGGCTGAGAGATGGCAAATGGAGTTTAATGCGGAAAAGTGTGAGGTGATTCCCTTGGGAAGGAGTAACAGGAATACAGAGTACTGGGCTAATGGTAAGATTCTCGGTAGTGTGGATGAGCAGAGAGATCTCGGTGTCCATGTGCATAGATCCCTGAAAGTTGCCACCCAGGTTGATAGGGTTGTTAAGAAGGCGTACGGTGTGTTAGGTTTTATTGGTAGAGGGATTGAGTTTCGGAGCCATGAGGTCATGTTGCAGCTGTACAAAACTCTGGTGCGGCCGCGCTTGGAGTATTGCGTACAGTTCTGGTCACTGCGTTATAAGAAGGATGTGGAAGCATTGGAAAAGGTGCAGAGGAGATTTACCAGGATGTTGCCTGGTATGGAGGGAAGGTCTTATGAGGAAAGGCTGAGGCACTTGAGGCTGTTTTCGTTAGAGAGAAGAAGGTTAAGAGGTGACTTAATAGAGACATACAAGATGATCAGAGGATTAGATAGGGTGGACTGTGAGAGCCTTTTTCCTCGGATGGTGATGGCTAGCACAAGGGGACATAGCTTTAAATTGAGGGGTGACAGATATAGGACAGATGTCAGAGGTAGATTCTTTACTGAGAGAGTAGTCAGGGCATGGAATGCCTTGCCTGCAGCAGTTGTAGACTCGCCAACTTTAAGGGTATTTAAATGGTCGTTGGATAAACATATGGATGATAATGGAATAGTGTAGGTTAGATGGGCTTCAGATTGGTTTCACAGGTCGGTGCAACATTGAGGGCCGAAGGGCCTGTACTGCGCTGTAATGTTCTATGTTCTATGTTCTATGTTCTATTTAGACAAAGGAAGTCTACGACAGCGACAGATGAGAACTCTTCACCAATCCCCACCCTGTTCTCTCGAATGGAGGTGACTGGTGGTTTAGAAATGGTGGAATGTCTGTCCCTAATATTGTGTGGTCTTTGGTGTTGATTTTAGGAGGTTTGATCACAGTGCCTTAATATAGGCAGGCAATGATTTGTTAGTAATTTTTTGAGTTTGTTAAGAAGCAGCAGTTTAGATACAATATATTAGTTAATTATATACAGAAAATGAACAACCGTAGCAATTGACAATGGTTCACTGATACTGGAGGACAAATGGGCTGTTAGCACAGAATGTTTCAATCTCATTAAAGTGTTTTGGGCAGCGTCCTGTTCTCCAGCTGAGGTGGGAGGGAAGTCTTCCCTTGATCTTCCTCCTGTTCTCCACATCTGCCTTCCATCTGCCTGATGAAGGCTGTTCAGTAAAGTCTGCTCTCTCGGGACCTTCTGATGAGAACTGTTGCCTACCTGATCTGCTTGATGAGAACTCCCCAAGAAGAACTTGCCTCTGCACTGAGCAGTCATTGTTACTTCATCTTTTTCAAAGCAGGTCATTTTCTGTCAGTCACTCAATTGTCTAAACCCTTTGGGCCAATGGCCATGGGACATGACATTGGGTGATCATTATCCCCTTGACCACCCTTATCTGAGGGTTAGTTGATCATTCTTTCTAAGAACAAATACTTCTGATTTTCATAAATATACACTGAAAATAACATGCATTTGGCACCAGATGAATTGTTGACGCAAGTTCAATGGGCCTCATGACTCCGTGTTTGTTGTAATTCTTCCTTTTGTTTTCTGATAGGTAGGATCTTTGTGTAGGTTCTTCACACAGAGAGTAGTGGGCATGTGGAATGTGCTGCCAGCAGTGGTAGTGGAGTCAAATACTTTAGAGACTTTTAAGCGACTCTTGGATAGGCACATGGAGGATAGTAAAATGTAGGGTATGCAGGGTAGATTGATCTTAGTAGGATAATAGGTCAACACAACATCGTGGGCTGAAGGGCCTGTACTGTGCTGTACTGTTCTATGTTCTATGTTCTGTTACAGAGCCTGATCCAATCTGAAAAGAAAGACTCACATTTCAAGCGTGCCATTAATTATCTCAGAATATACCAAAGCACTTTTCCTCCCATGAATTGGTTGACATGGTGGCTCAGTGATTAGCATTGGTGCCTCACAATACCAAGAAGCTAGGTTCAAATCCACCAGTGGGCATGTCCTCCCAATATCTGTGTGGGTTTCCTCTGGGTGCTCTGATTTCCTCCCACAGTCTAAAGATGTGCAGACTAGGTGGATTGGTCATGGGAATTATGAGGATTGGGTGAGATGTTCTTTTTGAGGGTTGGTGTAGATTCAGTGGGCTGAATAGCCTCTATTTATCTGCGCTGTTGAGATTCTATGAGTTGCTTTTAAAGTAGATTCACTGTTGAAATGCAGGAAATCAGCAGCCCATTTGTGCACAGCAAGTTCCCACAAACAGCAAGATGATAGTGTCCAGATGCTCTTTATGTAGTCAAATTGATCAGGGCAACAAGGGAGAAAACAAAGGAGAACTTCCCAGTTTTTATTCAAAAAAGTTGCAAGAGATCTTTTGCTGTCACTTGTAGTGGCAGATGTGGGCTTCAGTTTAATTTCTTGTCTAAAAGTTGGCATCTCTGGTTGTGCAGAACTTCCTCCATGCCACGCAGGAAGTGTCAGCTCAACTCTGAAGCGATACTTGAACCAAGAGCTTTCTGATTATCCACTGAGCCACAGTTTAATAGCGTGCCCTGCTGAGTTTGGGATGCATTGGAGTTGAGAAGATGTGGGATATACCTGATGCTTTTCTCTATCAATGAGGTCCCTTATTTTAAAGGAAGCAAATTTCACAAAAAAACTTTAAAAGTTAAGTTATTGTCCGTGGGCCCCCTTCCCAGTTAGTTATTTATATTCAAAATGAGATGTTAGTGGAGACATGATCATTTTGAAAGAGATGGTTAGTTAGCTGGAATAATGAATCATGAAACACAGTTGATGAAAGGTTAAACAGTCTGTGCAGTTTGTTGATTGTATCGTCTTAATTATGCGTACTTCAGTGATCAGGTGATGCTAAAATCTGTTCTCCATTGTGTTTGAATTAACACCGAGATCTTACCTGGGGCCAATCAGACAGTACAAAATGTCAAGCGATCTGACAGGAATTATACTCATAGCTGGGAAATAACGAGCATGATAGATTATAAACAGGCCATACCTCAAAAAAGAGCCATAAAATATATTGAAGATCAACAAATGTCAATGAATCGTTATATTTCCTTTACTCTGGAGCTAGGTTACCTTCCTGATGAGACAGTGAAATGATTCATTGTTAATTAGATTGTGGCTAAGACATGGTCAGGGAGTGGTGGTGAGGGTTAGAGTCAGCTTTGAGGGAGGTATCCAGTGATGCCCCACAGGAGTTATTGGAATCACAACCTCCTGTTGGTTTAAGTCAATGATCTGGAGTTGGGGAAACGGGGCAGACTATCGAGTCTGAAGGTAACACTAAACTAGAAAACAATGTGGGGGATATAAGCATGCTGATGAAATGACCACTGACTATGGTAGAGTCAGACTGGACTCGAAACAGTTAACTCTGTTTCTCTCTCCACAGATGCTGCCAGGTACGCTGAGTTTCTCCAGCACTTTCTGCATTTTTTTTGATGAAATGAGAAGGTAGATAGGAGATAAATTTAATACAGAGAAGAATTAATTGATAAAGTTTGTTAGGAAAAATAGGGTGAAGCAATATTAAACAAATGGCGCGGTTCTAAAGGGCTGCATGTCAACTTCCCATGAATGAATTAAAAGCATCGTGAGGCCATAAGAAATAGGAACAGGAGGCCATTCGGCCCCTTGAGCATGCTCCACCATTCGATAGGATCATGGCTGATCTGATGTTCCGGACGTCCACTTTCCTGCCTTTCCCGCTAACCCATGATTCCCTGACTGATCAAAAATCGATCTTAGCCTTAAATGTACACAATAACTCCGCCCCCAAAGCTCTCTGTGGCAAGGTGTTCCAAAGACTCACAACCCTCTCAGAGAAGATATCCCTCCTCATCTCAATCTTAAATTGGTGTCCCTTAATTCTGAGACTCTACACTCTGGTCCCAGACTGTCCCATGAAGGGAAACATCCTCTCAACTTTTATCCTGTCAAGCCCCTTAAGAATCCAATATGTTACAATGAGATAACCTCTCATTCTTCTTAACTCCAGTGAGTACAGTCCCAATCTGTTTAGCCCTTGCTCATAAGATAATCCCTCCATACCAGGGATCACTCTAATGAACCTTCTCTGAACTACCTTCACAGAAATAATACCTTTCCTTAAATAAGGGGGCCGAAACTGCTCACAGTGCTCCAGATGTGGTCTCCCCAGCATCTTGTACAGTTGCATTCAGAATTCCTTACTCTTATACTCCTGAGAGCTGGGTTATTGACGCAAATGTTTGAAGGTGATAGGACAGATTGAGATTGCTGTTAAAAAAGCAGATGTAACCCCTGGATTTTGAAACAGAGATTAGAGCACAAAAACAAGGAAGTGATATTCACCATTTATGAACCCCTGGTTAAATCTAAAATCAAGTTTTGCACTGAGTTTTACCAGCTCCCTGCTGCACCTGGTGATTTGAACTGAATTGTTGGGATGGGGTCAGTAAAATATTGCAAAGCCTCATTAGGACAGCCACCCGATGCAGAGCTCACACTGGGAAAGACACCCAGACATCAGACTGAGGGGCTGACTCATTTCCTAGGCCAGGGAGCTGGGTAGCTGATCTGCACCATGTGGAGAGCCACTTAGAACCAGCTTATGGCCTACCAGCATTTTGCCAATTGAGTCTAAGAATAAGGGTAAAAAGAGAAATTAATGGAAAAGCTCAGCAGGCCTGGCAGTATCTATGCAGACTAAGTTAACGTTTTGGGTCTAGGGATCCTTCTTCAGAACTGATGGTAGCTAGGAGAAGGAAGAGTGAAGTTGGTGGTGGGGGTAGGGGTTGGGGGATGGTGAGAGTGCTCGTGCATCAGTATAAGACAGTCTCTGATAACCCCACCTGGGGGTTTAGGTGAAATTTCTTTACCCAGAGAGTGGGCAGAATGTAGAATTTGCTCCCCAAAGGAGTGCCTGAAGTAATGAACACAGTGTATTGGAATTTAGAGAAAGGAACAGGGCAGAGAGATTGGAGGAGGAGGTTTGTGAGGAACCTAAATGCCAGCATCATTCAGTTGGGCCAAATGGCCTATCTCTGTGCCATTGTATGAGCTCCTATTAAAGTAAATCCCTCTTTGTGATCCAGTGCTATCCTTGTCATTCTGTAGAAACTGCTCAGATGGGATCAGCTCGCTATGAGAAAGCAGGAAGAGCAAATTGCAGCCTTTCATCAGAATGAAACTGATCTGATAACGAACAGTTAGCAAAGTAAACAATCTGCTTTATTTCTGTAGAAATGAATGAAATGTTTATTTGAATATGCCATCACTGTCACAGAGACTCTGAGGGAGGCGAAATTTGTAACTTTCAAGAAAGACATGGGGACAATGTGTTCCTGAGTTTGATTGTACCCAGCGAGAAGTTTCATCTGTAAACTATTAAATCATGGGGTGGGAAGTTGTTTGGAACACAATGTGCTGTCAACTGAAGCTCAGTGACCTCTGGGTTGGACTGACATGAGGCCAGGCTGACCCTCCAGGACAGTACCGGGAGAGCCTGCTCAGTCACTAATGCCTCTGTTGGGTAGGATATTGCCATCTCTGGTGGATGGTATAGGACATTCACCTCTTTGTAGCGTTAGCATCATGGGTTTAGCTGGTTGCTCTGTGAGTAGCTGATGGTGATTTTCTTCTTCCCTATGTTCCCAATGTCCTTACACCTCAGCCCAAGTAAGAGAGCAAGTGGAAAGTGTTGTCTGTCTAGAGCTGTCAATAATCTTTAATAGAAACAGAAATTGCTGGAGAAACTCAGCAGGTCTGGCAGCATTTGTGGAAAGAAAGCAGGGTAAACGTTTCAGGTCCAGTGACCTTTCTTCAAACAAATAATCTGGACATCCTGGACATTTGATGTAGGAATGCAGGAGAGTTCTCCCCAGTCACCTGGCCAGCATTCATTGCACCCCTAAAAAAGACTGTCTCATTCTGCCTATCACAGCTATCACTGCATTGTTATATTACAGAAGGTGGTCATTTGGCCCAGAATGCCTAGACTGGATCTTTTACCTAATACCAATCTGCTGCCTTTTCCCTAATATCCCTAGACACCAGTTCTAACCTATATCCTATTGTAAGTAAACATCTTACTGAAAGCACTTATAACAACATTTACATTTATCTAGCACCCTTGGCACTGATGAATTGATCTTTGGTGCATCAAGGGAATGCAGACAATAGTAAACGACACCAAGTTACAAAGAAGTAAGGCATGTTGTTGGGTCATGTGGATTGTCCACATGATAGTTCAGGTGCACTGATCATCAGAGGCTGTGAACCAAGCAAAGAACTTTGAAAAGGAGACCCACACCCACCTAAACCCATGTAACAAAGATTATTTGTTTGAAGAAAGGTCACTAGACCTGAAACGTTTACCCTGCTTTCTTTCCACAAATGCTGCCAGACCTGCTGAGTTTCTCCAGCAATTTCTGTTTCTATTAAAGATTATTGACAGCTCTAGTCAGACAACACTTTCCACTTGCTCTCCTACTTGGGCTGAGGTGTAAGGACTTTGGGAACATAGGGAGGAAGAAAATCACCATCAGCTACTCACAGAGCAACCAGCTAAACTGGTGATGCTAACGCTACAAAGAGGTGAATGTTGGTGAGGTTTCCACAGAGAGTTGACATTGGACATTACGCTTACATCTGCCCATATGGTGAATTCTGACCGGCTACAATTGATTTCGTCTGTCTGAAATCTAAAAAACAATTTCATTGGATCATGATAGAAAGTCTGGAAAGTAAGAAACAGCAGGATGAGGAAAATGCAATGATGCTGTACAGAAGGAGGCTACCCACTTAGCATGCCTGTTCTTGAACTCCAGCCCACAGTGGAAACATCTCTACATCTACCTTCCCAAGCTCTTTCAGAATTGGAACCCGTCTGTCTCCTGTCCTCTGTTGCCAGTGCATTTTGGGAGCACCTTGTCTTCCTGGAAACGTCTCACTGATGGGGCAGGGTGGGGGGATTCAGTCAATGGGGAGAAGGCAGGGACGGATCCAGGACAGCATTTGCGGACAGGGGTGGGGTGTGACTCTCTCTCCTCCATTCACATTAGACATGAGGAGGATCTTGAAGGAATCTCAGAGTGATAGAAGGGGCAGACAGCAATGCCTGAATCAAAAGGACATCGGGTATGATCCTGGCACAATCCGGGAGTGAGCAGGATTGCCCTTTATTGAACCACTTTGTCCCTGTTCTCCGGGAGACCAGTGCAGAGGGATGCCATTATCTGTCACTGAGACTACAGTTTGGTCAATTCTGCTAAACATTGTCCGTCATGGCTCCACAAAGGGAGAACCCAACCAAAACAACAGTCACTTTTGGGAATGAGTGTCATGTTCTCCTAAAGCTCCAGTTTGAAAAGTAAGATGTGAATCAGACCAAAATATCACATTGGCCAGGATCAGATGTTTCTCCTTCTGGGTCAGAGCCCTACTCTGCCTCAGACCCTTTCCCACATTCTCAGTGTTGTGGCTAGAAACAGCAGCAGGGAGGTCTTCATGGAGAACATGTCGAGGGTCAGTGTGTAATATGCAGTTAATCTTATACCAGTTTGTGTACTTTCACACCCAGCGGCAAAAATAAAGACCAGGTTCTAACTCAACTACTCTAACTTGCTTTTATATCATACCAGTAATGTAGTAAAATATTTCAAGGTGTATTACTCAGTCCCACCTGGAAATATTCAGACAAGCCATTGGTCAAAGGGAATCAGTTTTAAGGTGAGAGATGGACAGAAGTAAAGAAGGTTGGGGAGTTGGGGGCCCAGTTGAAGGCCTAGTCAACAATTCAGGAACAATGGAAACCAGAACCAGAGCCGAGGGGCACGGAGATTTGGGGGGGCTTGTTCTGACTGTGGTGATAGATGACAGCGAGTCAGTGAGATAGTAGTTGCTGAAAGTAAGAATTTAACGAAGAACATGTAAATTGTGCTGTTCACTCATCATCACCCATCTCACACTATTGCACAAAGTCAGGGTCTATCCCAACATGTTCTCCAGCCAGCTCATCACAGGTTGGAGATTATCGTTGCCTCAAACAGTTGCTCCAATGGGGGTGCCCAGAGCAAGGGGAAGAATCTTAAAATTCAATTCAGGCCACTCAGGACGATGGCCAGAACCACGTCAATGCATAAATTAGGAAGGTAATCTGAAACTCTCCCCCCAATATTTATTTAGACTGGGGTCTACTTGCTGAAATGTTGATTTTTTTTTGAGGTAAAGGTATTTAATGACATGGGACCAGATACCAGGTGGGTGTCAGACACAGAATGAACAGTAAAACTGGTTCCAGCATCTGAGTGGGCTACATTTGTTGCTACCCTTTTGTCATTGGGCTGATGTGAATTTGAACAGAGCTGTAAAGAAACAGCATCTTAACTGCACCATCCAGTCCCTGAAAGGCTATCACAGATAGCTCCGACTAAGGCTCTGAGTGAGGGGAATTTATTCAGTTTCTTCTGTCACCAATAATTGCTCAAAATAAGCTGTCTCTAATTCTTACAGCAATCATCTCATCATTTTAGGAAAACATATTACAAAAATGATGAACAACTTGTCAGCTTGAAAATGTTTAAAGGAATGGTTGATGTAATTTTGGCCCTGTCATTCTCGAATCTGTATTCCTATGTTTCTCCCACTATCAATCTTCGAAACAGGACAAGCTATTTCAAATTAAAAGAAACTGATTTGAAAATGAAACTCACTTTCCCTCCTTTCTGCTCTCACTCCCTCCTCGCCCCCTCCACCACCCCCTCTGCCCCTCTTGACCTCTTTCTCTCTCCCCTCTTCCTCTCTATTTCCCTTCCTCCATCCACCATCTCCTTCCCTCTCTCGGCTCTTCATATCTTACTTCCCCGGCCACCCCCCCATCCATCATCTTTCTCACTCCTGCTGTTTCACCTCTCTTCAACCTTACACTTCACTAATGGCTTTGCTTAATGAGGTGTTTTGGAGGTGTTATCCTGTGCCAGGGACAAGCTTTCTATCATTTTAAACTCATTTTCAGTTGAGTTTTATCTCTATGGACCATGTCTTTCTTGGCTAATCCAAGTTGCGTCAAGTTTTTTGGAGACCTTGTTTTAACTAAACTTGCTGCATTAATGACCCATCTCGTTGGTATTGGTGTCTCTCGTTTCCAGTTACAGCCCCATCTACCACACACTGTTCCCTGACTGACTTGTTGCTCTGTGGATATCTGCTAAAACTCCAGTGACCTTTCGCCCTGCGCTAAGTTATCATTAAAAGCCTGATGCTCACCTGGACACATGTTGGCAACCCAGCGTTGCCCCTCACTGACAACATAATGGCATAACAGGCACAAAGTGACACTGCCCATGGCATAGACTCAACACAGCTGATCCTCTCTGGTCACTGTTTCACCATCAGGCCAATAATGCTGGCGTCATCGACAGGTTTGACAAGGGGGAGCCAGTCGATGTAGTGTATTTGGACTTTCAGAAAGTGTTTGGCAAAGTTCCGCATAAGAGATTATTGTGCAAGATTAAAGCGCGTGGGATTGGGGAAAGTGTATTGAGATGGATAGGAACTGATTGGCAGAGAGGAAAAGTAGAGTAGGAATTAATGGGTCCTTTTCAAATTGGCTGGCAGTAACTAATGAGGTGCTGGCACCCCAGCTATTCACAATATATATTAATGATTTGGATGACAGAACAAAACATAACATCTCAAAGTTTGCAGATGATACCAAGGGGGGGGGGGGGGGGGGGGGATGAACTGTGACAAGGACACAGAGATCCTTCAGCATGATCTGGACAGGTTGGGTGATTGAGCAAATCAATGGCAGATGCAGGATAATTTGGATAAATGTGAGGTTATTCACTTTGGAAGCAAAAACAAGAAGGCAGATTACTACCTGAATGGCTGTAAATTGGGAGGGGGGAGCGTGCAGTGGGACCTGGGTGTCCTTGTGCACCAGTTGCTGAAGGTAAACGTGCAGGTGCAGCAGGTGGTAAAGAAGGCAAATGGCATGTTGGCCTTCATTGTGAGAGGTTTTGAGTGCAGGAGCAGGGATGTGTTGCTGCAGTTGTACAGGGCCTTGGTGAGACCACACCTGGAATATTGTGTGCAGTTTTGGTCTCCTTTTCTGAGGAAGGAAGCTCTTCCTCTTGAGGGAACGCAGCAAAGGTTTGCTGATTCCAGGGATGGTGGGTCTGATGTATGAGGAGAGACTGACTAGGTTAGGATTGGTTTTGTTGGAGTTCAGATGAATGAGGGGGGAATCTCATAGAGACTTATAAAATTCTAACAAGAGTGGACAGGGTAGGTGCAGGGAGGATGTTCCCACTTGTGGTTGTGTCCAGAACCAGGCGTCACAGTATAAGGATTCGGAATAGACGATTTACGACTGAGATGAGGAGACATTTCTTCAACCAAAAGAGTGGTGAGCCTGTGGAATTCATTACCACACAAAATAGTTGATGATGAAACATTGAACGCATTCAAGAGGCAACTAGATATAGCACTTGGGGTGAATGAAATCAAAGGTTATGGGGAGAAAGCAGGATTAGGCTATTGAGGTGGATGATCAGCCATGATCGTGATGAATGGCAGAGCAGACCCAAAGGGCTGAATGGCCCCTTCCAGCTCCTATCTTCTATGTTTCTAAGCATCCTGTGAATGAATAAAACTACCTTAGCCGCATTTTGTTCCATCCCATCAGAATGCCCTCTATCCAAGTGTCACTCTGTTCCCAATGCCCACGGTAGACCCACGGTTTGTCATTGCCCAGTACAGGATCACCACATTCAGGCAAATACTTGAGCTTGTATTTACAGATTGGTAAAGTAAACACAAACAAAAACAAATAGACCCAAAACGAATAGATGTTGAAAATTGCCCAAAAGTACAAACTGGACTTCAGCATCATGACCAGAGAACATCCACAGTTTTCTGCTGTATCTATCTTTCATTGGTTGGCTGCAACTGGAAATGAGAGATGCCAGTACCAACAAGATATGTCTTTAATGCAGCAAGTTTAGTAAAAACAGCGAGAAAACTGTGGCACCCAAAACAGGTGAGTTCATCATGGACAAGGGCAGCTTCCTTCTCCCCAACATCCTTATCCCTATCCTCATGAGGACTGTGCTCTTGGCCCCAGTTCCTCAGCATCCAGCTTATTCCCTCCTCCAGTTATACAGAGCACAGCCTGAACGATGGAGCACACTCCATCGGCACTGATCTGGAATGTGCCCCCCAGCAGAGGAACCACATCTTCAAGAGCGCTAGACTTTCTGGCATTGGAGCTGTGCTCCATATCAGTCAGGGGTTTGCATATTGGTGCCGTCGGTGCCTGGGTTCGAAGCTCTGATTTGTGGCTGGTCTGTTGTTCCGTAAGATAGGATGGATGTTATAGCAATTAATGATTTCATTTTGTTAAAAATGCTAAGATGAGCTTCGGCAGTTAAGATATTCAAACAATTCCACAACTCAGCCTTTATGTTTGATCTTCAGATTCAGCTTCAGATCTTCCAATGGTTCGTCATCATCTTTGGTAAAGTCTCCATTCATCCCCCTTTCTTATGTAAATTGATTTAATTAATCCACGTAATTTTAGCTGTTCATTGCTACCCACGTTTGCAATGCTGTGAAAGCCTATCATTAGGGATGTAGGGGGTTCCAGCTGAAATTCAGTTTCACTGCAACTGTAGGAGCAATTGGAGAGTCGCTTGATTGTAACAACTCACTGAACCCCAGTGACACTGGCGATAGGTTATTATCATTTCACCTCCCAAATGGGGCCAAGTATTTGATTTAATGGCAGCTTCTTTCCTCTGAGCCAGGATCAATTCCCACTTCAGACTGATGGCTAAGCAGGAAATACTGCAAGGAATTTAAACTCAAGGCAACATCTGCTCGACTTACTAGGGTTTGTTGGGCTTTGGTGGCTCACCAGGCAATGGACTCCAGTTCAGGCCTTTTAAATAATGCCAAGGCTTTTTACTGCCTCTAGATATATGGCACTTCAGCAAATCTCAGCTGACACTTTAAGTACTGAGGGAAAACTGCACTGCCAGAGGGTCAGTACTGAGGGAGTGCCGCACTGTCACAGGGTCAGTACTGAGGAAGTGCTG
>JAHRHZ010000047.1:17454968-17495992 GCA_024137785.1 Ginglymostoma cirratum | reverse complement strand
CACTGTCGGAGGGTCAGTACTGAGGGAGCGCTGCACTGTTAGAGGGTCAGTACTGAGGGAGTGCTGCACTGTCACAGGGTCAGTACCAAGGGCATATTGCACTGTTTGAGGGTCAGTACTGAGGGAGTGCTGCACCGTCAGGGGGTCACCACTGAAAAACAAAATGAAGCTACATGCAGTTCATTTTTTTCAAATGTGCCTGTCTCCATATTACTGAGAACAACTTCACTTTGTCTTCTCCCAGATTTTGTTTTCTTGAGGTCTCTCATTTCTATGCACAGTTTGAAATGATCTTCAGTATTACTTGTTTATTATTTTAATGTTTCAAAATAACTTCTGGTTTGCATTTGGATAATTATGCCAATGCAATTTTGTAAAAGTAAATTTGAAAAATTTAAGTTGCGATTTGCAAGTTTGAATGTTTTCTATAAATATATCCAGTCAAGTAGACACTGAGTCAGAAGCTGCAGGTACACCACCAGCTTTCCAATTTGTAGATGTTTCTGGATAAGGGCTGGGACAGCACAGTCTATCAACTGGACAAGCAGTGACTCAGGAGTTTACCTCTTCTTGGCTATGATGGACAGAGTCAGAAAGCTCTGGGTCCCATCCCAAACCCCATTCCCAAACCTGCTGTCACCCCATCACCTCCTCCTGCACCCACCACTGCATCTTTCTGTTGTTAAGTTTCATCTGCTACGTTTGTCCATTTCACCACAATGTCCACGTCATCCTGACCTTGCGACTTTCTTCTCATTGTTTATTACATTTCAGAAACTTAATGAATAAAAGCATGAGTAGGCCATTCAGTCCATCGATTCCACTCCAACATTCAACATGGTCATGAATGATCTTCTATTGAAGCACTATACTCACACTCTCTCCACATACTCCTTTATTCTGTAGAAATATATCTATTTCTTCCTTTAAGATGTTCAGTGACTTTGCCTCCATAGTCTTCTATCATTAGGAAATCCATAGGTTCACCATCCTTTCAGTGAAGAAGCTTCTCCACATCTCAATCTGAAATAGCCTACCCCATATCCTGAGACTGTGACCCTTTGTTCTGAAACTCCATCGAGGGAAACATCATTCCTGCATTCAGTCTGTTCAACCTGCCAGAATTTTATACGTTTCATAGAAATCCTCTCTCATTCTTTTAATCTCCCTCAAATCCAAGCCCACTCAGTTCAACTTCTTCTCATGAGACATGCTGCCAGCCAATGGGCCACTAGGGATTCTATGATTCTATAAATCATTCTACACCGCACTCCTGATACAGCAAGTTTATCTTTTCTTGGGTTAATGAGATCAACTCTGCGCATCAAACTGCAGGCGCGATTTCACCAAGATCCTGTACAGTATCTTTTATTTCTTTTAATTTTTTTGTGGGATGTGGGCATTGCTGGCTGGGCCCAGCATTTCTTGCCCATCCCTAGTTGCCCTTGAGAAGGTGGTGGTGAGCTGCCTTCTTGAACTGCTGCAGTCCTCCTGTTGTGGATTGACTCACGATGCTATTAGAGAGGGAATTCTAGGAATTTGACCCAGCGACAGTGAAGGAACGGTGATATATTTCCAAGTCAGGATGGCGAGTGGCTTGGAGGGGAACCTGGAGGTGGTGGTTTTCCCATGTACCTGCTGCCCTTGTCCTTCTAGATGGAAGTGATCATGGGTTTGGAATGTGCTGTCTGAGGATCTTTGGTGAATTTCTGCAGTGCATCTTGTAGATGGTACACACTGCTGCTACTGAGCATTGTGGTAGAGGGAGTGGATGTTGTGGATGTGGTACCAATCAAACGGGCTGCTTTGTCCTGGATGGTGTCAAGCTTCTTGAGTGTTGTTGGGGCTGCACTCATCAGGCAAGCGGCGGGTATTCCATCACACTCCTGACTTGTGCCTTGTAGGTGGTGGACAGGCTTTGGGGAGTCAGGAGGTGAGTTACTTGCCACAGTATTCCTAGCCTCTGCCCTGCTCTTGTAACCACTGTGTTAATGTGGTGAGTCCAGTCGAGCCTCTGGTCAATGATAACCCCAAGATATTGATAGTGGGAGATTCAGTGATGGTAACACCATTGAATGTCAAGGGGTGGTGGTTAGATTGCCTCCTAATGGTGGTGGTCATAGCCTGGCATTTGTGTGGTGCAAATTTCACTTGTCATTTGTCAGCCCAAACCTGGATATTGTCCAGATCTTGTTGCATGTGAACATGGACTGCTTCAATATCTGAGGAGTCACAAATGATGCTGAACATTGTGCAATCATTGGCGAACATCCCCACTTCTGACCTTATGATGAAGGGAAAGTCATTGATGGAGCAGCTGAAGATGGTCGGGCATAGGACACTACCCTGAGGAACTCCTGCAGAGATGTCCTGGAGCTGAGATGATTGCAGCAAGCTGCAGCAAGACTTCCTTGCTTCTGTACTCAAACTTTCTTGCAATGAAGGCCAACCTGCAATTTGCCTCTCTAATTGCTTGTTGCACCAGCTTCCATCAATGACTGGCATACAAGGACACTCAGGCCCTTTTGTACATCGATATTTCCCAGTCTATCACCATTTAAATAATACTATTCGTTCTGTTTTTCCTACCAGAGAGGACAACTTCATCACTCACAATTCCACCTAGTTTTGTGTTGTCAATAGACATGGAAATATCAAATCTGATTTTCTTATCCAAATCATTAACATATATTATGAATGGCTGGGTCCCAAACACAGATACCTGCAGTATTTCACTTATTGCCTTCCACTCTGAAAATGGCCCATTTGTTCCTAACCTTCTGTTTCCTATTTGTTTTCTATCCTTTAACTAATTCTCAATCCATTGTTAATATATTACCCTTAATCCCATATGCTTTGATTTTGCATAATGGCCTGAACTTTCCAAAAGCTTTCAGACAATTCAAATACACCATAACCATCTCCCTCAACTATTTTCTGAGTTACATCCTCAAAATTCCCCAGCAGATTTGTCCAAAGTGTTTTGCCTTTCAGAACTCTGGGGTGACTTTATGAAATCCTTTTGGTATTTTCTAATTCTCCTGTTATCACATAATTTGGAGTTTCATCCTGCAAACTTAGGAATGATGTTCCTTATACCCAGAGTCAGGTGATTGGTATTTATTAAACAGAGCACTGATCCTAATACTGAACCTTAGGGATACCACTCACTACTGTCTGACAGACAACCCTTCACCATGTCCCGTCCCTTAGCTAATTTTGTATCCTTATGGATTTATGCATTTAAAGTAAGACTTCTGCACCTTTCAGATGCCCTGCACAAAAGGATGAGGTCAAGTTACAATGAAAGAAAGTTGCTGAGTAAGTTGCTTAGGTGTTTTACTCAATCATGTGCTTGTTTTCTGCTTGATGGGCCAAAGTTAAAATGCTCCCCTTTAGGTTTCCGTCAGGGAGACAGTCAAACAGCAGAATCAAGCCTTTAATCTACCTTTACATCACACAGCAACGATATTAATTATTCTGATCCACTTCAGTGAAGAGGGTGGGCTCATCAGGTAGTGTTTGATCTTGAATTGTATGGACATTTAAAGGAAATTTTAATATGCCATAAATTGTAATAGCTACACATTGCTGCATAATGTATCATGGTTAATAAAAGCTGATTGTAATTATTACTCAAACTCTATCTGCATTTGCATTGCATGTAATCCTGAGGGCACCATATTGGCCATAATACCCGGTCTCACTTGAAATTAGGTTTTAAGTGTTCATTTTTCCAATTTTAGATTCACATTATGGTTATAAATTACACCTGAAGAATGTATTTGTTTTGGTCTCATGGTGCTCAACATTTTCAAGAACTCACCAATTCCTGGTACCATATAGTTCCTTGGAACCTTCCAGATGTTTAATAGTAAATGCTGATTGGACCATTTCAGGACAAAGGATAGATGGAGATGTTTCCATTTCCCAGGGATTTTTTCTCACCTTTCAGAACATTTTAAATATTTTTGCACAGAGAAGAGACTAGAAAAGTGACAGAGACAAGGATGAATTTTATTAGCAATAAAGCAGGATTCGACATTGTCTTTCTGCAGCAAATGGAAGCAATTGTTCATCTTGTACCACGTTTTGGCTTTCCATGGGTATTTATATCGATTTGGGTTTTGAATGGAGTTGTTTGAGGTTGCATGGGGAGGGGAAATTATTTCATTAATAAACTGACTGGTACATCACTCGATGAGACTTAAAGAGAATCTGCCATTTCATCTTAATGTGAGCAGAGAGAAAAGGGCAGAGTGAAACGGTAATATGAGCCAGTCATTAATAAGGGAAAGTAGATTGTACATGTTTACTGGTCTTGTGAGAATACAGGTTTGATAAAACTTCCCCAAATTTAAAATTGATCAATTTTCGCCATCATGTTTTGCACAAGCAAAGGCTTTTCCAAGTAAACTAACATACTAAAAACTCTAGGCAGCTTTTTCACGGATAAACAAGAACCAAAACTCTGCAATGGGAAATAGCAGACTTTTGAGAACATTATATCTGGCTAAGAAGTCCACGGTCAGAAAATAGCACTGAAACCAACAGTCCAACCTGGTTCAAAGCTGTGTTACATCTTCCAGCTAATTGAGAAACACTAGTGCTAATGAAGAGAATTTAAATTAAGTTGTCAGGAGTGGAAAAACAGCACTAGAATCAAGAATGGTAAGTTAATAGATGGAAATTGGAATAACCAAGAAATTAAAACATGCAAAATCAAGGTTATGGTGCATAAATGTGAATGCAAGGAGTGTAGTAACTAAGATTGGTGAATTAACATGTGCACATTGCCTTGTGGTGTGATGATGTCATGGCTATAACAGAGGCCTAGCTCAAAGAAGAGCAGGAATTAGTGTTAAAGACTCCTGGATTCAAGGTATTCAGGAATGAAGAAAGGTGGTGGGATGGTAGTGTTGGTTAAGGAGCTCATTGCAGTCCTGGAAAAACAGATGTTCCACAGGGTTCATGGATAGAATCGATTTGGCTAAAGCTAAGGAACAAAAGAGATGCAAATATGTTGCTTAGCTATAAACCATTAACTAGTGAGATGGATGTTGAGGAACACATCTGCAAGGAAATTACACTGAGCGGCAAACATCATAGAGTAGTTATACGGGGGGGATTTTAATGATCATATTGTTGACTGAGATCATTGAGGGGAAAATGTTCTTAGATTGTGTTTAGGAGAATTTCCTGCACCAATGTGCATCTGATCCAATGAGAAAGGAGTTACTGCTAGATCTGGTTGTTGGGAGTGATGTGGGCTAAGTAGATCACATGTCTGTGGAGGACCATTGATCATCATAAGGTTTAGGATGATGATGGAAAAGAACAATGGACAATTACAGTATGAATAACTAACTGGCAGAGAACTGACTTCAATGGGCAAAGAATGGAGCTCATCTGGATAGACTGAATCCAAAGGTTGGCAGGAGAAACTGTGGCTGAAAAATGGGCTATATTTAGAAGGAAGATAGTTTGGATGCCACCACCTTGTCAAAGGCACCTAGAATCACAGAATCCTTGGAAGCAGGCCATTGGCCAAATAATTCTACACTGAAAAACATCCCATGCAGACCCACTCACCTACCCTATAACTCAGCATTTCCCATGGCTAATCCACCTAGCCTGCACATCATGGGCAATTTCCCATGGCCAATCCACCTAACCTGCACATCTTTGGACTGTGGGAGGAAACCACCCAGAGGAAACCCAAGTAGACACAGGGAGAATGTGCTAACTCACACAGACAGTTGCCTGAAGCTGGAATTGAACCTGCGCTGCTGGCACTGTGGGGCTGCACTGCTAACCACTGAGCCACTGTGAAACCCACTGAATAAAGGCAATAAATACTTGCCAGCCAGTGATGCCCCATCCATGAGTGAATTTTTAAAATGTCTAGGTATAGTCCCTCAAAAGCGAAAGGGAAAACAAACAAATTCCTTCCTTCTTGTTTTCAGGGATGAAGACCTTAAATTCTGAGGATAGATTGGAGAAATTGGCAATGGTTCCCTTGAAAAGGGGAAGGCTAAGAGAAAATTTGATCAAAGTTTTCAAAACCATGTGGGGCATGGACAGAGTAGAGAGGGAGTAACTGGTCCCAGGTGTGAAAGGATTGAGAATAAGAAGGCACCGATTTAATGTAATTTGCAAAAGAAGCAAATGTGATGAGAGAAATCGAACATTTCACTCAGCAAGTAGTTGGGGTTTGGAATGCACAGTCTGCAAGTGTGTTAGAGGATGATTCAGTCGAGGTATTCAAGAGGGTATTTAGTGATAATTTAAGCAGGAGCATTGTGCAAGGTTTCAGGGAAAACATTGGAGGTATATTTGACATTAGTCATTTGGAGAGCCAGGGCAGACACAGTGGATCATATAGATCATAGGACATAGAACAGTATGATACAAAAACAGGCCTTTCAGCCCATGATGTCATGCCAAACATGATGCCAAATTAAACTAATTGCTTCTGCGTGTCCTTGGTCCATAACCCTCCATTCTTTGCATATTCATGTGCTTATCTCAAAGTCCCTTAAAAGCCCCTACTGTATCTGCCTCCACCACCATCCCTGGCAGCATGTTTCTACCACTCTCTGTGTGCCCCTCACATCTGCTTTGAACTTTCCTCCTCTCACCTTAACTCTGGGAAAAAGATTCTGACTGACGACCCTATCTATGCATCTTGTAATTTTATGGACTTTAATCCAGTGTCCCCTCAGCCTTTGCTGCTCCAGAGAAAACAACCTATGTTTATCTGACCTTTCCTTATAGCTCATGGTCTCATGGACCTTAAAGGACATGGGCCCATTCAGCAAAGTAACAATTCAGTGATTCTGTGCTTACTGAGGTACAAAGTTAATTAGTATGTAGAATTTCTATAAAACATTATATCTCAATGGTTTTACAAGAAATTGGATAGCAATGATGAAAAGTCCCAAACACATATAACCGGTAACATGGTGATATGAACAAGGAAATGCTGAAAATTATTTTTACAAATTGGAGTCTAGATGGTTTAGGGAAATGTAAAAGTGAACTACAGGGAATAGAAGAGAGATAACCAGAGCTGCAATATGTTTCAAGGAATGTCAATTCTGCTGACTGAAGTGATCTGCAAAGTTGAAAGATTTTAAGCCCAGTTGAAGGCTGCAAGGAGCTGACACAAGCTGATATTGAAGAAGACGACTGTGTATGGCTTAATTTCAAATGCAAAGGGGTTATCTGCCTAAGGCATTAGCTCCCTAAGAGGTTAGCTCCCTAAGGAGTTAGCTCCCTAAGGTGTTAGCTCCCTAAGGGGTTAGCTCCTGAAGGCATTAGCCCCCTAAGGTGTTAGCTCCTTAAGCAGTTACTGTCTTCATCTGCACTTCCGGATTACCGATTTCCTAATTCACCGAACAGCAACTCTGAAGGAGTCAGTGATGAAATTGAAGGTCATGAAGTCTGTGATTCCAAAAGGGAGCAGCTGTTTTGTTTCTGTGAAAATGATCAGAAGAAAATTGTCACAGCCAGGGGTGATGAAATGTAAGGAAAATTAGGAATGATGTAAAACTTCAAGGTTGGTTTTAATTCCATAGGTTAAACTAAAATCTCACCATACCATTGTGCATTGTAGGATTGGGCATTGTGGATAGGATAGAAAGACCCCTGTAGACTGAGCCTCCATACCCACTCTGGAAAGGAAAGTGTAAAGGTTGTGGAAAGGAATAATTGAGAACTACAATCAGATTTGAGTGACTTGACCAATCTCCCAGCACTGAAAGTTCAAGCGTTAACTCCTTTGGCTTTTGTGGATCACATATATTATTCTTGATGAGATTCTTTGTGAGTCTGTTAGAGTAAACTCTATGGACTTGGATCTGCTTTTGTGAATTTACCACTTTGATTAGACTTGTGTATAATTTGCCAATATCTCATAATTCTTGCTTTCAACCTTAAATAATTGAGGCCTTATGAGTGAGGAGTAACATTCAGTGTTTCAGTGGTTGCAAATCTCTCACTGATTTGAGGTTATGCTTTCAGTGTTTACATTTCCAATTGTTTGCAGCCCATTCATTCCTCCTGAAAGAACAGTTGGGCTATTGTTTGACATGTGGTTCATTCAGAATGATTCTCTTGTTGTTCAGTGGTATTATTCTTTATAAAATTTTCTGGACTTCAACATTCAAGTGAAGTGTTTCACTTTGCAGTGATACAGGAATGTTATTTAAAGGGTGTGCAGCACTGCCAATGCAGAGGATGATAGCCATGATATGGAGGTCTTGGGTGGACAATGTCAGAAGTCACACAACACCAGGTTTATTTGTAATCACAAGCTTTCAAAGCGCTGCCCCTTCATCGGGTGAATTGAAGAGAAGCACACAGGCAGAGCATCAAAACCTCGTGTGGGGGCTGTACCCAATCGTTGCACGATCACAAATACTGACCTTAGAGAAAGTCCCGCAGTTGTGTAACACCTTGAAATGTGATCACAGTGTTACATGGAAGGAACTAATTAGAATCCCTACAGTGTGGAAACAGGCCCTTTGGCCTAACAAGTCCACACCAACCCTTCGAACATCCCACCCAGACCCATCCCCCTATAACCCACACACCCCTGAACACTATGGGCAATTTAGCATGGCCAATCCACCTAGCCTGCACTTCTTTGGACTGTGGGGGGAAACCAGAGCACCTGGAGGAAATCTGCACAGACACAGGGAGAATGTGCAAACTCCACACAGACAGTCACCTGGGGCTGGAATTGAACCTGAGACCTTGGCACTGTGAGGCTGCAGTGCTAACCACTGAGCCAGCATTGAATCAGATAATGGTTGTCTCTGTCTTTCTTTAACCATCTCACTATTGAATGGTGAGCAGTTCTAGTTTTGTTTAGCTCTGTTGAAGAACATTGTAAACATTTAGAGTATGAAAAGTATTTTTTGCGCGTTGAATCTAATGTTCCAATGGGCAAAATTTCCAAGGAATTAAAACTGCAAACCTCTGTTGGATGTTATCACCATGTCTGGAATTCTGTTTTTTATAATTTAAGTATCTGTGTTTAGTTCCTTAACATTTTCAAATTTATCCCAGCCCGTTATGCATTCTACTCATTTTTAAAGTCTCTTCCCAGGCATCAAGTAATTCTGAGAGAAAACATTTGTACTTACCTGTAACCCGGTGTAAAGCCTGATGGTTTTGTTTAAATATCCTTGATTCTCATAATAGCATTTGAAATTAGTAAGTGCTTTATTATTAATAATTAGCTCATTTTTCTAATAACAGCAGTTTTATATTGCTTTAAACTCTATTGAAAGACAAGAAAGCATCAGCATTTTCCAACAAAGCAGCTAATTTGGCATCAAACAGATTTGACATCCTGTGATTACTGTGTGAATAAACATCATAAATGGCAGAAAATGACCAGCGACTCCCGTACCTGGCCGACCTCCTAGGACAACACGATAAAATGCTGCAACCCTCCCTCCCCATCCTTCCTTCTTTCTCTATAGCTTGTGAGAGGTTTTAATTATGAAGATTATAGGGAAAAGAATGAGAAATAAAAATACCCCTAGAGAAATTCAGCAAGTCGGGCAGTATCTGTGCAGAGAGAAAAAAATTTTAAGCTTTAATTAGGATATAACTCTTCTTCTTAGTCATACTAGACATGAAATGTTAATTCTTTTTCTCCTTTCACAAATGGTGCCAAATCTGCTGATTGTTTTCAACATTCCCTGTTTCTTTTTATCTAAAACAGGCATTGCTAGAGAAATTCAACGGATCTCGCAGCATCTAAGGAGAGAAATCAGAGTCAACATTTCGGATCTTCACAACTGGACACTAGGCCTAAAACATTAACTTTGTTTTTTTCTCTCCACAGATGCTGTCAGACCTGCTGAGTTTCTCCAGGAATGTCCATTTTTGTTTCATATTTCCAGCATTTGTAGTATTTTGCTTTCATTAAACAGTAAAATATTCACTGCCGTATTCCTTGGGCAATCAGAAGTAATCACATTAGTGATGCTAATCCTATCAGGGTATTCACTTGATTTTTATATGAGGATTGATCCCATATACCTAAATGTCTTTACCTCTCAATCCCATTTTCACAATTTGAATTTGTCGTCCAACCTCGAGGATAGGAGCTTATGCTATGGTGCATTCTCTTCATTGTATGCACGAGAATACACCAGTGTACAGATGTTGAGTCTAGTCCATGAGGTGCAGATCACGTGGTTTCCTTTGTCCTGAAGAGTGTGGAGCTCTGTTATAGCTGCACTCATCCAGGAAAGAATTCCATTAAACTTTGGACTTGCACCTTGTAGCAGAAAGAGAGTTTGAGCATTTCAGAAAGTGAATCATTCAATGTTGAATTCCCAGCTTCTGACTTGCTCAAGCATCTGCATTGATGTGTTTGGTCCTGTTAAGTTTTGAATCAATGGTTAAAACCTCTAGGATGTTGATAATAGACTCTCAGCAATTCCGTCTAAACTGAGTGAACTGGGGAATACTGTCTCAGGATTAAAATCAAGCCATTTAGAACTGAGGTGAGGACTCAGAGATTGGTGTCTACAGTCATAGAGTCATACAGCACAGAAGCAGACCCTTCAGTCCAACTAGTCCACGCTGACCATGTTCCCAAACTAAACTAATGGGGGCAGCACAGTGGCACAGTCGTTAGAACTGCTGCCTCACAGTGCCAGGAACCTAGTTTCAATTCCACCCTCAGACGACTGTCTGTGTGGAGTTTGCACAATCTCCCTGTCTCTGTGTGGGTTTTCTCAGGGTGCTCCAGTTTCCTCCCACAGTCCAAGATGTGCAGGCTAGGTGGATTGGCCATGCTGAATTTCCCATAGTGTTCAGGGATGTGTAGATTAGATGGGTTTGTAAGAGGATGGGTCTGGGTGGGATGCTCTGAGGTTCAGTGTGGACTTGTTGGGCTGAAGGGCCTGTTTCCACATTGTAGGGATTCTATGATAGTCCCACTTATTGCATTTGGCCCATATCCCTCCAGACCTTTCATATTCATGTACCTGTTCAAATGTCTTTTAAATGTTATAACTGTACCTGCTTCCACTACTCCTCTGGCAGTTCATTCGACACACGAACCACTCTCTGTGTAAAAAAAGTTGCCCTTCATGTCCTTTCTAAATCTTTCTCCTCTCACCTCAGAAATATGCCCCCTAGTTTTGAACTCCCCCATCCTCAGAAAAAGACCGTTGGTAGGGAAAACACCATTGCTATTCACCTTTATGCCCCGCTTGATTTTAAAAACTTTTATAAAGTAACCTCTCAACCTCCGAAACTTTAGTGAAAAATGCCCCAGCCTATCCAGCCTATTTTTATAACTTAAACCCTCCATTCCCAGCAACATTCTGGTAAATCTTTTCTGAACCCCCTCCAGTTAATAGTATCCTTCCTATAACAGGGTAACCAGAACTGCACCCAGTGCTCCAGAAGGGGCCACACCAACATCCTGTACAATATCAACCTGACGCACCAGCTCCTGTGCTCAATGGGCTGAGCAATGAAGACAAGCATGCCAAACGAATTCTTAACCATCCTGTCTACGTGTGATACATCTTCCAAAGAATAATATACTGGAACCCCTAGGTCTCTCTGTTCCACAATACTATCCAGGGCCTTACCATTAACTGTACAAGTCCTACCCTTGTTTGTTTTACGAAAATTCAATACCTTGCATTTATCTAAATTAAACTCCATTTGCCGCTTGTCAGCCCATTGATCCAATTGATCAAGGTCTCTTTGTAATCTTACATAACCTTCTTCACTGTCCACTCTTCCGCCAATCTTGATGTCATCCCCAAACTTACTAATAACGCTTTCAATATTCTGATACAAATCATTTATATAAATGACAAAGAAAAGTCGACCCAGGACTGATCCCTGTGGAACACTGCTGGTTGCAGGTCTCCAGTCCGAAAAACTACCTCCCCCACCACCCTCCGTCTCCTACCATAAAACCGATTTTGTATTGCCAAATTGACAAACTCACCCTGATACCCACGTGACTTAACTTTGCTAATTAGTCTAGCATGAAGACTGTTGTCAAAGGCTTTATTAAAATCCAAGTAAACAACATCTACCACTCTGGCCTCATCAATCTTTTTGGTTGCTTCCTCAAAAAATTCAATCAAGTTTGTGAGACATGATTTCCCACACACAAATCCATGCTGGCTATCCCTAATCATTCCTTGCTTCTCCAAATGCATGTAAATCCTACCTTTCAGAATCAATTTCAACAACTTACCTGCCACTGATATCAAGCTCACAGGGCTATAGTGCCCAGACTTCTCTTTACAGCCCTTCATAAACAATGGCACAACATTAGCCACCCTCCAGTCCTCTGTCACCTTACCCACGTTTATAGATGATACAAATATTTCTGCTAGGGACCCTGCAATTTCTACCCTAATTTCCCACAATGTCCTGGGATACACTTGATCAGGTCCTGGAGATTTATCTAACTTTATGTTTTCTAGGATCTCCAGCACCCTGTGTAAAGTGAACTGTTTTGAAAATATTAATATTTATTTGCCTGAGTTCAATAACCTACCTTTCTTTCGCCACAGTAAAAACTGATGCAAGATATTTCTTCATTATCTTTCCCATCTGCTGAGGTTCAACACAAGATGATTTCATTGATCTTTAATCATAGAATCCCTACAATGTGGAAACATGCCCTTTGGCCCAACAAGTCCACACTGAACCTCAGAGCACCCCACACAAACCCATCCCCCTATAGCCCACCTAATCTACATATCCCTGAACACTATGAGTAATTTAGCATGGCCAATCCACCTAGCCTGCAAATCTTTGGACTGTGGAAGGAAACTGGAGCACCTGGAAGAAACCCACACAGGCATGGGGAGAATGTGCAAACTCCACACAGACTGTCACCTGAGGGTGGAATTGAACCTGGGTCCCTGGTGCTGTGAGGCAGCAGTGCTATTCATTGACCCACCATGCCACCCAAAGGTGCCCTACTCCTCATCTCTAGTTGCTCCTTTATTCTTACTATACTTGTAGAATCTCTTTGGGTTATCCTTAATCTTACCTGCCAAGGCGTGGATGTGCCAGTTTTGGACTGGGGTGGACAAGGTCAGAAATCACATGACACCAGGTTATAGTCCAATAGGTTTATTTGAAAACACACGCGCGCACACACACACACACACACGTGCGCGCGCGCGTAAAGCTAATGTTAAAAAAGCATATAATTTACAGACAGTCAGTCAATATGGCATTTTATAAATTTCTACTTTAGAAATAAAACCAGCCTGACTCCAGACTAAAACACAAACACACTCTGAACAAGGCCTCACACTTAACATGCATTGTTTGGCCTAAAATGTCACCTCTTCTTTACACTGATAAAACCTTTAGTTCTCTCAGGGCAGTGACTTGAAAGAAATTTGTGGATGTTTATATACATTTTAATCAATTAAAACCTTCTAACTGATCAAAAGATTTAACAGCATCTTAGGTTTGTTTAATACATCCTCATCAGTGATGTGAACTTTTGATCTTTTACTTTTAGATTCTGTGTCTGATTCCACCTCTCTCACTAACACCTGAAGAAGGACCGAGACTCTGAAAGCTTGAGTTTTCAAATAAACCCGTTGGACTATAAACTGGTGTCATGTGATTTCTGACCTTATCTGCGAAGGCTATCTTATATTCCAACTTTGCCTTCCTGATTTCCCTCTTCAGAATGTCCCGACACTTTTTATACTTTTCAAGAGATTTATTTGATCCCAGTTGTCTATCTAATATATGATTCTTTTAAATTCTTGACCAGAACCTCAATATCTTTATTCATCCATTGTTCCTTAATCCTACCAGCCCTACCCTTCATTTTAGCAGGAATGTAATGCATCTGAACTTCCATTTTCACACTTTTGAAAGCCTCCCATGAGTCAGTAGTCCCTTTACCTACGAATAGTCTACTCCAATCAACTTTTGAAAGTCCTTGTCTCATACCATGAAAATTTGCCTTATTCAATTAAGAACTTTAATTTTTATTAAGAAGTTCTCCATAACTATTTTAAAACTAATAGAATTATGATCACTGGTCCCAAAGTGTTCACCTACTAACACTTCAGTCACTTGCCCTGTTTTATTTCCCAAGATAAGGTCAAACTTTGTACCTTCTCTGTATATTGATAAATAAAATTATCTTGAACACATTTAACAAATTCCTCACTTTCCAAACCTTTAACACTATGGTAGTCCCAGTCACTGTTTGGAAAAATAAGGTTCCCTACTATTACAACTCTATTATTCTTACATATATCTAAGATCTCTCTATATATTTGCTCTACAATTTAACTCTGACAACTGAGGGGCCTTTAGTACAATGCCATCAAGATGATCATCCCTTTCTTATTTCTAATTTCAACCCATATATTTTCATTGGGTGATGCCTCAGAAATATCCTCTCTAATTACTGTAGTGATGTTTTCCTTAATAAAAAATTCCACTCCCCCTTCTCTCCTACCTTCCTTACTAAACTTCCTTTAGCATCAAAAACCCAGAACACTGAGCTGCCAGTCCTGGCTTTCCCTCAGCCAACTTTCTGGAATAGCTATGATGTTCCAGTCCCACGTTCCGATACATGCCCTGAGTTCATCAGCCTTACTTGTAAGACTCCTTGCTTTGAAATAAATGCAATTTAATTCTTCAGAGTTACCTCATTCTCTGGCTTGCTCTTGTGTGTCTTTACTAATTAACTTGCTCTTTTCTGATTCAGAAACATCCTCATCTTTCTTCCTATTTTCACTGTTACTTAGGAACCCCTCCCTCCCCCCAACAGTTTACAGGCTCCCAAAATAGAACTAGCAAATCTCCCCACCAGGATATTGGTCCCTTTTCAGTGCAAGTGAAACCCATCCCTTTTGAAAAGGTCTTTTCTACCCCAAAGAGATCCCAATGATCCAAGAATCAGAGCTCCTGCATAGTGCACCACCTCTTCTGCCACTGAGTTATTAACCATATAATTTTCTTCCTTCCCTCATCAGAAATTGGCACTGAGAGTAAACCAGAGATTACCTTTTTTTGTTCTGTATTTTAATCTTCTACCTAACCTCCTACATTCACTTTGCAAAGCCTTAACCCTTTCCCTCACTATACCATTCCTACCAATGTGTCCACTAATTTCCAGCTTCTCACTCTCTGCTTTGACAATATGCTTCAAATGTTTTGAGATGACCTTAACTCTGGCACCAGGAAAGTAACATTCTATCCTAGACTCATGCTCATTGCTGCAGAAACTCCTGTCTGTGCCCTGATAGGACAGTCTCCCATTACAATTGTTATTTAAATCTTGACAAACCCCTGAAATCTTTACCCAAGAGGGTTGTAGAAGCTCAGTCATTGAGTTCAAAACAGAAATTGGTAGATTTTTAATAATTAGTCACATTAAGTGTGATGGGGGTAGTGTAGGAATATAGTGTTGAGGTAGATGTTCAGCTATGATCTAGAATGGCAAAGTAGGCTCAGTGGGCTATCTCTCTCACTATTTCTCTCTCTCCCTCACTCTGTCTCTCTACGTCTATCTCTTGCTCTTTATCTCTCTATTTCTCCCTCTTGTCCTCTCTATCTCTCCCTCCCTATCCGTCCCTCTATCTATGTGTCTCTATCTCTTCCTCCGTTTCTATCTTTCCCTCTCTATGTCTCTATCGCTGCCTCCCTATACCTCTCCCTCTCTATCTCCCTCTCTGTCTCTATCTCTTTCTCCCTACCCTCTATCTCTCCCTCTCTATCCCTCTCTCTCTGAATCTATTTTTCCCTCTCCATCCCTTTCTCTGTCTCCCCCTCTCCTTCCCACCCTGTCTCTCTCCCTTACAATGCCTCTATCACTCCCTCCCTGTCTCTCTCTCCCTCCCTAAGCCGCGCTCGCTCTCTCTCCCTCTGTCCATGGTGCTGAAATTAACTTGCAGGCAGCGCCACGTGACGCGCCGAGCCAGCTCAAGGGGCAGGGGATGAGCCGGAGTTTGGAGCTGTCACAGTGAAAGCGGCTTCTTTTCAGTTTATTCTTGGAGCAGCCAGGGCCTGTGGGCCGGAGTGGAGGGCGCTGAGGGGGGGAGCGAGATGCTTGAAGAGAAAGAGAAGAAAACGATGTAGAGGCTGGATTTTGGGGGGTCGTGGGGCGCAGCGCTTGATCCACAGACACCTTTATTTTTGGAAGTGACTTGGGACTGAATTCGAGTTTGTTTCTCTGTAAGTTCCTGTTGCAGTTGAATCGAGAGACTGAGGGAGATGTGAGGATCGGGACTGTTGTTGCGGCAAAGATGCAGAAAGGAATTCGGCTGAATGATGGGCACGTTTCCTACCTGGGGGTTCTGGCCAAGAAAGATGGAACCAGGAAAGGTTACCTGAGCAAGAGGAGCTCGGACAACACCAAATGGCACAACAAGTGGTTCGCCTTGCTCCACAATATGCTGTTTTATTTTGAGAATGATTCCACCACCAAAGCCTCTGGTCTCTACTTACTGGAGGGGTGCGTATGCGAGCGGGCACCATCCCCCAAACCATCGCTTACAGCCAAGGAATCCCTGGAAAAGCAGGTAGGAGAGCCAGGGCACTGAGTGTCCAGTGGCTAAGAACCAGTGGCCAGTAACCAATATCCAGTGGCCAGTGTAAAATGAGGGTTCAGGCAGTTCGCACCCCCCTCCCCCCAACCCCCGGCTGCAGACTTTTGTTATTTTAATTAAAAATGTGCCCAATCCTCACATGATAAATCCAAGAGCGGTCTTTCGTTGATCTACTTGAATATCCACGACTTGATCACACGGTTTGTTTTAATATTCCAAGGGCAAGGACTGCAGACCCATCTCTCCAAGTAAACAAGAGGGAAAAGGATGGAAAATGCAACACTTTTGGTGCATTGAGATTTCACGAATCGAATCTAGGAGTAAATCCCAGCTGTGATAAAATTACAATTGATACCACCATTAAAAACTACTTTTATTTTTATTCAGAACTGGCTTATATTTCTCCTATTCTGTGACGCTGAAATTATTAATCGGTAGTTGGGTTTATTAAGACGATGCGTGATTCTATTTTTAACAGTTAATCTGTCACAACAGGAACCTTTACAGAGCAAAGAGAGAGCGCGAGAAACACATTCTTGCTTCTCATATTTGAACAGATCTTTGTAATAAAGTCGTTTCTTGCAGAGATGACAATATTATGGATTCTAAAAACAATAAATTATGCATCATGCCAGATGCAATGGTTTACGAAACTAGATAAAGTTATTTAACCGCTGCATGGACAGTGCGGCTGGAAGTAATGAGGAGTGAAGCGGGCGGATCTGTGTGAGTTCGCTCAGGGTTCTTTTTATAACGTAGAGAAAGCTCTGGTCCCGGACTTTCTGCACTCAGTGTCTCCGCCCCACGTATCGAGAGGGAACTGCAAGTCCCTCACACTCCAGCTATTTCGGGCATATGTTGCATTCAGCGCTTTAATTATCCTTGAATCCACAATTGCTTTGTTTCTAGTCATTTTTTACTGACATAAAGACACGTAAATCAAAAGTAGTGGTAGATTTTTTAAGGGAGCAATTGCTGCAGTTTATTTACACAGGAGGAATATCTTAATGCCAAAATATTCACTGTATGGAAATCGATCGATCCCCAGATACTGTATCAATAAATCCAGATGAATGTCCCTTTGTCACAGATTAAATATTACTGATGCCCTTGCCTCGATAGCATGTTACTAAGTGTGTAAATGGTTTCCTGAATGAACCGTCCCTTTCTCTCTGCCATCGTTCTTTATATAATCTCCTTATTTTATCCGGCAACGTTTATGTCAATATCTGACACATTAATGTCCCGCAGTATCAGTGCAACAGTCAAACTGCCTCCTGCACCATCTGCTACTCAATTAGCGTGTTGCTTCACTGGTCATACAACTCAAACAATTTTTAAAAATCTATTGGATTCAACTTGTACATGTTTAGAAATAAATCCAAAAAGGTTCTGTAATATTTGAATGTGAAAATCTATCGACACGAGGATTTCTGGCAAATTGACTGCAGGACGACTTCAGATCACTGCTGGAATGGCCCAATGCATATGACACAGCCCTGGAATGAACAAAAATAACCAGAACGGGGGACCATATATCCAGTAAGTTTCATTTTCCCCTCTCCAAGGGGCTTTTAAAACGTACATGTCCATGCACTCAACAAAAACCGAAAGAATTGCGGATGCTGTAAATGAGAGACAAAAATAGAAATTGCTGGAAAAGCTCAGCAGGTCTGGCAGCATCTGTGGAGAGAAATCAGAGTTAACGTTTCCGATTCGGTGACCCTTCCTCAGAACGTGACCTGAAATATTAACTCTGCTTTCTATTCACAGATGCTGCCAGACCTGCTGAGCTTCTCCGCGATTTCTATTACACATACACATTCACTGACATTGTACACATTCACGTACACACGAAAACACTCACACAAACATGTACACAAGTACACACTCACGCAGGCATGTACACACGTACACACTTAGACATGTACACACGCACAGACGTACACACACATACACATTCATACTGATTTGGACAGTCGCAGTGCTACAGTGTGGCCTGTGTTAAACCAGTCGAGCTAAAAGGAATGCAGTGGGTGGTTGTTAACCCAATATGGAATCTCTCCCTCTATCTCCAGGGTCAGGGCTCAGCACCGTTCCTTATAAGTGGACAGCGAACTGACTGGAATATCCCTGCCCCTGAGGTGACACTGGGAACGAAAAATAGGACATTCCCCAGTTGTTGCAATATGTGAAAGGTACCAGAGACATAAACACCTGGATTCCTTTGCAGCAAAATGGAATTCTGGACATGATTCTAAAAATCTGGAAAAATGGCGGAGCTGTGGATGTGGTGATCCAGAATGGGAGCTGGGATGTGGGCTTGTGGGGAATGGGAGCTGGGAATATGGAGAGGGGTATGGGACTATGCTTAGTGAATGTGGATTGTGGGAGTACAGGGACAGGGGCTGGGAAATGGGGGCATGGGTGCTGGTAGCTGAGAAGTGGGAGTGTGGGTCTGGGTGCTAGGAAGTGGGAGTTTGGTGCCTGGGGACTGGGAATGACAGGATGTGGGGCGTGGGAGCCGGAAATGTAGGGTTTTGGGGACTGGGAATTGGGAATTTGAGGGTTTGGGGTCTGGGAATTTGAAATGTGGGTATATGGGTTCTGGGATGTTGTGGTGATGGGTAGTAGGGTAACAGATAGAGAAATGAAATTCAAGAATGTGACTGCGACAGTATCGAGGGAAGACTGTAGGGCAGCTAATCAGTTTGGTAACTGACCAGATGTTATATTGTCAGTAATGTAATCCCTTGCACTGAGATTCAAACTGACAAAGAAATCTTCAATGTAGTTTTTTTTCATATAATTTGGCCCCTACTGGAAAAGACAGCATTTATTGTGCATTCCTAAATGGCTATGAGAAGTAGGCCACCCTCTTGAACCACTACAGTCCAGAGGTGCACTCACAGTGCTGTTAGGAAAGGAGTTCCCAGGAGTTGCACCCACCCACAGTGAGGGAATGTTGTCATATTTCCAAGTTGGGATGGTGAGTGGTTGGAGGATAGTGTTCCTATGTAAAAGCAAATGGAATTAGTTCAGTTTAGGAACTTGTCAGCATGGATGGCCCTATGACTCTATCAGTTGCCCATGCCCTTCTGGGTGGTAGAGGTCACAGTTTGAAAGGTGCTGCAGGAGAACATTGGTGAATTTCTGCAATTCATCTTGTAGATGGTACAGACAACTGCCACCATGCAGCAGTGCTGGATGTGGCACCAATCAATCAGGCTGCTTTGTCCTGGATGGTGTTGAGCTTCTTGAGTGTTGTTGGAGCTGCATCCATCCAGGCAAGTGGGGAGTATTCCATCACACTCCTGATTTGTGCCTTGTATATGGTGGATAGGCTCTGGGGAAATGGAGGGTGAGTTACTTACTGCAGGATTTCCTGTTTCTGACCTGCTAGTACCAATACCTGCATGACTACTGAAGAGTAAACTCGTATTTATTTGAATGACATGTTACTGTGGCAATCAATTTCTAATGTAATCAATCATTTGGTTACAAACTACCCTGGCAGGTTATTCATACAATGAGTTTCCTTGTAATATTCCTTGAAGCTCATTATTCTCCGCATTTTCCAATTGCGTAGATTAAGCATCCATTGCATTGAGTATGGAGCTGAATTGATTGAAGCATATAAGATGAGTGAAGGTAATGATAGGGTAAACAGAGAGAGGTTTTGTCCCCTGTTGGGGGCATCCTGAACTATACACCTACCCTCTAACTTAGAGCATGGCCAACCAGAGTGAACACTAGGAAGATCTTCGTCACACCAAACCTTGATTTCTCATCCCCAAAAAAGCTGCTGAAGCTGGAAGTTATTTGAAAATTTCAAAATGGAGCATTATAGGTTTTCATGGGCAAGGATTTTCAAAGTGATGGAACAAAATTAGTTAAATGGAGTTAACAGACAGATCAGCCATGATGTAATTTGGTGATGGAACAGACTCAAGGGGCTGAATGGCAACTTCCAGTTCCTGTGCTTTCTCCTTTCACTGATGCATGGGGTTTTACTGGGGCCTGTGCTGACTCCTGCCTATCCTCCTGGAGCTGTCACAGGTTAGCAGCTGGGAGTGAGAGACACGGTTTTTCCACGTTCTACTTCACAGCAAGGGCACTGAGGCCAGTTGCAGTGCTCACATTGTTTCAGCTGAGGTCAGGAGATCAGCCAGATCTGGACCAATCTGTGCTTTGTTTGATGCTGTGATGAATCTTGAGCCACTAGGGGCATTGGGAACCAGCACTGAGACTCTCCCAGCAGAATGGAGTCTATGCCTGGGGAAGCAGAGTTTTCCCATGTCCTGGTCATTAGTTATCCCTCAGCAACTTGCTGTCCATGAAGCAGCAGTGGCACTCCCTATAGTGAATTACAGTTACTGCAATTCAAAAATGCATTATTGCTTTATTGCACTTTGGGACATTCTGATGTCAGGAAAGATGACAGTGAAATGCAAGACTTTCATTGATTTTTGCAATTAAACACAGTGAGATTGTGAAATAATAAACTATTTGCATTTATATAGCAGTTTAA
This sequence comes from Ginglymostoma cirratum, assembly GCA_024137785.1. Taxonomy (NCBI): domain Eukaryota; kingdom Metazoa; phylum Chordata; class Chondrichthyes; order Orectolobiformes; family Ginglymostomatidae; genus Ginglymostoma; species Ginglymostoma cirratum. The sequence goes on along the minus strand of JAHRHZ010000047.1, from coordinate 17,474,863 downwards.
TGTAGTAACATGTTCCAATGGAAGTATCATATTGGAATATAGTGAACGGAAAGTGTAGTACTTTCGGAAACAGGTAACAAGTATGGTACACTGATGCACAGAGGCAGGTAACTCTTCATCACAGACTTGCTTTTTCAAAAGCGGGCTTTTCAAAATCATCAACGAGGAGTGGGATAAGTGTAATACTTCCGGTCTTTGAGTTTCCACCCTCCCTACTCAATGCTTGCAGGGAACTTTTAGGAGTCTGAATCAATACATTTAATGTGCTGGTGAGTTAACATATTTCTAAAGAAAAAGTAACAAGAAGAGTTCAGAAGGAAATGTTTTCAAATGCATTTCCTTCACCATGAATCAGAGTACAGGAAACATTTACCAGAAGATATAAGGAATGAGAGACCTTGGTTATCCAAAAGACTGGGGAAGCTGTCTGTTGGTTCAAAATCATCAGGGATTTTAAAGGAGTGAATAAAGAGAAGCTGTGCCCAGTGGCAGGAGGGTCAGTAGCCAGGAGGACTCAGGTTTAAAGCGATTGGCAAAACTACCAGAGATAAAAGGTACTGCAGATGCTGGAGAATCCGAGATAACAAGCATGGGGCTGGATGAACACAGCAGGTCAAGCAGCATCATAGGAGCAGGAAAACTTGACATTTCGGCCTACCAGAATGGGGACATTAGGGTTGGAGACGCTGAGCCTGAAAGGCAGCAGAAGCAAATCCAATCATAATTTTCAAAGGGAATTTGGAGATATACACTGCTTTGGAGCAATCAAAAGCGACACTGCCTGTTAACTGTAGTCAATGCAAAGGGATGTTGAGTGTGGGTCTATAAGTATGGACGTCTAAAAAGTTCAAATTAACACCTGCATCTTTTGAGATTTCCAGCAATGCGTTTGCATCAACAATAAAATGTGACTAACTTTTGGCCAAAAGAATGAATGAGAATGTTTTATTTTCAATTTCAAGAAATGATGCTGTCAGATACAATCAATGGCCATAATGTGAATTCTGTTTATGAAATCAATGCATTAAGATGACAACAACTGGGACTGATGTGAATCCTGCAATTTCCCCAAGATTCTGGGCCACAGGTCGTTTCTGGCAGAAATGTTTGCCTGTCTCTATGGTTTGATTGCTTCTATTCAAAAAACAGAAGTGTCGAGCGCCCTTAAGTTTTAGGAAATTAAACTGGTCAACAAGTCACCAGAAGTGCAATGTATCACATCTCTCAGGTGAAGCAAAGTGACACTCAGATTTAGTCAATAATCTCATAGTGGATGAGAGACAACTACTAAAAGTGATGGCAAAAATTTTGACTTTAGGCAATAGTGTCTTTAATGAAAATGGTACTGGAGAGAGGTTAAACAGGCGGCTCGTGAGTGTTCTACCTTATTGGCCAAGACAGAATTATCCTGACTGAATGTTTGATATGGACAGAACAATTTCCTTCAGACCTGAACAAGGTCAGCAACAACAACTGAACAAACCCCAACAACGTGTGACATTTCTTTATGCCTATTCCAGTTTCCCTCTCTGTCTGTCTATCTGTTTGTCTATTTCTTTCTTTCTTTCATTCTTTCGTACAAACGAGAATTACCACTCCTCCAGGACTGTCCTGTCCTCTCCAGGAATTAGAGATTAGTCTCCAAGACACTGTTGTGAGCAAAAAAAAAATCACTGGTAGATAAAGCACAGGGTTATTAAAATAAATTGCGTGGGATTTGTTTCCTCAATTTTTCTGAACAATTTGGTTGAATAGTTTTAAAACATACTGAAAATGGGAAAGGAAAGGCTGTCTAACTGGTTTGTGTGTTGGAGGTGGGAGTTCCTGTTATGAAATCTCCAGGAATACGTCCAGTCAGAGTTGGCAAGCCTTATTGGTCTTCTGTTTTGGATTCTTAAAATATCTGAAGTTAAGGGTGTTCCTATTTTAATGTCATTCTAATGTACTATTATAGACAACACAGATTAATGGTGAATTGCAACCATACCTCACAGTAGCTGCATATGCAACTAAATGTTCATTAAAGGCTTTCCCCATTGTCAGGCAGGAGTTGGAGACAGAAGCTGTTTCAGAGAGTATTTACACAACAATCTGATCTCACAGAGTTACCTTGGTGGCTAGTGGGGTGAGGAGGGAGGGGAGGGAGGGGGTCAAGGGGTTTTGTGTGATATGATGGGGTTGAATTTAAAGTGATTATTTGGAAAGAGACTTAGTATCTTGGAAAGTGAAGAAGGCAATTGATTTGCAACAGTCCCTCATGGGGTTCACTGCAACAAAGCCTGTAATGGGACAGCTAGTTACACAGGAGTAACTCAATGAGATTGTACAATAGAATGAACTATGGACTGCTCTGAGATTGTCTGGAGCATGGTCGCCATGTTTTGCTGCTAAAATGATGGATATTAGTTTAAACTGCTCTGTCCTTTTAAGGTCACTGTTGAAGCATTTGCCATTGGAAAGTGTTGTAACTGGGGACATGCATGAAATATTAGATGCTTGTAGACTCCTGATGTCAACTATTGGTTAAATTCAATTGCTTTGGGGAGAGGCCAATTTCCAAGGCAGAATAATTGGAGAAAAGGATTACTGTGGTCACTTTGAAGTCTAAACATGATAGTGACTTTCCATTAGAAAAACACAGGTAATTGAGAGCAGAATAATATTTTTACAGCATAAATTGCTTTATAAACTCATCACACTGCAATTGTATTCTCTCACATGTGGCTACACTGAGGCACCTCCAATTGGGAGGAAAACATACACTACAGTGTGAAACCTGCTTACATAGACAAATCCCATTAAAAATATATACATAGGCATTTATAACAGAAAAGATTGACAGGAAAAGCAGGCAGAAGTAAAATATTTAATGTATTTAGAGACAGCAGTAATTACCTGTATAATAGTCTATCTTTTTTTCTTTAATTGGGGAACACTTAAACACCACAGTGCAGGAGAACAAAATTGAAAAGGATAAAAGGCAAAGTGGTTCAGAAAGTATTGTTTAGCAAATTTCAGCTCAAAGATGATAAAATAGCAGAAAGTTAAGAACAAGCAAGAAATAGACTTTAATATCCAGGGAATTGGAAAGAAATTTTTAAAAAAAGGGAAGAAAGGACGAGAAATTGTACGTTAGGAAATTTAGAGGAGACAATGGCAAGAACAAAATTGTGACAGGAAAACAACAGGAAGTTTATTGATTGTAAAGAGGACAGCCAGGTGGACCTCATAGAAGGTGTGGGGCTGGATGAACACAGCAGGCCAGGCAGCATCATAGGAGCAGGAAAGCTTGCCATTTCGGGCCTAGTTTCTGATGAAGGGTCTAGGCCCAAAACGTCAAGCTTTCCTGCTCCTATGATGCTGCTTGGCCTGCTGTGTTCATCCAGCTCCACACCTTGTTTTCTCGGATTCTCCAGCATCTGCAGTACCTTTTATCTCTGGACCTCATAGAATATGAGTTCTCTGATTGGGGCTGTTAATCTGGTTTAATCAGGGAGCTCTGGCTGATAGATTAGAACAGGAGTGTCAGACATCCTGATCACTCTGAGAGCTGGCTCTGAGGGAGCTGGATCAGTGCCAAGGACTCTCCACGTGTAAATAAAGGGTGACTCAGTGACGCGATACCAGCACAAGAGGCTGCTGCATAAGATAAGGATGCATGGCGTTAGGGGTAAAGTATTAGCATGGTTAGAGGATTGGTTGACTAACAGGAAGCAAAGAGTGGGGATAAATGAGTGCTATTCTGGCTGGCAATCAGTGACTAGTTGTGTGCCTTAGGGATCGGTGTTGGGACCGCAATTATTTACAATTTATATAGATGATTTGGAGTTGGGGACCACGTGTAGGGTGTCAAAGTTTGCAGATGACACGAAGATGAGTGGCAGAGCAAAGTGTGCAGAGGACTGTGAAACCTTGCAGAGGAACATAGATACATTGAGTGAGTGGGCAAAGGTCTGGCAGATGGAATACAATGTAAATAAATGTGAAGTCGTACATTTTGGTAGGAGTAATAGTAAAAAGAATTATTACTTGAATGGTAAAAAGTTGCAGCATGCTGCTATACAGAGGGACCTGGGTGTCCTTGTGCATGAATCACAGAAGGTTGGTCTGCAAGTACAACAAGTAATTAGGAAGGCAAATGGAATTTTGTCCTTCATTGCTAAAGGGTTGAGTTTAAAAGCAGAGAGGTTATGTTGAAGCTGTACAAGGTGCTGGTGAGGCCACACCTGGAGTACTGTGTGCAGTTTTGGTCTCCTTACTTGAGAAAGGATGTACTGGCGGTGGAAAGGGTGCAGAGGAGGTTCACTAGGTTGATTCCAGAGTTGAGGGGGTTGGCTTATGGGGAGAGACTGAGTAGATTGGGATTATATTCATTGGAATTCAGAAAATTGAGGGGGATCTTATAGAAACATATAAAATTATGAAGGGAATAGATAAGATAGAAGTAGAGAGGATGTTGCCACTGGCAGGTGAGGCTAGGATAAGAGGGCAGAGCCTCAAGATTAGAGAGAGCAGATTTAGAACTGAATTGAGAAGGAACTTCTTCACCCAGAGGGTTGTTAATCTATGGAATTCCTTGCCCAGTGAAGTAGTCGACGCTACTTCAGTAAACGTTTTTAAAGCTAAGGTAAATTTTTTTTGAACAATAAAGGAATTAAGGGACACGGTGAGAGCGCGGGTAAGTGGATCTGAGTCCACAAAAAGATCAGCCATGATCTTATTGAATGGCAGAGCAGGCTCAAAGGGCCGGACAGCCTACTTCTGCTCCTAGTTCTTATGTTCTTATGTTCTACCAGCCTCTGTGGAGTTATTTAAGTGGCAACAAGAGTGGGATTAATGATGTAACCATGCAAAAGCGCCTAGTAGCTGAAGCCCAGCTGGACTTCAAACAGATGCTACAACTGGCTGTATCATTGGAAAATGCAGCAAATAGAGCATACGAGTTGCAGGGTATTCTGATGGAAATGGTCACTCTCGCCAGTCCAACTGAGCTTGGGGGAATACCACTTGAGTGAAGGTAATTGCTGAGCTCACTCAGGACATATCCTGAACAGAGGGACTCCAGATCCGCCCACAGCAAAACCCCGAAAAAACACCAACCTTCGGCCAAATGGTTAAAACTTTCTTCAGGATCTGGGTCAGCAAGCATTGCAGTTGCTGCCGATATGCAGATTCGAGATTGCAAGGATCCCAGTAGACTTGAGTGGAGTAAGAGAACTCATACGCCTGTGGAAAGTGTACACCCTGGGAAACACGCCTATATCTGGTTTGGAACATTAACATTACTTGACAACATCCAAATCAGAATGAATCAAAAAGAACATCTGGTTAAATGATCACCCGGTTCTAATGATGGTCAATGGTGGAGCAGCCATTTCAGTGATTGCAAACAGTCTAAAAAGAATCACTCCAGACGTCAAACCTTAAGTTTGTGCAAGACCTCAGCTAAACTAAGAACCTGTACCAGGCAACCTGTGACGTGCTTGATTGTGGTTGTTAAAACCTGGGCCAATCAGGAAAGCCCTGGCTGACCAGTATAACCAGGAGATTAGAATCTCCTCAGTTTAGGTGATTGACTCTGAGCTGGCTGGCCACAGCCATTTACTGAGTTCTAGTAAATAAAGGCTGACTTGATGATGGGATACCAGCCTCTGTGCAGTCACTTCAGTGGTGATGGGAGAAAACAGGCTGTGTCTAAAGAACATTCACTTGCAACTGTCATCTTGGAGTTGGAGTAAGCATTTCTGGCATCAGACCTTTATTTGGGAAGCTTGACTCATTTGCTCCTGCTGTCGAAGACTGGGCCCAGTATGTGGAAAGAATGCATTTTTTCCAGGCAAATGGCATGGATAATGACATGGAGTGGATAAAAAGCAACGAGTAATCCTTCTGACTGCTTGTGGACCTGCAGCATTTTCGGTTATAAGGGGCTTAACTTTCCCAGATACACCAGATACTAAAACCTTCCAGGAGTTGACAGAATTGGTTAAGAAATGTTAAGACCCCAAACCTCTTTAATCCTGAGATGCTATTGGTTTTAATCTGGCAGTTAGGGAACAGGGGGAGTCCGTATCTGAATTTTTGACGAGGTTACGATGACTGGCAGGGGTGTGTAATTTTGGGTTAACCCTGAATGAGATGCTGAGAGACCATTTGGTATGTGGGATTAATGGTGTAACCATGCGGAAGTGCCTACTTGCCGAAGACACACTAGACTTCAAACAGGCACTACAACTGGCCTTGTCATTAGAAAATGGCAAGTGGAGCATGGGAACAACAGGGCATCCCGATGGAAATGAACCCCCTCAACTGTCTGACTGAGCTTGGGGAACACCAACTGAGTGTAAGCAATTGCAGAGCCTCATGTGGGGCACATCCTGAGCAAAGGGACCCTAGGCCAACCCACATCAGCTCCCCACAACAAAGCTGAGCCTTGGCCAAGTAGCCAAACAGTTCTTCAGGATCTGGGCCGGTGAGCCATTGTCGTTGCTGCTGGTATGTGGATTCGAGACAGCAAAGGAGTCCTACAAGGTCTGATTTGAGTAGGAACACTCAGAGGCCAGTACCCAGGAGAATGCACACACTGGAAAGTTCCTGTACGTGTGGGCTGGAACAATTTAAATTGGTCAGTGACACCCAAATCGGAGCCAATTAATGATTGATTAAATGGTCACTCAGTTCCCGTGAAGGTTGATACCAGTGCAGTTGTATCTGTGGTTGTAGAAACCATCTTTAACAAGATTTGCTCAAATGAGGCTAGACTGAAAGCATACATTAGGGAACTGTTGCCAATTAAGGGTACGACTCTGGTTTCGGTCTCCTATGAGAAGCTGTTGGTGCAGTTACCACTCATGGGAGTAGAAGGCTCAGGTCCAAGCCTATTGGGGGGCGGAAATGGTTGAGAAAGATTCACCTTGATTGGCTCAACAAGATTTGATAGGTAAATAGCCGCGTCAGTAAAAACCTAGTGAATACCAGCAGTTTTCCAAGAAAGGCTTGGGACTATCAAAGGGGCCAAAGCCACTTAACATGTTGACCTGGATGCAATTCCGAGATTTTGCAAGGCTGGTCTGGTGCCATTTGCCTTGCGAGTAAAAGTAGAGGTGGAAATCAGGAGGCTGGAGAATGAAGGAATCATCAAACCAGTACAGTTTGCAGAATGGGCAGCACCAGTCGTACTGATTGTAAAGTCTGAAGGCTCGGTTCACCTTAGTGTGGATTTTAAGCAAATGGTAAACCGCTTCTTGCAGCTGGGTAAATACCCGATCCCTCACATAAGGACTTGTATACAAAGTTGGTTGGAGGAGAGAGGGCTATCATTTACAAAGCTGGACAAGAGCCACACCCACCTGCAATTGTGACTGGTTTAAGATTCGCAAAATTACGCTACAATTAATACCCATAACGGTTTATATAATACACGAGACTGCCATTTGGGGTATCAGCGGCCTGCACTCTTTTCCAGCCCACCATGGAGAATATTTTACAAGGGCTACCCCAGGTTGCCATTTATCTGGATGACATACAAATAACAGGGAAGACCAACAAAGAGTACTTGGAGAACTTGGATATAGTGTTTAAATGTTTCTCCCCGGACAGTGTACACCTTAGATGGGAAAAATGTGTGTACCAGGTGCCCTATGTAACCCAAAGAGTCACTGAGTTGACAAAACCAGGTTACACCCATTGGAAGAGAAAGTGAGGGCGATCAAAGGAGCCCCGGCACCCGCGTCTGTACCTGAGCTTAGGTTTTTCCGTAATAATTGAATAACCCAAGGAAAATTCATAGGTAACCTGGCCTCCTTCTTGACACCCTTACACCTGCTATTAAAAAATGGTCAATCTCGGAAATGATCATGAAGCCAAGAAGTAGCCCTTAGGAAAATGAAAAAGCTGCTATCATCATCTAAGGTGTTGGCTCACTAGGATCTCAAGCGAGATGCCTACCCATGCAGTAATGGAGTATTGCTGGTTCACTGGTGACACAACAGAGAGGAACACCCGATGGCGTATGATTCCCAGATTCTGGCTAATGCCGAACGCAAGTATGCCCAGGTAGAGAAGAAAGGTTTAGTGGTGACTTGGTGACAGAATACCGGCCGCGGGGGCAGTTATTCTTGGGGATAACTTCGTTTCAGGTCTCCTATGAGAAGCAACTGGTTCTGGTTACTGATTATAGTAAAAGGGTCAGATCCAACCTTGGTGGAGTGAAATTGATTGAGGAAGTTTCACCTAGATTGGCTCAACGTTTTTCAGTTAAATGTCTGCCTGAGTGAAGCCCTAATTAAATTGGAGGTGTAGTGGACAGCGAAAAAGGTTACCTCAGAGTACAATGGGACTTTGATCAGGTGGGCCAGTGGACCAAGCAGTGCCAGATGGAGTTTAAGTCCAGCATTTTGGAAGGGCAAAGCAGGGCAGAATTTGTACACTTAATGGTAAGGTCCTGGGGAGTATCGCTTGGAGTGCAGGTTCATAGTTTCTTGAAAGTGGAGTCACAGGTGGACAGGGCAGTGAAGAAAATGTTTGGTACGTTTGCCTTTATTGGTCAGTGCATTGAGTATAGGAGTTGGGAGGGTCATGTTGTGGCTGTACAGGACATTGGTTAGGCCACCATTGGAATACTGCATTCAATTCTGGTCTCCCTGCTATAAGAAGGATGTTGTAAAACTTGAAAAGGTTCAAAAGAGATTTAAAAAGATGTTATCATGGTTGGAGGGTTTGAGCTATAGGGAGAGGCTGAATAGGCTGGGCTTTTTATCCCTTGAGCATCAGAGGCTGAGGCGTGACCTTATAGAGGTTTATAGAGAGGCATAGGTTGAATAGCCAAAGTCTTTTCACCAAGATAACGGAGCCCAAAACTAGAGGGCACAGGTTTAAGATGAGAGGGGAAAAATTTAAATGGACCTAAGGGGCAACTTTTTCAGAGAGGGTGGTGTGTGTATAGAATGAGCTGCCGTAGGAAGTGGTGGAGGCTGGTACAGATACAACATTTAAAAGGCATCTGGATGGGTATATGAATAAGAAGGATTTAGGGGGATATAGGCCAAATGCTGGCAAATGGGACTGGATAAATTTAGGATATCTCGTCAGCATTGAAGAGTAGGACCAAAGGGTCTGTTTCCATGCTGTACATCTCTATTACTCTGACCCTAAATACCAGGACATTTTTCAGGAAGGTCTAGGGCCTATCAAAGGAGTCAAGGCCACCTTGCATGCTGACCAGGAAGATATTCCACGACTCTGCAAAGGCTGCCCAGTGCTATTTGCCTTATGGGTAAAAGTAGAGGCAGATGTCAGGAGGATGGAAAGTGAAGGAGTCATTAAACCAGTCCAGTTTGCAGGATGGGCAGCACCAGTTGTACTGATTGTGAACTCTGATGGGTCAGTTTGCCTTTGTGAGGATTTTAAACAAACAGTAAACCGCTTTTCACAGCTGGATAAATACCCAATCCCTTGCATAGCGGATTTATACACAAAGCTTGTGGGGACTGTCCTTCACAAAGCTGCACATGAGCCATGTGTACCTGCAATTGCAGTTAGATGAGGATCCCCAGTAGTATGCTACAATTAATACCCATAAGGGTTTGTACCAATATACGACACTGCCAATGGGGTATCATCCCCCTGTGCAATTTTTCAACAGATGATGGAGAATATTTTACAAGGTATACCCCAGGTCACCATTTATCTAGAACTTGGACAATATGCTTAAACCTTTCCCCCAGGAGGATGTATGCCTTAGAAGGGGAGAATGTGTGTTCCAGGCCCCCAAGTGATCTACTTGGTTACAGAGTCGACAAGACTGGGTTACACCCTTTGGAAGATAGAGTGAGGGCAATCAATGTTGCCCTGGGTCCCACATCTGTCCTGGAGCTTCGGCCTTTCCTTGGGTCGGTGAACGATGATGGAAACTTCATACATAATCCAGCCTCCAACCTGGCACCTTTACATCCATGCCTAAAAAAAAGTCAGCCTTGGAAAGCACAGCCAAGCTGTAGCTTTCAGGAAAGTGAAGAGACAGCTATCACCCTCTAAGGTGTTGGCACACTATGATCCCAAGGCAAGATCTGGTATTGACATGCGACGTCTCCCTGCATGGCATTGGGGTGGTATTAGCTCATAGGTGGCCCAATGCAGAGGAACGCTCAATAGCATGTGCATCCAGGACTTTGGCTAATGCAGAGTGTAAATAAATAGAAAAGGAAGGTCTGGCAATTATATTTGGAGTCAGGATGTTCCACCAATACCTTTACAGATGTAAATGTGTAATAATAAAAGACTCACAAACCCCTCTAGGTCTACTTAAAGACGACAAGGCTGTGTCACCCATAGCTTCAGGCCAAATTCAGCAGTGGGTTCTGATACTATTTTTCTATAATTACAAGTTGGAACACCATCCAGGAGGCTAAGTAGCAAATGCGGACGCATTGAGCTGCCTCCCACTGTCTGATACACCACAGGTGGTACAACCACTGGAAGAGACCGTAATGGTTTTAAAGTTTCTGGACACACTTCCAGTCATGGCTGACAATATCAGACTTTGGATACAGAAAGATCCAGGCCTGGCCAAACTGAAACAGCTGGTGGTGATGGGGGAAACCAAAGGGCCGTCACAACCAGAAGTGAAACCTTTTTGGACCCAGAGAGACCAGATCACCATAAACAGGAGGGTCAGAGGTTCTGTTCACTCTGAGAGCTGGGTCTGAGGGAGCTGGATCAGTTTCAAGGACTCTCCACATGTAAATAAAGGATGACTTAGACTGGCCTCTGTGGAGTTATTTTGAGGAAGAAATTGGAAATACAGGTAAAGGGGTGTTTGTCTTCAGCTTTTACATGTGCCCAGTCTAGGCGTAGGAGACAGGAGCCTGTCCAGATAAGGTAACGGTTTTCAGAACTGTAACCAGCTTAAACTTTAAGATGATTGAAAATGATAAAACATTGTAATTGGTAGAACAATGGGACAGATGTAAGAATTTAATTTGAAGTCTGAGGAGGTAGTGACACTGAAGGTGGGAGATGGACAGGCTCATCCCAGACTGGAGGAGATTGTAAATTAAACTGGTGAGAAGTTATAGCACTGATGTTGATAAAGACACAAAGTCAATTTCCAATCCTGTTAAAAACACAGACTCCAAATGTCATACCGACACTTTAAAGTTTTGTGTGTTAATTCTGCGATCAGTGATTTGAAAGGTGAGATTCTCATTGCTCCATCAAGTAGGGTGATCAAGAGAGAAACTGCAAATAAAATTAAGACTAAACAGCTGGGATATCAACATTCCAAAAGGGAAAAATGCAGTAAATATTCCAACTGCTGATCCTTCATTGAAGACTAAAGGAGTGAACCTTTCAGATTTGGACATATCTGATGTTCCTGCGTCAGCATTCCCAATTTGTGACTTTGTATCTCACTGAGTAAAAGAGGTGCTCAAAAGCGAGGCTTATTCTTGGTGGATTGGACAGATAGAATTCCCTTTCACTGCAGGTATTGCCTGTAACTAGGTTACATTTACAGCTTGCGCACTGCTATCCCTGCTATGAACGAGACATTATGTGACTTGATTGCTGTTCCACAGATGGTGTTCTCTTTAGTGCTGAATCTCACCCAATCTGTTTACTCCTCCTTCTGAAAAGAACTTGTTCTCAATTGACATATTCCTCTGACTTGTCACTGAACACAAATTCCCACTTGCTGTTTTCCTATCCTTTTGACCTTTCTCTCCTTCCCTTTTCTCCTTTTCAAAGGCTGAGTCTTTGATAAGTGTTGACTAGTGTTGCCAATTCTCCAGGATTATTCTTAAAAGTGAAGATTAATCTCCAGGCTGGCATCTGCTGGCATAGAAAACACTGCAAGAAAATCACAGGGGAAATGAAAAAAATTAGTTGTGTATTTTTTCAATTTACTTTGAACACCTTTGTTCATTAGTTGTAAACATTTGGGGATGTAGGGAGAAAAGACTATTTGACAGACAGCAATTAATTCTCCAATTACTTCAGAGAGTGTCAGTTAACTTTCTAATTGGTTGTAGCCAAAACAGGTCACTATAGGGATCAGCCTATTGGTTGGGAGTATGAGTTGGAGGCGGAAAGTCCATATGATAATACTTCCAAGAATATCTGTCGTGAATTGGTGACTACAATGGTCACTGTTTCCACCTGATGAGCCTTGGAGAGTGAGTTACTATTAATGCACTTGACATCCATACACACAAACTCTCCATGAGTTACAGGGACAATATTTCCAACTGGGGATCCCTAACTCTCCACTTAGTGGCTTTCACAGTGTCAGTCTTTCCTGAGTGGAATTCAGAGGGGTCCAAAACATAACCAACATCACAAAACAGATTCTCTGGTCATTATCACATTGCAGTTTGTGTGAGTTTGCGGTACTAAAGTTAGCTGCCTATTGTTTCCTGCATTACAGCAGTGATTAGTGAAATAATCAGTGAAAGACCCCAAAGAAACTTAAGCCTGTATCTTGTTCCTTTGTATTATCAATGACTCAAATATGATCAATGGTTTTATTGCTAATGGGAGTGACATCACTTTGCAACATCACATAAAATTTTTGAAAGAAACAAGATGTTGCCTGTATAAAAATAACACAGAGGAATTTAACATTTTTTCTTCATTACAATTATCAGCCAGTGAGATGGCCATCATTCAGAAAACGACACCTCCAGACAGGACTTACAGGTTGTGATGTTACAAGTGTGGAAGTATCAAATGCTGGGATTACCCCTCTGTAAACATGAACTGTCATTGTGAGCTATTTTTGCTGATATTTTCCCTTGTTAAACACAAACATTGAAAGGTCCCACCATGGTTTCATGGACAATTCACCTCTTACTGAAAACTCTACAAACATAGGATTAGCCAGGATCAACTTCCAAACTATGTCAATTTCAAGGATTTCAAAAAACTCATTTTTGCAGTGAGGACATCACCAGCAAAGCCAGCAGTTATTACCCAATCCTGGAGTGGGTGCTTAGAATGCTAGAAGCGAGCTCAGGCCAGCACCCAGCATCAGGTATTTTGTCCCACCACTTGATCTTCAGAGGCTCCTGAGGATGGCTCAAGTGAATGTGATCGAGTTTCTTGGTGTCACATTGGTACACAGCCCAAATTGCACAAGCATAGAGAAAGTGGGCAGGACTATTGCTGGCTCGACTTCCAGTTTTTCTTGGTAGTCCCTCTCCTCTCCCTTCCCAGGTGATGCTCAAAAGGCATGAGTCTGTGTGGAGTTTGCACATTCTCCCTGCGTTTGTGTGGGTTTCTCGCATTTGCTGTGATTTCCTCTGACAGTCCAAACATGTGCAGGTGAGATGTATTGGCCATGGGAAATTGCCCCATGTTGTTCAGGGATGTGCAGGCTAAGTGGGTTAGCCATGGTAAAAATAATGTGCAGGGTTGAGGAAATACGGTGGGGGATTAGTTAGGGTTCTATGCTGTTCAGACGGTCGGTGTGGACCTGATGAGCTGAATGGCCTCTTTCTGCACTATAAGGACTCTTCGATTCTGTGAAAGTCTACAGAAAGGCCACAACAGACGGAGGGATTTGCTGGAGCAGGCTGGTGCATTGTTTTAGTTTTGATTGTGCTAATCAAAAGGCCAAATTTCTTACATGGATTGAAGGACAAATCCATGCTATTTTGACATCTGGCTCCAAACCAGCACAGACAGTGGCAAACAGGAAATCGCAATATTTGTCGTGGAAATTTTAGTCTTTACCTAGAATTCTCAGTTTGAACAGCTTCCAGCACATGTGATATCAGATTTCATGGAATGGCCAAACTATTGTGGTGAATTCCTCGGGACAACTGATTTTCTGTATATCCTTCCAAAGCCCAGAAGATCAAAAAATCCGAGCAGTGTTGACTCGTTACAATAATAATGTGCTTTCCTAATGTATTATGAAGAATTCCTTCACTGTAGGTAGCAGCATTTACTTCATGACTGTCAGGCTACTGGCTTGTAATTCTCTTCTTTCTCTCTCCCTTCTTAAAAAAATTGTGTATCATTTGCCGTCTTCCAATCTGGGGGGACCATTCTCAAAAATCTGAGCAATTTTGGAAAATAATAGGCAGCACCGAATATTTCAGCAGATCTCTTTTAGAACACTATGGTGTAGGTCACCTGGACCTGGGGATGTGTGGGATTTTAGCCCCATAAGTTTCTCCAAGACCTTTTCTCTGTTGATATTAATTTCTTTAATTTCCTCAGTCTTTTTCACCCTCAGGTTACCAACTATTTCTGGAATGAAACTTCTGTCATTTCCGCGCACCCCATGATCTTTTCTACATTTCTGCCCCTCACAACTGTCTGTGGCAGAAAGTTTGCTTAGGCCGGTAAGCATGGTGCTGAGGTCCATATCTGTCCAATCGCATTTCTCCTGGAGCTGACCAACTGCCAACACTAGATCAGCAATTCCCCAATGTCTTCAGAAACTGGCCTGACTCTCTCGTAGCAGGACCCTGAAACATGCAGCAATATGTTGGTGTGTGGTTTGCCGAGCTGCATCAGAGTGTGTTCAATAGGCAATGCTGGCTATTGTTCGGATTGGACTGACCTATGGAGGGGTATGAGGAGGTAACCATCTGCCCATGTTATGGGGCAGGTGCAGAGGAAGGTGATTCCATCACAATAAACTTGGATTGCTGCCAAATAATTGAGTTGGACAACACTGAATTGAATCAGACTTGCTGTGCAGGGTTCCTATACATGTTTCACCATGGCAACCACAATGACATGGATTTCACTGTACAGGGTGTAATTAAAATAAACTAGTCAGATTAACATTCTCACCACGGAGCTCTGGTTAATACTGATCTGTTAGCACAGTGATTACCAGATTCGAATCATTGTGGGGACAGATATTCAAAAGTTTCTCAGTTTTATTTTCCTGTGAGCCTATTCTCAAAAATGAGAGTTCAGATTTGAATTCTCCAGCTCTGAGGGAGGCCAATGTACCTGTTTTGGCTCTCTGATAGAGCTGTCAGTCTGTCCCACCCCCACTTCCTTCCATAGCCCTGGCAAGGTTCTGCTTCCAGTCCAAAAGATTAAACACTGCCAGAAATGGCACTGTCCAAATGCAGACAATGACAATTTACATTTATGTATCACCTTTCAAGTAATAAAAATGACACAAGGTGTTTCACAGCAGCACCTTGCAGCATTCACCTTCTGTGAAAATACTCTGAATTTCACACCGCAGTTTAAAGAGAAACAGCATGGTAGGCCATTCAGCCCATGTGCTTGTGACGGTTTTTTGAAGACATCCTAATTCCTGCTTTATCCCTATAGCCCTTCAAATGTTTCCTCTTCAAATATCTATCCAACTTCTTCACTGGACTTGCCTACACCAGCCCTTCTGGAAGCCTGTTCCAGATCACCATAAGTTGCTGAAAAACTGGCTTAATCATCTCCCCTTTGCCACTTTGTGAATTCCCTTAGATCTGTATCTTCTGTTGTTGACCTTCTGTTAGGGGCAACAATTTCTGTTTCTTTGCTCTATCTAAACCCCTCAGAATTTTGGATGACTATTGAATTTCCTCTTCATCTCCTGGCTCTAAGAAGCACCCACTTTCTCCGTATTCTCTGTATAATTGATGTCCTTTCTCACTGATACAATTCCAGTAAAACCTCCTCTGCACTCTCGCCAAGCCTTGGACACCCTTCCGAAAGCGTAGATGTATATCAGAAAGAGCAGTGATACTGACCCCTGGTGGCCACCGTGTATGTGCCTGAAAAACATCCCTGAAAAACAACCACTGCTCTCGTTTATCAGCATTTTATTCTATTTATGAAGAATTAGTTTTGCTTGATAGAACTTTAAGAAAAACAACAGACCATTTTGTGTAACTGTCAGTTTAAATCCAGGCTAATTACAGCCTTGGAATTCCTGTCGGTCACCCCTCCCCCTTTTCTGATTCCAATGGTTTTTATATAGATAAAGGCAAAGAATACAGCTTCACATTGCCAGAGATGTGTGTTTTAATCTTGGAACCCCTGGGAGAAAAGACTGTCTTTGAGGAAGGATTGACTAGGGCAGAATGGGAGGGGATCTCATTGAAACATATCAGATTCTCAGATCTCCTGACAGAGTAGATGCTGAAAGGCTGTTTCCCTCTGTAGGAGAGTCTAGAACAAGGGGCAAAGATTCAGTAAAGGGTCAGCTCTGTAAGGACTGTAAAGGATCTCTGTAAAGGACTGAGATGAGGTAGAGTTTCTTCACTCAGAGTGTGGTAAATCATTGAAATTCTCTCCCAGTCAGTCTGTACGAAGTTAATCGGCATTCCCATTGACAGCATTATGGAAGCTGGAGGTGCTGGGAATAAAACACTGTTTGGAGGTGTCACGGGAACCTGAGAACTTTTCTCCGATACCAGTCCATGCTCCACCTGCACATGCTGCAGTCTATTTGTTCCCTAACCTTTCCTTACCCCTGTGAAAGGGGAGTAGCAGCAGGCCATTTGGACCCTCCAGCCTGCTGCACCATTCGGTTAGATCCTGGCTAATACTTGACTCCAAGTCCATGTTACTGCCACATCCCTTTGACAATCCAAAATCTTTTCAATCCCAGCCTTGAATCTACTCAATAACTGAGCACCCACCTGGGAGACAATTTCAAAGATTCGCCGCCCTCTGAGTGTAGAAACTCTACTTCAGAACTGACCCTTTATCCTGAAACTTTGCCCCTTTGTTCAGGGCTCTCCTACATGAGGAAACAGCCTGTTGGCATCTACTGTATCAGGAGATCTCAGAATACGTTATATTTCAATGAGGTTACCTCTTATTCTACCCAAACCTACTCTAGTTAGTCCTTCCTCAAAGACAGCCTTTTGTCCCAGGAGTCAATGTTATAATGGCATGTGGAGACCATTCATTCTGGCCCTTAAGCCCCCTCCGTTGTTCAATTAGATCATTGCTGATCAACACTACTGCTGCTTCATACGCTTGGCTGTCCTTACAATTAAAATCTATTTCTCCTCTTCTGCATGGACTTCATTCTCCCCAGTCTTTACAGGGGAAATATTCCATATTTGCATTTTTCCAAAAGGCCTCGTTCTAATTTTAAGATTAAAAAGATTGATGTTTAGTTTGCTCATTGGCAACAATGTAAATTATTTTGTTATTAATAATAATCTGTAAATGACGTTATTAAGGTATTAGTGATGAATCTACATAAAGGTCCATACTTGTTATCAAACACTAACAGGAATACCAGTCTGTTTAAATCCAGTCAGCAGTTGTGACTGGTTTTGCAGAACCACAAGCAAGTGAAGAGAAAGCTCCAGAACATTGGGAGAAAACAGGTAACATTTCACTTCCTTTTCATTTAATGATTTTAGAGAGAATTAGTTTTTGCCACACCTCAGGACAGGACTCTGGTGCATGGCTTCACCAGTGATAAGGAGCCTCTCCAGCTCACACTATCTGGTCTTGAAGGATTGTACAGGGCACCTTGGAGAGATCTTGGGATGTAGACATCACTGGCCAGCATTTATTGCCCCTCCATTGTTGCCCCTTTGAAGGTGGTGGTGAGCTGCCTTCTTGAACCACTGTAGTCCACCTGCTGTGCATTGACCCACAATACCATCAGAGAGGGATTTTCACCCAGTTACAGTGAAGGAACGACGACATATTTCCAGATCAGGATGATGATTGGCTTGGAGGGTAACTTGCAGATGGTGGTGTTCCCATGTATCTGTTCCCTTATCCTTCTAGATGGAAGCGTTCACTGGTTTGGAAGGTGCTATCTTGGGATCTTTGATGAATTTCTGCTGTGAATCTTGTAAATAGTACAGATTGCTGCTACTGATCATCAATGGTAGAGGGAGTGGATGTTTGTGGATGTGGTGCTAATCAAGCGGGGGCTGCTTTGTCCTGAATGGTGACAAACATTTTGACTGTTGTTGGAGCTGCATTCATTCAGGCAAGTGAAGAGTAACATTGCTGCCTCTGAGCCAAGAACTCCCATTCCACCCCTGTCATGTGGCTTGATGGCCAGGGAAATGCCAATGTTATGTGGCCAAGCAGATTGAGCATTAACGTGTAATTCCTTCCAACATATGGCAGTTAGAATGGGAGAGAATCCTGGCCAGTCATTTGGTGGAAAGAAATTGGAGCCTCTATGGCCATAGTCCAGAGCTCAGGATGTCATTGAAACATTCAAGATTATGGAATGGGGCATTGGCAGGGTAGATACTGGGGGATCATTACCCCATTTTGGGGCAACTGGAACACGGAGTGGGGTGAGCACAGTCTCAGGGTAATGGACTCTCTGTAGATAATGTATGTGAAAGTGTCTGTCACCACAGTGGCTCAGACCCTTGGGGATCAGTTGGCTCATTCACCGGGAGGGTGGTGTTGATCAGATTAGTGTCAACAGTGTGGGATTCAATCCCCATTCTGTCTGCTCTGTATTCAGGCCCAGGTGCCTTGCTGTTGTGGAGTTTGTGGTATCGTAGCTTTGAAAAGAGACCTGAAGGAGAATTTCCATGATATTCTGAACAGAGCTTTTTGAAGTAATAACGAACAGGATTTGACAAGGTGGAGAAGAGAAATTGTTCCATTTGTGGAGGAGACGAGAACAAGGGATTATCAATATAAAACTGTCACAAGTAAATCCCAGTGAGAGACTGGTGAGAATCTGGAGCTCATTACCACAGGAAGCAGCTAATGTATGAAGCAATGACGTGTTGAATTAAACACGTGATGAACAAAGGACAAAAATTTATAGTGACAGGTTTGGTTGAAATCATTTGCGAAGAAGCTCATGTGGAGCAGTTGGGCCAACAATGACTTGTTGGGCCAAATGGCCTAGTCCTGTACGTGACTCCGATACAAAATGCCCAGTGACCATCAAATCATGCACACTAACAAAGTCATTGTGAGGGGGAGGAGAGCGGGGACAAAGGAAACTCTCAAATTCTTTTTCCTTACTCCCTGGGAGTTGCTACAGCAGTGAGCTATCTCCAATGAACTTGTGAAATTCTCAAAGATGCCTCAAAATGCTCAGTGGCCAATGACTGATTCCTGTCGGGGTTTGCAAGGTTGGCCCTTACATTGAGATGCAAAAACAGAAGTTGCTGGCAAAGCTCCACAGATCTGGCAGCATCTGTGAAAAATAAATCAGAGTTAATGGTTTAGATCTGGTGACTCTTCCTCAGAACAGGAATGAGAGGGTTGTTTTATGATGAGAGGCTGAATTAATTGGGTCATTATTCCCTGGAATGTAACAGAATGAGCAGTGATTTCACTGAAGAATTCATGATTATATAATGGGTCTTGGCTGGGTACGTATTGAAAGATCATTTGCCCTTTTGGGGCAACTAGAACATGGCGGGGGATAGGGTTACCGTCTCAGTATAATGGGCTTTGAGATGCTGAGATATTTCCTCACTGAGAGGATTGAGAATGTTTGGAATTTTCTACATCAGAGATTTATGGATTCTCCATATAATATTGAACATATTTAAGGCTGACACAGACAGACTTTTAACCAATAAAAACTGAAATTGCTGAAGTAACTCAGCCAGTCTGGCTGCCTCTGGAGTGAGAGAAACAGAGTTAACATTTTGGGTCCAGTAACCCTTGTCAGAACAGGGACCTAAAACGTTAACAAGCATGGGGCTGGATGAACACAGCAGGTCAAGCAGCATCATAGGAGAAGGAAAACTCGACGTTTCGGGCCTAAACCCTTCATCAGAAATGGGGGAGGGGGAGAGGGTTCTGAAATAAATAGGGAGAGAGGGGGAGGCGGATAGAAGATGGATAGAGGAGAGGATAGGTGGAGAGGAGGCAGACAAGTCGAAGAGGCGGGGATGGAGCCAGTAAAGGTGAGTATAGGTAGGGGGGTAGGGAGGAGATAGGTCAGTCCAGGGAGGACGGAC